>CM053577.1:19466108-19735974 GCA_028646485.1 Cryptoprocta ferox
AAATACAGTCATTATGGTAAGCCATAATTCAACATGACTCTTGCTCTTATAATTAGTGGAGAGGACACACAGAGACACACACAGAGAAGGTCATGTGCAGAGATGGTGACAGAGATTGGGGTAATGTAGCTGCAAAGAATGCCAAGGATTGCCAGGAGCCACCAGAAGCTAGGATGAGGCTAGGGAAGATTCTCCCCTATGGTTTCAGGGGGATCATGACCCTGTAAACACTGATTTAGATCTTCTTGTCTCTAAAGTTATGGGAAAATGAATCTCTGTTGCTTTAAGCCCCTAAGTTTGTGGTATTTTGCTATAGCAGCCACGGGAAATTGTGTAGATGTTATCTTCTCAATGCAGCCTCTCTTGACCACTTTATTTAAGATATAGCCCACATTCTATACCACCATTACCCTGTTCCATAGCTTTATAGTGGCTAGCTTTTAACATAGTATGTAATTTAGTTATTTGCCATTTTTATTATCTTTTTTCCAGTAGAGTATCAGCTCTCTGAGGACAGAGAAATTTGTTGACTGAAACACTCCTAAAACCTAGCACAGTGTCTGGCACATAGTAGGTGATCAATTAGTATTTGGCAAGTAAATAAGGAGAAATAGTTGTGCCTCTTTTCTTGTACAGTCTGGTTCTGGACTTTCTAACAATGAAATGTGCTGTGGGATTTGCTTTGCTAATCAAGGCAATAATGTGCTTTTTTCTGGAGTATACCAAATATCTCCTTGTGGCTTGCAAAGGGTTAACATTTAATCCTTCTTCCATATGAAACACTGTCAAGAAGCCATCAAAGCACTGAGATACATGAAATCTAATTTGAAGAAACATGATTACATTGTTTCATAGTATATGAACTCTGGAAAAATAGACCCTTATTTATATGGTAAAAGGCAAAATGATGTAGAGTAGACAGAAAAAAAAGCAAATTACAGTTTATATGAATTAAAATATTCTTGGAAGCATAACTGTATTTCCATAAGCTGCCAAAGCCCTTGATTATATGTAATTTGGGCAGGTATTTTGGTCGTCTCCACTTGACACAGAACCATGGTTTAAGGTCATTAAACTGTATGTGAAAGTAAATAGGCATTGCCTATGGGATATTTGTGTTAGATTTATTACTCCCAACTATTCAATAAAACGTTGTTGTCACTTATAAAAGACGGAAGCCCAAGTAATCACAACCAAAAGTAAAAGGAGCCAAAGCGATTTAACAATAAGGCTCCTTGGGCAATATTACTGTGAACCTAACATCTGTAAACAAAACAACTTACTAATGAAGAAGCCTGCGAGGAAGTGGCTAACTGTACTCGGGCAGAAGGTGAGCATAGCCTTAGATATAGGAGAAATGGTCATGATATGTCCCATGATTGGCTGATTCATTCATTAAACGATATCTAGGTCTCTGGGTGACATTTAATCCAGACACACTACTACTGGCCCTTAATTCAAGGGAATCCCAATAACCCTGCATGCTCGCAGGCATGGGGGATACTCAAAAGTCGAGAGGTAAGTGAATACGTGAGCCACACAGTGCCAGTCTTCTTAGTCTCTTGGTAAATTCCTCCTGGGATGAAGCAGGTAACTAGAAAGGCTGTAGGGCAAAAACACAGAAACGAGGCACCCCTCACTTTCAAAGGCAAAAGTTGCCCCATCTTGCCCCTGCCACTCCCTCCCCCTTCCCTAGGGAGGATAAGAAGGGATGTGAGGTGATCTGGCCTCCACACCTTCTGCCCCATCCATTTTTGGTACACATGCTCACTCAGGGTAACCTCCTGGATAAAGCAGAAGTATCAACTTTTTCTCTCAGCACCCCTTTCAAACTTCAGGGATAGCTGCTCCTAAAATCTAGTATTCCTGCAATGATGAAGCATCCATACAGTCCTTGATCTTGGTGATTTTTACAGAGATTAATTCATAGATAATATTAACCATCAACTTTTCGAGACTAAACAGTATCAATATTTCTATTCACTCCATATAAGGATGGCTGTGTGTCTACTTGATTGTCTTCATGGCTGGTTACTTTTTTGACCCACATATGTTTACATTTTCTCAAAATTTAATTCTATAATTTCATCTTTCCAGGTGCAGATACATGAGGTTTTATTCAGTTGTAGCTATTTTTCTCAATGTCTTTCCAGATGATGCTTAATATTCTTGTGGCCATTTAAAATTATTATTAAATAACATTTGTGAGGGTTTCCAGTTGTTTTCTCTCCCATTGTTTCCAGTGTTGCAGGAAAAAAGCTACAATGACTCCTAGATTTCATTTTTAGCTCACATTCAATATCTTAGAGCCACAATTTTATAGTAATTTATTACATTTTTATTGTAGTTTTCAAAATGCATTCATATATACTGTGTCCTTTGATCCAGGTGTATAAATAGGCCAACGATTAGGTCTGAATACAAATGAAACAACTTGCCCATTCACGTAGCTAATAAGTGGTGAAGCCGTTTGATTCATATCCCACACCACACCTAACTCAAAAGTGCAAGCCTCTCCTTTATTTAAAAAAAAAAAAAGGTACTTTAAAATGTTTTCTTCTAAACCTTTACAATATTTGAACCCATGCTGAAAATGTTTTGGTTTCCTCAGCTTTAGTGCCTGATACCCCCTTCCAGCCACCCAGACCAAACTAACATAGAGCATGCTAACCAGAGAGTTAACCTCCTATGCAGAGATGTCAATTTCTCCCTAGTCATTCCAATCACAGTAATAGACATCCCCAGAGCTAATAAGTGCATCCTGATATGTGTAAATAGACTTATTACATAACACATAACTGCATTTGCTCTACAGATATTTAATTGACGTAGCATATTAATTTCAAACAGAGTAGAAAGTTAGAGGAGTATTACCCAAGAGACTAAACATTTGGATGTTCATATTCAGGTGGCCACTGAGACCCTTGTGCACATTTTCTCTGTGCATCATCATCAGAGAACAATTTGGTTGACAATAGGCATCTTTCTTTATTCATCTTTGTATCCCAAGCACCTAGCATATCATAAATAATGAATGCTTGCTGGTGAATATATCAAATGCCTTCAGAAATTTATGAGTTTCTGCTTTTATGATCAATTCCTCCTCTGATCCCTTAATAGTCATCATCTTTTGCTTTAGAGTTTTCCTTCACCCACACCATCTATTCCTTCCTCTATCTGGCACAAATTAGTAATCCCCATATTTCAACATGGATTTCCCATATGATATGTATGTGATGGCTATGTATGCCATTTGACCTCATAATTATTACCAATTCAATTCTCTTCAGGGCCAAAAAATAAAAACCCAATTTAAGTTCTGATGATTCATTTACTTTGCCTTTGATGTAGACCCTTCCTAAACACTTTGGAGAGGGAAAGCAAATACTCCATTGGTTCCTCCTTTTCACATAAATTACCTGATCTTTTGTGAGCATTTGGTATGGTGCTGGCACTTTCTCAGCATATTATAGAATAATGCACAAAAGGAGGGAGGGATACCACAACACTGCTATGCAGATTTTACCCTGGTATTTTGCAGAACATATCAGGAAATGTTACCATTCAGATAATCTGCATAGGGGAGGCTGAGAAGGAAAATTAGAAGGGAAGGAAAACAAAAGAAATTATGTGTCTCCTAATAGGGCGTAGCATATACTTGCATCCAGTGGACCTAGGCAAAGTGTGCAGATTATCAATCAAGAGCAAAATACCCCTCTGATATATCAGACTCACATTCTGTGTTTATCAAGAAGAGATATGATTTCGAAAGGTTGAGAAAGATTGGTTTAATCTATGTCACTATTTCCTCTTCATGAAATACTAGTGTCATGGATGCTGCATTGTGCTGCCAAGATCCTGTCTTTAGCAATGATGGATTTGTTCCTCACCTATTGAGACGGTTCTCAGCTGTCAACATTTTTCCAGAATTGCCTCCACTGAAAAAGTTCCCTCACCCAAGGTCAACTTCAAGGGAAGCCTACAACAAATGACAATGTGGAGGTAGGAAGATTCAGGCACTCACCCTAACTAAATATAATGCTGATGGGTTCAATACTTCAGCTGCAGCATTCCCTGTCAGGTAAACCAAGGCTTTATGGTGATTGCATGACATCCATCTACCCAATCCTGATTCCTTCCTTCACCTTTGCTCACAGGTATGGATTCAAAGAGCATCCCTAATAATCTTCTCATGGTGTGATCGCTGTCTCAGAGTCTGCTTCGTTGTGACCCAACATAAGACAACTAAAAAGGAACAGATCTTCATAAGGCTTCATTTCTCTTAAAGAAAAGTCTAGCTTTTTGAGCCCATAAGATTGTATGAAAAAATATGAGTAGAGTAAAACTCCAGAATTGCCTAAGTGAATGAAGACATATAAAAATATTAAGCACAAAGTGACATGGCATCCATAGTTCTGCATAATGAGATCCATTTCTATTTGGAATTTCTTCTTTAGAAAATAAACAAAGTAAAATCCCTTCCACAGAGAAGAAATGACGGGTTGTACATAGCAGTCCAGGGCAGTGCTAGAGTGCTATACCAAAAAGAAGACTAAGTTGGGAGTCATCTAACAGAAAGTATATAAGTAGTAATCCCCCTTTAAAGATAATAGAGAAAGACTCTGTACTTAAAGTGACCTTTGAATAATAATCACATGGAAAGAGCCCAATAATTTCCTGTAGATGTAATAATAAGCTTGATGCAAAGAAGCAGACCAGAGTGAGACAAGAACAGCATGAATAAAGAGAATGACTCGCAAATTTGGAAGAGAAATCCAAATAGACCAAAAGCAGATTTTTCCCAGCTCCATAAGGCTATGTATCTCAGTAGTTACTTAGTAAATCAGAAATAGACATTTATACCAAACCCTGCCTTATCATAGTACTTAGTAATACTTATAATAGCTGCATATAATTATGCCTCAGTTAAGTGTTTACAGTCCTCATTAAATAATGCAAGCTCAACATTTCAACTAATATTTATGTTATAAGGTCTCAAGATAACAAATCCTCCTGATCATCATTTAGAGATCCCTTTGAACCAAGGGATTTCTGAATGACTAGTAAGGTCAGGAATTCTGTTGCTAAGAGTTGACAAATAGGTTTAGCAGCATTTCTTATGGATTGGATGTCAGAACCATGTTTATTTAAGTCTGGTTTTGCTACCTCTTACTTTAATATCTTAAAAGTATTTTAACATAGATTCTACTGATCTACCTGGTATAACAGCAAAACTTGCTGTTGCTCTATAAATCTCAGATTACCTGGAGAACCCTCCCCTTTTATGGTTGCCAGACTAGAAATCAGGCACCAAAACTATATGGGAAACAGAAATGGCATGATTCCAAAGGAAATGTAAAGGTTTGGATACTTCCAGATAAGATTAAAATTCTGGCATTTTCTACCTCCAAGTTAGGTGACCTTTTGCATCTCTCTTAACATCTATGAGTGTCATTTTTCCCTTTCATAAATCTTATATAAAATACATACCACAAGACTGATGTAAGTATTAAATGGAATCAGACATCTTGATGGCTCAAAATGTCCCCATTTATTCCTAATGTATTCTCTCAATTATGTTCTTTATACTCTAAGCTTTAGGACAACTTTCTTTGGTATGTTCAATTAGCATTAAAAACTAGTCCTTGGGGCACATGGGTGGCTCAGTCAGTTGAGCATCTGAGCTCAGGTCATGATCTCACGGTTTGTGAGATCAAATCCCAAGTTGGGCTCTGCCCTGATAGCACAGAGCCTGTTTGGGATTCTCTCTTTCCGCCCCTCCCTGCTCCCTTGCATGCTGTCTCTCTCTTTCTAAAAATAAATAAATAAATCTTGAAAAAAAAATAGTCTAAGTGATCATTAAGAAATAAACTCATTAGAGGAAAAAATAACTTTAAGAGCACTGAGGGAAAGATGGAGAAGCGTTTTGAGGGTCTTCCATGAGACTATAAACTCCTCAAGGGTATCGAGCAGTTCCTATTTGTCTTGATTTTCCAAAGATCAAACACAGAAACTGGAACATAGCAGAGAAATACTGTTAGTAGTAGAGTTTTATAAAGAGTAAATAAGCTTATATATTTAAAGCACTTTGTGTCACACTCAGCATATAGTAAACAATGGAGGTAGGGGAGACAGTGATGATGACAGTGATGGTGATACAAAACACACACACACACACACACACACACACACACACACACATAAGCTCAATAGCTTGTTTCATAGGATTCCCAGGATTTTTTATAACTTTCATAAGACAACGTTAAAAATCTTTCATCATATGAAAACATTGAGTCACATTTTAAATTCAACATGGAATCACATTTGCTATTTAAACACGGCCAAGAATAAAAAGAAATTTAACTCATGGACTTCATTAAAAGAATCCTCTGGGTGGGGTACTGACTACAAGGAAGCCCAGTGGATACGACTAGAAACTGGACTCCAGGGAATCATGATAATTTGTGTTAACAATTATAAATGTAATAGAAAACATTTTATTGTATTATAATCTTATCTGCATATTTGAAAACAATTTCTCAATTGTTTCAATATCTGCATATTTGAAAACAATTACTCAAAAGACAACCTAGAACCATAGAAAATTTTTTAATGTTTATTTATTTATTTTGAGAGAGAGAGGCAGACAGAGAGGCAGAGAGAGAATTCCAAGCAGGCTCAGTGCTGTCAGAGCCTGACACAGAGCATAAGTGCTCTTTTTTGCTACATAATTTACATACCATATCTTACTGTTATCGAAAGGTATGTAATAGTAATGGGAACAAACTCTACCACAATGCTCTGTGGGCCAGGCCCGATTTCATTTAATTGTCACTTAATTATCCTAAGGTAAGATGATTATTATCCCCACTTGACAGATAAGGAAATGATAGCACAGAGAGATTAAAGAACTTCTCCAGTAACTGGCAGAGCCTTCATTTGGAGCAGAGGCAGCCCAGCTCCAGAAACTCTGCTTTTCTCACCCCTGTGCAGGGCTGCCTCGGCACTGGCATTAGGACACTGAGTAAAGCTCCATCTCACTGTGGTTCACAGACAGGCTGAGCACATGCCTAGCACAGAATCACTACATTTTCCTCCAAAACCAACCCTGAACATTAATAAAGAAGCTAATAATTGAGAAAATTTTGAAAATATTGTTTACAGGACTCACATTAAGAATGTTTTCTCCTGCATTTAAAATAGTAATTTGGGGGGCGCCTAGGTGGCTCAGTTGGTTAAGCATCCAACTACGGCTCAGGTCATGATCTTGGGGTTGTGAGTTCAAGCCCCACGTCAGGCTCTGTGCTGACAGCTCAGAGTGGAGACTGCTTCCGATTCTGTGTCTCCTTCTCTCTCTACCTTCCCCCATTTGTACTCTGCCTCTGTCTCTCTCTAAAAAATAAACATTAATTTAAAAAAAATAGTTTGGAAGGTGCCTGGGTGGCTCAGTCAGTTTGAGAGTCTAACTCTTGATTTTGGCTCAGGTCATGATCCAAGAGTCCGAGTGATCCAGACCCACATCTGTGCTGAGCATGGCAACTGCTTAAGATTCTTTCTCTCTCTCTCTCCTCTCTCTCTCTCTCTCTGTCCCCACCCCCCCCCCGCCCATTTGCCTCTCTCCCGATGCTTGTGCTTTCTTTCTCTCTCTCTCTCTCTCTAAAATTATAAATAAAATAAACAAACAAACAAACAAACAAAGAGTTTGGGGATTGAAGAAGTGTACAGAACTGGAAGATGCTTTTCCTAGATGACACAGGTTTAAAGAGTAATTTAGTATACTTTTTACATTAAAACCATTTTAAAATAAAATATTAAAAAGGTATTAAACAAAATAACAATTCCAGAACTTTAAAGCAAACTAACAACTTTGGCAACCATCTTTAATAAGGTAAAACACTGTGCAAATTGCCATCCAGTACTTACATATTGATGGTATGTTAAGTGTAAGTTAAATACCAAAAATAAAAAAAATCTGTACTTACCAGGATCATTGAGTATTTATCATTAAAAAGAAAAAATTAAAGAGGACAGGTCTGACCCCTCCTTTTTTATTTCTGCGTGTATGTGTGTGTGTGTGTGTGTGTGTGTCTGGGGAGGGAGAGGAGAGAGAGAGAAATTAAAAATTAGTGGATCAAGGAAGTAGAACATATACTATACACTGAGAATCAGGGAAAGTGCCACATTTTAATAAAAAATAATTCAAATAAATTTGGACATAAATATCTTGTGTTTGAATATTTTCTGAAAATGGAGAGAGCTTGAATAGAACATTAGTATAGAATTGCAGAGTTTGCGTATTGTTTAATGTATTTATTAAACAAAGAGTTTTAAACTAAAGTAATTCATAAAAATTGGCTTAATGAATTAAGATAAAAACCATGTTACAACTTTATCATTCAATCTAACACTAAGGAAAAAATATAACTACAATTCTCATTGTATTAATTAATTGTAATACCATTCTCATACTAATCACACCTTCAATACAGACAAACACATACTCACACATGTGTACACATGTATATCACACTAGGAACTCTTAAAAATTCCTGGGAAAACTTGCCAATTGTTAACTATTTGCAGAGTATCCATTCTGAGGATGATCCATTTTGACTTTTATATCCTACGGGGTTTTTTTTGGTTTTTGTTTTTTTGCTTATGAACCAATATGCTAATTTAGGTAATTGGTATGTTCTTAGAGAACCCAAGCAAATTTGCATATTAGTTTAGATGAAACTTTAATTGTGCAAATACGAAACCAAAGAAAAAGCTTTAATGCATATGAATTCAAAATAATGCAGAAATGGTTTCAGGATTGCTTATATTTCTGTGATATTGCATCTCATCATTGGTATACATAATCTGTTGACTATTTGAATATACACTGTATTTAAGTTTTATTAACTCCTATCCTATTAATATAGGATCTGAAGTGATTCCATTGTGGCATGTATGACTGTCCTTGACTTCAGTGTGCAACATAAGAGGAAAAATAAGGATCCATAACATTGATACATGGATAATGTATCATGCAGCCTATAAATAGTGGCCATGCTAAAATAAAAGCTTAAAATATAACTCCAAAAAATCATCTGGCTTCATCGTGTATGTGGAACTGAATAAGTAAAATATGATGAGGTAGAAAACAAAAAAACCCCAAAATTCAATGATTTTTTTCTATGTAGAAGCAATACTGAGAAAAATAAAAGTAACAAAAACTCCCTTTCCAAGTCACCATTAAAATGTCCAAGAAAATGTCCAATTTAAGAAAAAAAAATGTCCTAATAAGTTTGGAAACCAATTAACACAAAGAAAATGATCTTCTAGAATACAGTCAACATTTCTACAAACTCTCAAATGGATGGGACTGGATTAGGAAGCAACATAAGGAACAATCTGAGGTCCTGTATCACAGATTTCTCTCTTCAACCTGAATTCTGACCAGTCCTTTCACAAGTAAACAGAGAGGCTGGCATCTGTAGTGTCTGCTCTGCTGCCGATACTTTGTGCTAGAGGCTGTGTCAAATGCCCTGAAGCCAGCCTGCCCTCCAATTTCAGGCTGTGAGTGGAGGCTGGGGGCAGAGGAGTGGACAATGGCGGCTCTAAGGATGGTCGTTCCTGTCGGTTGCCTTGGCCTGTCAGACCTGGCCAGACTTCGCCCCACTCAAAGATGGGCAATGGGAAAAACAGTTATCACGGGTCCATAAAAGAAAATTTGTAGCACAGAAAAGAAGTAACAACTCTGTAAAGGCAGGGCAGGGACTGAGGAGCCTCAAAAATAGTTTTTTGAGGAAATGTAAGGCAATTTTAGAAATTTAGAAATCTACTTGACATTTAAAAAGAGATCTTTAACATGACATCATTTTTTTCTTTTCTTTTTTTTAAGTTTATTTACTGATTTTTGAGAAACAGAGAAAGAAAAAGAGAGAGAAAGAGAGCACGCATGTGCACAATCAGGGGAGGGACAAAGAGAAAGGGAGAGAGAATCCCAAGCTGACAGAGCAGAGCCCAAGTGGAGCCTGAAGTCACAAACTGCAAGATCGTGACCTAAGCCAAACTCAAATAGTCAGAGGTTTAACTGACTGAGCTACCCAGGCATCCCTAAAATGACTTCATTTCTGTTAAAAATAGAGTAACATATCAAAAATATCACATTGGAGGGAAAAAAAGAGCAAAATAGGCAGAGTGGAAAACTACATTAGTGATGCAGTGGAGAAACAAGTATAAAACCAAAAAAAAAAAAAAAACCAGAAAAAAATAAAACACGAAAGTTGAAAGTTATATGCATGGGGCCCCCTGGGTGGCTAGTCCTTAAGTGTTAGACTCTAGGTTTCTGCCCAGGTCATGCATCATCTCATGGTTAATAGGATTGAACCCTGCATGCTGACAGTGAAGAGCCTTCTTGGGATTCTCTCTCTCCCTCTCTCTCTGCCCCTCCCCTGCTCTCTCTCTCTGCCCCTCTCTCTCAAAAATAAATAAATACACTTAAAAAAAAAGGTTATATGCAGAACGAGACATAGAATAGCAAGTTTTGCCAACAAAGAAGACAATGGGGCCATAGAAATGATTATAAATGGAAGAGCAAAAACCAACTAGTGGAAAACTTGGAAACTGAGAGAATTTACCAGGTTACACACATAAAAGGTTGTCCTTTGACAACCTAGATACATACTCGTAAGTTTTATTGTTGTCTCAAAGATAAAGAAGGCTACAAACTCTAGGCTGGAAGAAAATAAATTCACCTTGAAAAGAAATAAAATTGGTATTTCCAAAGACTTTTCTCTTGTAACAATATTTACCAAAGGACAATGAGGCAACATTCAGAGGTGTAGGCGACTCTGACATGTGACATCTCAGAAACTATGATACCAAAATACCTTTTCTGCAGAAAAAAATAACATCATGATATACACTATGAGATGAAGTAAGAACCACCTCATGGGGAAATGGATGATAGAACATGACCGAATTAAGCCTTGGAATATTTTAAAGATATAATGCTAAATTATTTACAAAAAGATTGAATACTTTTCAGTATAAATAATTTTGCAACTAAAGAAAAATCAAATAAAAATTAATCTTGAAATCTAGCAATATATTTACTTCATTCTGTTTTAAAAATATGAAAACTATTATATAGATATATGCATAAGTATGCCATATTCACTGCATGAAATATTATATTAATTTTAAGTATAGTTTGTAAATAATAAGCCAAAGATAAAAACATGCTTAGAGCTTTTCTTTTCCATGTTGACTAACATGTTTATCATAGTACTGTGTAGTTATGGCCTGGAGCTGTTCACGCTGGCTCATGAGATCCAGTTAAGCATTATCTCTTCCCAGTGCCATGTATAGTGACATAAAATCATTACCTTGAAACCAAATGTGGTGGTAGAATTTACACTGTGGAAATCAGCAAACGCTACCAATCACAGGGCGTCTGTGCACTTTTCTGGGAATAGACACAATACTGCATGTATTTGAGGGAAAAGAAAAACAAAACAGACCAGAAACATTGTGAATGTTTAAAATGAAGGAAAATTTAGTGCATCCAGTATTTGAATATCATGCCATTATTTTAGATTGTTGATATTGAAATTAGGTTGACACATAGTAAACTGCTTATTATGTAAGATTAAGTGGACAGAAGTGACAATGTGTTCTCTAAATAATTCTGTAGGTGCCATTACAATCACTCAAGCTCTTCAATTCTAACACTTAATGTGGAAAAACTGGAAGAAATCCAAAGAGAAGGAAAGAAAGTGGAGATTAAACATATAACTCTTTTTAAAGAGTAAATCCAAAGGATTATTTTTAAGGTCCTTCAAGGACCACACAAATTCTTTTTTCTCTGAGATTCCTAGTTTGATTCCATATATCCGGTGACACAAGTTAATTAAACTGCTGAAATATGAGAGATGGTTTTAAGTGGGGGGAAGCAGGGGTGCAAGTGGGAGGCCGATTCCAAATCTCAAAGAATTACAGCTGCAGTGGGCAAAACAAGCTACTTTATTCCCTTTATACTTCCATTTTTCACATTTGAATGAGGTAAGTGATCGAATAGAATGTTATCTCATGGACAGGCCACACTTTATGTTTTGTAAAGTATTTTTACATCTAATTGCTTGCTTGTGACCCTTGAACTTCTATGAAATGCAAATATATTCAACAGCATTTTTATCAGTGAGGAAATGGAAATTGAGAAAGGTACACAATTTTCAAGGTCACCCAGCTAGTTATCAGCAAAGACAAGAGAGGTGCTTAGTGTTATCAGCAAAGACAGAGAGGTGCTTAGTGTTATGCCTACGTTGTTTCACTGAAGTGGGAATTGTTCCCAGTTGACCACATAAGATGTGTGTAGATACATTTATCGTATTTAAAGCACCTAAAGTTCCATATTGAAAAGTGGCTATAAAGGCAATGTATTATTCTTAGATCTGGCTCCAAGGAATTGGATAATAGAATTGTGACAGAATGAAAAAAAAAAAACTATCATTTTATGTCATTGTATATCTTCCCTTAGGGCTTGGATTTGTGCATTTAAGATACCGGTTACAATGAATGATGTTTCTACTGAATTCGTGAACTATGATCTGGTTATGACAAAAAGGAGAGTATTTACTAGGATACCACAAGCAAATCTTGCATCACTAGGAGAAACAGACAAGTAAATGTGACAAGGACACTGTGTTTTCAAGAACTGCATCTGTTCGCAGTTCTTCTGGTGAGAGCTTATTAATATGTTTACTACAGCAGGAGATAGCCAAGTTCTGCAACTCTGTTAACAATTTGCTTAGACTCAGAGACAAGTTGACAGTATTTTCTCTGGTCAGTTTCAACAAATGTTCATAAACAACTCTCAAAGGGGCCAATAGCAGGCAGATTTCAAATATTTGGGGAAATTGCATAAGTAGCAGTGAAAATAAGAATGGTAGTGGATGTGAAGATCAGCTATTGCTCCTTATAAAACCATAGATGTTTTAATGCTTGAAAAGACAATAAATTACACATCATTTGGCTGAAATCTATAATTTAAAAATGAGAGTGATTTGCCCAAGGCCCATATCTAGTTCTCGCTGAATTAGAACCCAAGGTAATCAGGTCCTAAAAGATGTGCCCTTTGTTCACCCCCTGATTATCGAGAGCAGTGGTCACAAACTGGCAGCCAGCTAGGCTTTGTTTGGTCTACACAGTGTTTTAAAAAACACCTTTTTTTTAATTTTTCTTGAAATAAGAGAGGCCCACATTCTGCAGCTGCAGTTGGATGAAGATGGAGTGAGTCCTGTTCTCCTGTTCTCTCAATTTCCTATAGGGTGAGCCTCGCCTTTCTATCCTCATCTGTCTGTCCCCTGTGGACAGTAGAGTTTGTGGTCCCTGCTGCCGTACAAGATGCTTTTTAAAAATAAATAAATAAATGAATAAATAGTAACTAATTTTATAGAAAGACATTACATTCCAAATGTGTCAACTTTTCCAATATGTCTCAAAGATGAGACATACGAATTCTATCCTGACACTGATTATACACATGAAAGCTAGTTTGGGTGTGGGGTGGGGGGCAATGGACCAATCAATAGCCACCTATTGTTTGAAAGCATTTTTTTTATGGTTTTAAGACTGAATTCATATAAACAGTAAATATGTTAATAACTAATGAATCCATGGGAAGGTTTTTCCCACTGATTAGTCTCTAACTTCTTCCCTTCAAGTCAATTTAGCGATTGACTAAATTCAAATGTTTTACCTTTTTTTTTACTTAATGAACATGTGTCCATAAATAAAAATCATAAAAATTCACTAAAGAGGGTAAGCAGGCATTTCTTTCACCACTGGCAATCCTGTTTCCATTTCCCCCAAGTGATTTCACTACAATTACGTTCCCACCTTTGTTGACAATCATTTTTATCTCCTTTTTTCTACCAATGCAAAACCAAAGATCACCCGTTTTTACAGCTGCTAAGGAAAATCATGTATTGCTCTAGTTGCTGCCTACACGCTGTCAAAAAATAAGCACACCTATCCAACCCTTAAATTCTGTTCCCACAAACACAAACATGCACCACCCCATGATAGACCACTGGGTTTGTACTCAGAGTTTCAATGCAAAAGTCAGTGTGTAGAAAAGAAGGAATAAGCAAGTTAACATGGTACGGGCTAGGAATCATGATTTTAGAGCAACTCCAATTTTGAGTGAAATGAGTTCTCTTTCTCAGAGAAAATCAAAAAATCAAAAATGAAAACAGAAGCACACTTTCCTAAAAATTAAAAAAAAAATCAGTGTTCTCATTTCATTCTAATGCATTTAAATTGTTAAAATCTACAATGCTGAGGCACCTGGGTGGCTCAGTCTATTTTTTTAATGTTTTATTTGTTTTTTGAGAGAGAGAGAGAGAGAGAGAGAGATTGAGAGACAGCGTGAGCAGGGGAGGGTCAGAGAGAGAGGGAGATACAGAATCCGAAGACAGGCTCCACGCTCTGAGCTAGCTGTCAGCACAGAGCCTGATGTGGGACTCGAACCCACACATGAGATCATGACCTGAGCTGAAGTTGGACGCTTAACTGATTGAGCCACCCAGGCACCCCTGGCTCAGTCTATTAAGTGTACGACTCCTGATTTCAGCTCAGGTCATGATCTCACAGTTTGTGGGATCGAGTCCATGGTCAGACTTGGCACTGTCAGCGCAGAGGCTGCTTGAGATTCTCTCTCCCTCTCTCTCTGCCCTTCCCCACTCATGCACGCTCTCTCTCTCTCTCTCAAAATATATAAACATTTTTTAAAAAATCTATAATGCTGATCTCAACATGAATGCTAGCGGCCTGCCCACAAACTTCCTTATGTGCCAATTATGTGCAAGTTCTGATGCTAGAACCAAGAAACTCATCTCAATCTCCCTACTCCTGGTTATTAAATCTCAGCCTCTTCAAAATACCAGCATAATTGTGCAAACAGTTATTTATATATACACTCATTTAACATGTTTTTAAACATATAAACATATAAATGAGTGTATATATAAATAACTGTTTGCTTGTGCCAGGCAGTATACTGGTCTCCAAGAATGCAGCAAAAATAAGATAGGCAGTCTCCTGTCTGTATTGGAAACTTAGCCCAGACCCAAAGCAAGTAAGTCTGTTCCTCCCCATCCCAACGTAGCCTGTGCTCAGTTCTCCCCACTCAACTACCCACCACAATCACCATTGACCTGTCATATGCCTTCCACACTTTCCCACACATCTTCCCTGCCTTAATAGACAAGGCAGAGGGGTGTTGGTAACAACAAAAATGACCCAGACACCTTTCTCCTTCAACTCCCCAGTTCCAGTAAGCCTCTGGGGGAAAAATATTCACATATTCCCTGTCAGGTAGTTGAATCCTTGCCCTACTTGCTATGAAACATTTCTGGTAGATCATTAAAAAACAAATATAAAAACAAATATGGCACCCCAGTATACATTAATTTCCTAGTGCTTCTTTGAGTCTCATGACTGTCTCGGGAATCTTTCTTTGCCTCTTTCCTTCCCATAAATATGAGAAATGAATTTCTATATCTTGTGACATAAAACATGTCAGGCCCAACATTCTTTACAGATACCTTAAGATAAAATATGAGGCATAGAAACTGAAAACTGGTTAGTGTTTGCTATGGATATTTTACCTCCATAAAAATTATATCTGTTATGAAATTATTACATCTATCATATAATGACGTCTATTATATTACTGCTCAATCTGAAAATATGGGATGGACAAAATATGGTGCTTCATTCTCATTTCTTCCTCAAATTACCCATTAATATAAATAATGAAAGAGTACTTTGGGTACTTATAATCTGGTAGATAATTCCACAGCAGTAAAGTAAAAAGCTTAAGTAACTAAAAAGCTGCTACTTTCATTTAACAATAAATCAGAACAAATTAGGCATCCCTACGTACTTTATAAGGTGCAAGACATTTTGCCGGCAGCCAGACAAATCATGATGATTTAAAATTCAAGGGAATACTAGGATTCTTTGACTTGCTTCCTTCTATTTAAGCAGGATTTAAAGAGTCTATATTAAGAAGCATGTCTTACTCATTTTTATATCCCTCACACTCAATAACTTGAATTTAATCAAATGTCAGAGGCAAGACTTTAGTTTATTGAGATTTAACTCGACGACTGATACTGTGCAGCTAGGCAAAAATCAAAAGTTTTTTTGAAAGTCCTATAAATGGTACTCTCCATACATTATGTGGAACCTCCTCATCTCTACAGTTATGTGAGGCAGGTTCATGTGTTAAAAATATGGTATACCCAGTGGTCCCCAAATCTGGCTGTGCAACAGAATTACATGGGGGAGAGAGATGGTAAAAATGCAAGTCCCTGACACCATCCCCAGAATGTAGCAATGTCCCCAGATGGTGCTAACCACACATATTTGGGGATCACTGGTGGGGACAAAAGAGCTCTGGACTAAGAACTTGGTTCTGATGTCTCCTGTGCCACAGAGGAATCACTTGACCTTGAGCACCACTCAGTCTGTCAGTTCTTTGTTCATACTGCAAGCATTCATGGAAAACAAACTCTTATCCTCTCTGGATTTCAGCTTCCTAATCCCTGAAATTAGGTCATTGGAATAGATGATCTGAAATCCCTTTTACTAAAGAATAATTCTAATTCTACCCTATAATCTACATTATAATGATGCCACCTACACCTGTCTTATATAGCCTTATATAAAGTACTTGTCTATCTCTTTTAAAGCCCATGTTAAATTAAATTCAGAAAATATATACTGAGGGGTACCTGGGTGGCTCAGTTGGTTGAGCATCCGACTCTTGGTTTCAGCTTAGGTCATGAACTCACAGTTCGTGAGTCTGAGCCCTGCATCAGGCTCTGTGCTAACAGCGTGGAGCCTGCTTGGGATTCCCTCTCTCACTCTCTCTCTCACTCTCTCTTTCTCTCTGCCCCTTTTCCCTGCTCACAGACTCCCTGGCTCTCTCAAAAACTCCTCCCTGGCTCATGTTCTCTCGCTTGCTTGCTCTCTCGCTCTCTCTCTGTCTCTCTCTCTCTCTCTCTCTCAAATAAATAAGCTTTTTTAAAAATTTAGGAAAAAATATATATTGAAAAGCATATTATAACCAAGCATAGCACAAGATCCAAGTGCTGGACACATGTTGGGAAAAACCTGAATCTTGCTTCTTATATTCTAGATTTTCAATAAATATTTTTTAGTGAATGAATGAAAGCCAAAAGGACAAATATAAATTGCTTAACTCTTTTGAGCCTCATTTCCTCAACTGCTATACACCAAAAATCACTTTTTAAATCAGGAATATGAAAAAAGTTATCTTGAGGTCAACTATGAATGATTGAGGACTATGTTGAGTTGAATCTTACTAAATCCAGGAGAAGCGATACCAGAGTTAGCAATGTCTACATATATAGTTGTTATTCTTGCTATGAACAGATATTCAACACAGGCGCCTAGGTGACTCAGTTGGTTAAGTGTCTGACTCTCAGTTTCAGCTCAGGCCATGATCTTATGGTGGTGAGATCGAGCCTCGTGTTGGGCTCCACACTGAGTGTGAAGCCTGCTTAAGATTCTCTCTCTCACTCTCTCTCGCTCTTTTTCTCTGCCCCTTTTCCCTGCTCACAGCCTCCCTCACTCTCTCAAAAAATCAAAAAAACAAAACAGAAATTCAAAAAATATCTATTGCAAGCCCTTTGGGTACCAGGTACTGTTCTGGGCTCTGGAAATATAGCAGTGTCTTGTTAGTAGGTGAGACTCACAATAACTATGTAAGCAATTGCATAAATTAGACAATTACTGATAGTCGTAAATGGCATAAAGTAAATAAAACAAAACAACAAGAGAGAAAGTGAGAGGAGAAGAGTGGTATGTTAGATGGAGAAGGCCTTCCTGAGGAAATGACATTTGAACTAAGTAAGTCCTGGGTGAAAAGAAGTGGCCAGCCACTAAAAGATCAGAGGGAAATAGATCCTAGCCAAAGGAAAGCCCTAACACCAAAGCCTCAATGAAGGGGCATCCCTTTTTTCATGTGCTCAAGGATAGCAAGCAGGCCCAGGGCTACAGAGTGAATATTTGAGGAAGGATGGAACAGGTTATACCAGATAATACCAAAACAGGCTCACCCTATATAGTCCCAGAGCCAGACCCACTCTCTACCACCTTCTCTTTCTGCCTCCAGACACTTCGTCCCTTGGAAGGGCCTTGCACACATGGGTGTGAACACCAATGTCTGCTTTCCAGACTTCATCAGAATGTCTGCAGGTGAGGTCAGGCATCTATAGGTTTTAAGGCTGTCTGGGTGAGTCCAATGTGCAGCCAGACATGAGGACCAGTGCCCTAAGTAAAAAGTAAAGTCTTAAGATATAAACAGAAGAGGGGCTGACTTTATGGCTCAGAAAAAAAAAATAAGGAAGGAAAATGTAATACAGTAAATAAAATGTTTTAGGAAGTTTGGGTACAGAAAATGCCCACAAATCTCTCCTTCCCTAAGACAAATAAAGAATATCTTCCCCACAGCCTCACTAGTCTGAGAAACAATTCCTACTCCACAAGGCCAGTGTATTTTAACTAATATATGCAATCTATGTGCAAGAAGTTGACATAGATGCTACATGAATCACAAACAAACACACACACACACACACCATAAAAAGGATCCTATCCCCAATAAGGTTATAACTACACAAATATCTATTTTCAGATGATCTTACTGATGTGACTTAAAGCCTCCACCTTGTGTAGCCCTATAAATAGTAGAATCAATTACTATATATAAACCAAGATTATATAAGGGTACTTTGGAAATGATAGTGATAATGATTAAAGATGGTCATCAGAGACTTTTAGAAAACAGTGCTATACCTATGTTCATAGCTAGAACCAAATAAACACATGAAATAAGAATAACTTTTGATGTTCTCCAACTGGCCTATGCAGCATCAGCTCTCCCCTCTTGGCCATGCTGCCATGCCCACTCTATGCTTCTCTGATAACTCTGAGATAATAACTGAAAAATAGCTTTAAGTGCTATCTTTCACAAAGATACTACCTTTTAACAGGAGCTTTTAAACACTCAAAACTCCCCAGATGAAAAGTAATATGTGAGGCATCCTTTTTACCCATCTATCAATAAATACTATACTAGTTCTGGAAGGTATCATATTTACAAAGTCTTTCCCAATAGAAACTAACCAAAGTAGAATGTGCCATATCATACTACCTATTTAACTTTTATGTATGTATGTGTAAACACATGGGTGTGTGTTTTACTGAATTCTTATGATATGGCAGCCATTACCTTGTTTAATGCCATGAGAAGTAAATATAATTACAATCCTTAGTTTACATATTTGAGAAGCAAGACTAAGAGAGGTTAAGTGACTAGCCTAAAGTCACAGAACTCAAATATGATAGATTGGATAAGAAACCAGGGCTCTCTAACTCCAGAAACCTCCCTCTTAACCACTAATCTTTCTCCTTTATACCCACACTTATTATTGTGCATCTGCCTGAACATCTGACAGCAAATGGAGGAGCCAAAATTTAAAAGGCTGATAGCTCCATTAGAGCGCCAAAGCCATCGGTAGACCACTACCAGGAAAGGATAGTTATGCTGCTGTTACAAAACCATAGACTCTCTGAACCCCTCAAAGAATCACAGCTTCTCAGAGCTTTGGACTCATTCAATCCACCCCCACCCCCACCTAACACCTACATTCTTCCTACAACAAACCAAGAATCTCATCAACACATGCCCATAACATTAGAAACCAACCAGGAGAGGCTGGCTTCCACATGAACAAGCACTCCACTGGAAAATCAGTTGACAGTATTTGTACATTGTGCTTTTGAGAATAAGTTGGTTTAGATCACTGTTAAATTAGAAAATGTAATAAACTCCCCAAGTATTAAAGCACTTGAAATTTCCAGAAAGAGGATAAAGACATTCTTTCCCTTTGCCCACTGGAAAAAAAAAAACAAAACTTCGTTTCTAGAAATATAGGTATGTTTGTTTGTTTTAATTATTGGACTTTTCTGGACACAGAAAAATGAAGGTATGGCTTTTTATCATCATTTCCAAGAATATCAAATTTAAAGTTTTTTTTAAGAAATGTCAAGTATGCTTTAGAACAAATCAATATGTAGCCATCTTATGTGATAAAATGCTAACACTGGTTATTTCCTGGAGTTGGAATTATGGATAATTGTCATTTGCTTGATAATACTGTTCTGCATTTCTCAGTTTTCATGGAAAGTATATACTGTATTTAATTTTTTAAAAAGCCACACAGAATAATCTGAAGAGATTCATGTTAAAAGATTAATAGTAATGAATCTTCACACTTTGTTACAGCAGGCATAGGAAATGCCATTTTCACACTCACAATATCTCCCTCTGTCTGTCCTTCGATAGTCAAACAGGAGCAAACTTTAGAGTGGACACACATTTTTGCACATGAAGAAAACTGATAAAGAAGACCCAGGATACATTTATTTTATTCTTTTCTGAAGTAGCGATAGGCTGAGCTATGTGGTCCTCCCGATTGACTAGGACGGGTGTATTGTATAGAATCTAGTTCAAGGACCTGATATTTTAAGACATTGTCTGGCTTATGGTTATAGAGTCTTTGCCTTTATTTGCATTTCTCTTTCTCATTTAAATAGGCATTCAAATGCTGACAATATCCAGACCAAAAGCCTTAATAGCATAGACCAAAAGCCATGGTGTAGCACCTCTTTATACAAATTATATAGCAGTCAGACACCTGGGCTTTGGAATAAGACTGAGCCTGTGTCTGCCGATTTTTACCTGTATGACTCAGAAATACATTTTTAATCTTTGAGAATAATAAAGTACCTTCTTCACAGGGTTATTGGGAAGACCAAATGAAGTAATGTACATAAAACACTCGGCACAGTACGTGGCACACAATACATGCTCAATCAATGGTGCTAGTATCATTACTATTTTTCAGTAACAATGACATCTAAGTTATATTACCATTTATGAGTAGAATGTGGTGGGTCAGATGGGGCAGGGGGGAGATTAAAAGTTAAGCAACTAATAGTCCATAAACATATGAGCATCAGTTGTACCATAAAGACTAGTTTTTTTTGGCACATTCAGGAAGTACCTGAACCTAGCCCAGGTTCCACAATATGGTAACCTGAGAACAACTGCAACTCATTTCCTGTGCCTGTTGTAACAAAGTGCAAACTACAGGGCTTAACCAACAGAAATGTATTGTCTTACAGTTCAGGAGGCCAGAAGTCCAAGATCAAGATGGCAGCAGAGGTGGTTCTTTGTGAGGCCTGGGAGAGAGAATCTGTTCCAGGCCTCTCAGCTAGTTTCAGGCAGTTTTCTGACAATCTTGGGTATTTACTGTCTTGTAGATACTCCATTCAGTCTCTACCTTCATCTTCACATGGTATTTTCCCTGTTTGCATGTCTCTTTTTATGCCAGGATTTCCCCTTTTTATAAGGACATCAGTCATATTCCATTAGTGCCCATCTTACTTGTCTCATTTTACCTTGGTTACTACTATAATGACCCTGTTGCCAACTGAAGTCACATCCTGAGTAACTGGGCATTAAGATTCAAACTTTTTTGGGAGGCCACAATTCAACCCTGACCAAGAACAAATGGTAAAAATGAGAATACATTTAAAAAATTTTTGGGGGCACCTGGGTGGCTCAGTCGGTTAAGTGGCCGACTTAGGCTCAGGTCATGATCTCCTGATTCGTGAGTTCGAGCCCCATGTCAGGCTCTGTGCTGACAGAACCTGGAGCCTGCTTCAGATTCTGTGTCTCCTCTCTCTGACCTTCCCCTACTCACACTCTGTCTCTCAAAAATAAATAAACATTAAAAAATTTAAAAATAAATAAATAAATAAATTTAAAAAAATAAAAAATTTTTGGAAAGTATGTATTTTAATATAGTTTTTTCTTGAATGAGAAATGCATGAGAAAACACATTGTAAACTCTAAAGTCCAACACCTGTACCAAGACACCATTATTATGGCAGACAAAACTAGTATCTCTAAAAATATAGAGCATTGTTGGTTTCTAAATATTTCTTTCTTAGAAAAATAGGAAGCCAAAAGATTCTAGTATCATGGCCAGTTCAAATGCCTATTAGATTACCTTTTAACAGAATGACTATTTGATTATTCATTCATAATGTGTTAATCAAGCACTTATTTTGTGCTTAACCTCATGCCAGACCTTACAAAGGAGGAGATCTAAAATAAGGTACATGCTGTAAGGAGTGTTTCATCAGTTTGTGAAGATATAAATTATGTTTCTTTTTTGTAGTCCTTAAGAGCTGATGGGACATGGTCCCTAATGAATACAGAATGTGTGCTCTCTAAGGCTGATTTCCAGGAATCCTTGCATGTCATTACTGAGTCAAATAAAGTGTGACCTTGCATATCACCAACGGTGGCATCACAGCTAGGTGCTGAGTGGAAATATGCCCATCATATGCCATTTTTCACATGTGATACAATTTACATTTTCACTCAACTGCTGTCCTCAAGGTTACAACTATTCTTTCAGACTAAGATTTGGCCCCAGTGAGTATGGGCAATAATCCCCAGTTCAATGAGTACAAGAATGAATTCACCCCAATAAATACCATGGAGAAATATGCTGCAAGAGGCAGAGAACACAACCTCCCCATATGCAGAAGTGAATCAAAGTTACCCGTGCACGGTGCCAGAGGGGATGGCAGCTTTGGGTGACAGGTGGCACGCCTCTCCGCCAAGGAGAAGGCGTTGCTCCTGGCAGTTTTTTTTTTAACGGAGGCATGCAACCTAAGTAGTGGCATTTCACAGCTGAGAAACCAGCTTGTAATATGCCTTTTGCTTCACTGAGAGGCGGGCCACATGTCCACATAGACTCCAAGTCTAGCTGCAAAACATTGCAATACATTTGCCTATATCCTTCTTATGACCAAATATTTATATCGCTATGGAATTGTAAATGGACTGTATGATTAATGACATTTTTCCAGACAAACAAAGAAGATGGATTCCCTGCAAAGGTGTCACTTTCTAGCACAAATGTTACAAGGAAGAAAAAAGGACCAGAAAATGAGTGGGCGGGAAGAGTTAAAAATAAGTCCCTATTTATCAGTCTTCAATAGAAATTTGCAAAAGAAAGTCCACTTTATTTTGACTAAATTAGCAGATGAAAGACAATTTCAAACTTTGACATTCTGAGTACTCTGACATCTGGGTCTACTTTTCCAATAAATTCTTTCTCAACTCCCTTGTAGGTAAGTTCTACCCCAGACAAATTAACCATTTCACCATTTCCTGTATATGTGTTAGCATTTTATTCAGAGCCCTTATTTACATGACTTCCTTCATGGGAAATTCCTTTTCCATCTAGCTCTTCCCTTGCATGGGTGGCTAGCACCTAAGACCAGATCCTAATGCTACTTATTCCAAAATAACTGACTAAAGTCCCCATCTAGAAGTGGTGTCCTCCTCTCTTGAACCTCCACACCCTTTCTTCACCTACACCCATCCAGACACATAGGTGGCAAAAATTATTTCTTTATCTCTCCTTTCTGGACTATAAGCAATTGTAGGAACTACAGAGTATCCATAAAGTTTGGAAGACGCATAGATAATATTATTTTATCACATAATTATGTATATATATACATATATATACTTCTATAAATATAATTTCAGTATCATTTCTCGCGGCATTTGCCTATGTTAGCACCCTTGATGGACATCTGCAGTCTAGATTCATTCTTGATACCTGATGCCTGGGATACTGCTGGGTGATTAGTGGGATCTGCATTTGTTAAATAAATGAATTAACTGATTCGCTCATTGATATGAAACTAAGGCTTGCCCTTCAAGCCCACATAGAAAGACTAGGGGTGAAGGAAAACCAGAGACTAGAAAAAGAATATGAAGAGATAAAGGCAAATGATCTGGAGAAGCTTCAGGGTTTATAGAGAGCAAAAGCTGAGCTACACGGAGAGTCTTCTTATAGTAGTGAGGTGTGCTCCATGTCAGGTAAATCACCTAACCTCAATTTTTTTTTCTTTTCAAATCAGGGTCTTAGATAAATGTTTCCTTCTACACAAAATCTATCATTTTATAAAAACACTAAATAGAAGTGGCTGCTTATAATGTTTGAGGAAAAGCAGAGGTCAGGAGGCAGTTATTAATAATTAAAATGAGAATATAATAATATAAGCTACAATAGAATACACTGCAACTAGCTATATTTATGTAAAACCTAACAGTTTCAGGGCACCTGGGTGGCTCAGTTGGTTAAGTATCTGACTTCAGCTCAGGTCATGATCTCACAGTTTGCGGGTTTGAGCCCCATGTCAGACTCTGCACTGACAGCTCAGAGCCTGAAGCCTCTTCAGATTCTGTCTCTCTCTCTCTCTCTCTCTCTCTCTCTCTCTCTCTGCCCCTCTCCCACTTGTGCTCTCTCTTTGTCTCAAAAATAAAATAAATAAACATTAAAAAAAAAACAACTTTACAGTTTCAAGAGCACTTCCATAACAGTTCACATGGTCCTCATAGGAGGCTGGGAGGAAAGCATGACAGACCCTTTACACAGGCTTCAAATGGTTTGTTGACTTGTCCAGACTCACAAGGAATAGCTGATAGAGGAATAAGACCAAGCCGAGCTCCTGCCACTCAGTACACTTTCCACCGTATGTTGGGCACTAAAGTCTAAGGAAACTATTATTACACAGCGTCAATATTCATAAAAAGGAGTAGTGCCTAGGTGGTGCAGTTAGTTAAGCATTGGACCCTTAATCTCAGCTCAAGTCATGATCTCACAGTTCATGAGATCTAGCGCCACGTTGAGCTCTGCACTGATGGTGTGGAGACTGCTTGGGATTCTGTCTCCTTCTCTCTCTGTCCCTCCCCTGCTTGCTCTCATTCTCTCTCAAAATAAATAAAAATAAACTAAAAAATCATAGAAAGCAAGAAAATGAAAACATATAACAACTTGAGAGTTTTAATTGACAGTAAGTGTAGTCGTTTTTCCTTAATCATTGGAAAGGTAAAGGTAAAGAAGAATATCAATTAAGAAGAATTTGCCCACAAAACATTCAATTAATTGGATGTTTTCTTTTTTTATTCCACCAGTATAAAAAATTCAAATAAAAAATTTTATAAAGTATTTAGTAGAAAAACAAACATTTCCAAGGTTTTTGGTTCTCAGAAGTTGAATCATTAGTCTACTATCTTGTTTTGTTTACATGTATAGTGCTAGCAAGAAGAATTAAGGCAAAATACTGCAAGTCTTAAATCATCAAACCCTTTACTAAGGCAGGAAAAAAGATTGGAACAAAAGCTCTCCTTTCATAATTCAATTAAACTAATATTTATTAAATGTCTACTATATGGAAGGCACTGTTTCAATTGCTGGGGATACGTCAGTGAACAACACAGAACAAATAGTCCCATCCTCCAGAAACTAACTTACCATCAAGGGAGATATTCTACTGGAGCAAAGTATTCCAAGAGGAAAAGGCACACATCTAACCAGAAATCTGACTAACTGCAATACCACATTCAGCAAGTATTCAGGCTAGTTAATGCATATTTTTAAAAATCATTAAATGTAAGAAATGAATAGATAAACATCTTTTGTGTAATTTTATAAATATGCACAGTTTAAAACCGTTTTTTGCCTATTTCAGGTGCATAGAACATTGCCTTGAGACGTGTAAATGACTCTGAAGGAAATAATTCATAAATGTGTAAGAAGGCATATGCAGTGCACTATCCCAAGAAAGACATTATCAGAAGGAGCTTCCCAAATTTCTATCCAAACTGTGGCCCATGGACCATCTGAGAGCCTAGGAGAAATGCAAACACTCAGGTCCCTCCCAGGCCTACTAAATCAGAATCTGCAGTCTATTGAGTTCCCAGTGATTTGCATGCATACTGAAGGTTGAGATGTACTACTGTAGTACATTCCTTTGCACCTAAGACAGCCTAAAAATAAACTACTGAAAGGGAGAACATATGCACTTCAAAAATTAATCACGCACTCAATAATTTTTTTCATTTTCAAGAAGTTGTTTCTTTTCAAGTAAAATTTTACTTTTAAAATGACAGATCAAGGAGATTACATACTAACCTTTCCTTTGGCATGTGTCAACATTAAAGAAAAAATGAAATTTGCCTTTTCACTGTTCAAATCTGGCATTTCAAGCCAAAAACAAAGGGTAAGTTATCCATCACATCTATCAGTCCACAAGGGTCTCTCTCTCTACACTCTGTGATTTCACAACCATCATGATGAACAGGAGTAAGAAACAGAGGATGTCTTTTAGGTGCTCAGTTTCCCAAGCAATTATGGTCTGGAAGACACATGATAAAAACACCAGGAAAAGCTAAGAAGCGGGTAAAAGGCAAGCTCTCTCTCTCCATTTGTCACAAAGCAGTCACTTTAAAATGAATTTATTTTTCCCTAAAGATAAAAAGGGGAGAACAGGAAAGGAGGCTGTTGGAAATTCACAGAGACACAGCAGCCCTGCTCAGTGCTGACCATGGTAAAGAGAATGTTTCACCCACACATATACCTTGCCAACACTGGGCAAAACATCCCAGCATTGCCACATAGAAGACTCTAGAATGTACTAAAGAAGGAAAAGACAGCCATGGCAGAGCTTCTGTGAGTCAAGGAAGGCCTTTTTCACTAATCTAAAGGAGTATGATTCTCCTCTGGTATATGATCAATGCTCTAAGATTCTTCTATCATACTAAATACAAAGCAAATTTTTCTTCCATCTTCAACTGTGAGTGTAATATAAACTCCCCCTCTTTCATAGTTTAAAAAAACCTCTGAGTATCATTACCCTCTGCTTCATAACATACAGAAACTTCAGCAGGGATCTATATGTACAGTAGGGTCACTTCCATTTACATATATATTAATGTCCTTACTCTTCTTAAATGGATTTGAGGCACTTTACAATTATATAAAATATAAAATAATGCTGTTGAAGCAAGGTGGAAAAAGCTAATATCTACACATGTAAACTAAACATTTTTTTGTAACTGAGCATCAAATTTATCTTTGAGATTCCTGGTAGGAAAAGAAAAAAATGAAAAACACAATTCTCTCATCACCAGTTAAGTTGAAAGATGTCAGTTCTTCAAGAGAGATAAATGATTTCATGGTATTGAAATCTAAAAAGAATTGTTAACAATGAACTTTATAAAAGGGATATTGAACAACATACTAAGAAATATCTTCTACAAATCTGGAAAATTATAAGGCATTATTTACATATCCAATGCTTTTTCTGACCTTTAAGAAATAAACAGGGACAGTATTAAGACACTATTTAGAAAAAGCAGTTCTTCAAGGAGAGTAAACAAAGTCAGGTATGTAGTTTCTTGAAAAGTTAATTTTATGCAAAGTGGCATAAAATGATATGATCTCTTTGGTGATATTCTTAAATATCAAGTCCTTCATCTGGCCTTATGACAGGAGCTGGACAAAGGATAATTCGTGGCTATACTCTTTGTCAAGCACCTGGTATCCTATGTAATTAACTAAAGAAATATTCTAGTGCTTTGGACATCGGGCCAGCAGGTGGACAAGTTAATGAGGTGCTCAGAAAGATGGGACTCCTCACATGCATCTGGGGACTGTACACTTCTGGAGAGAATACCAAAACAGTAGTCATTCACACTACTAGAAATACATGGTTTCCAAACTCTGTTGGGTCCTTTAAGAATGTGTCCTGTTTGTTTTTGAACTACTCCATTTCCCTTTCCTTCTCCCTCACTGAATAGTTGAGAAAACAGAGGATATCAAATATTATTTTTTTCTCCTCTTTCCCAAACTTAATTGTATCACCACCCAGAAGAACGCCTTTTCCTACTCAGTGTGGCCCAGGCACAATTCCTTCTTGCCTCCTCAGCAACTCTGTTTCGATTATCCTCAAATTCTCCTTTTCTACCACTGTTTTCCATCATATTTTAAAACTGCTTAATGGAACAAGTGTTGTGCATTAGTCATTAAAAAATAATACATTAAAAAATAAAATAAATAAAAAATATATAAAACTGCTTAAGACTTTCTCATCCTAGAAAATGTTTTCACTTAGAAGTACATCTCTAAGTACCATCCTGTCTCACCTTCCCTCTCAGTCTCCAGAAACAATGCTACATACTTGCAGCCTCCACTTCCTCCTGGCCTCCGCCCTTCTAATGGGCTTAGAAATGAAGAGATCCTTGAGTAAGTCATGAGAATAAAAAGTACAGCACAGGCAATATAGTCAATGGTATTGTAATAGTGTTTTAAGGTGATGGATGGTAGCTACACTTGTGGTGAGCACAGCATAACATATAGATTTGTCAAATCATCATGCTGTACACCTGACACTAACGTAACATTGTGTATCGACTATACTCAAATTTTAAAAAATTAAAAGAAAAAGTAAATAATGAACCTGAAAAAACTTTTTGTACCAGAAAATAGGGAGTTTTCAAAACATGATGGGTCATGTCACAAGAATACAAAAGCCAGTTTGACACTTTAGTACCAAATAAATAATGATGATAATTATAATAGATTAAAATGCACTGAATAAAATAAGAATCCATTAGTTAATGCTCACATAAATTGATGAATAAATCAAAAGTTTGATGATTAACAGGATATTTACAGAGTTTCAAAGCAACTTCCCATAAAATATTCATTAATTACCAACTTTACAGTGGAGAAGTCTGAGAGATACAATATTAATCTAGTGATCAAAATTAACATTATCAATAATGGGACAAATTTAAATCATACACTTTTTAGCAGGGCAGTGGCAGGAATGCAGCATTGCTTCTGGAATATTCCTAACAAAGAGGTATAACTTAAATCTAATCATGAGGAGACATCAGTAAACCAAAACTGAGGGACATTCTATAAAATAATTGACTTGTGGGGCACCTGGTTGGCTCAGTCGGTTAAGCAACCGACTCATGATTTCGGCTCAGGTCATGATCTCACAGTTTGTGAGATCAAGCCCCGCATTGGGGTTCTGTGCTGACAGTGTGAAGCCTGCTTGGGATTCTCTCTCTCTCTCTCTCTCTCTCGCTCGCTTGCTCTCTCTCTGCCTCTCCCCAGCTCTCTCTCTCTCTCTCTCTTAAAATAAATAAACTTTAAGAAAAAAATAAAATAAAATAATTGGACTTGTTATCTGCAAAACTGTCAAGATCATGAAGTCAAGGAAAGACTGAAGAACGACTCCAAACTGAAAGAGATTAAGAGACATAACTAATTCTATACTAGATCCTGTTGCTACAAAAGGCTTTATTGGGACAAGTAAAACTCAAATGGTGTCTGAGAGCTAAATGGTACTAAGGTGTCACTGTTAATCTCCTGGTTTTGATGGTTGTATTTTGGTTAAGTTTAAGAATATCCTTGTTTATAGAAAATCACATTAAAGTATTCAGACTTTTGAAAAAAAAATGAGATTCTTGGGGAAGCAGAAGCTAGGAGGAAGTGGAGGCTACTGGTACAGAGCACAATTTCTATAACCCTCCCTTCCCTGTCAGCTTTGTGGTTCCCTTCGTGAAAATCTCTCCTCCCTTGGCTACAATAATGTCTGTTCTTTCCTGGTTCTTCCTCTTTCTCCTTCTAGTCTTGCTTGTTTTTTGTTTTGTTTTGCTTTTAATTTTAAAGAGAGAGAGCATATGCATGAGTGAAGGGAGGGGCAGAGAGAGAGAGAGAGAAAGAGAGAGAGAATCCCAAGCAATCTCCACGTTCAGCACAGACCTGATGCAGGGCTCCATTTCACAAACCTTGAGATCGTGACCTGAGCTGAAGTCAAGAGTGCCATGCCTAACTGACTGAGCCCCCCAGGTACCCCTCTCCTTCTAGTTTTCTAACTGTTCCTTCTACATCCTTCTTCTGGATCCTCTTTCTCATTTTCACCTTCCTCAAAGTCCTGCCCTAAACTATTCCTCTTTTCACTCCATATCCTCTCCCTTGGTAATCTCATCCACTCTTGTTTTAACTACAGCTATTCACTGACAAATTACAAATCTACCTCCCTTTCCAGATCTTTGGTCTATGGGACCTCTCAACTTTTTTCCCATAGATACCTCAAATTCAACTACTCTACAACTCATCTTTTTCCCAATCTGTGCTTTTCTCTTTTCTCACTATTTATTTGTATAAAATGGAAACCTGGTAGTCATTACTGACTTCCCTTTTTCATTTATCCTTATAACCAATCATTCACTAAATCCTAATCTCCCTACTAAATTCCTGTCAAATCCATTCTGCTTTCCATCCCAATTGACAATTATTTTAGTAAAGCTCTGATCATCTCAACATCTCTTAACTAAGCTGATTAATTAAATTGGCTTCTTCTCCACCACTTTCCCAACTATCAATGGCCTGCACTTGTCCTAATTTCCAATCTGACTTCTTTTCTTAATCCATCCTCTCCAAAATTTACAGGGTGCCCCTGTCAAAATATAAATCTTATTGTGTTTCCTTTCTGTTTAAAATCTTTCCCTGGCTCGCTATGTTTATAAAATGAATCTAAATTTCTTGGCATGGCAAGCCTGCCCCTTCATGACCTAAGCCTTTCCTCCCTTTACAGCTTGATCTTTCCCCAGTCCTTTTCCTTGAACAGATATTCCAGAATTAGTGACATGCTTAAGTTCCCTGAACATGCTTTGTTTTCTACATCAATACTTTTAGTCATAGTCAGTCCTCTGTGTCCTTTAATGGGGTGAATTTCAATGCTACAATCTTTGGAAGGCTTCTATGAAGTTACCCTTACTTCTTCCTTGGTCCAGAAAAGGTAATGACATTTCTCTCTTACCTCTTTATTCACACCTACTGCTATGGTTGCATTTATCAAACTGAATGTTAATCATCACATGATGAACTTCTTGATAGAGGGATTATAGTTCAGCTCTGTTCATTGATGACTATAGCAGATAGTGTGACCCAGAAAAAGTGGTCACAAAACATCTGTTTAATTACAACAAACATTTGAACGCATCTTCTTTTTACCATCAGAGTAATATCCGTTAACCAAAATGTAACAATAATATTTATATATTTATAAATAACATTTATCCAGAAAAAGGGTAATTATTTCTTTAAGTTGTTTCCCTGTTTCAATATCCTCATATCACCTTGTATTCTATTCTATTGTAAACAGTTTCCCCTCTTCAACATACTGTCAGCAATTTGTTTATTGATCTGTTTTGTTCAGCCTTTATAACGTACAAATTATAAAATGTGTCAGAGCACCACAGAAAACAGAGGAAACTGCCTCAAAGTATCCAGCAATAGCTGCAGAATAATCTATCCAACTCTAAATGAAAGCCCTCATCTGTAGCCACATGTTATGGATGCAATCATTATGAAGGAAAAATACAGAAAGCTAGGTGTGCTATTCAAAGTCAGTAAATCAGAAAAATATACCTTTTCTTTTTTATTTGCATACCTTAACTCTAGAACATTCTTATATTTACTTCACATGGGCTTACTTAGACTAGAAACATCTTCTTATTTCAGGTTGGAATAGACTGACAAGAACAATAATATCTTACATTTATTTAGCTCTATCTCATCTGTACAATAAAACTTAAGGATGATTTTTTTTGTACATTTTACCCTGGTGGCTCTCTACGCATGGCTAATTCCATGAATCCTTTGTTTCCATCATACCTCTGATCCCTAGAATCCATCTCTAGGTATCCTTTTCTAATCTTCTCATCCTTATGCACTACACACAACCCCTGATCACTTGCTGTAGAGACAGTACCATTCAGCCATCTGAGCAAGTGTGATCTCCCACTCTTGACCACAGCCCTCACAGGGATAGAATCCTTTCTTCTTTCATTAAAAAAGGTGCCCCTTAATGGCCTTTATTTTTCTTCACTGAAGGGGCTAGGAAAAAATGGAAGCCTCAACTAGAGTTTCATATGGAATGGGCACTTTAATTTGGAAGTTCATTTTCTCTAAGAAAGGAACTTTATTACAAGACAGTAACAAACATAAATATGGAGACAGAATTGCATAAATCCTGGGAAGAAGTCAGATCACATAAGAAAATGGCTTCGTCCAGGCTTTCAAGAGAAATGTGAAGAGCAGGTTGGTTGGGAGCAAGAGAATTTGAAAAGAACAGGCTTCTATTGTCCAGAGGCTTTCTGATGTTTAAGAGTTCAGATGTAGAACAGCTCTTGGTGATGTCAAGGTGCCAGATCGTGGTCAGAGTAGGTGGGTTGCGGAAGTGAAGGGAAAGGACACAGAGTTTATGTCACTGAACTAAGAGGATAAGCATCAGTGGATCACACATATGATATTGGAATCATTCAGATGTATGGCAAGAGTCCATGTTGAAAGGAAGACTATCAGCAGTAAGAATGAGGGTTCAGTGACAGCAGTTTCTCCTAGAAGCTACTAAATGAGAGCAGCAAAGTTGGGAAGAATGTAGCTTGGCTGGATGATATAAACCTCAGCGAAGAGAAGAATGCATGAGGTTGAATCACATAATTTTAAAATAATCAATCAAATGGGGCACCTAGGTGGCTCAGTTGGTTAAGCATCTGACTCTTGATTTCAGTTCAGGTCATGATCTCATGGTTTTGTGAGTTTGAGCCCCATCTCAGGCTCTCCCCTAACAGCATGGAAACTGCTTGAGGTTCTCTCTGTCTCTCTGCCCTCGCCTGCTTGCACTCACTCTGTCTTTCTCAAAAATAAATAATAAATTTTTTAAAAAACTTAAAAAAAACTAACAAATAAATGAGATTTATTTTTTAAAAATATCTAATACCAAGTTGAATTAGTCCTGGCTTTGTTACTAACAAATATTATAATCTTGGGCAAGTCATTTTATTTCCCTGGGCCTTTGTTTTCTCGTTTATAGCATGAGAAAGATTCCTAAAACCTATGGCACATACTACACTTTTAACCATGAATTTCATGTTTGTCTTATTTTACTAGGCTTTAGGGTCAAAATCTACCCCTGATTAACTGATTTCATGTACTTGCTCATTATCCACCAGCTAAAAAAGGGCTAATATCTTAAGAATCGGTTCTTTGGGTGGCAGTTTAACAAAAGCAAGTAAAAATTAGTTGTATATGCCATCTCCTTGTTCTCCAAAACACTGTTACGAGGTAAATAATATAGCAGTGATTATCTTTCCCATTTTACAAATAAAACTGAGATGAACATTTCCAATAGTCTTTCATGCATTTATTTTTATGATTAAATTTTTGTAACCCATTAGTCTATAACTACATATAACTACATATAAACTCTTCTGACAGACTATGGGACAATTGAGGATAATTATAATAGCAATAGCAATGATAGTAATAGTTAAAATTTCTTTAACTTATGTATTCTTAGCACCAAGACCAGGGTCTGACACATGATAGACACATGTGTTTACCAATGTATAAAATGGCCATGTCTTCATTAGAATGCAAAATAAGTTAGTTGGTAATCAAAGAATTGCTACCCAAAATCCTTTTGTGCTTCAGTTGCCAATTTGGGCTTTTATTAGGATCATTTAGATAATCAGCTTGAATCTTTAATTTCTTGGCCATGAAGTGACCAAAAGAGATAATTGTAAAATTGATAAATGAGAATCTCTGCCTGAATCAATAAATTATCTTCATAAAAACATTAATACTATATTTGGTACCACAGTGCTTTAAGTTTAAGAAAGCAAAACTTTCCATGAGATTGAAGGAAATTAAAATTATAATTTTTCCTGTAAAATCAGATCTTAAGCCTTGTAGACATTCATAGAGAATAAGTAGGCATGAAAAATAAATCAAATAAATAACACTTGAATACATAAATTACATAAATATTTCTGCATAAAAATTTTAATCTAATGATAAGTTTTTGATGGAAAGACAGTCACATCATTTTGACTTTATGTCTCAGCCTGACGCTGGTTTTCAACTATACCTTCTCTGAAAACCTTCTCCTACTGAAATGTCGCTTCCAGTCTAATATCAGAACCCATTAACTAGGAGTTGCTTTTTCAGTGGTTTTAGGTACTCACAAAACTACTCTGTCCTCCACTGTGGTTTCCCAGCACTCTGTGGCCTTAATATGGGGCATGCTGAAAATATGACTTCTGACAAATTTCTTCAAGATGATGCCACTCTAGCCACTGCCTAGAAAGTTATTAAAAATCTGTAAAACAGTCATTGTATATTAGTACCATAGCTCACTAAGAGAAAAATTTTAGTACCTGAAGAGGAATGGGAACTGCCAAGCCACATGATGGAAACAAAAATTGGAGTTCCCAACACGATCTACGCTATGCAGGCCAGCTACTTGAAAAATTTGTTCCAAAGCTAATGAAGTCACAGAATGATTGACAGTTTGGCAGAAGAATCAAGAAGAGTTCAATCTTTCTCAAAATAATGAAGATGTCTCTTTTTTTTCATCTTTGAACTTCACCTTAATTCTTTGCACATGGTAGCTGTTCACTAACTACTGATTAAATAACTTATAAAATGGTTTAATAAGTCTAGGAATAATATAGGAAAAAATAACAAATATAGAAACTCAAAAGTATAGCAATCTGGGGCCATTTTTGGTAGGAACAAATGGCTTTACATATATTTTTAAAGTTTATATATTTATTTTGAGAAAGAGAGCATAAGCAGGGAAGGGCCAGAGAGAAAGAGAGACAGAATCCCAAGCAGGCTCTATGCCTTCAGTGCAGAGCCCAACGTGGGCCTCAAACTCACAAACTGGGAGAGCATGACCTGAGCCAAGATCAAGATTCAGACACTTAACCTACTGCACCATCCATGTGCCCCTAAATGACTTTATACTTTTCAGCAGGCTTCAAGATTACCACTGTGTCCCAGCACATGTAGCAATTGATATTCATAATGATTACTTTGTATATTTATTTAAGGAAAGTGTCTATTAAATCTAGCACTCTTTTTAAGAAGCCAAAGAACTATATAGTTTGCAAAGATCAACTTGTAAAATGCTTAAAATGTAAAGTATAGCATAGGAAATATAGCCAATAATATTGTAATAACTTTGTATAGTGACAGAGGGTAACTAGACCTATGGAGATAATTATTGCATAATTATGAAAACATCAAAGCACTCTGTTGCACACTTGAAACTAGTATAATACTGTATATCAACAGTAATTCAATTTTTTAAATGTACAAGGTTGAAGTTCAAAGATGCCAACTCTCAAGTACCCAGGCAAGTCAGCTGGAGAATCAGGATTCTGTATGAACAAGGTTTTATTTGGATATGAATCCTTTTTTAAAATCACAAACAGAGTATCTCAAAACTATCCCTGGGTATGTCCACATACCCAGGCCTGCTAATAATGTATGTGCTCTTAGCCAAGTTACACACTGAATTAAATATATTAAATCTTACTCCACATTGTTTAAACCTAGAGAATCCTGGTTTTGAAACCTACTCATGACATGCCCGTGAATTACACCAAAATGCTCCTGGTCCTCCAGGATTGCAAGACTAGACATAGCTTGGACTCCTCCTTATCACTGACAAAAGAACACCTTTTATTGTTCCCGACTATTTCAATAGCCTAGTACCTAGAATTCCACAATAACTAACATTTTCATAGTTAGTTTTCCCCCTAATCCCTTTAATGGATTTCCCCTACATATTTCAGTAAAATTCACTTTAATTATTTTTGAATCACATCAAACTGTGCTTGGGTATATCTTTCTTGAAACCAAAACTCTCTGGCACATGCTTAAAAATTCTCCAGTTTTGGTCCTTCATATTAATAAGCAGTCACAGAGTCACAGAATATAAGAATCCACATTTGAGTTACTATCTTTATTATTAGTTATTGGACCACACTCACCACTCCAGCCAAGCTAACCTCCTTATTTTATCCTCCTTGGGGACATTCTTACTACTGCTTCTAACTTTGAAAAGAAATGTCACATTTAAAAAAAACACTAATCAAAATTCCCTTTTCTGTGGCTTTTTTCTAGCCAATTATACTCACCAGTATTTTTTTCAAAGTTCCCTAAACATGTTAAATTCACGTTTCTAAATGTCTACACTTACCTTTTACTTGGTTTACATGTGTTCAAACTGTACCCTCTTTACAGTGCAAAGTACTTAGTAACTGAAAAGCCTTTAAAAGTAACTTTAAAAGCCTTTAAATTGTTTATATACACTTTTTTTGGTATACTAAATCTTCAATTAGAATTGAGTAACTCTTGTGATGGCTTTTCATTTAAATTACTTGTATTGATTTATTTATCTATAAAGTAGTATAGTATATAATGGAAGAGCATACTGTCAAGGGAATTCATGAAGGCTGAATGACCACCAGAGTCAGCCAGGAAGTAGCTTGCTGGTGAGGAACTATGGAACTTTACACTTGACCCTCTCTTACTTAGTTTCAATGCATATAATTAAATTCTGAGGACACAAAGCTGGTCTTAAGGTGATGCTAAGATGAATTAAATAATCAAATCCCAGAACTTACTGATAAAGTCTATTTAGGCTAATAATTTTACATTTAAAAGGAAACAAAAAGCAAAGTCTTACTCTCAGATATAATAATAATAACAATTTCAATATGAATAACTGACCAGGCATAAAAAGAAGGAAATATGGTCCAGCAGCAGTACATGTGTTTTGAAACACTTTTGGATAAGAACTTATCTCAGATCTACTTGAGTTTTCTGTGCTGATGAAGGAATTAAAAACTAGAATAAATGGGCAAGAGAACTGGTGAGCTACAGCATAAAAGAGAGGATTCACTGGTGACGAATATCACATGGAAGAGGAATTTAAATTGTTTTGAATGACTCCGGGTGGTTGATGGAGAATTGGTGAAAATTTTGTAAAGTCAGGTCATTATATAGAAAAGGTGACTAGTAGGGGAAATATTGCTTCTGAATTTAAGTCCTATATTCTCTCACTCTCATTAGAAATCCTAATCACCAATAGGAAACTCAGAGTATATGGAAACTGCTCCTTGGGAAACATATAATTGTGGTGTTTTAAGCATCTTTAACTGATTGACCTAAATAACCTTTGATGACACTCCTATTCCTTATTTTGTGACAAAATGGAGCAATTTATTAAGGTAACATTGTGAAATAGGTTGGAATCGAGACAAGAAAGACATGAAGAAAGTTGCTAGGGCATAGGTAGAAAATACAATATTTGGTAGAAACAAAACTCTTATATGTAACAGCATTAGCTAAAGTAATAGTTCACTGACTTTCCAGAGGATTTTCCTCTGATGCCATTAGACTACTAAAGTAAGTTTTATATCAAATAGAAAAAGGCTTTTAAGAAGAAAAAAGATTTTGAAAAGAAGCCCTCAAAAAGGCCAATTTCATATTAAATGTAAGCAAGCATCAAAAAAAAAGGTGCACTACAATGAAAATGTAACTATAAACTAAAAAGCACCTTACAGTGAAGGGCACTGTATAGCAGCATAATTAAGCCCTTTCTCTTAGCAATACTCCTCTGACAGTATACGAAAAAATACTGACAGAGAAAGGCTTAAAACAAATGAAAATGTACCCAATCAAGAAAAAGACCTTTTGATAATAATATTCTATATTGGACTTGTTCAATGCTTTTAATGTAATCAACCAGAATTACATTCAAGTGCTGCTTTCTATAACTTTTTGAAATGATAAATTTGATTCTTGAAGGGGAATCTGTATTTCATAACAAGGATGAAATCCAGTGTCCTTGGCCAAGATATTCTTCACAGAAGTAGGCTATTTTTGTATTTTATGCTTAGCATATTTAAAGACACATAGTGCAGGTGAGGAACTTGCTCCAAAATGCAGTCAATCTTTACTTGTGAATAAGACTCTACTGCCTCAATACTCACCCCTCGACAGATCCTATTTCAATATTCCCCTCAGTAACTAATCCTGAAAATTTTTCTGGAGAACGTACTGCAGGTAACTTCACATGCACCAATATGCTTTGATGTCAGGAAAACTGACAGTTGTCATGGCCAGAGGTTAAGTGTGGCACAAATGATGTGGTAGAAGATTAAAAAACATGTAAAAGAATATAACAACTGAATTCTAGCTGGTTTAAAAAACAAAAAGAAAATATCTCCCAGCTTAACTTTGATATAAAATGAAATAAGAAAGGGTTATAAAAAACAATTGGGGTATTCAAATAATAAGATGCCCAAACTGTGATTAACCATGGAAATGTCACTTAGTACTTATACTATACTATGCTAGCTTAACTATATTAGCTATACTTCTAATATAGCTTAACTATACTAACTTAACTTCTAATTTAAAAATTATGATGATAAATTGGCTAGAGAATGGCTAATTTGGAAAGGAGAGGTGAAGGTCACTGGAGGTTCCAGAATTTTTAAGCTCCAAATTGTTAATATCCAAACTGGCCTCCTTCCTGAATAGTGCCCAGATGGCAGAGACAACACTGATATGTGGTCTTAGCTGCTTTTTGACAAGGAACTGTCACCAGTAGGTGACCCCATCAGTCTGAAGGCAGGAAAATTACTAAATGATGCAAGAAAATGCCTGCAGGCCAGTACACCATGGGTCCCTGAGAAGCAGGAGGGCAGAACCTCAGGAAAAAATGAATTTTCAGCTGGTGCTTATACAAAAGAGATTGTTATGTTTCTTTGCAGATAGAAGAAAATAAAATCAATTTTGTTTCTACACATATTATGTCTAATAAGAAAAGAAACAAATTCTCCTTGAAAAGAAATAAGATCATAAAACGTGGGTGAATGGTATCATCTCTTGATAATAGACGCGAAAGTTAGCTCTGACGCTGCTCTATGAACACAACGTAGTCTGGAATCAACTACTACAATAGTATGGAGACATTATCTCTGCCGCACAACATCAGTCAGAAGGCAGAAAGGAAACAAAGTAATCCAAACTAATATAGGGTGAAATTTTAATATCAGCCCTTCCTGAACAAAATTGACAAACACAAGTCCAATTAATTTTCCAAAAACATAATTCTACTTGGTCAGAAAGCAACCCACTATAAGCAATTATTTTTAGCAAACTGATGCAACTGGAAAACAAATTGAAGATGGATAGGGATGTCTTTTCTCTACTCTTCACTACCCCAACATAAAATCATATTATATTAACATATGGGAAATAAAACTGCTGTATTAAAGTAATGAACTATTACTTCTGGAAGGAGGAATTTATATTTCTAATATCTATAAACCATTACCTAGCTCAGTGGAGGGAGAATTATTTAATATTTAAGTAAATCACATTCCATCTAGATTTGCCATTGCCTTTTAGAGAGATCCAATGTTGATAATTAACACATCTTTAATTTGTGCTTTAAAGATGTTCCACCTAAGCACTAGAGGAAACTATGTTAAACATTAAAAAATGTAGGAAATTAACATTAAACATTAATATGCAAGATATTAGCATTTGAACCTAATATTGTGTCTTAAAATAGTTACTTGAGATTTTGTTGAAAAAAAAAAGATATGCCATTCACTATTAAAAATCAAGATTCAGAAATATGAGTCAGCTGTTAAAAGTCACAATATTGCAGCAGAAACTTCTTTCCCCAAAGGCAATTCCGAAATTATAATGCATAATTCTACATTATTTTTGTTTGTTCTGAAAACTTTGCTGCTTTTATAAATTAAAGCATTGGCTTCATTAACAATCACCATATAACCACAATGGTAAGAATGCTTTTTAATTTTGAATTCAGAGTTCACACCAGTAACTGAATATTGTGTAACTGTTGCAAGAACATAAAGTCATGCCTTTCTTTCCTGGCCTTTCTTTTAATAATTTGATATTTAAAAATATGAATGCAGCAATATCCTCAAGATTCTCTTCCATATGCTAACATATATATGTGATTTGTTGTAGGCATTTGTGTTTAATCCAGGTCTCAGTTTCTTTATAAACCTAACAAGGGAGTTAAGAGTAAATGACTCAAAAGTCTCATTTTATCCCCAGATCTATATAGGCTAAAAGAAGGACAGTAAGGGAAATCTTTATAGGAAATATTTTGAGAATTCATGTAAGTAAGACTCTATAAAAATCAAAGTTTTTAACCTCAAATAAATCCATTTCTTTTTTTAAAGTGATTTTAAACCTAATATTTACTATCCTCTTATTAGTAATTGATCTAACTAAATTCTAATGAGCAAAGTCATTGTGTTAGAAGAAAAAGACTAAAAACCAAAGTTCTAATCTAAGAGGTTATCAGTGCTATTTCTCATAAAACAAGATAATCCTGGGGAGGAGTGAGGGCATCTGGATAATTTTAACATATGTAATAGAAAGAAAGTAAATAAATGATTTAAATTATTTACTTTTCCTTTGTATCCAAGGCACCCTGGAATTTGAAATAAGTTTCTGATATACTGAGGGAGATAACCACATGAATCCAACATTTACAATGAAGCTTGGGATGTGGAAGAAGGGGAATCGCACACTAAGACAAAGAAGCACCTTCAGCTGTTCATGACTGGATAAAGCTTTCGAGCCTAATGTAGGTGACAGCAAGTTTTGTTGTTGTTTTTGTTTGTTTTCCTAATTGCTCATGTTGGATTAGTCTATTAAGCTTGAAAAATCATAGCCCGTCATTTAAGGGTAGTATACTACCTTGGGCAAACAAGCCTTTCAAACACAAACTCAGAATGTGAGGCAAACATGTAGCCCGAAAACTACAGTTGGATACTGGTCATAGAGAGTTTGTATCTTATAGGCTCCTACTATCCCCCCAAAACACCATGGGACACAATTTTCCTACAGTATCATTACGGAAGGAGGATAAAAGGTAATGCCTGAGTGGGTGTGTACTGACAGAGGTAAAGTCTGTTCCCCACAGTGCAGGAAATAAATGGGGACGGTACTATGATCATGAAGGCACATCATGCAATATATTCCCTTCCTCTGTACCTTTCTTTCCCAAATGCAAGGCCTACCTTCTGTGTGGACTGCAGAGACATAGGTCCAATTGTAACGTTTGACTATGTCAAGCATTGCCCTTGCTTGCAAAGTGTCAGAAGGGACAACCCTCAGGAAGTATTTGTACAAAGTTTTGTCACTCAGGTCGATGCTTGTGGCAGAATACGCAATCTGGGGGATGTCGAAGAGCTGGAGCAGGTTCTGCACTTGAATGGCTACGGAGCTGGAGCCCGGACCGATCACGCCCGCAATAGGCTTCTTAGTCCTTCCTAGGGGGAGGGTCTGACCGTCAGGCAGGCACCGGTTGAGCCCATCCTTTTCATCTCGAATGGAAATCAGAGAGTCCCTGATGAACTCAATGCTCTGCTCCAGAGCCACGGAAGAGTGCCAGCAGGAGTCCCGAATCTCACTGCCCAGAGTGATGTTGGGCAGCAGGACCGGGTCCGCGTTAATCTTATCCAACGTGTGGAACATGGCCTCCACTCTCTGGATGCCATACTGCTCCCTGATCTCTCCACACTTCCTCTCGGGCACCTTCTCCGCCGGAGGCTGGTGGTGGACTGAAAAGAGGGCTCCAATGATGACATCTCCGTCCATTCTGGCAACCGAGCGCTGAGACGAGGCTCCCGCCAGCAACACTTTCCTGCCGGGTCCCCTGGGAAGAAGGGACATCTCCAAAAAGATCGCTGGGAAAAAAACCAAGAGGAGCCGGATCATTGTGCTGAGGACGCGGTCCACAGCCTGCTAGCCGCTTTCCCACGCCGGTCCTGCCAGCCGGCTCTGCGCGCTCACAATGTAGACAGACCCCCCGACGCCTGCCTCTCCCTGCTCGGTCCTGCTCGCCAACACCGCTGGTTCAACACTTTCGCCGCCTGCACCCCTGTCTCCTTCCCCTCCTCCGCCACCTAGTCCTCCACGACCACCTCCGTGTCCTGGAGACGTTTCTAAAAGGGGAATTCGAGCCCCCTTCTTCACCGGCGCATCAAAGTAAACTGGTCAAGAGTACAATGGGCATCGTGGTGGCAGACGTGAGCTGGACGCTGCCGACAGAAAAAGGAAGAAAATCAAAGCTTCGTTATCACAAGACCTGTTTCAAAACTCTGGGTCAGTGATGTTAATAGTTGCCCGGTCCATTTCATTTCAGCACGACATGATATCGGCTGGAGGGACAGCTCAGCTCGGGAGATAGCTGTTGTCAAGGCAGGAGGCGGTGCGTCCTGCCCGCAGTGCCCTCATCGGTCCTGGAGGCGCAGAGCCCCGCCGACCCTCCCCCTCCTCCAGCTCCAAGCCTCTTCCAGGTCCCCAAATACCCATTACACTCACAGACTTGGGGGGGGGGAGGGAATAAAGGAGAGGAGGAGCTAGGTCTTTCAACCTAAGAGAACTTTCCGGATTTGAAAAGATCAACTTTTTCCCAGAAGAAATTTGGAAACTCATTATGAAGGTGGAAGCACTACTTCAAGATGAACGCAAAAAAGGAAAGCACCTTTTACTTTAAATTAGAGGGGTTGAAAAGACCTCAACATACAACCGAGTAGTAAATATAATTTGCCAGCTTGAGGAAATCCATATTAGTTACTAAGGCAACGCATGGTAAAGTCTCAGCATGTCGGAGTTTGGTATGTCTCCCACACCTCCGCACCCACCCCCCTACATACACCCAAGAAGTCAGGCTTACTGTAGATGTTCAGGGAGAAAGGGTGCAGATAAGGTAACTTGATTCCCACGATGGAGGGTGGAAAGAGTGGGTGGAGGGGGCCCCTGCACCCGCCTAAATTGGGACCTTTGGCTTTGCACATTTCTAGAAAGGGAATGGAGGGGAGCTTCTGGGGAGCTTTTGCAGCGGTAGCTCAAGCCCTGCTGCCTTCAGAACCTTGGACAGTGCTCAGTCCCGCTGTGGAAACATTCCCCCCGCAGGGCCTGGAGGGGACGCTTCGACCAGCGAGTTGCAATTCTTTGACACCCCCTCCCCACCCCCGACTTCGCTCTTTTAACCCTCCTCCCTGCGTTCTTTACACACACACACACACACACACACACACACACACACACACACACACACACACCTTCCTTCGCCTCCCACCACTCCTCCATTCTCATTTTCTTTGCCTTGCAGCCAGTGCTCCTGCAGGTATATTCAAACCCGTCCGCTTCGGGGGCAGAGGCGCCAAATCTCAGCCGCCTGTGGGGCTGAAGTTGGCTCCCTCTCGTTCCTCCCCAGCTCCGTTTCTCAAGGTGAGAGTCGGACGAGAAACGAGCTAAGGGAGCGGGCGGGGAGCAAGAGCCCAGAAGGTGAGCTAGGCGGGAGAAAGGCAACCCAGGCATCCACGGTCCCGACGCTTCCCAGGGATGCTGGACTAAAAGAAATAAATAAGCGGGGATGCCTCTGGGACCAGAAGGAAATCCCATAGATTGGGACTATGTCTGCCACTGTGGTTGGGTTTCACCGCCCGGAGGTGTCTGCTCACCTGGGTCTGCTTGGAGAATTGGACTTGAGACGTACCTGAGTCCGTGTAGACAGCTCTGTGGTCCTCGGGCCAGAACACCACTCGGGCCACGCTCGGTTCGCAGACGCCTCAGCTCTAATCCAGACGGTGCAAGGATGCGATCTGGGCTGTGCACTAGTGCCCTCTTTCTTCAGCACTCTTTTACCGCAAGGAAAAAAAAGAGGGAGGGGGGAGGGGAAAAAACAGGTCACCCAAGGCTTGTCTATTATCTCATGCATAAAAATCAGTCGTTTGATGGAGGGGCGAGGGGGGGAAACCTAGGGAGAAGTGAGAAATATTAATTCCTCTACTACCAGCAGGTTCTTATAGAAGCTGCCAGATATATGAATAACCAGATCTGATGAAAGGAGTGGGGAGCTTCTTAGGCTGCTTTAGGTGAATATTCTTTGTATATATTTCAAGGACCCAAATACATGTTCTCTCCCTAGAAGTAAAGTCCCCATGGAGGGAGACAGAGTTAATACATGTGTAGACATTTAGATAAAGTTTATTAGTAGGTTGCAGGGAAAAGGCTGCATGAGGTGGGAGTAGGAGAAGGAGGGATATGCACATGATGAATCAAGGTAAGCCAAATGAACAGAGGCAAACATTGGCTGCATTTTCCAGGTCAAGATGTAACTAAATTGAGATGAGAGTCAAGTCACATGAAAACACTGGAGTGAAAAACATTTATCCAAATTCCTCCCAGGCTGCTATCACCCTCCCGACAGGTCTCCAGTGTTGCTTCTTACTGTGTGAAAAGTGGAAGTTAAATCACATTCCTCTGGGAACATGTTGGCTGAGCAGAATGTGTCCCAGCTTCTTCAGAGGGGAAAGACAAGTGACAGTGTGCCTTTCCACTCTTGCTCAAAGCTTTCTATTTGTGTCATCTGCAGAGAAGAAAGATCACCTTATGTGGGTCCCTGTATAATCACGTTGCTCATGTCATCATTTTCCTATGGGCTGGTGTCACATCCATCTGAAAGTGACAATACACATGTGGTAGTTTTAAATACTCTTTTAGTGCGCTCCATGAAACTTAGGAAAGAAAACAATACTTCCTGTCAAGGACATATCCTCTTTCTTGTTCCGATTATGTTCTTTTTCCCCAGGTGTCAGATTTTTCTGGACTTTAATTAGACAACATAGAGAGGATAGGATTTTTTTCTTTTTCCATAAATAATGCACTGAAGCAGGTAATAGCCTTTAGACCTAAATGTTCTCGCTTCTGGAAGTAATAGTATGTTTACTCAAGGAAGATAGGAAGAAGTTTCTATCTTCACACATAGAGTAAAATGATTCTCTATCTGTGCTCTTAGGAAGATGTCTGCTCTAAGAAGAGCAAGTCAAAGGTATTCACAGTGCATCATAATATCTCACTTCCTCTAATAGCCATTTAAGTTTCATTTTAGATAATGCTATTCTAGTAAGATAGGCCCTAAATCTGATTTTTCTGAAAGATTTCATAGATACAGTGAATATACAAAGATTCCTGTGCATATATAAAACATTAAACGTGATTTGCAGGATTAGAGAAAGAAATGTCTCTGAAGTCCACATTTAGCTTCAATGTGCACTCCTCAAAGCTGAATATTTTTAATATATTGCATTGACATAGCTTGGAAAAGAATCTGCTACTAAGAGAATAATTAAATATTCAGATTTATTTGTTTTCAGTACAGTCCAAGTAAAAACTACACATTCAGGCTGGCTGAAACAAATCATTTTAAAGAAGAAAAAGTTGGGGATTTTTATGTAGGAGGTCTATACATATGTATAAATTATATAGTAGAGGTGTTAAGAAAAATTTTAGTTTCAAATGTATTGATTTGACATTATCAATTAAATTTATGGATAATTATTTAAGACCAAATTTAGAAGGCACAAAGACAAAAATAAGGCAAGGGGAAGGCATTGAGAAATAAGAAGACAAGATCAGCCAAATATACCTTCTCTTTCTGGAAATTAAGACTTTACCAAGGCAGGAAGGATATAAAACATCTACAGATATCTAAGGAAAGTTTCTATTAGTAGGACTGAAGAAAATTACTAAGAGGATGAGTTACATACAAATTAACAAATATAGGTGAATACACTGATATAGGCACATAGAGTAATCTATACACATTCAAAGAATGTTAAATGTACATGAATTCAAAAATGCTGTCAGTATGAATAGTTATTCACTCCTGGTAGTGTAGAATATTACATTCAGAATGTGATTTGTAGCACAGTGGAAAGAGTTATGAGCATTTTGGTTTGGGAAATCTATTTCATACAACATGCAGTGGAGATCAAGCAAAAGAATACTCAACATACTATCTCAAGACAATGATTTAATGTGCTGCTGTGACAATAAAGACAACAAAATGCTCAATGTTTTTCTATGGTAACAAAACAGTATCATCCATAAACAAAAAATTGTGATCGTTCTTCTTAGGAATGTATGCCCAGTTTTCATTGCCTCCAATCATAAAGGACATCATAGAGGAACTGATCTAGATTTTAAGTGAGCAAGAGGATATAAAATTTTCCACATAAAATCAGTTAAAAATTCAGACTTTTCAAAGTGAGCAAGTATAAGGTTTTTTTTAAGAAAGAGATGGATAAGTCAGGCACATATTCCAAATTATAGTGTATTGGAGTGGGTGTTTTGAAAAGTAGCGTTACACAGTTATTGGAATATGGAAGTGAAGCATACATAAGAGGTAATAGACTCATAACTGAAGAGGTAGCACTGACTGAAAATAGAAATGGGATCAACGAAGGCCTTTGTAGAAAATTGATTTGTGGAAAATTGATATGTAATGTATTACTAAGGAAATATAATTATGTTCAAGTAGATCAATGTTGTGGAGAGCAAATACCATGCTTTTTTATAAAATAGCATGTTCCATGGCCAATTAATTTAATATAATGTGGCATTTCTTATATTCTTATATTTAACGTTTAGCAAGATAACTCAAGGCCCAGTGAGATTTTTCAGTTTCTTTATCCAATTTTGTTTGTACATTGCTTAAATCAAGAGAAATTGCTGTATCTTCATAGAACTTTATGCTCTGAAGCAAAGGCAATAAAAATTATAAAATAACATCTCTTTCTTTCAGAAACTCAAAATAGTTACAAAACATGATTATCAAAGTAAACAAAACATTTTAAAAGAACTAAAATAAGCCAAATTTAATGTACATTCAATTGTTTTATTGGTATGATTAATTAGGCTATAACTATGTATGCAGACACAGGACCAAAAGCATCAGTTTCCATGAGCAAATAGAAATCATCAAAGGCTTTGTGGACTCAGGCAGATAGACCAGAAAACATACATTTTGCCACATATTGTTCTGTCACAACTATCCAAACGTTTATTTTTAAAATATTAAAATGCAAATAAAGAGAATACGGCAAACATGATTATTCTGGAAGCACATTTTGGGCCACAATTATTGTCTGTTTTATACCCTGCTGTATGCCATTGTCTAAAACAATGTCTGGTTCATAATAGGTGCTAAAATATTTGTTGAATAAATGAATTGATATGTACTCCCTGAACACTAAAAATGTCATCTTTTTAATGCTTTTCTTTAAGAATATCAAAGCCAGGTAGTTTACAGATATTTATAATTTATTCTTCTTATAATGTAAGAAGAGTAATTATTTTGCAACTATTTCTCAAGTCCAAGTAACTAGCCTAATTAGTATTAAGTCGTTTGAAGCATATTTATACAACAAACTTTCTTTCACTTGAAGCCCTGAAATTTATTCCAAATGTGAAGAAACGATTTTCATTACTGTTTTGCATTTGCACCAATAGCAAATGAAACTTAAAAAAATTATAAAGGTAAAAAAGAAGATAAAACATATATGGAAGCTCAACTTTATCCAGTGTTGTGGCTATATGATTTGAAAATAATCATTTGAAAAGATTCTCAGAACCATCACATGAGAAGCGTAAAATGGCATATTATCCTACTCCTATAGAAGGGAAAATTGAGACAAGAATCTGTTCCTTGCCTAAGCTTAGTGAACAAATCAGGGGATGTGACACAACATACTACCTTTACTCCAAATTCATTAATTCATAAAAACCAACTATATGGACTGAGCTAAGTGTTATTTTTATTCTTTCCTTAAGCCTTAAACGGATGTTCTTTTCTCAGAAAATGCTTAAGTAATATAGAAAATGAATTTGAATTTCTTTCCTTTGGGCCTTTCATCAGTTGAGGGCATAAGCATTACAGGTGATTGTTCTATTTGCTTAAAATAGCCATCTTTTATAACAGTTCTAATAACAGCAGTAACCTACTTGCACAGGCTCACAGTCAACTTTTGAACAATTAAGAAGGAAACGTGTCTAAATTTTCATATCCAATAAAAACCTTCATTAGAAAAGGCTTTATATTACTACAGTCTAATTTACACAAGAAATTAAATGATTATTCCTGTTTAAAAAGCAGTATATTGTATTCCTGCCTTCTCTGTAATAGAAAAGCTACAACATGATTGTTAACTCTCTAGCACACCACCAAAACACTGATCTACCTAAAAACACAGCCCTTTTCCTTTCAACTGCATGGTTCAAAACCTACGATCTATCACAGTTGCTAATAGAAGAATGTCTAAATTCCTTAACCTGGAAACTAAAGTCCACTGACTGGGGAAAGGACTCATTCAAGCAAAACATTGTAACTACTTGTATCTATTCCTTTTCCCTCCTTAAAGTGGGCCAGCACCTGACCAGAGAAAGAGAACTTTGTCTCAAATAGGCCCAAGGAGTTATCAGAATAGCAAAGGCATGTTTTTGAAAGTTTCGTAGGTAATTTTTTTTGATGTTTTATTTATGTTTGAGAGAGAGAGAGACAGAGTGAGAGTGGGAGAGGGACAGAGAAAGGGAGACACAGAACTGAAGCAGGCTTCAGGCTCCAAAATGTCAGCACAGAGCCTGACACAGGGCTTGAACTCACGAATCAGGAGATCATGGCCTGAGCCAAAGTCAGACGCTCAACCGACTGAGCCACCCAGGTGCCCTTCGTGGGTAATTCTTATGTGACACTTGATTGAAAGCTACTGATAAACTTTCATCCCATTCTCCTATTCATACTTTTTTCTAACCAAATAAGCCTTGCATTTTCCAATACCTTAGCTCATACCTCTCACCCCACAAAAAAGAAAATGAAAAACTTCCCCATCATTCATTTCTTTTGTATATATTTGTTCTTCAAAATTCAAATTTAACTTCTCCACAAAAACTCTCAGTTCTGAAGGAAATCACTAAAAAAATGCTTATTTGTCACTTTTATGTGATATGACACTGTAAAATAATATTATGTTTTCTTAAATTTGTATTTTACCTAGCCTCATTCACAATTGCTGTTGTCACTTTCAAAATAGTGACTTATTCCAACTATATATATGCCATTAATAAAGATATTTTTGAATGATTATGATATTTATTTAATAAATAGTAATGTATTATTTTTAATATCATTAATCACAGCAAATAATCATCCTTTGATTGTGGATTTAATTTTCTGAGAGTGGACAATTATTACTAAAATTATTAAATAATAAAAAGTAACCAAGGAGAGAACTGTGTCTTGCTCACAACTGACTCTCTAGAACCTTAAATAGTAGCTATAACTCTATAAGCATTTGTTGAATAAATGGATAAGTTTTGGATCAAAAATGAAGTGTGATTCTAAATAAATTACATTTCTTTGGCTCTAAAAATAATTCTAAAGAGTGGGCCCAAAAGTGTTTCAGCAACTGCAAAGTCATTGGCTTTCTGAGGGGAGCAATAATTATTTGGATATAAAAATATGAGTCTATATTTTTTAATTATCATTATTTTGGTCACATCTTGTGTATGGATTTATTTGGGGGGTTATTTAGGAAACAGTGATTAAAATTTAAAACTGCATACACTACTTGATATGTTTTATTTTTAAATAGCATGTAAGACACCTATACATCTAAAAATGACTGGAAGGAAATTACATCAAAATATTAACAGTTATTAGCTATAGAATGTAGTAGAATGGATAATTTCATTTTTTCTGTATTCTTTCCTAAAATTTCTGCAATAAATATATTTCCATGTATTAAAATATTACACCAAGAGGTGCCTGGGTGGCTCAGTAGGTTAGGCGTCCGACTTTGGCTCAGGTCATGATCTGGCGGTTCCTCAGTTCAAGCCCTGAGTCGGGCTCTATGCTGACAGCTGGAAGCCTGGAGCCTGCTTCAGATTCTGTGTCTCCCACTCTCTCTGCCCCTCCCCTGCTTGTACTCTCTCTCTCAAAAATAAATAAACATTTAAAAAATTAATGTTACACCAAGATGGAAAGCAAATCAAATAGTTACCAAAAATCTTCTATTAATGATGGTGGGTTAAAGGAATCAAGTTTACTAGGTCACAGCTGCTATCTTCACCTGCCTTATCCACCATCTAAGATATTCCTTCACCCCTTGTATTTAATAAGAACTCCTTTGAGCATTGCAAATGCCGTAGTAAACAAGACACATCCCTGGCCTTCCAGGAACTTGGAGTGAGAAACACAGCTGGTACATAACCAGGACAGAATAGTAGAGAAATCCCAAAGCACTATGGCACCATGTGGGAAAGGCACCAGTCTTCAGATATCAGGAAAATCTATACACAAAATGCAGTAACCATAAGTTTATAAAATTGAAAATTTTGACTTCATCAAAATTTAAAACTTCTGTTCCTCAAAAGACATCAGTAAGAAGATTAGAATGCAGGCTACAGATGGGAAATATGTGGCAGATATAGATATAGAGATGTATATGACAAAGGTCTTATACTTCGACTATGTGCATAACTCCACATCTGGTTGAAACAGATATATCCTTTGAGTATGAGTAATTCACTAAAGCTCAGAATTTTCATGAAAAGAGTTGCTTTGTATACTTAATAATACAGCTGTTTTCCATACTTGAATAAGCTCATTTAAGCAATTCAGATATACTGAACTTATACCAATATATAAATCCTTTACATGGCAAAATCAGCCAATACAGTTCACCATGGAAGCACTTAACAATCAATACACCATGCTGTATCATTAACACCATTAGGACTATCATATTGATTCTGGTAGCTGGCCGCAGCAAACCAAACCATAGTTTCATTGGCCACCTATAAACCCAGATTAGAATTTTGAAGTAAAATTATTATTGATAAGTTTTTGGAGATTGAAACATCAGAATTTTGTAGATGTTGTCTGCATTTCTGGCAATTAACATTTTTTCCTGCTTAAATCTCATTTTTCCTACCCCTGAAGTCATGAAATGCCTGTGGATTTGTTGATTGTTTGAACAATTAGGAAATTTGTACAGTCTTGAATTTTCAAGCTTTTTGGTATAAAAGTCCGATATTCTAAAAGAGATGTGGGAGTTATAAAAACTATTTATATAGTAATAATCAACATAATACAATACAATACAAACAATAATAGTTATTGGTAGTGATGGTGATGATAACAAGGCAGCATAAAAGAGCCTGGGTACAAGCTCTAAGAAACTCCCAAGTGGCTAAAGGAGGAGAAGCCATCAGAGGGGAAGAGCCTCCAGGGAAGTATAAGAAAAACTGGAAGAATAAGATGTTAAAGAAGCTAAGAAAGTAGAGGACCTCAAGGAGGAATGGGTGATTTGTATGGGATATTGCTGAAACACACAAATTGTGATTAGAACAGAAAAGTGTCCCCTGGATTTAGCAACTTGGAGGAAATTGGTGGGCCTAGTAAGAACAATTTCGGTCAAGTGTTGGGAGTAGAAACCAGACTGGAGTGATTTGTATAGTTAATTAGATACAGAACTACTTGAGAGAATTTACGGACTCATTTTTAGAATTAATAAGAGAGTTCTGCAAAGATGTTATACCAAAACCAACTTCTTTCCTGCATTCTAACAAGTAAAAGGGAAAATCTAATTTAAAATGTTCTTTAAATCTGGGTAAAGAAGGTAAACTGAACACACTCATTTACTTTTGTTCCCTCAGTAAACCTAGGTAAAGTAACAATAAAAAGATTTTTAAGGCATAAATCTTTAAGGCAATGAGAGTAGGAAATGAGAAAATGGGGGAAGGGGAGAAGTAAGCTAAAAAAGCAAATAATTGAAAAGATTCAAGCAAGTTAAATTTTAAATTGTCAGTGAGCAAATCCACAGGCAATTTTCAGTTATATCAAAGAACCCATATCCAAAAACTGAATGTACAAGCTACCTCTAAATGTAGAGATGAGGGTAAGGCTAAAAATAAAAGAATTGGTTAAAGTTTAAGATTTAGATACTCAGACCCCCTCATTAACTCCACATAGCCAGTTAACTGACCATCCTCCCTCATCTTGCACAGGAGAGCAGAAGGGAAATAGAGATCTGAATGATAGGACCCACTCCCCTGCCCTCTCCTACTCATCTGTCTGAAAATTGGCATACAGGTTTATGCCTTCCATGCAGGAAATTAGAGGATGCTTCTCTGGGTAGTGCATTATGAGTGATGAGACCAAAAGGAAAGACTGAAGTATTTTTATGTTCAAGGTCCCTAGGAGAGAAGCCAAGGCAAAGCACCCTGCAATACACAGATGAGCACAAAGGCTGTTGATTAGCTTTTAGGCATAAGGAGATGAAGTAACTTGCCCACATCATGCAGCTAATAACTGTCACAGCTAGGATTTAACTTAAGGCTCTCCGGTTCCTTAGACCATGCTCTTAACTGCTATACTATGCTGCTCTCAAAAGTTTAAGAAAGGAGGGAACTTAGTGATCATGGATTCATAGTTGTAAAATGTATATTAGAAGAGTTTGAGAGTGTCAGGGTAGAGGTTGGGCCAGTGAAGATGATATTCACAGCAACAATTCATGATAGAAAAGGCTTGCACTTTAGGCAGAAGGTGACCATATGTCTGGTTCGCCCCGGGCAGACCCAAGTTATTCTTCTTATAGATTAATTAATGTCTGCTAATTTTTAGCACCCCCTTTTATCTTTAAAAGTATGCTGGTTTGAATAATAAAGTACATGGTCAACCTGTCAATGACCACTGTTCCCAAAAATAGAAGCAAAGCAGAATTTACTCCACAACAGTTTGGAGAAAGAGTAACAAATAAACCTCATGGCCCAAGGATTACAAGGTAAGGCTACCTCTTTTCCCTCCTGTTTAGTGGATGTTGTCAAATTCAGTATATACAGCATGACTGTAACAGTGAGAAAGCATAATTCATCTTTACAGGAGAGTAATCATCTTCAAGAAATATGGCTCATGCTCTCTGACAAATTTTTATTTCTGCTGGTTCAAATCTATCAGACCTCAAATGTCATAGAATATTCACATTTTAAATTTTTATTGAGATGAGGTTAAATTCTGAAGTGACCTTACTTTGAAAGAAAAAAAATCTGTTAACAGTTGCCCCTCATTCTTCCTTACAATTACTGTCAATAAGATAAACTCTTCTTATGTTCCTGAACCAATTCAAACTGTAGATGAAAATTGCTCTCTTGCACCAGAAAACACTAAAAGTAAATGTTCCAGGGATGTTTAATGGAGATATGGAAATTTTGGAGGCCATGATTCCCAATCCAGGTCTTGCAATATCCAAGAATGTCTTCAATTATCTTTTAGAGATTATGGTGGGTTAGTGTACAGGAAACTAATTAATTAATTAATTAATGGATTAATATATCAATTGACATTCCCACAAAGAATAAGAAAATATAAATGCCAGTATAGTTACATAATTAATAAATAAATAAACACCCACCACAATTAATTAAGTAAATAAATAATTTAAACATTGTAAGAGAGTGAGATTAAATGAATTTGGAGTGCACTGCAATGTCAAAAATGAATGTGCCACTCCCAATTCAATATGATATATCTTAGTACCTGTACAGGGAGACTTGTGATATATGTACTACAAGTGAAAATCTAAGAAGGCCTAATAATTTATTCCCAAGATTTTAGAAATCTGGGGATTGGGTTTCATAAGGTATTTTCTACTTCAAAGAACCATGAAGTTATTTCAGTTAGTAAAGACCTCAATCTTCCCTGAGACTTTAAAAGATACAGCACTGAGGTCAAAGAGGTTGTTGCCTGTTTTCTCTTCTAGGGTTTTGATGGTTTCCTGTCTCACGTTTAGGTTTTTCATCCATTTTGAGTTTATTTTTGTGAATGATGTAAGAAAGTGGTCTAGTTTCATTCTTCTGCATGTTGCTGTCCAGTTCTCCCAGCACCATTTGCCAAAGAAACTGTCTCTTTTACATTGGATGCTCTTTCCTGTTTTGTCAAAGATTAGTTGGCCATACATTTGTGGATCCAGTTCTGGGTTCTCTATTCTATTCCATTGGTCTATGTGTCTGTTTTTGTGCCAATACCATACTATCTTGATGATGACAGCTTTGTAGTAGAGGCTAAAGTCTGGGATTGTGATGCTTTTTGGTTTGGTTTTCTTTTTCAACATTACTTTGGCTATTCAGGGTCTTTTTGGTTCCACATAAAGCTTAGGATTGTTTGTTCTAGCTTTGAGAAGAATGCTGGTGCGATTTTGATTGGGATTGCACTGAATGTGTAGATTGCTTTGGATAGTATTGACATTTTAACAAATATTTATTCTTCTGATCCATCAGCATGGAATGTTTTTCCATTTCTTTGTGTCTTCTTCAATTTCCTTCATAAGTTTTCTATAGTTTTCATCATACAGGTCTTTTACATCTTTGGTTAGGTTTATTCCTAGGTATTTTAAGGTTCTTGGTGCAATTGTAAATATGACCGACTTCTTGATCTCTTTTTTTGTTGCTTCATTATTGGTGTATAGAAATGCAACCAACTTCCGTACACTGATTTCGTATCCTGCAACTTTGCTGAATTCATGCATCAGTTCTAGCAGCATTTTGGCAGAGTCTTTCATGTTTTCCATGTAGAGTATCATGTTATCTGCGAAAAATGAAAGTTTGACTTCCTTGCCAATTTTGATGCCTTTTATTTCATTTTGTTGTCTGATTGCTGATGCTAGGACTTCCAACACTATATTAAACAACAGTAGTGAGTGTGGACATCTCTGTCATGTTTGAGCCATTTCTTGCTCAACATGTCTCCAAAGGCAAGGGAATTCAAAGCAAAAATGAACTATTGGGACCTCATCAAAATAAAAAGCTTCTGCACTGTAAAGGAAACAATCAACAAGACAGAAAGGCAACCAATGGAATGGGAAAAGATATTTGCAAATGACATATCAGATAAAGGGTTAGTATCTTTATACTATATATAAACCTAAAGAACTTACCAAACTCAACACCTGAAAAACTAATAATCCAGTGAAGAAATGGGCAGAAGACATGAATAGACACTTTTCCGAAGAAGACATCCCGATGGCCCATAGACAAATGAAAAGATGTTCAACATCACTCAAAATCAGGGAACTACAAATCACAACCACACTGAGATATCACCTCACACTGGTCAGAGTGCCTAAAATTAACAACTCAGGAGACAACAGGTGCTGGAGAGGATGTGGAGAAATGGAAACCGTCTTGCACTGCTGGTAGGAATGCAAACTGGTGCAGCTGCTCTGGAAAACAGTGTGGAGGTTCCTCAAAAAAATTAAAAATAGAACTACCCTAACACCCAGCAATAGCATGACTAGGAATTTATCCAAGGGATACAGGAGTGCTGATTCATAGGGGCACATGTACCCCAATGTTTATAGCAGCACTTCCAACTAGACAAATTATGGAAAGAACCTAAATGTCCATCAACTGATGAATGGTTAGAGAAGATGTAGTTTATACATACAATGGAATACTACTTGGCAATGAGAAAGAATGAAATCCTGCCATTTGCAGCAATGTGGATGGAACTGGAGGGTATTATACTAAGTGAAATAAGTCAGAGAAAGATAGATATCATATCATATCATATCATAACAGAAGACCATGAGGGAAGGGAAGGGGAAAAAAACACAAACAGAGAGGGAGGGAGGCAAACCATAAGAGACACTTAAATACAGAGAACAAACTGAGGGTTGATGGCGGGTGGGGGCAGGCAGGGGAGGGGGAAAATGTGTGATGGGCACTGAGGAGGGCACTTGTTGGGATGAGCACTCGGTGCTGTATGTAAGCAATGAATCATGGGAATCTACCCCCAAAACCAAGAGCACACTGTATACACTGTATGTTAGCCAACTTGATAATAAATTATATAAATAAATCAATAAATATTAAAACTAAAAAGAACAACACTGTATTTCTAGGATGATTTAAATGCAGATCTCTCCAGCCTGACTCACACCCTATAGTTAATATTCACTTATCAATGTATTTCTCCACTCTCCTCATGAATGCTACTTTTATTCTTGCCTTTTTATCTCATGCTTATCTTCTCCCTGCCACACCAATCTTATCCATCCCAGAAGGCCCAGCTCTGGTTTCATCTCCTGTTTTGAGGCCTTCACAAAATATTGATCTTCACTGATTACTGTTTTTCCTCCTCTCTTATAAACTGTGTCACTTAGATTTACACCAAGAAAGTATCTATACTGTCCATGTCTTACATGATCAAGAAGAAAGACTACATGATTCTTGAATTTAAGAATCAGATCATATTTTATTCTTGTGATCGATGGTACAGATCCATATATATAACAGATGTTTTAAAATGTTTATTTTTGAGAGAGAGAGAGAGGAAGAGCGCAAGTGGGGGAGGGGCAGAGAGAGAGAGGGAGACACAGAATCTGAAGCAGGTTCCAGACTCTGAGCCATCAGCACAGAGCCCGATGCAGGGCTTGAACCCATGAACTGTGAGATCATGACCTGAGAGGAAGCTGGATGCTTAACCAACTGAGCCACCCAGGTGCCCCATAACATTCTTAATACAAATATGTTGTATTGAAAAATAGTGAGAGAATTCAGAGAACAGCATGGGAGAAAAGACTTAAATGTGGAATGCAAGGTATTTCTGGGTTTCCTTCCAGTTTAAGCTAGTGGAGTGGTTTTTAAGTGCTCCCAAAATTAAGCAGCTTTTATAAGGATTCCTAATTTCTTTTCAATACAACACTTGGCTTCACTCTGCAATTGGGTTCTCAACTTCTAACTCAAATTCAGCTAGTGATTTCACTTTTAGCCTTGATTCTATACTATACTGACAATTCTATTTTCTTATCTCTCTGTGGGGATAATTACCTTGTAATAATTACCTTGTAAGTGATTTGATGAGTCAAAGTTTTAATAGCACTGTGAAAAAGGGCCTATATAAAGGTGCATCTTCAATGATGCAAATAATGTATAAATAATATGTTTTGTTGGCTTTTAACTTGCTTTCCTAATATGTGGATACACAAGTGTATATGTGTTGTCAACTGACTGATGTATTAGCATTTTACCACAACAGAAATACTGAAAATAGACAATGAGAGAAAAAGTACATAATTTGAAATATACATGAAATGAAAATCCATTTCAGAGTTGATTACAAATAATAAACTAGTTATGCATACTACAGTTGAGTTTGTCATTTATATAATAAATTTCATGTATTTTATATACATCTATTTTTAAAGTACCAACATGTACACCTCAAATGATCAATAACTACTATTATAAAATATTTTCTGAAAAAATTTAGTTTTGAAGCTAGATTTATTATCAAAGCATAAAAACGCAACTCTTAAGGCAACAAAATTGGTATACTATGAAAGTGTCAATAGAAATTCTTTTGCATATCCTTATCACGTTACATCCAATTTTTACATCCAAAAGAAGGGAGGTAAATCTTAAAATTCCTTTTAGGGACACCTGGGTGGCTCAGTCGGTTAAACATCTGACTTCAGCTCAGGTTATGATCTCACATTTCATGAATCTGAGCCCTGCCTCGGGCTCCATGCTGACAGCTCAGAGCCTGGAGCCTGCTTTGGATTCTGTGTCTCCCTCTCTCTTTGCCCCTCCTCCACTCGTGTTCTCTCTCTCTCTCTCTCTCTCTCTCTCTCTCTATGTCTCTCTCTGTCTCTCTCTCTCTCTCACTCAAAAATAAATAAATATTTAAATAAATATTTAAATATTTAAAAATATTTAAAGTCCTTTTAAACATCCTCAGCATTAATAGCATAGTAGCTTGCTTAAAAAATCTAAAAGATATTATTTTCCAGATTCAATCATAGAAACAGAATGACTGAAAGAAATCACCCAAAAGGGATACTGCATCTTAAAATTTTAAAGCTGGAAAGGTCTTAATCCCACTCTTATAATATATTAATGAGTAAGCTAAGGACCAAAGTGGCAAATGACAAAGCTTTTATGTGTCAGAACCAAATATAGTATGTTAATAATTTGACTCCTAGCAATGCTTGCCACATCTCTTGATATCCTACTATGATTCACTCATTTAATAAACACTGAGTACTACTATAGGCTAGATAACATGTTAAGGATGAAGGACAAAAGTTCTTATACTGGAAAAGTTCACAGCTGTTAGAGAAGATAAATATCTAAAACCATAGATTGAAGTGTAACATGGTAAATGTTATAATACAAAAGAGGAATGAGCAAATAATTTTGTCTAGATGTAGGGCAATCACGTAATGTTTCATAAAGTGATATTTCATCCAGGTCCTTAAAGGATGAGGGCTGCCTTAATAAATTACTTCAAACATTGGCTAGAAATGACAGAAATTTATTTTCTCACCATTTTAGAGACCAGAAGTCTGGAATCAAGGTGTTGGTAGGCTCAGTTCCTTCTAGAGGTTCTGAGAGAGACTCCATTCTATGCCTCAATCCTAGTTTCTGATGGCTACTAGCTTATAGATGCATTACTCCAATCTCTGCCTCTGCCTTCACATCATCTTCTCTTCTGTGTGTCTTATCCCATTCTCTTTTCATACAAAGGAACTCATCATTGGATAAGGGTCTACTCTATACAGATATTATCTCAAAATCCTCACCTTAACTACGTCTACAATGATCCTGTTCCAAATAAGATCACCTTCACAAGTCCAAGATGAACATATTTCTTGGGGAGCCATTATTCAGCCTATTCCAGAGACAGCCAAATTTTCACAGGTGAAAAAGTTTGAAAGAATATTCTAAGAAATAATGGCATATGGGGCAGTGCATAAGCACCATGAAAAATAAAGAGTAAGAAGTATAAAATAATTAGGATGAATCTGGAGAAGGGATGGGCAATAAGGTTTAAACAGCAGGTTGAGGTCAGATCTAGAAGCACCTTGTAAGTCAAACTAAGATTTTAAACAAATCAAAACAATTTTGGATGAGATTTCTATAACAACAACTTAAGAGTTAGAATATATAGAAAACTAGAGACTGAGATACTTTACAACAGGGTTAGCAAGCAAGTTTTTGCTGTAAAGGGCCATTGTAAATTTTTTAGGCTGTAGAACTATCTCTGCCCAACTACTCAACTCTACAGTGTAGCATGAAAGCAGACATAGACAACAGTTAAGTGAATGAGCATGGATATGTTCCAATAAATACTGGGCACTGAATCTGTTTTTCCAAATAATTTTCTTAGGCCATGAAATAGCATTCTTTTGATTTTTAAAGCATTTTAAAATACAAACCCATTTGTAGAGATGATTTCAGCAAAAATGGTGGAATAAGTAACTTCAAGGGCCCATCCTTCCACAGAAACAACACAGAAAAAGCAAACATTGTCCAAATCAATTTTGTCAGAACTCTGAAAATTAATCAAAGATATATGGCAATCTAGTAAATATTGAATCAAGAAAAAAAAAGAAACTTTAGAATGGTAGGAAAACTCTATGTTATTTATACTTGCTCTTGCCCTGTCCCTCTCCCCAGCTTGACAAAGGTATTGAAGATAGCCTACACATTCCCACTATGGGAATTTTGTCCCTCGTTTGTGAAAGAGTAAAGAAGACCTCATTCTCAAAGAATTACATTTGTCTGTTTTGACCTGTCTGGGGGCTCCCAGAAGGGGAGATGCAAGGTGCTTGACTTTGTTTCACTTAACTCAGAACTCCTTCAGGTGAAAAAGCAGCTACTCAGAGAGCTGAAAAGCACTGTGTTCAGAGGTTAAAACCACTGTAAGACAAATGAGCAACCCACTGCAACCAAAAGCAAGAGATTACAATAGAGAGGCAAACAAGAGATCTACTGAATTCCTGGGAAGAAAAGCAGGGGCATTTCTTTAAAATAATAGGCACTGAAAAGCACCCATCTAAACAGGGGAATATAGAAAGTTGTATGCATGACCAGGACAGCACACATACCTAGAGTAAAACTTAAGAAGACGTTAGACTTTCACCTCTGACTGATCTTTATACATAGCACATGCAGGAAGTAAAGGTGCAGGCTGAGTTGTAAACAGCCTTGTTGACTTGAAGGAGCATCCCCAACACAGAGCAAATCTGCAAGAACTCAAAGACTTTCTATTCTTTTTTTTGTTTTCACTCTTTCTCTCTTTTACTTTTTTCTTCCTTCCTTTTTTTTTCTCGATTTGTTCCTTCTTTTTTTGGCTCCAGGCATTCATTCAAGGAAAATTCTGCCAACACAGTAGCTAAATGCAAGCTAAACAGTTCAGAGACTACACACGTAAAAGAATACAAATGTTACAAAAACAGTTTAGAAAATTCATTCAACAAATGAACAATTACAACCTATGGCAAACTATAAAAGCAAGCCCTAAGGAGGGGGAAATATCTGATTCCCAGAGGTATCACATTATAGTACTTTAAATGTCCAGTTTGCAACAAAAATTACAAAGTATGCAAAAGAAAGTATGACTTAATCAGAAGAATTAATTGATAGTGTCCCTGAGAAGTGTAGACATTGGGCTTACAAGGCAAAACTCTTAGTTAACTAGTCTTAAATACATTTAAAGAACTAAGGAACAATTGGAAAAAAAAAGCTAAAGGAAATCTTAATAACAAATTCTCAACAAATAGAGAATATTAATGGAGAAATAAATTTTCTAAAAAGAAACCAAAGAAATTCTAGAGCTAAAAAGTACAATAACAAATAAAAACCCTCACAAGAGGGTTTCCTTAGCAGATTTGAGCAGCCAAAAGAAAAAAAACCAGAAAATCTAAAGTTAGGTCAGTTGAAATTATTTAGCCTGTGGAGCACAGAAAGGAAAAAAGAAGCAATGGAAGGAAGGAAGGAAGGAAAAAAGGAAGGAAAGAAGGGAGGGAGGAAGGAAGGAAAGAGAATTAACAGAGCCTCAGAGACCTGTGGAACGCCATCAAGTGTACAGTCATATGAACAATAGGAGTCCCAAAAGGGAGACAAAGAGAAAAAGGGCCAGAAAAATATTTTGAAGAAATAGTGGTAAAAATTTTCTCAAAGCTGATAAAAGACACAAATCTACATATCCAAGAAGTTGAATAAATTCCAAGAAAGACAAATACAAGAAGATTCACATCAAGATACATCAAGTATGAGATGCTATTCTGAACTGAAGGATGGCAAACATATGGTGCTATTGCTAAATCTGATCAGTTAATATCCGTCACTGGTCTGAGAATTCTGTGAGGTTAATCACTATGTCTGATTACATCCTTAATTTCCAGCAAAATGTCTGGGAGGAAATGTTGAAGTAGAGCATAAGTAAAGTTGAAATACCAGTGAGGTAAATAGAAAAGGAGCTGGATAGGGGAATTTAAAGACAAAATGGGGATTCAATTGAGGGTAAGTTTTTTGAAATTTGTGGCACCAATCCACATGCTTTTCTATATTATTGGCCAACAATTTAAGTTAACATGATGAAAAGGAAAATAGAGAGGCAGATGGAGCAAAATAAAGAATTTTAAAATGTACAGGATTTACAGCATAGGAATTATAGTCAATGATATTGTAATAATGTTGTATGGTGACAGATGGTGACTGCATTTATCATGGTGAGCTCTGAGTTATGTACAGAATTGTTTAATCACTATGTTGTACACCTGAAACTAAAATAACATATGTGTCAAGTATATTTCAATAATTAACCAATTACTTAATTGATTGATTTCTAGTGTGTATTTGTACCAGAAGAATAAGATCAGCAAAATTGAGCAACTTTTTTAAAAAGTGCAGGAATAACTCTATGTGGTACCTGAAGCCACTCAGGATAATTGAAAATTATATGAAAGATGAAAGACTGGAATTTAGTTTCAAATCGATAAGGATGAAAAGGCTAAGCACATATAATTATTTATTATGATTATTATTATGATTATTATGATTCTTATAAAGAAATCAACTCTGTTAAAAGAAAGTTGCATGCAGAAATAAAGCCCCACTCCTGAAGCTTAGACACACAGAACCTAAGGCTGAGGATGATCCAGGAGAAGTGAAGAAAAACAGTTACTACTACCATGAGCCTTGCATCAAGTAATAAGAGACAGCAGTGTACTGCTGAGGAGGGAGAATGGAGAGTGACCTCCTCAGAGACAGAAGTGTTTCAGGCCTGCTTAAAGCTGAGGGTACAGCAGGAATATAGAGAAAAATGCTCCCTCATTCAAGGCCTCACAACAATAACAAACAAACAAAAAAAAAGACCAATCCCCCACTGTATGGAAATATGGAAACTGTACTGCACTAAAGATAACTAGGGAAATAACAAAACCCAAATCTGTCTCAGCTCTTGACTAATTTAACTCAATCTTCTGTTGACAGAAAAATAAATGTGCCTGTTCTGGGTAAAAAAAAAAATTACCTCAGTTTCTGTTCTTTTATATATAATGTCAAATATTCAGTAAAAAATTACTAGACACAAACAAAAAAGCAAAAAATTACCCAGTGTCTAGCAATGAAACAGTAAACAGGAAGGCAACATAGAACAAACAAATTAGGGGTCCTTGGGTGGCTTAGTCAGTTAAGTGTCCAACTTCAGCTCAGGTCATGATCTCATGGTTCATGAGTTCGAGCCCCACTGGGCTCTGTGCTGACAACTCAGAGACTGGAGCCTCCTTTAGATTCTGTGTGTCCCTCTCTCTCTCTGTCCCTCCCCTGCTTGAGCTCTGTCTCTGTCTCTCAAAAATAAATAAATGTTAAAAAACTTTTAAAAGAAAAGAACAAACAAATTAGCATGCATTCCGTGTTTAGGCAGTTCTGTTTTTGAATCCTAGATTTTCTGCTGACTTACTAGGTAATGTTGAGCAAGTTACTCATGCATCCATTTCTTCAACATTAAAGTACAAATAAGAACAGAATGAAATAATTTTCAAGATTAATGAGACTGAGTGAATAGTGCCTCAGACTCCCTATCATATAGAAGACACTAAAGATGTGATCATTGTTATAAAAGAGAAAAAGTTTAAAGTTGTATTTTATTCTTATGGCTATATTTATAGCAAACAATAATTGGATTGAAGTACCTTTTTACTATAAATTATCATATATGGAATACCTAAGTATAGAGTATCTTCTACCTTTAACAAAGTCCTAAAAAGGGTCTCTGCAAATCATAATCAATTCTTTGATCACCCAGAATGGTAACCAATCCTTTTATATTCTCCTCATGGATGCAAAGAATTGAAATGCTTTATTGACAACAGTGCAAAATTATGCTGTCGAATTGATATAACCTAGGCTAAACCAAATAATAATAATGATGATGGTTTTATTAGCCTAAGTGGCCTTACCATAGGGAAACAAAATCCCATTAGACTTCTTTAGAAATACTAAATTTTCTAGTAGTCCTTGAAATAATCTTTGAGAATCCTCTAGTGTTCCCAGGATCCCTGGTCAAGAACCACTGCTCTAATAAACTCTAAGGAGCATGCCTTGCAAAATCAAATCATTTTAGTGCTAACCAAGTGATAAGATAATCCTAGAAAACCAAATTACATTAAGTGATACCATCACTCTGTTTTAAAACTTTTGAGGTTTGCTATTCAAAAATAAGTAAAGATTCCAAATTTAAGAATACAAGAAAGGTTTAAGAACAATGTGAGGGAACATCACCATGAATGACAATGTATCACTCAACACATAAGAACTGAGATGATACCTAATAGTGGATTATGATCAAAGAGTCAGAGACTACTTGATAGAGAGGGCAAAATTTGATCTTGGTTTGAAAGAATAAAAGGAACACAAATCAGAAAAAGATATGACAGAAATGCCTTCCAGATGAGACATAATATGCTTGGGGGCAAAGAGGCATTTTAGAGCTGAAAAATAAGATTAGCTTGGAAGAAAAAGAAGACATACATTTGGGAATAAAACCAAGTGTTGGTATGACTGGATAGGTCATCTGTACTCTACTGCTTCCCAGAAAGTTTATACCTAAATCATCATAATTGCTTTTGTTTGCTTGTTGCTCATTTGTTTATTGTTTAGGAGTTTCAAATCAGAAGTTTCACAATATGCTAGTAGCCTGCTCCAGGGTATATAACAAAAAGGCAGTGAATGTCTCTAAGGTACAAAGGAGTTGAAGTTGGCTATTTTCCCCTATACATGTAATTTTGTTCTGCTTTGTTTTTGCCAATTACAGATTTCCACACAGAAACAGCCTGCTAAAGAAAACAGCTTGGGGATATATGTTGTTCTTAATGACTGGTTACTAAGTATTTTCAGATCTTAATTTTGGGTCAGGTCCTTATTGTAATTATTGATTTCACTTTTAAGCTTAAAAATAAAAGGGTTACTGTGCACTCACATATCCATCCTGTAACCAAGTTATTAAAAATTGTGTCATTTTATGAGCCATGATTTAATGCATTCTACTAATATTGCTAAATGTGTTTCAATAGGAAATGTTCAAATTTTGTCTCAGACATAAGGCATACCACCAGAAATTCCAGGAATCAGTCCAGTAAATGACTAAAAGGAATATATTCATCCATTCATTTATTCTTTCAGCAAATATTTGTTGAAGGCACACACACACACACACACACACACACTCATACTCACATTCGCACACACACATATATATTCCAAACTTTTGGCAGTGATCATTGACTATCAAACCACATGTTTTCAGTTTCTAATATGCTGATCTTGAAGAACTAGAAATAGCAAATAAGTGGGTATTTAACTCTGAATAAAAGCCAGTTGATCTTCTTTCCTTTCAAAATTAGATTATACATTATAATAACAATATACACCATTCCCTTTCAAAACAGGAAACTACAAGGAAAATGTCAACTTACTTGTGATTGCATTATTCTCAGATAACCCTTACATTCAAACACAAAGTTAGGAACCATGAGAAAAATCCTAAGGGTACCTTGTAAAAAAAATAGTGTAATGTTTATCATAGATAATATATATTTTTATAATCAAAATGGCTACCGTTACTTTATTTCATCCAAATTTTCATTTTTTATACAACATCAGGAATCTTGTCATTGGCTCTTCAGCAAGGATGTTGAGGATATTGTTGCTGTAGTACACAGTGTTCTTTTGAGACACTCAGGGGACATCTCTTTGTGGTTTTGGTATTAGTGATGGCCATATTTTCAAGCAGTTACTTAAATTCTATATTATATTTCCTTTTCTTTAAGGTTTATTTGAAAGAAAGAAAGAGAAAGTGGGGGAGGGGCAGAGAGAGAAGGATAGAGAATTCCAAGTGGACTCCATGCTGTTGTTGCGCAGAGCCCGATGTGGGGCTTGGATCCCTTGAACCATGAGATCATGACCTAAGCTGACACTAAGCGTTAGACACGTAACCAACTGAGCCACCCACAGGCCCCTGTATTATAGTTCCTTGAATCACAAACAGAAATATGCTTCTGCTTTGCACTAGCTTCTAGAAAACTCAAAGCTAAATCTGTGATTGACTCTTGCAAGTATATAAGGAGAATATATCTACCATAAGAATAATGCTTACTTCATGAGTAATGTTCTAGAGTATTTGGATAAACACTGGTATCCTACTAACTACATCAATTCTCCCCAGTTAAATTCCCTGGTGCCTTGCTTTTATCATTGATCTTTACTTGTTTTAAATGATTTGCTATACTTTAATATAAGTTTTCTATTTTCTATTTTGAGCTCATAGCTAAAAATAAATTAATATATCTATATACTTACATAAATACATACACACACTACAGTGCAGACATGATAACCGCATACTTGATATACAGTCACAAACATATATGAGTCTGGTTTATTAGAGAGTTCATTGAGTTACAAGATGAAATAGTTGTCTTTGGTTTTTTTCCAAAAAGCTATACCAAATCTCTCCCACTAGGCTTCCTTTTTCTTCTGAGGAACTACTCCCTCACCATCATATCCAGATTATATAGTTTTTTAGCTATTTTAGTTATTAGAACAGTCTATTCTCAGGGTTTTTTAATTTAATTTAATTTTTTATTTTAGAGAAAGAGAGAGCAAATGAATGGGGGGAAAGGGCAGAGAAAGAAAGAGAGAGAGAGAGAGAGATTGAGAATCTTGAGCAGGCTCCACACTCTGCACAGAGCCCAATGCAGGGCTTGATCCTATGATCCTGGGATCATGACCTGAGCCAAAATCAAGAGTGGGACACTCAAATGACCAAGCCACGCAGGCACCCATCTAATCTCTGCTTTGTTTTAAAATTTTAATTACATATCTGATTCAAAGACCTTCTTATACCCTTATCCTAACCCAAGCTAGATCTAGGACTCTAGAGGCTTAGACTTGAAGCAGAGGTATCTGCTTTTCACATGTCTCTCACTTCTCTTGGCCTCTTCACTGTGCTGATTCCTCCATTATTGAGTATACACAAATTAGGTGAGGAGTGGAGACAAATCAAACAGGGTCACTGCTTAGGACTTGAGTCTAAGATGCATGTTTCAGTTGTACTTTACCAGCAGTTATTGAAAACCTATATGATCATTGATAATGTGGTTCTTGGATGCCTATTCTGCTAATGTTTCTTAGATGTGTGGCTTGCACAGAAATGAAGGGAAGGGGGAGATGTTAGAAGTGATAATCTGGATTTTCTGTGGTCCCTATCTGAAGTACCACCAAAATAGCACCATTAACCTCTAACAATGTTCATACAACTATTCAGAACCATTGGGCACAGGAGTCAACAAAACCAACCTACATAATAAGAATCTATGCAACAAGAGCAGAGAATAAGTAAACAATGACAAGTAGTTTCTGTGAGTTCACCTGATCACTTGTGTACATGCTACCAAATAATTCAAGAATTCAAAGAAGCAGATGTGAGTGGATATCATTCAGGAAACTAAATGCCAAGCTCCTTCTTGTCACCATCACAATCTTCAATCATTCTCTTGTGAACCCCCCTTCCCTTAGCCTTGAGGAGAGTGAAGGATAGCTCTTCTTCACAAACACTGCATTTTTCCAAATCCCAGTACCTACTCCCTTATAATGACTATGAGTGATATGACATATGAGTGGGTGGCATCAGAGCCTCATCTCAGAACTGGCACATATCAACAAGCCCTATAGAACCATAGCTAGCCCCAACTGCTGGTGAGTATGGATTATAAAAGGTGGAATACTTTCTGTTTTTATGTCAGCTTTGGGTCTTAGCCATAATTCCAGGAGTACAAAAAAAAAAAAAAAGTTTCTCTATATCTTCTCAAATCTTCCCTAACAGAATCTTAGTTGTATTCAGGTAGCTGGTTAAGATTCTTCAATCTCAGGAATGATAGGCCTTTTCGCTAACCCTAGAAAATGTCTCATGCTTAATATAAATTTGTCACAGAAATCCCATTATTCCATTCTCCTTCATTGGGTACTCTTCCCTATATTCCTTGGAGACAGAGGTGGCCATATGACAACAGTAATAGTTAATGAAGCATAAGATAAAACCTTCCGGAAAGCATTGACACAAAATGTTGTACTCAGTAGTGCCTGGGTGGCTCATTCAGTTAAGCATCTGACTCGATTTCAGCTCAGGTCATGATCTCGCAGTTCATGGAATCAAGGCATGGATCAGGCTCCATGCACTAACAGCATGGAGCCTGCTTTTGATCCTCTCTCTCCCTCTCTCTAGCCCTCCCTGCTCCTGTTTTCTCTCTCTCTCTCTCTCTCTCTCTCTTCCCCCCCCCTCCAAAAAATGCTGTTCCCAGATGAAAAGATAGTCCTTACAAGAAGAAAGTTTGTATCCCAGCCTCTTCCTTTCTACTCAGGATACTGGTTGTGTGGTCCTGCTGCCTAAAGCAGCAGCAACAATCTTAAGATCATGAAAGGAAGGCCAATGGAAGCATGGAGATGCTAACAAAGTGCAAGGTTATCCTTGAGCTTCAGTAGCTGCTATAGCCAACCTGTAATCACCTTTTCCAGATTTCTTGCCTTTATTATTTAACCTAGGCTACAATCCATCAGGAATTGTTAACCACATATCAAACCCTTCCTATCTGAAAAAAATTAATGTTTTAAAAAGATACAAATTGTTAATAGCCATGCATTTTTTATTCAAAAAATTATATTTACCTCCAGACAATTTCCTTCCAGATTATTAGGACAGTCTGTCTTGATGACAATCTCTCTACCAGTGTGAGGGGCTTTTAAACACTGCTTTCTAGAATAATTATTCATTGGTCTCATTATTTTTAATAGCTGTGATTTCAAGAGATTGGGAATAAAGTCTTATTTTTCTTTAAAAAAAAACTAAACAGTTTCTTGTCAACTTCTGAGACAATTAGTTTCTATGGTTGGAGATAGATATGCAATGAAAACAATGAAGTATAGTACTAAAGGATGTTACAAAGGAAAAATTAGAGCTAAATCTTATAGATTTATTTATCTATTTATTTATGTATATATTCATTTATTTATTCATTTATTTATTTATCTTTTTTAGGTAGGTTCCATGCCCAACATGGAGATTCTGAGATCAGCAGCCACACATTTCACCACTGAGCCAGCCAGGTATCCCAGAGCAAGACTAACTTTTAGATAAACATATCACATTTTAAAAATCCTATAATTTGAACATCTGTCCTTGCAGATATACATAGATGGTTAAACTTGGGAGAAACTGCTACATGGCATTAATTGCTGCTATTATTTGCTGAACAGGTAAACTTAAAGTCTTTTAGAATAGTTTATAAGAACAGTTTCATGTCATGTATATTTTTGCAAGGAAAAGCTTTTTTAAAAATAAATGTAGTCTATCATATATGTGAAGAGAACAATACAGTTGTTAATTTGTTATAGTGATAATATATTTTCAGCTTATGTTATTTTCTATGTTCTCACCGAATATTTAAATATACAATTAATATCTTTCTGGCAAACAATACATCTTCTATATCCAGATTTACTTTAGAGACAGAGGAGCATATTCCTATATCCTGAAATCTAATTCTTTTATATTTAATCTTCCATTTACAACACATGTTTCAGTTACAAATGAGGTTTATTTGATTTTATTAAGATGACTAAATGTTATAGATAAAGAATTATATAGATGTAGAATTTACAAAACACAGCTTCCTTCTCTTTCTGCCCAAGGGAGTTATCCATGTCCTTCAGTTGCTCCATAATCTAGTCTAGTTATTGTAGCTAAAAGTAAATGGTTATTCCCTGGTGGGAGATTTGATCTATTCAGGGAGAAAATAAAATATTTCTTTCTTACACTGGTTCAAATAGCTTTGTTTCCCACAGATATATATATATAAGACAGATATTTTTGATGCTATTAATCTCACAGTAAATTTGCTAATATTTCAAAAACAAAATTGGTTTGGGTTTTTTTTCTGTTATCACTAAGGAATCATTAGGCTGTGTATCACAGGGTAAATGTGCACATTCCAAAAGAAATGTCCCTAGTCTTCCAGGACATCTATTCCCATTCATTGTCATTCTCATATTGCTTGCATGGGATTTTCCCTATTGGACACTCAGTGCATAAACCTCATATACACAAATCTGAGCATGACTCAAAACATAAACCAATTTTTCTGTTCCTTAACTGGTGTCCTAACCAAACACTACATTCTCTAATTATAATGATCAAAAAAGGGACAGATAAAGATTAAATTGTGACTTAAGGCAATGGTCATTTTTTAATGCTTCCTTTACCTCATCTCTGAAATCATTCTTTCTATTTTCTATAGCCCCAACCAACAAATCATTAATCCAGCTGGCCACTTTCACAAAAGCATCTGAGTATAATGGATTTTGCAGGGTCACTGTTCATCAAATATGTATGCTCTCTCTCCCAGTCCCTTAGGATTCTACTGTCCCTGGAGAATCTCACATTAATCTGGTGGACACTGGTTATTGGAAAAGCTACCAAGCCATTTCCATATGTATTAGAACCTCCTAAAAATAAAATAAGTGTATTTTTAAAACTCTAAATTGTTATGGAAATATAAGCATCCATTGTCTTTTCTGTTGGCTTTCTATAACAAACTACAAGAGAGTAGGTAGCCTATAAACAATAGAAATTTATTTCTCTTACTTCTGTAGGCTGAAATTCCAAAATCAGGGTGCCAGCACAACCAGGTGAGAACCCTCTTTCAGGTCACAGATTTGTGGTTATATCCTTACATGGCAAGAGCAGTGACTGATCTAAGTGGAACCCCTTTTAAAAAGGCACTAATCCCTTCATGAGGTCTTCATCCTCATGACCTAATCACCTCCCAAAGGCCCCCGCTTCCTAATATCATGTTTGGGGGTAGGTTTCAACACATGGATTTTGAGGGCATACAAACATTCAGGCCATAGCAGCCACTGTTGTTCTTAATTCAACAACAATCAATATTTTTTGAGTGACTACTATGCGCCAGTCACTTTTCTAAGTGATTAGAATACATCAGTGAACTAACTACACACAAAAAAAATCTCTGATTTTATCTTGCCATCTTGCAACAACATGGATGGACCTTGAGGTATTATACTAAGTAAAATAAGTCAGACAGAGAAAGACAACTACTATATGATTTCACTTACATCTAGAATCTAAAAGAAACAAATGAATAAACAAACTAATAAAAAACAGAAACATATCCATAAATACAGAAAACAAACTGATGGCTGCCAGAGGGGTGGGGGAATGGGCAAAATGGGTGAAGGGGGGTGGGAAATACAGGATTCCAGTTGTGGAATGAATAAATCACAGGGGTGAAAGGTACAACACATGGAATATAGTCAGTGATATTAAAATAGCATTGTATGGTGTACACCTGTGGTGAACATAGTATAACATATCAATCCATTGAATCATTGTGTTGTATATCAGAAGGTAATGTAACATTGTGTGTCAACTACACTTCGATTTAAAAAAAGAAAATAAAATAATTTTTTAAATCTCTGGTTTCTTTTACCAGGAAGAAACGAAATAAATATTAAAGATAATAAACAAGTAAATTATGCACATCACAAGTGCCCTGGTGAAAATAAGAACAGCAGATTAGAGAACAGATGTGTAAACTGAAGACTAAAGAGTGAGATTTTAAATTTAAATGGGATAGTCAGGGGTGCCTGCATAGCTCAGTTGGTAAAGCATCTGACTCTTGATTTCAGCTCAGGTCACGATCTCATGGTTCATGAGTTTGAGCCCCCTCTTGGGCTCTGTAATGATGGTGGAGCCTGCTTAGGATTCTCTCTCCCCCCCTCCTCTCTGAAAAGGAGCCTGAGAGGACCTTATAAGGAATTTTATTTTAATTCTGCATGAAATGGACAGTCATTGAACAGTTTTGAGCAGAGAAGTGGCATGACCTGACTTATGATTTAATAAGATTACTGTGGCTACTTTGAGAAGGATATACTGTAGGGAGGCAAGAGTGAAGCACTGAGACTAGCTAAGAGACTACTGCAATAATAAGACAAAAAACAGTGGTGGCTGAATTAGACCAGGCTGGTAGCAATAGAGATGGTAAGAAATGATCAGCCTCTTGATGTATGTAGAGCCAATATGATTTTCTGAAGGAACAAATGGGGGATAGAATTCAAAAAAGAAAAGAAATGAATCAAGGATGAGTCTAAGATTTTTGGTTTGACGAGGAATTTTTGAAAGGATGGAGCTGTTATCAACAGTTACTCTCAGGAGGCTTCAAAAGTTGCCTCATTACCGGGGTTTGGAATAAATTTTGGCTATTCTTTCTTATCTAGCTTCTCATCTCAAACAACATAAGGAAGAGTCAATTCTATACGTGGAAAATGTAACAACATGGAATAACATCTAGGGTGACAGGAAGGTACAATGCCCTCCAAAATCCCTCCCCTATTGTTTGTAACCGGAATCTACACTGTTAGAATTCTTAAAGGTTTTGAATACTATTACAACACAAATGACCCCAAGGACAGATGCCATTTATCAATCAACAAATATGTTTATAGCTTTGGATGCAAGAGTTATCAAATAAATACAGGGGAAAGCACTGGAATGGGCCTTCTCCACTGTTATAGTTTAAACATAAGCAACCTGAGAGACAAAGAAATTATGTGACTTGTATAGGTTCATAAAACTTGTTGGGACATGAGACTAGAATCCACGTCTCCTTGTTCCTAGTTCGGTGCTTATTTTGGGTAGACTTGCTAGAGGAACAGAATGAGTAGTGCAAAATGGATTCCTATTTGGGAAGATAGTGGTGGTGAAGGCAGGGATGGACTCCAAACACGAGACAAGAATGATTATAAGTTGTACACTTTGAACATACACAATGCATATATGTCAATCATACCTCAAGATGTTCAAAATAAACAATGGGGGGGCGGCACCTGGGTGGCTTAGTCGGTTTAGCGTCCAACTTCAGCTCAGTTTGTGATCTCCCGGTTCCTGAATTCGAGCCCCATATCGGGCTCTGTGCTGACAGCTCGGAGCCTGCTTAGGATTCTCTGTCTCCCTCTCTCTCTCTTTCTCTCTGCCCCTCCCCTGCTAGAACTCTGACTCTCTCTAAAAAAAATAAACCTTAAAAAAATTTTTTAATAAATAAATAAACAATAGGAGTAAATACAAATTTCTCCATTGACCCTCCATCTCTTAGTGTATCTCTCTCCACTTACAAACAACTCCTAAAAATAAACTACACTGGATGATCATTTCTTGTCACTTTATTCACTCTTCAGCCCACTGAGAGCAAGTTTCTCTTTCACCACTACTTAAATTCCTCAAGCAAAGTCACTAAAGATCCCTTAAAAGATCCAGAGGATCTCTTTAGTTCTTGGCATACTTGATCTTTCTCCAGCATTTCAGTGCTGCTTACTCCTCCCCCAACAGTAAAACTCTGTCTTCACTTGGTTTCTGTGACCTTAGGGTTTCTGGGTTCCCCATTTTAGCACTCAGCCCACATATTCTCAGTCTCCTTTGCAGCTCTTGCTCCTACACTTGCTTTTTAAACAGTGGTGTTCCCCAGACTTCTAATCTTGATCCTTATCTCTTCCTCCTTTAGGAGCTATCTTAGAGTGACTCCATCCTTTCCCTTGATTTCATCTGCCACCTGTGTGCTCATTTCTATCTCCAGGCCAGACTTTTTCTCTAGCCCCAAGCTCATGTGGTCATTCATTTAATCATTCAGCTCATCTAAATTAAGTGCCCCTCATGTGCATATCTACCCACAGGCATCTGAAACTCAACAACGGAAACTGAAATCATCTTCTTCTTCAAACTGTACCTGCTGATGTACTCCTTATCTTTATAAAAGACACTACCTAACTCACAGATAATCCCCTCCTTTCCATTCCTCCTGATACTGCCTTAGTCCAAGGCCTTACCATATCTGCACTCACCAGCTGCAGTGGTGTTCTAATGGCCTTTCTATCTCAAGTCTCCCATCCATTCCATTCTAAATAGCGTGACTAAAATTACCCAAAGCATGAATATGACCATACCATTTCCCTGACTGAAATCATTATATGCCCCCCATGTTGATAATGTAATAAATTCCAAATGCCTTATCCGGGTACAAAATGTTACTGATAATCAAACTCTTGGCTACTCCCCCATTTTATTTCACTTCTTGTTCTTCCCTCACCACTTGTTCACTTTCTCTTTTCATCCCATCTATGTTCAACAGTCTGCAATTCCTTCAAATAACCCAATCTGCTTTACATTTCCAGGACTTGATACTTAAGGGGCTCTTTTTACTTGAGGATACTTTATCTCCTTGTCTACCTGGGACTTATCCATTAATTCTTCAACACTCTATTATCCTTTCCTTTGTGAAGCAATTTCTAACCATCCCAACAAGTAGAGTTTGTCATTCCTTCACCTTTGCCCTTACAATAATCTACACTCTATCATAGTACGTGCAAAAGTTCATCACGCTATTTTTAACATATGTCTATCTTTTCTTACTAGACAGTAAGAAAATTGGCAAGGATTCTACCTCATTCATCTTTATATTTCCAACAGTTTGCAAAGCTTTTGAAACACAATTCTGTAAAAAATTTAACTAAGCAAAATTTATCATATGCGTAATTAAAAAAAAAAGGATTCCTGCATATGTAGCATCTTTGCCCAAAGAAATAAATATTGAATTATATACTCTTAAGAACCAAGGCAGATATGAGAAGATATTTTAGACATGGAGGGGTTGGGGTAGGAGGTGGTGATTTCTATACCCTTTAAGTTATTCTCACATTACTAGTGCTCCTGCTGTGCCTACCCAGGATATATCTGCCTCATGGACTTCATAAATTTTCCTTCACATTATATTGGCAGTATAGTAGCAGAGAAGTCAATTCTGTACAGAAATTAGCCTCTGTTCTGATATTTTCTGTGGATTATTTAAAACCTCATTCAAAGTAGCAAAGCTTCCTATAACTTTCAGGCAGGGTCTCTACCAAGCCACAGCATTTTCCTTCAAAGTGTGGGTAAGGACAATTTTCCTATGACTTGATCCCACAGTAGCAAGGCACTCATGTTATTAAATCGTAAGGAGTTTAGACTGTTAGAAACCTTTCGAGATTGACTTCTTGATAACTGCCACAAATGATTTTAATGCTTTTAAAAAACACTCTGAAACAGCAAAAGAACCCATAAGAGATAAAAACAATAAAACACTTTTTGTTGCTTCCATGTTGTTATATTTATCTCTAATTAGAGAATAAAGCATATGATACAGAGAATCTAGAAGCAAGGTTTATTTACATCTTCAGTTTTTCCCCATCATTCATTTCAATATCTTAGATTTTTTTAATAATTGTACAGGCAGTAGTCACTACAGAAATATTCCTTTATATTTCCTTTAAGTGTGCACCATAAGAAGGATGAAGATGATGAAAAACCTATTAACTAAAACTGGTCCTTTAGAGCAGAAGAACTTCAATAAATCTGAAGAGTTTTTTAAACACATATCTGTATTCCAAATGATTGAAAACACACATTCATATATTTCTATTTTACATTAGAAGATGCCTCTTTTGTAATCAGAGCAATAAGCACTGATGATTTAAATTTATTTTAAATGTTTGATTAAATATCTCACTTCTGCCAATACATCCATCATAAATTACCCTCCTTAATGATAAAAAAACATTGTGCTTTTCAGTTTAATAAAATCACACTCATCTAGAAAGAAATTGGAGAAATATTCTGCACAGGAGAAAAAAAGACATTAAAGTAATAGGACTCCTTCATTAGTCTCTGGTAAAAACCGAAAAAACACTACCTCCCACCCCTTTGTCAAACAAAACATAGAAAACAGTTTTTCGTTCAAAATATTAGGTGCAGGCAATGCATTATAGCTATTGGCATATTGTTTGGCTAAAAATTTCTTCTACATAGTTAATTATCTTTCAAAGGATCAAAATATAATGAAATATATATAACACCTAGTTGATTACAAATGAATTATTTTTGATGAGAACAGTTCAAATTGTTAAAATTTCTCAATGATCAGTCTTTTTCTTCAGCTTTATTGAGGTATTGACAAATATAATGTATATATTTAAGGTGTACAACCTAATCATTTACTATACATATACATTGTAAAATGATTACTACAATCAATTTAATTAACATAGTTACATAGTTACTGTATTTTACGGCAGTGAGAACACTTAGATCAACTCTCTCAGCAAATTTCAAGTATACAATATATTATTCATTAAAATCACCATGCTGTACATTAGATCTCCAGAACTTATTCATCCTGCATAACTGAATCTGTAAACTCTTTTAACATTTCCCCATTTTCCCCATCCCTCAGTCCCTAGAAAACACCTTTCTACTCTCTGCTTTCAAGAGTTCAAATGTTTTAGATTCTATGTATAAGTAAGATTATATAGTATTTGTCTCTGTCTGGCTTATTTCACTTACCATAATATCTTCCAGGTTCACCCATGTTTTTCTTTTGTTTTAATGCTGTGTATATACATAACTAGATTGTTTTCATATATCAAATATTGTGCATAACTGTGCAATGAATGTAGGGATGCAGATGTATCTTTGAGATACTAGTTTAATTTCTTTTGGATATATACCCAGAAATGGTATTGCTGGATCATATGGTTGTTCTATTTTACATTTTTTGAGCAACCACCATACTGTTTTCCATAACGGTTGTACTAATTTACATTCCCATCAACAGTGTACCAGGGTTCCTTTGTCTCCATATCCTTGCCAGCACTTGTTATCTTTTATCTTTTTGATAATAATCATTCTAACAAGTGTAACATAATATTTTATTGTGGGCTTGATTTGTATTAATCTTATGATTAGTGATGTTGAGCACCTTTTCATATACCTATTGGACACTTGTCTGTCCTTTTGAGAAATAAGGTCCTATTCAGGTCCTTAGCCCACCCATTTTAAATTGGGTTATTTGGGTATTTGCTGTTTAGTTGTTTGAGTTCCTTATATATTTTGGATTTTAATTTCTTATCAGATAGATGGTAGGTAAATATTGTCCCTATTCTGTAGGTTTCTTTTCCACTCTTGATTATTTCCTTTTCTGTGCATAAACTAGTTTGATGCAATCCTATTTTCTATGTCTATTTTGCTTTTTTTACCTGTGCTATTGGTGACATATTAAAAAAAAAATCATTGCCCAAACCAAGGCCAACAAAAATTTTCCCTGTGCTTTTATCTAGTAGTCTTACAGTTTCAGGCCTTATGTTTAATTATTTAATCCATTTCAAGTTGATTTTTTTTTGTATATGATGTGAAAGAGGGGTCCAGTTTAATTCTTTTCCATGTGAACATCCAGTTTTCCCAAAACCATTTATTGAAGAAACTATCTTTTCATCATTATGTGTCATTAGCATCTTTGTCAAAGATCAGTTGACCATAATGTGTGGATTTACTTCTGGGCTCTCTATTCAGTTGCATTGATCTATATGTCTTTTTTATGCCAGTACTATACTGCTTTAATATAACTTTGTAATATATTTTGAAATAAGGAAATGTGATGCCTCCAGCTTCGTTGTTCTTGTTCAATATTGCTTTAGCTATTCAGGGTGTTTTGCAGTCCCATATGAATTTTAGAATTGTTTTTACTATGTCTATAAAGAATGCCGTTGGGATTTTGATAGGGATTACATTGAATCTATAGATGGCTTTGGATAGAATGGACATTTTAAAAAAGTTCAGTCCATCAACACACAATGCCTTTCCATTTTTTGTGTCTTCTTTAATTTCCTTCATCAATGTTTCATACTTTTCAGTTTACAAGGCTTTTACCTATTTAAGTTTATCCCTAAGTATTTTATTTCTTGTCTTGCTGTTGCAAATGGAATTGTTTCCTTCATTTCCTTTTGAATGGTTTGTTGCAGTGTGTATAAAAGTGTGCTTGATTTTTCTATGTTGATTTTGTATCCTTCACTTATTAAATTCATTTACTAGTTCTAATAGTTTTTTGCTTTTGAGTATTTAGAGTTTTCTACATATATGGATCATGTCATCTGCAAAGAGAGATCATTTTACTACTTCCTTTCCAATTTGGATGCCTTTTATTTCTCTCTTCTTGTCTCGTTGCTCTGGCTAGGATTTCCAATACTACATTAAATAGAAGTGGTGAGAGTGGGCATTCTTGCCTTGTGCTAGATTTCCAGGGGAAAGCTTTTAGCTTTTCCCCATTAAATGTGGTATTAACTTTGGGCTTTTTTTCAAAAGGCCTTTTTTGGTTGAGGTAAATTTCTTCCATATTTATTTTCTTGAAAGCTTTAATCATAAATGGATGTTAACTTTGCCAAATGCTTTTTCTGCATCTATTGAGAAGATCAAATTATATTGTATATTTATTATATTAGTAGTAGTAGTATATATTGTTATTAGGTTATTTATGTGAGATTTTTCTTATTTCTTAATGTAGGCACTTGTTACTATGAACTTCTCTCTTAGAATTGCTTTTGATGCATCCCTTAATTTTGGTTTGTTGCATTTCCATTGTCATTTGTCTCAAGACATTTTCTGATTTCTCTTTGATTTCTTCTTTGAATGATTTGTCGTCAGTAGCATGTGACATATTTGCAAATTTTCTGGTTTTTTTCTCTTATATTATTGTGGTCAAAAAAGGTGCTTGATAAGATTTCACTCTTCTTTAATTTATTAAGATTTCTTTTGTGGCCTAATATATGATCTGTCCTAGAGAATGTTCCATTCTTAAGGACTTAAGAAGAAGGTGACTTTTGTTGCTTTTGGATGGAATGTTCCTGCATATATCTTTTAAGTTCATCTGGTATAATGTGTAATTTAAGGCCAATATTTTCTTATTGATTTTCTCTCTATATGATCTATTCACTGATATTAAGTGGGGTATTAAAGTTCCCTGCTATTATTTTACTGTCATTTCTCCTTTTAGGTCGGTTAATATTTGTTTTCCATATTTAGGTGCTCCTATATTGGGTGCATATTTATATTTATAAATGTTATATCCTCTTGTTGGATTGACATCTTTAATCAACATGTAATGCTCTTCTTTGTCTCTTATTAAAGTCTTTGTTTTAAAGTCTATTTTGTCTGATAGTATAGCTATCCCAACCTTTTGGTTTTCATTTGCAAACAGTATCTTTTTCCAACCCTTCACTTTCAGTCTGTGTGTGTTCTCTTCTGAAGTGAGTCTGTCTCATAGGCAGCATATAGATGAGTCACATTTTCATCCATTCAGTCACTCTATGTCTTTTGATTGGAGAATTTAGTTTATTTTAATTAATTATTGATAGCTATGTACTTATTGTCATTTTGTTAATTGCTTTCTTCCTTTGTGATTTGATTACTTTCTTTAGTGATCTCCTTATCTCTTGTGTACCTAATACAGGTTTTTGTTCTGTGGTTCCCATGAAACTTATATATAACAACTTATAGCTATAACAGTCTATTTTAAGTTGATAACAACTTAAGTTTGATCACATTCTAAAGTACTACAGTTTTACTCTGCTCCCTACTATGTTGTACATTTTTGATGTCATATCTTATATCTTTTTATCTTATGTATCCTTTAACTAATTATTGTAGTTACAGTCCTTTATCAGATGGTTCTATTGTAAATATTTTTTCCCAGGCTAGGGCCTGTCTTCTAATTCTCTAGATATGGTTTTTTCCAGAGCAGAAGATTTTAATTTTAGTGAAGTCTGGCTTATCAATTATTTGTATCATGTACATGCTAAAAAGTCATCATCATAACCAGGGTCATCTAGGTTTTCACCTATGTTATCTTCTAGGGGTTTTATAGTTTGCCTCTTACATTTAGGTCTGTGATTCATAGACAGTTAATTTTTATAAAAGTAATTTTGGTATTTCTTTTTTGTTTTTTTTCAACTTTCTTTTTTTATGTTTATTTATTTTTGAAAGAGAGACAGACAGACAGACAGAGCATGAGCAGGGGAGGAGTAGAGAGAGGGCGACAGAATCTGAAGCAGGCTCCAGGCTCTGAGCTGTCAGCACAGAGCCTGACACAGCGCTCAAATTCCCGACCCAGAGATCATAACCTGAGTGAAAGACAGATGCTTAACCAGCTTAGCCACCCAGGCACCCCAATTTTGTTATTTCTAAGGTATGAAATGGGTTTCTGGGGTTGAAGTCCCAGTTTATAACATCATGACTTTAGGAACTAAGGGTTTGATTTATCTGAGCTTGCTTTTTAATCACCCAGAAATCAATTAGGTCACATGTTGGAGTTTATCTGTTCAAGTGGTTCCTAAATATCTCTCTTTATTTAAATTGGTTTCACTAGAATTATAGGAGATGGTTAGGTGGATTGGTTTGTTGTTTAAAAATTAATTCTCAGTAGCAAACCATCAACACAGGAGCAAATAGTCAACAGTTACAGCATGTGGACATGATTGATCATTATATACTATTACCATGTAGTATTTAAGGTTTTAAGTGTTTAAGTTTATTTAAGAGCTCAAAGAAGAAATAAAAAATTCAACAGAGTTTAAAGGAGTTGGAACTCAGTTCTATTTTTGCCATTACCTTAAGAACTGACCTAAACAATACACCAATGCTAAGGTCTGAGCATGGTACTGCCCTTCTAGTGGATGGAAGCTTTGGAAAGACTCTTTATTCTCTGGTAAGTATCATTTTATGCTAATCCTACTATGACCAAGCTTGAGCTTCACCTACTACGACACCTGATAGTAACCCTTGAAATATTCAAAAGACTTTTATTTGTATTTTTCCAAAACTGTTTAATAAATTCTACTTAAGTCATAAGCATCAATAGAATCATCTACAATATTCCTGTTGCTTAATGCCTAGAGGCCATATTGAAAAAAAACAATTGGAAAAAAATATTAGAACAAAAGTAACAATGCGGAATGGAGAGTCGAAAGGGCCAGGAAAGGGATCAATAGTACTGATTATGTCATCCTCATTGAGAAACATTGAACACAATCTCACATCTTTCCTTACCCAACAGACTCAGCTTCAGCCCGCTCCTTGCTTTTACTTAATTTATGAGCATTGCTTTATTGACAACAAAAACAAACAGAAAGAAATGATGAATTACCTTCTCCTTAAGTCATAAGTTCATGTCCAATGCAGCTTTTTGTGTACAGCTTACAAATTTTGCTTTACAAATTATGAGAGGCAGAAGGGACACAGCTTGAGTTTTCATTTTTCAGGTTGAGTTTTCAGCAGGGGAGACAGAACAAGCTTTGGAGTTTGAAATAAATCCGACCTGCAAAACACCACGGAAAAATTAAATTGAAAGTTAATAATTAAACCTATCCACAGCTAGCCTGAGGAAAAGCTGCGAAGTTCTAAACGTGAAGATGTGTGTCCAGGTCACACACTGCCTGCCCTTCAACATATCCTGCTCACACTATAGCAAAATCTGCATAATCCCTCTGATACCAGTTTTTGTTCGTTTGACCTGGCATCATTCCCTTGCCCATGGCTGATCACCCCTGCCAGCACCAATTTTGCAAGACGATGTTTCTTTCTCCCACTCTTTGTTAAAATTGCACACATTTTAACAATGGCCTTGGGCATTGTAATTCACTCTGGAATAGTAACTTTCACCCTAATACTTTCATTTTGCCAGGAGGAGGAAAAGTAGTCTGAAGACAGGTTGGTAGTGGAGGAAATGGCAAAAAAAAGAGTCATCTTTGGCAAGCCTCATTCATACTGAGTGGCCTTTATCTTCACTTCAGAGAGCAGGCAAAAGTAAGTAGAATATGGAATAAAGTTCTCAAGCAATTTTATTAGTGAGCTATTAAGGAGAAACAGTCCTGGACCTGAATGATCCTTATTGTTGATATACATAGCCTTGTGTCAGCAAATAATTACAAACTTCTTGCCTTCATTTTTCACAGGCCAACCCAGGAAGTCTGGTGATAATTGCTAATTTTTATCTGATAGCCAAATACATGACAGTAATAAGAGGCAACGGCCTAGACAGAATAGTCAAGAGGAGCTCTATATACTCTTGTCTCTCAGAGCTAAACAGTGGCAAATCACCAGATTTCTCTGACTCTGATTCCTCTTCTGTAAAATGAGAATTTTAAATATCTCATATTATCATTCTAATAATCAAATAGAAAAGCGAGCCTGAAAGAGCTTTACAAATAGAAAGTTCTACTCATAAATCATCAGTTACCCTGTTTCTATCCAGAAAGGGAGTTAAATTTGTAGTAACTCATCTATTCTCTCTCAACCAGTCCTCCTCCTTAAGAGAACAACTTATTCAGGAGCTCCTGGGTGATTCAGTCAGCTAAGCATCCAAACTCAGTTCAACTCATGATCTCAAGTTTGTGAGTTCCAGCCCTGCAGAGGCCTTGCTGCTATCAGCATGGAGGCTGCTTCAGATCCTCTGTCTCCCTCTCTCTCTCTGTCTCTGCACCTCCCCCATTTGTGCTTTCCCTCTCAAAAATAAATGCTCTCTCTCTCTCTCAAAAATAAATAAGCATTTTATTTTTTAAAAAGGGGGGGAGCACCTGGGTGGTTCAATTGGTTGAACATCCAACTTGGGCTCAGGTCATGATCTCACCTTCGAGAGTTTGAGTCCTACTCGGGGCTCTCTGCTGTCAGCACAGAGTCAGCATTTGATCCTCTGCCTCCTCTCTCTCTGCACCTCCCCCAACTGCACTTTCCATCTCAAAAATAAATAAGAATTAAAAAAAAAAAAGAACAACTTACTAATTTCCAAAAAGATGACATGAGTTAGAGGTATGGCTATAATAAAGTTACTGTCCCCAAAAGGAACTCGATGTATAGCTTTGGTCTAGTGAGACCACACAGGAAGCAAATGATCTGACTGCCATCACATTTACAGTTTTAAGAAGAAGCAGCTGAACTCTACAAACACTGGGTACTTGAATTATTGGTTTGTATCGTGGTTATACTTATGAAATGGCATTAGATCATTAGTATCTGAAAGATGGATGAACTCAAGTTTTGTGAGGGGTAAACAGGTGTTTCACAGCTGGGACCTTCCAGATAAATACCTACGTGCAAATATGAACCATGTTTTCTAAAATTAGCTCTGGTGATTCTAATATTGAAACACATTATGCCATACAGAAAATTTTTCTAAGAATACACAGGGCAATATATGCAATATATGCAATATATGCAAATATAGGATTGAATATACCATTGGAATATTCAATAGGAAGAATTTTGTTTAACTGTAACTTCTGAGTGATAGTGTATAAATTCCATCTCTACAGTTAAAACTACATCTCTGCACACTTACAACTGAATCTCTGTAGTTTAATATTTGTACAGGCTAACAATAATTATGTCTATAGAGATTAATTACCCCAATTAAGGTGAACAAAGATGAAATGATGTTGTGTTTATTTTTACATATTTCTGCCTCGCACCAGTTGGACTTACCCAAATTATGACCTTAGTTCTCTGCTCCAATGGTAAGAAGTGACATAAAAATATCAAAGATAACCTTTTTCAATATACATTTAAATGCTGAGTTTCAAATTGCACTTCCAAAAGAAAGGGCCCATCGTTTTGTATTTAGTAAAATGACCGGTTCTCCAATGAAGAAGAACTCTGCTTGCCCACTGCTCCAGAATTTTTACTCCTTTTTCAACTTGACCTCATGAAGCCTGGGATAAGGTAACTGATTTCCACCTAATTTTACAGGGTTTACTTTATGTAAATGGCTTCTTTCAGGCTTAGAGGTCTGTGATGAAGTTCTGTATTGCGTAGGATATGACCACTCTGAACTGTCTGCAACTACAACGTATGTTTTCTTGGACAAGAACTTACTTCTGTGCTTCTGACCACACATGCCAAGACTCCCCTTTTTGAGCATTATGCTAAATCCTCATTAGGTACTCACTAATCATTGAGTGCCTTATGTTTCCTGGCGGTCATTTTACAAGCTCTTGCCCCTGAATCCTCTCAGAGTTATTTCAAAGTTAACGAAACGTAAGCCTTCATTCATGAGAAAGAGTCTACCTCTCAGAGGAAAAGAAAAAATAAATAAAAACACTAAGATATTGGAAGGCCTGCTTCAGTGCAATACACGTAGTTTTTCTCTCCTCTTAAACTATTTACTCACTTTTCCTGAGAAGTCTTTTAAAATAACTTTTCTCACTGAGATAAGGTTCATCCATACCTAGACAGAGGCTGCTTTCTGGAAGCAATAACAAAGGTGCCTTTGCAGAACTCTCTTCTGCCTTTTTACTAAATCCACCAATCACTCCCGTCATTTGCTTCAAGCGGAGTCCCGCCCCTTCAGCGGGGAGCTCCGCCCACCTCTAATATCTACTTAGAGCCTCGCCTCCTCCTTAGAGGTTCCAGCCAATCTTACACTCCAAATGTCGTTGGGCAGAGCTATCGCGAGATTCTAACTGTACTCTCTGCGAGAGTTTAACTATGTGGACTTGCGCAGAAGAGACTATGAAGCTACTGCTGGAGAAAAGGGGCGGGGCTCTCCGACGTGCGCGTTCACCTTGACCTTACGTTCGAGCGCGCACCCGGTAGCTGGGAGCTGTGGTTTCTGGGCCCCACGGGAACCCCAACACACACCAGCGTAAAGCGCGCGTGCTCATCTTAGACGGGTGTTCGGTGGATGGTGAATGCGTGCCCGGGACCTGTGGGGGCTTTAGTGGAGCCCCGAGCCTTGGTGCAGAGAGTCTCAAGAAGCTCGGAGAACCAACCTAGGTAGGCGCTTGGGTGATGGAGGGTCAGGGGTCAGAGGTCGGGGACGGAAGACATCTCCAAACCGAGACGGAGGTCCCTGGGAGGGAAGAGTTGGTTCCCTGGAGTCTAGGAAGCTAAAGGGCTGAGAGGGAGCCGCAGCGCGAGTCTCCCTGACCCTTTTCCATCCCAGACTTGGGGGCCTCTGGACCGCCAAGGCTCCCCCAGGAGAAGGTAGGGCCGTGGGAAAGGAGGCTGTGCTTCTCCCCGGGGGCTGGGGCGAGCTAGCGGTGTTTAGATCGAGCGCCCGAGGGACTGTCGCGCTCCTCGGCCTCGCAGTAGCTTGTTTGCGGGGCCTGCAGGGAGCGATCTGGCGCTGACAGCCCAGCTCTGACTCCTTGAACCGCTTTTGAGTTTTAGAGGAAAACTGAGTAGGTATCGCCATTCCTAACACAAACGTCCCTGGAGGCTGAAACTGGGCAGCTGCCTAGTTTCTAGGTGCGCTGGGCTGTAATGTGGTAAACGGGAGGCGAGGCTTCTAAGTTAGTCTGAAAGTTCTCAGTTACCTTTGCAGTCAGATTAATTACATTCGCACCAAAACCACCCTTGTACGTTGTACGTTTTGCCTCCGTGGTCGCTGCTAGGTTTATGAACGAAGATTTGTTATCTGATGATTGTCATTGTCAGATACACAGTATTAAAATAATGGCCATTAATCTCGTGACTTTTTTCTAAGTGACTGGACTTTAGGAGGTAGCAATCCTAGATGTTTAATGTCTTCCTACTTGTATTTAAATTACCTTAAAGCTTTAATTGAATAAAATACAGTAACTTTCAAGTCATTACAGGTATTGAACATTCTTTGAATGGTAGCAAGAGGGAGAAAACTCTCATGAATAGAAATGATCCATAATATCTGTCACCAGAAAGGCTCTTTGGTTTATGATCAGAAACCATGCTGGAAGCTGAGTACTGTTGGGCATTAGTGAGATAAGGGTGCCCATACTGGATGACCTGCTCTTCCTAGAGCTTCCCAGGTCGAGTTAGCCAATGAGCTAACAGTTGAGAATAAAATAGTTTACTTTTGGAAGATGCCATTGTACATATGTCCTCTTTTTGCCCAACCCTAAAAGAACCACACTTGTAGGATTATTAAAACAAATCTTTTATTAAGATTTCAGCCTACAAGATTTGGGGGAACCGGATGTGCTGGTGAAAAAGCTTCTTACAGGGGCATTTTTCAAGTTTATGTGACTGACATATATTTGGGGGTTCAGTAGATTAAAATATTCTCTTCTTGCTGGAGTTACTACTACAGAAAGAGTGTGGTAATGCTAGATCATTAAGAGCTTTTCGCTAATCAGGAATGATTGGGCTTTGCTCACACAAGCCTCACCTTGGGCAGCAGGGTGACAGATGTATACTTACTTTTTTGCTCCTCATAGCCTAAATCCAGGTCTACTGTGGATTTGTTATAATTAGGATTTGTAGGTGTCTTTTAATATAGAGATAATAATTTGGAGGGGGAAAATTTGAATTTAAGTTTAATTGGTGATCATTTGTTATAATGTCTTAGTAACTTAACATTGTATGCTTATTTTTCTAACAATGGTTTTTGTTTGCTGTTGAAGATACGGGTCAGTCAGTTTTCTCTGTCTCATTCAGGGCCAGAAAGAGTAAAGAATAGTTTCACATTACCTATAATCTTCTAGAATGTGGTTAAGAGACTCTTGTCCAAAAAGAAACATGGCACTTAAAAAAGAGGGAGGATATTCGGTATTTGGGGAGTTCGAGATAACTTGTTTCACCTTATTTGGTGTATCCCTTCCATTCTGGCACTGACCTGGCATTGGGGGTACAATGTTGAATAGGATACTGTTTCTGCCCAGCTTTCAAGTCCTTCAAGTTAGAGCACTGTAGCAGTTGGGATCAAGGAGGAGAGATCCTTAACTCAGCATGCCCAGTATGGAAGGTTTTCTGGGGAAGACTGGACAGCAACAGGCAGAAAAGTATAAAACGGCATTTTGAGCAACAGGCTTTTTACATTTAAATGTAGGACAATTAAATAAAGCGAGGTCCATATTTAAAAACTGCATATAATTATGTTTTACCCAAACACTGATATTTAAGGGGAAGGAATAAGAAATAGAATGACCAAAAATGAGATGCATGTGGTATGAAGAAAACCAGAAGGATTTGGAATACGATTAGAGATTTATAGAATTTTACCAGTACTTGACTTCTTAGCTTCCAGTTAACATTATGGTTGTAAATAATTTTCATCAAATATATCTTCTTTGGTTCAAGAAATTATCCCTAGACAGAAATCCCTAAGAAAAAGAGTCAACCAAAACAAGATTTTTTTTTTTTTAATCATGAATGTGTGCTCAGTTCTGTTTAATGGGCTGGGTGTACATGAGCATCACGATTTTTTTTAAGTTTCCCCAGATGATTCTAACATGTAGTCAAGTGTGAGACACACAGATCTATGGTCCTTGCCACATTAAAGTTGGATTATTGTAATATGTAATTTATAGTTCTGAGGGCAATGATAATAGCAGCTACCACTCCACTGAATATATGCCAAATTTCTGTTAACTGTACATTTACAGGTGTTTTTTTTTTACATTTATTTATTTATTTTGAGAGAGAATTTCAAGCAGAGTTTGCACTGCCAGTGCAGAGCCCAGCGTAGGACTCAAATTCTCAAACCACAAGATCATGACCTGAGCCAAAATCAAGAGTTGGACTCTTAACGGACTGAGCCATCCAGGTGCCCCAGTATTATTTTTAAGCACAGTCCTATCATCCCCATTTTGGAAACGAGAAACCTGGCACAGAGAGGTTAGGTTAGATAACTATTCCTCTGCCACACAGTCACTCAGTGCCAAAGCTAGAATTAGACTCTTTTCTCCTGTAAGCCACATTGTTTTGCAGATGTGAGACTCTATAGCCATTTGTTTTGGGGCTTTCCGGGTTAACAATTCCATAATTACCGTGTCATTAATATTATGGTTTGTGTAATCAATTGTGTAACCCCCTACCTCATATCCACACTCCTTGCCATGAGCAGTTCTACCCAGTAAAGAAGTTTGGTACTTTTCCCCACCTCTTGACTCTGGGTCCATTTGTGTGACTCGCTTTAGCTCATGGAACCTTGTGCTTTTGCTGTGACCACACTTTGAAGAGTACTTGTATGTTTGGATTTACACTGTCATACCTCAGCCATGGCCTTAAGTACATTTGTGGGTTGTTTGGCTGGTCCCAGGAACATTGCAGCAGAGTTGAACTGCTCCTCCAGAAACCTAGCCTCAGTCAGCCAGTCGTCAGCTAACCTGCAAATCTGTGAGAATAAATGATTGCTATCTCAAAACATTGAGCTTTGAGGTGGTGTGTTATACAGCACATTTGTGGTCGTAGTTAACCCATAAGCTGATTAGCTGAACTTTTCAAAGTTCCACAATGACCAAATTCGAGTATTCTAGCCTGTGTTCTGATAAGAATTGGGCAAAGATAAACACATAGGTTAATAGGGGCTTCCTGTATTGTTCTTCCAAGATGATAGAGGAGATAAGATGCTTAGAGTTAACCATAGTAAGAGATTGATTTTTAGTCTCTTACCTGCACATTCATAAAGCAGTCACTACTTAAGGAAATGGAATTCTCATGATAGACTTAGACCAACAATGCTTGATAGCCTTTTTGCAGTTTTGTGAATGTTTTTAACATTTGCTCTGTCCAGTGTAGTAGCCTCTGGTCATGAATGGCTGTTGAGCACTTAAAGTGTGGTTAGTGAGACTGAGGAGCTGAGTTTATGGTATTACTTAATTTTATTTAAAGTTAAAAAGCCACATGTGGCATGGCTACTAAGAAAATAAATGTTATTCATTTATTCATTTTGTTAGTAAATTGCTCATTTTATCTAGATTTTTCAAGTTTATTAGAATAAAGCTGTTCTTAATATCTCTTATAACTTTAAATCTTTCCTGTATTTACTTTTTGTGCTTTTAAAATCAGCTTTATTAGGGGGTACCTAGGTGGCTTAATTGATTAAACCTCTTACTCTTGATTTTGGCTCAGGTCATGATCTCATGGTTCTTCCTGGGTTTGAGGCCTGCGTCTGGCGGGCTCTGCACTGGTTATGCAGAGCCTGCTTGGGATTCTCTCTCTTTCTCTCTCTCTCTCAAAATAAATAAATAAACTTAAAAAAATAATGTAAGTGCAATAGTACAGTTAACAGAAATTTGGCATCTATTCAGTGAGTGGTAGCTGCTATTATCATCGCCCTCAGAACTATAAATTATATATTACAATAATCCAACTTTAATGTGGCAGGATGGGGACCAGAGATCTGAGGCACTTCCTTGCCGCTAGTAATCACTAACCTGCTTTCTCTCAGTAGGTATTTGCCTTTTCTAGAATTTCGTGTAAATAGAATCATACAGTATATGGTCTTACACATCCAGCTTCCTTTGCTTAGCATAATGCTTTAAAAATTCATCTATGTTTTATCAATTTATCACAGAGTAGTAGTCCACCTGTTTATCCATTTACGGAGTTATAGACAGTTGGGTTGTTTCCAATATTTGGCTTTTATTAAAACTGCTATTAACATTCAAGTTTAAATCTCTTTTGTGAATTTATGTTTTTGTTTCTCTTTGGTAAATATCAAGGGGTAGGATTACTAGGCCACTGCAAGACAGTTTGTATTTTGTAAGAAATTAACAAACTGTTCCTGATAGAATGAGAGTTCAGTTCTGGCTGCTCTACAGCCTGTCTTTTAAATTTTAACCATTCTAGTGGATACATAGTTTCCTATTGTGGTTTGTAGGTTGAATTTGCATTGCCTTTAATGACTGATGATGGTGCAGATATTTTCATGTGCTTATTTGGTCTGTGGTGAAGTGTGTGTTCATAATTTTTCATTTTTTCATAAGGTTGTCTTATTGCTGATTTGTAAAAATTCTTTCTCTATTCCACATACAAATCCTTCATCAGATAGTTGTTTTACAAATACTGTGTCCTATCTGGCTCCCCTCTCATTTTTATAAGTGTCTTTTGACGTGCCAAAGTATGTACTTTGTTGAAGCTTGCTTTATCAATTTTTTATATTCCCTGCTTTTTGTAACCTATTTAAATTATTTTTTGCCTAATCTAATGTCACTTAGATTTTCTCCAGTTTTCTTCTAGAAGTTTTATAGTTTTAGCTTTTGTATTTCAGTTTATGGTCTATTTCAAGGTAATTTTTACATGTGGTATGAGGTAAAGGTCAAGGTTCATTTTTTTGCGTATGGCTGTTTATTGAAAAGGATTTTTTTGCCCATTGACTGCCTTTGAATTTCTTTCAAAAATCAATTAACCATATGTGTTTGGGTCTATTCCAGAACACTTTATTTTGTTACTTTGATCTATATATCTATCATATACCATTACCACACTGTTTTGATTACCACCAGTGTAAGTCCTGGAGTCAGTGTAAGTCTTTCAACTTTATTCTTTTCAAAATTATTTTGACTCTTCTAGATCTGGGCACTTTAATATGCATTTTAGAATCACTTGTCAGTTTCTGCCAAAAAAAAAAAAAAAAGCTTATTGGAATTTTGAATGGGGTTACTTTATAGATCAGTATCTAGGAATTGACATCTCTACATCTTGAGTCTTCCAGTCCAGAAACATTCCAAATTGAGAATATATCTTAAACTATCCTGAAGCCAAATTTTAATTGTTTATACATCCTCCTTTTTGTTTTTCCAACTACATTGTTGGAATAGGTGGACTAGGTATCAACCATCATTACAACTTTATGATTTAATCTGAGTTGTTTTGTGTATAGGAATTGGCTATTTTGGGAGAAGTTTAGTTTGGGCTTACATAATACAGGCTGCTGTCAGACCAGTTTCTCTTCTAAGATGACAAAGCTTTCTTTTTCTTTTTTTTTTTTCCTTTTTTTCCTTCTCTTTCTTCCTTTATTGTCTCTGCTCCATTTCCCCTGGTTGCCATCACCACCTTTTTCTTTCCCAGCTATTCCTGTTATCTTTTTATCTGCTAATACACAAAAAGAAATACATTCTGTATTTTTGTCTTGCTCCTTTGGAAGAGAAAATATTTTTTTTGGAATTTTTAAAAATTCTGTAAACTCCTTGGAATTATAAAACAAAATTGAACTTTTGTTGTGATGATTGTGAATTCAGGTGTTACTAAAACTCTTCAAATATACATTTCCAAGATATTTGAGAGATTTACCTTTCTGTCCTGCTGCTCATTAAATGTATTTTTAGAATGCATTTTATTTTATACAACATATTAACTTTCTTAAATGTATCCATTAAAGGACTATTATGACCATTAGAATTTCTATGATACATGAGATTATGGCCAAAGTGGTCCTTACCTGTATTTGACTTATTAAAAAAAAATTGCTTTATGTATCTCTCTGAAGATTTCATATTATGTATGTGGGCTATTAGTTCATGGTGAATTCTTCATCTGGGAACACTTTAATACTAAAATCCTCTCTTGGAATGCTTACTTGTTGCTTTTGTGTTCTAGAGTTCACATTTACCAACCAAGAAAACTTGAAAATGAGCAGCCGACGGAAACGTGCTCTTCCAGTGAGAGTTGATGAAGAAAAGCAACAGCAGCTTCATTGGAATATGCATGAAGACAGAAGGAATGAACCTTTAACCCTAACTGATGATGAGCACCACGCCTCAGGTTCAGATTTCTCTTCTGCTCACTGCATCATCCTAGATGATGGTCTAAATGAAGGAGTGGCTCACAGAGATAAGAAGAGGTGTTCAGAGGCAGTGAGCACCTCAAAATCAGTTGATAAAGAAGAGACTGGTGGCATTTTTTCTCCTTTGTCTGCAAAGTTGAATATTGTGATTTCTCCCTCTCATTTTGATAATTCTTGGAAGGCATTTCTAGGAGAATTAACTCTTCAGCTTCTTCCCGAACAGAGTTTAACTGAACATTTTTCAGAAAGGAGTTTTACACTGATGAGTTCAGAGTCAAGCAATCAGTTCCTGATTTATGTTAATTCAGAAAGTGAAGATGTAGAGAAACAAGAAAAAGGACTCAACGAGCCAATCAGTATTTGTGATAAGGGTATTCGAGTGGAATCATCTTTCAGTGGTGAAATGCTCGAAGATTTGGGGTGGCTACAAAAGAAGAGAAGAATAAAACTTTACCAAAAACCAGAAGGGAATCACATTATCAAGGTACTCAGTTTCCGTGATGTGTTTTAAGGTTCGTCTGCACTGGGCAGTCCCATTTTGAAGTTAACGTAGAAGGAAGGTATAAAAAGCCAGCAAAAAACCTTTCATCATAGTTTCAAAGTGTACTTTATTTTGGGCTTTCAGTAACTATAAGAAATGTATACTTACAGCTGATCATTTCCAGGCTGTCCTTTTTCAAGATATCCTGATTCCTCCCTTCCAGCTCTACTCTCAGTGTCTTCTTTGGTCCTCATCATCTCTCCCTCTTCCTGTAGCAGTTCTTTATTGCCCTGCTGGCCTTTTCAACTCCATCTGCTTTGTCTGTGGAATGGTATAATATAAATGAAATGGAATTCTGTTTTTCACCGCCTACAGAATTAAGTGTAATCTGGTGTATAACTCCTTTCTTTGATAGACCCTTGTCTACTTCTCCAGCCTCATCCTTTATCACTCTGCTTTTTATTTTGTCCCAGAAATTCCAAATTGATTTGTGTCCTGTACATTTTCTGGCTCTATTTCTGCATCTTTGCTTTGCTTTCACAATTCCCTCGGTCTGGGTTGTTCCCTTCCTTTTCCCTAATAACTCCTGGGCGTTCTTTAAGATTCAGCTCAGAGTTTACTTCTTGAGGGAGATCTTTTCTTAAACTTCATGGATGGTGTTACATTCCCTTCCCCCATAACGCTGTACAGATGTTTATTTTTGCCTTGGCCACTTGTACTGTACTTATATTTTAGATTTTTCTTGTTCAGTAGGCAATGAAGTCATTTATCTTCACAGCCTAGTAAAATGCTTGATACTGAACAGATTTTCAGCAAATGAATGAGTAAATTTGTAATTCATTTCAGGCTGTTATTTACTAGCCAAGTAACTTTATGTGAATCATTTAATTTCAGCATCTTTCTGTATAAAATGTAAATAATAATCATTCTTTTTATCTCATACAATTGTGTTGACAATCAGGTGAGATAATGTAAGTAGACGTACTTTATAAACTATGAGACAGGTTAATATGTCTTCATGCCAAAACTTAAAAGGATAAGAAATTCTAAAATGTTAAATTCAGGGGCACCTGGATGGCTCAGTCAGTGAAGTGTCCAACTTTGGCTCAGATCATGATCTCATGGTTCACATGTTCAAGCCCTCTGTAAGGCTTTGTGCTGACATCTCAGAACCTAGAGCCTGCTCCGGATTCTGTATTTCCCTCTCTCTCTGCTCCTCCCCTGCTTGCATGCGTGCTCATGCTCTTTCTTTCTCTCTCTCTCTCTCTCTCTCTCTCTCTATCAAAAATAAATGAACATTAAAAATAAAAAGATTAAAAATATTATATTAAATGTCAAATTCACCTTTGTTTGATTGAAAACTGTCCTTTGTGTCTTTCTCACGTTAAAAAACAATTGTATTCGTAGCCCTATCTATAGTTAAAGAATTGACAAAAGGAAAGGAGAAAATTTAGAAGCACTAGATTGTAATTAATTCTTCTTCCCTGGGCAATGAAACTTTGCAACCAGGTATTCCCTCTCCTTATTGATCATGAACGCCAAAATTGTGGCTCGGTGATAGCAAGTATGTAAGAATTCGTGGCTTGTATATCTGTGTTCTGTCTACATTCCCCATAGACTTGATCTCTTCTGTCTTCTTATCCCAATTTGCACAAATATTTAAACGTCTATTGCTGCCATAGTAAGCTAACTCTAGATGGATACAGGGCAGAGTACAAATATATACAAAAATATAGTCTTGTTACTTATTCCCATATAATGCTGGTTTGGATTCTTGTTCTTTAGTAGAATATGAGACTCTCCATGATTATGGAATCAGGTCTGGTGTAATTTAGGGAAAAGAAAGAAAATGCATTTAGTGAGAATATACCATTAGGAAGTTTTAAAATTGTATTTTCTAAGCTATCTCATAATAGGCTTCTCTCCATTTTGCAAATGACAGTGCTTGGGTCAAAATAAATTGATTACTTTGCCTGTTTTTTTAGCTCCTAAATACCAGTGCTTGTATTCAACTTCAAGTCTTTTGACTGCAGAACTTCATACTGCATTGTTTTACCAGAATCAAGCTATATTACATCAATCAAGATCTGTTTTCCTATACATTGTAGTATTTGATCTAGTAATAGCAATTCCCAAACCTAACTGTGCTTAAGAATCCTGGCATATGCATCAGAATCTTCTGGGGGAATCTGCATTTTTAACCAATTTCACTGATTATTTTGACACTCCTCAAATTCGGAACTTATTGATTTGGTAGGTGAAATTGGTGTTCTCATCACATTCTCCCAGGTTCGGTTCCAGTTTGGGAAGTATTTTTTTCTAGCAACTTGAATGGTGCATTACACATAGTAGGCACTGCATTTGTAGAATGAATTTGTTATTGAAAGTAAAAATTTATAAGGGAGATTTGGTAGGTATATATTTAATGCTTGTGGGGCATGTACTGTGAATAGCTTTAAAAACAGTATAAAAAACTTTTTTTAATGTCCTCATAAAGAATGTACTAGTACAATTAATACTATTTTATGTTGATTAATCCTTTGTAGGTTGGAATATATCTTTTGGAAGGTGGCCTAGCAAAACTAGACTTTTTGAGTGATGCAAATTCAAGAATGAAGAAGTTTAATCAACTTATGAAAAGAGTGATGGAAAAGTTGTACAATTTTATTATTCCAGGTAAACTTAAAAAGTGCTATTACTTGGGACACCTGGGGGCTCAGTCAGTTGAGCGTCCAACTCTAGATTTTGTCTCAGGTCATGATCTCATGGTTCGCAAGATCAGGCCCCACCATCAGGCTCTGCGCTAACAATGCAGAGCCTGCTTGGGATTTTCTCTCCCTCTTTCTGTCCCTCCCACACTTGTGCATGTGCACATGCTTGCTTGCTCTTTCTCTTTCTCACTCAAAATAAATAAATAAACTTTAAAAAATTGGTATTACTTGAAGAGTTGTGGGTTTTTCCCAAATCCTATACATAACAACCAAAAAACTGATGAAACCATAATAAAATTAAACAGCCTCTATAAAATCACTGTGTGACAAAATTATACATATCTGAAATGCCCCTACTAATATGTGTCTTTATTTGCTAAATACTGTGCTTAGCCTAGAGTAAGTACTCAAGAAATATTTGCAGAGTCAATAGTCAGAGTCTAACGGGATCTGAGCTGATTGGAATTTTTGCATTATTCTTGTGCTTTTATTTTGTTATGGCCAGAGATTCTTGGCTGGCCTTATCCCACCTCTCCTTTGCAGTCTGACAAATAATCTCAAGAGCCTGCTTCCCATAAAGACCAGTTATCTTTGCTACTGTTTCTTGCCAAGATGTTGCATCCTTGGTCAGGACTGCAGCTTCAGAGTTGTCTGCCATTGGTTACCAAGGGGAGAGTGTGGATGGCTTGGTGCAGCCCATCAGCACTACTGGAAAAACGGCTCAAATTCTCCAAGCCCTGCTCATGGTGGGTCAGCATTATTTCAGGTGCAAATTGTAGAACATTTTCATACTGGAATATTTGGGAAGTCACTTTCTAAGCTTGACTGTTGAGTTGTTTCTGCCGTACATTATTTGCAAAGCTTCAGAATACTAATAAAAGTAGGGGCGCCTGGCTGGCTCAGTCAATAGAGCATACAACTCTTGATCTCAGGGTCATGAGTTCAAGCCCTATGTTGGGTGCGAAGCTTATAGAATTTAAAAAAAATTACTAATAAAAGTAAATCATTTTGCATGTTGAAAACTTTAAAAGGAGGACATCTCTGGTTTCATGATTGGAAGGGATGCTTTTAAGTACATCTAGAATTTTTAAGGTTATGGTAAGAATTCTGCCTTTTAAAAATAATACAAGTTGAGCTTTTCAAAGGTCAACATCAAAGGATTTCAAGGGAAAACTTCCAATTTAGTGGTCAATACTGGATTACACAAGATGAGTAAGAGTTCGAAACAACCACACATACAACTGGACATCTGTTATAAAATTTTGAAAATCTCACGTGGCATATTTTTTATTGAAAAAAGTAAATTATGTATTTTTGTGGTACAGTCTTCATTCTAGGGCATATTCTGGAACAGTTCAGAAATAAATCATAAGCTAAAGTGGGTTTGTATGTTTATTCAAGAGTTTGAGGGTTTTTTCATGTTTTAGTAGGCACAGAAGACTTTCACAGGGCAGTTGTGCCCAATAAATGGATCTGATATTTTTACAAATTTGTATTAATAGCTTAAGCACTTCTCCCTCCCCTAGTTGGCTCCTGCTGCTACCAAATGCCTATCCTTTTTTGGCATAGAAATAAAATGGGAACCTTTGTCTTACTAGACATAGAAAAATTGTGTCTGCATATGGAGTTTTTTTAAGTTAAGATGTAAACATGAAATAAATTATCCTTTTATAAACTACAAAAGATACACACATTCAAATGTTTATTAAATATCTGCACTGGGCAAAGCATGTGCCAGCTACTCCAAGGAGCTATAAAAACAGAAGATGGCCTTTGCCTTACAGTTCAGCGCACGAAGAAAGAATACACATAAATGATTGCACTGCCAGACAGATTGCAATGTATTGCTATATCCAAATAGAAGGGTATTACAATAACACAGGGGAAAACATTAGTTCTAACCAGTGAAAACAAAAGAAAATGCCATGGAAAAAGTTGAACTATCTCGAAGGATAGATGGGTAGATTTTCCATCAGTGAAGAATTCAGGATAGGGTCTTCTAGTCCCAAAACACACTGAGCAAGGCCCCAGAGTTTGAAAAATGCAGAGTATGTTCTTAGAGTAAGAATTGTGTATCAGTTATATAAAGTGGATTGGGTTGTTTTGAGTACATTTATTGTTGGATGCGCAGATGTGTTGGAAGAGGATGAAGAAGATTCAGAGAGTGAGCCAGAGGGACAGGACATTGATGAGCTCTATCAGTTTGTGAAGCAAACACATCAGCAAGAAACACAGTCCATCCAAGTGGATGTCCAGCATCCTGCATTGATTCCTGTGTTGAGACCATACCAAAGAGAGGCTGTCAATTGGATGCTGCAACAAGAGCATTTCAGAAGCGCTCCTGCTAGTGGCAAGTATAAGATGCTTAAAGACAAATTGATCTGAGGGGTTACATGAGAGAGAATTAGAAACTAATTATAATAGAATGAGTTTTCCTGTGAACAAAATGGTAGTCTAAGAAATTCTTTGAAATCGAAAGCCAGAGAAATTCATTTGTAAGTTCCCTCAACGATAAGTGTTTAAACTAATTTTTCCTGCCAGAATTAAGACTGCCTTGATAGGAATTTTTAAAAACCAATACATTTTTTACATGCCTTTCTAACTAAGAATTGCTCTTGGAACCTAATCAAATGGGAAGCTTGCTGCTCATCTGCAAGAGGCTTCACAATTTAACGATGAATGTTAGCAACAAAAAGCAGGTTTACAAAAGTGGGAGACTGGTGTGTGACTGATTCTCATAGGTTTGCATTTATTTTCTTAACTCTACAGAGTAAATTATAAAATATTACCTATTAAGTATTTTTGTAAAAGCAAATTTATGAAAGCCATTTATGCCTTTTTATAATGATCTTTAAAGGGATGGGCAGAAAGTGAGATTTTTGCATGATTCTAAGAAGTGAAGTGTTGACTATTTCTCTTCCATTCTGTATAGATTTATTCTAATGAGGCTCGTACTTGTTTCTCCCATAGATTCCAGTTTATACTTTTTAATCCAGCAAGATTCATTTTTTAATTTTTAATTTTGGAAAATAAAGATTCATTTATAGCCAACAGTATTTCATGCTTCCCCTCATCCTGTACTCTAAATTATATTGAAGTAATAATTTCACATATCATATCATTTAATCTGGTAATATTACTGTTTATTTCAATAAAAGAAAGGGTTCCTTTAAACAGATATAAAATACATATGATGGATTTTTAAACCCAGTAATTCTTTAATACTGCCAAATCTCTCTCCTCTCTCCGTTCTTTTCTTCTCCCCTTTCTCTCTCTTTCTCTGTTTCTCTTTCTGTCTTACAATTTATTCAAATTTGAAACCAAATAACATTCGTACATTGGAATTAGTTGTAGTCACTTAAGTTTCTTTAAATCATAGATTTTATCTCTTCACATCTGTATTTTTTTCTTACAACTTATTCATTGAGGAAATCGTTAGCTCTGTAGTTTCCTACAGACTGGATTTTTTTTCTCCAAAATGAAGTAACTTTTCTTTAAGTAATTTTATTAAGGTATAACTTATGTAGGGTAAAATGCACAGCTCTTAAGGGCACAGTTAGATATATTAGGACAAAGCTATGCATCTATGTTACCAGTGACCCAATTAAGACACAGAACTAGATTTTCTCAGAAGGTACTAGTCACATGTGCCTCTTAAGAGTTGAAATGGCTGTCCAGATTATGTGTTACAAGTTTAAAATATATACCGGATTTCAAATAGTACAAAAACAGATGCCACATATCTCATTCATAATTTTTATATTGATTACATGTTAAAATGATAAGATTTTGGTTATATTAGGCTAAATAAAATTGTTAAAACTGATTTTACCTGTTTCTTTTATATCTATGATATAGTGCTAATATGAAATATTTCCATCACCCCAGAAAGTTCCCTCAGGGCCCAGTCAATTCTCCTACTTCAACCCCTTCAGGAGGCAACTACCATCACCATAAATTAGTTTTGCCTGTTTTTGAAACAATAAATAGAATGGCAAAATGTGGACACTCAAGGCGGGGGAGAAGTTGGCTTCTTTGAACATAATGTTTTTGAGATTCATTCATGCTGCATATAGCAGTGTTTCATTCTTCTTTATCTACAGAATAGATTTTGTTGATTAAATCCCATGTATCATTTAATAATTTTGTTCCTTGTGGTTCCCATAAATTTATGAAGCTTTTTAATCTTTTAATTTTTTCATTTTATGAACCCTATGTATCTATATTCCTACTTTACCTATTAATCCCTAAAGCAGGCAACAAAATTACTTGCCGTTTCACTGGTAGTTACAGACTACTTCCTAATTTGGTAGTTACAGACTACTTCCTAATTTGGCAGTTGGTTTAAACAACTTAAAATATTAAGAGAAAAGATGATGCAAGATTCTGGTTGAAATATACTCAGTACTTCAGAGTTTAAGATATTTTTCTTGAGTTAAATAAGATTTTCCTCCTGCTCTCAGACCCCTGTAAAAGGTTAGGTCTGATTTGGGTTAATGTATTAGCCCACAAGCATATGTCTGTTGAGTTATTTAAAGACTTTAGGCAACTTTTTGAAGGATTTATAAAGGATAAGCTATTTTCCTTCATTGGGTAGGAGTTGTTTTCCTGTATTCATTTTCTTTTCCTGTTAATCCTCTGTGATTTGCTATACTTTGTTTTTCTATCATAACACTTATTTATGTGGAAAATATTGGTGCCCAAAGCAAAGGAAGAATAATTATAAGACTAATATCTAAAGAAAAGAATGAGATCCTAGGCTTTTCCCATGTGTATGTGGCTTCCCAGAGTCTCTTGACTACTAACTTATTTTTATTTTAATGTGATCTTTATTTTTATTTTAATGTGATCTTCTGGCAGAAAGGAAAACAAACAAAACTTGTTCTTATGGTTATATTTTTCTTTAGAAAATGCCCTGCATTTCTTATGGCGAGAGATTGTTACCCCTGAGGGTTTGAAACTCTACTACAATCCATATACAGGCTGGTAAGGCAAACTTTATGTATTAGGTTTTAAAAGTTTTATAAAAACCTGTATGAGATTGGTAGCATATGTCTTTAGCCTTGGCAGTACCTCAAGAAAGAATACTAAGTTGAAGTCTAATTAGACTTTATATTTTTACCATTTTTATAAGTAAGACAAACATGAGATTAATAGTACTTGTCATTTTTCTATAAATGAATGCAAAATAATAGACTTAAGATGCTTAGTTATTCATATTTAAAGAGATTATAATTTTAAATACAAATGTCATCTTACTATGGACCAGTTCTCATATTTTCATTAATTTGGTAATTTCTATTATAAAAGTCATAAGAATCATTAAACATAGTAACATCATAGATGAATCAGTAGTTATTGTCCTTATTTTTTTCTTCACAGACACAGAAAGAAGGCAGACATGCCTCCTTTTATTTAAAGTAGAGAAAAAAAACGATATTTACCTGTACCGCTCCTGTTTCTGCAGACTCAGTTGTCAGCTCAGGCAGTTTTTTGATTATCACAGTTCTTTATTCAATGACTAGCATTTCAAATTGTTTCACACTAAGATGTAATTTAAGAAAACTTTGACTTTTAAAACAGTTTTCTTTAGGAATAGTATAATTTTTATTTGCAATCCTATGATATGTTTTTCTTGTTTTTTCCTTCAGCATCATCCGTGATTACCCAAATGCTGGGCCACAGTTGCTTGGTGGAATCTTAGCAGATGAGATGGGTCTCGGAAAGACAGTGGAGGTTTTGGCTCTGATTCTGACACATACTCGACAAGATGTCAAACAAGATGCTCTCACTCTTCCTGAGGTAGGAGGAGTACCATAGGGCCGACAAAGCAGGGGACATATGTTCTCGAAAAGCATCATATGTTGAACATTTATTTGCTTGGCACTTAAGCCAATACTTTCAGTCTCCTCTGAAGCTAATGATTTTTACTAGTTATTAGGTAACTTCAGGTGGGCACAGAGAATAGGATGTTTGTGACCTGGCAGGTTATTGTAAGTGATGTTGGCCAACTAGGAAGGGGTATTAGCTGTCACTGTCACCATAATTCCTTCTAGTTGGCAGAGAAACTCATAGGAAAGTACTGTTACTCCCTCAGATGTTTTCTCACCACTATAAGCCTCCATATTACCACTAAATAATTTTTGAGAGTAATTTTTTTAATTGTACAAATCTCAGATATGTAAGTCATAGAATCTAATACTTAAAACTTTGTTAAAGAGAAAGTAGCTTTGTAATTAGATTGCAAAATGAATCAAACTCCAAGTCCTTGTTCTAAAACTGTTTAGAAATATGAAGTTTAGGGGCGCCTGGGTGGCTCAGTTGGTTAAGTGTCCGACTTCAGCTCAGGTCATGATCTCACCGCTCGTGGGTTCAAGCCCTGGATCGGGCTCTGTGCTGACAGCTCAGAGCCTGGAGCCTGCTTCAGATTCTGTGTCTCCCTCTCTCTGCCCCTCCCCCTACTCGCTCACTCACTCTCTCTCAAAAATGAATAAATGTTAAAAAAAAATAAAGAAAAAGAGAAATATGAATTTTAAAGTATATGGAGGAAAAAAAAGAAAAGGTCCACTGAAGCAAATGCAGCTCATAGTTCATAATTTCCGGAAGTAAAACCTAAAATCAACACACTAGGTAAGAGTATAATTACGTGCAGGACTCACTGTGCTCACCAACTTTAGGAATAATGGGGCCTTCTGATAGGGTCAGGTTTGCAAAATCAACTCATTGATTTGAGTAGGGAATAATACCTATTTTGTCGTTAAAAAAATGAGTTGGAATATATAGTGTTACAGTAATTTTTTTAATGTTTACTTATTTTTGAGAGAGAGAGTGTGTGTGTGTAAGCAAGGCAGGGGCAGAGAGAGGGGGACAGAGGCTCCAAAGCTGGCTCTATGCAGACAGCAGTGAGCCTGATGGGAGGCTTGAACTTGCAAACTGCAAGATCATGACCTGAATCAGACGCTCAACCAACTGAGCCACCCAGGTGCCCCAATTTTACAGTAACTTCTATATAAACTTTATGATTTAACTCTGATAACTTCTATATTAATTCCATATTTAAACAAGCCTTTAAAAAGTTAATTTCAGAAGGAGCGCCTGGGTGCCTCAGTCGGTTAAGGATCTGACTTCAGCTCAGTTCATGATCTCATGGTTCATGGGTTTGAACCCTGCGTCAGGCTCTGTGCTGACAACTTGGAGCCTGGAGTCTGCTTCATATTCTGTGTCTCCTCTCTCTCTCTGCCCTTCTCCCACTCACGTTCTGTCTATCTCGCTAAAAAAATAAACGTTAAAAAAAGTTAATTTCAGAAGTTCCACGTGTAACGTTTAGGTAATTTAAGATAATACGCACAATTTTAAAAAGTGATGGCTAGTAGTAGCCCTGAAACAAAAACTAAGGTTTGTATATATGAATAGCATATTTAGCTCTTTCTTTCATCATTTTTTTACAACTCTTTTGTATCTCCTAATAGAAGGGTTAATTTTAACAAGCACCTCCAATTACCGAAAGCAAAACACTGTGTGACTACTAAATGTTGTTTATATCAGGGAAAAGTGGTGAACTATTTCATTCCATCCCATCATTCTGGAGGAAAAGTAAAAAACACAGAAACCCAGAATATGGAATTTGAACCAAAAGAAAAAGTTCAGTGTCCCCGTAAGTATGAAGTCTCTGAAAGAAAATACCTTTTTATAGTCATCTTTGTCATAGTTCTTGCATTTCTTATAAAGAGATATCTTGTAATTGTTATAATTGTTTTCATAGTTTATACTTTGTATAAAAGGGTCAATTACAAGTCATATTACCTTAATAAAAGTAAAGATTTATTCTTTCATTTGATTGATTCATTCTTTCTTGGTATAGATCTTGTTCTGTCTGTTATATTTAAATTTCTTGAGCTTACAGTTTAAACCAGGGTTTGTTTATTCTCCAGCGTAGTCACTTCAAACTCAGCTAGCCAGCAAATGTTTCCTTTACTAATGGTAGCATATGCATAGATAATTGTGAGAGGTTTTTTTTTTCCAATATAATTTTAAATAATAGTTGCTTTGGAAGATTAACAAATTTGAATGAGTAATTCTTCTTTAGATTATTTCCATTACAGTAAGTTATTAATACATTGAGATAAGTTTTTATTACATATTCTTCAAAATGATGATATACAGACAACATATCTTCAATAAAAATCTTTTATTTTTTCTTAGTTCTCAGTACATATTAAGAATAACTGCATTCTATTTTTTTTAATTTCAAATATTTTGACTAAGTTAGCATATCCTTTTGCATATAGCTACACGTGTGATGATCCTGACAGCTGTGAAAGAAATGAATGGAAAAAAAGGAGTTTCCATCCTTTCCATCTATAAGTATGTCAGTTCTATATATAGATATGATGTTCAGCGGAACAGGAGTCTTCTGAAACGGATGCTGAAATGTTTAATTTTTGAAGGTCTTGTGAAACAGATCAAAGGGCATGGTTTTTCTGGGACTTTTACATTGGGGAAGAATTACAAGGAAGAGGATATATATGATAAAACAAAAAAGCAGGTAACAGAACATTTAAGTTGCTCTATGTGGTACCTTACAGAAGGAGTTGACAGATCCCACTTGACACTGAGGCTTTTAGAGACTGAAGATAAAAAACAAACTAGGACAATCACCTATGACTGTACCGTATCTTTTCTACTTTCTTAATAGAAGTTTCATCAGAGTAGAAACTGTATTTTACTAATCCCAGAGAAGAGTGCTTGGCACATAGCAAGTACTCAATAAATATTTGAATGAATTATATTAATGGATTAAGCATATTAAAGAGTTTAAAATAACACACAAAAAAATCTTTTTTTAAAAAAGAAAAAAGTAGGGTGGCTAGTCGGTTGAGCATCTTACTCTTGATTTTGGCTCAGGTCATGATCTCACAGTTCATGGGAGCAAGCCCCGCATTGGGCTCTGTGCAGAAGCCTACTTGGGATTCTCTCTCAACCTCTCTCTGCCCCTTCTTCCGTTCGTGCACAAGTGCTCTTGCTCAAAAAAATAAACATTAAGAAAAGAGAGAGAAAAAAATAAAACGACTCTGTTCTCATCATGCTGTTGTCAGCAGTTAAAAATCTGTTCTGTAGTTTAATAATATTAATGATACCTTACATTTGCTTAGCTCTTTATATACATTTTCCATCTTTCATATAAATTCTCATTTTTCCTGTGTCATCTTATAAAATTTTTACATTTTGTTATAAAACTGCATGGGGGGGGGGTTTAATTTCAAATTTGCTTTAAAAAATAATTATATAGCTATGCAAACATAAATCAGGTAAATGAGGCACCTGACTGGCTCAGTCAGAGGAGCATGAGATTCTTGATCTCAGGGTTGTGAGTTTGAGCCCCACATTGGGTATAGCGATCTTAAAATAAATAAGTAGACTTTAAAATAAATAAATAAATCAGGTAAAGACTAATGATAGTAAATCAAAGTGTGGAGCTACCAGCTTGTCTACTGTGAAGGAAATGACAGATTAAAAAGTTTGTTTTCTGGAGTAGGGAGTATCCAGCTTTTCCCCCCAGCCAGGGTAGAAAGCTGCAGTGAACTTCTGTTCTTCTAATAATCCTTCTGTCACCAAAAAAAAGGAAAATCTTTAATTAATGCCATTCATTTCAAGTGTCCCAACTCCTGTGTTCAACCTGAGCTCTGACATCACTTCTAGGGAAGCTCATGCTGGCACCTACCTCCCTGTCACAGCCCTCTCTGTTATGTACTCCTCTTAGGCATTCTTGTACCATTGTTTCACGTTTTATTGTTCTCTCTTTTCCAACAGACCTCTTGGAGACCAGGAGCTAAATATTCCTCATATTTGTATCGCCAGCATCTAACACTATGCCTGGCAGAGAATTGTTATCCAGTAAATAATTTCAGGAGGGGTACACGTAGAAAGGAGAAAGAAGGAATTTTTTGCTAATTGCAGTAACAAGTAGATGAATTTTCACTTTATTTAAATGCTGTATTTTCATACTTGATATGTTAATGCCCAAGTTAGTATATTTATATATTATAAACTATTAGTCTTTTATTGATTTAGACAAAATATGAATTATGAGGTTAATGTCAAAATATTAGCTCCCTATCTTTCTAATTTTTATTCTCTTCAAATCTTATACAGTAGTAGAGCTTTCCTTTTTAGACTTGTAGACCACAGAGAGACTTCTTACAGAGAGCAGATTGAAAGCCAGTGATCAGGAGTGATTCTCTACTGGGAAAATGGTAGCAAAGAGTGGCTACAGGATTTTTATGGAAAGATCATAAATAAGATTGAGGATTTAATTTTAGAAATGTAATTATATTGATATAAATTAATTAAATCATATTTCTCATAGGCAGTAGGGAGTCCAAGGAAAATTCAGAGAGAATCCAGAAAATCAGGGAGCAAAGACACAGATTCTGAATACTTTCCATCAAATACATCTGATGATGATGACGATCCTTATTATTATTACTATAAGCCTCGGAAAAATCGTAGTAAATTCAGGAAAAAGCCTGTTCTATCTGCAAAAAAGGGAAAAGGTCAGCCTAACATCAGTCTCAATTCAGAGGATCATTGTCCAGCTACCAATGACTCTGGAATTACTGATGTTACCACATCTAAAAGTACACGTATCTTTGAAATCAAGGAAGAACATGGAACAAAGGACCAACCTGAATCTTTAAACCCCACCGATGGTGATGTGCCACAATCTAATATTGTGAGTCCCTGTAATTCCTCTGATTATCGCTTTGAGTGCATATGTGGTGAACTTGACCAGGTAGACCGTAAACCTCGTGTTCAGTGCCTGAATTGCCACCTGTGGCAACATGCAAAATGTGTGAATTATGAAGAGAAGAATCTGAAGATTAAGCCTTTCTACTGCCCCCATTGCCTTGTTGCAATGGAGCCAGTATCAACACGAGCAACTCTGATCATCTCGCCCAGTTCCATCTGTCATCAGTGGGTGGATGAAATCAACAGGCATGTGAGGTCATCATCTCTTCGAGTCTTGGTAAGGCAGTTTGGACTCTTTAAATGGATAGGAAAATGTCAATTTTTGCTTCCCTGTGATAATTTTTATAATCTTTATCACTTTGTTGTTTATCCCAAAAATTAATAAGATAATTATGAAATCAGAACTCAAAGAGGAATTTGAGAATGAGAAATAAAACAGTAGACTCTGTATTCTTTTCTGACATCAGAAGTTCAGAAGTTAAAGCACTTTGAGTTAAAAGATGTGGAAGCTTTTGAAAAAAATTCATCATGTAAATGAAAAGCCTTCATATACACATATATACTCTCAGACAGAAAGGCAGCACTGTGTAATAGTAGCTGCCAGCCTCATCTCTGCCTCTTAGATCCAGAGGCATCCTCTGAAGCCTCAGTTACGTTAGCTGTAAAATAAGAATTTCTGCATTCAACAATTATTGAGCACCCCTAACATGCCAGGAACTGTACTAAATTCTAAAATTAATACCCCCTCACAGACTTATTGTGAAGGTTAAATGAATTGATAAAGTGCTGGCACATAGTACATTGTAATGTACTAACATTAGGGTTTTTTTTAATTGAAGTATAGTCGACATACAATGTTATGTTAATTTCAGGTGAATAACAATGAATCGACAGTTCTGTACATTATGCTGTGCTCACCATGACAAGTGTAGTTAACTACATCTGTCACCATGCAACATTATTACAGTATTATTGACTATATTACATATGCTGTACTTTTTATCCCTGTGACTCATTTATCTTATAACTAGAAGTCTGTACTTCTTAATCCTCTCACCTATTTCACCCACCCCCTCAATTCCCTCCGCTCTGGCAACCACTAGTTTGTTCTCTGTATTTACGATACTGCTTTATGTTTGTTGGTTTGTTTATTTGATTTTTTAGGGTTCCACATATAAGTGAAATCATACGGGATTTATCTTTCTCTGACTTCTTTCATTTAGCATAATACCTGTAGGTTCATCCATGTTCTCAAAAATGGCAAGATCTCATTCTTTTTTATAACTATATTCCACTATATATATATGCCACATCTTTGTTATCCATTCATCATCTATCAGTGGACACGAGTTGCTTCCATAGCTTGTCTATTGTAAATAATGCTGCAGTAAACATGGGTGACTATCTCGAATTAGCGTTTCCATTTTCTTTAGGGAAATAGTAGTGGAATTATTGGATCATATAGTATTTCTATTTTTAATGTTTTTGGGAACTTCCATACTGTTCTCCACAGTGGTTGCATCAGTTTACATTCCCACCAACAGTGCATGAGAGTTTCCTTTTTTTCCCCATCCTCACCAACACTTGTTCTTGTCTTTTTGATACTAGCCATTCTAACTGGTGTAAGGTGATATCTCACTGTGGTTTGATTTGCCTTTCTGATTAGTGATGGTGAGCATTTTTTTATGTGACTGTTGGCCATCGGTATGTCTTCTTTGGAGAAATGTCTATTCAGATCCTCTGCACATTTTTTAATAAGTTGTTTTGTTTTTGGTGTTGAGCTCTATAAGTTCTTTATATATTTTGGATATTAACCCCTAAATGGATATATGACTTGCAAATATCTTTTCCCGTCCACTAGGTTGCCTTCTAATTTTGATGGTGTTCTTTGCTGTGCAAAAGCTTTTTATTTTTGCTGTTCCCAGCAGTTTACTTCTGGTTTTGTTCCCCTTGCCTCAGAAGACATATCGGTAAATATGTGGCTAAGGCCAACATCTGAAAGATGACTGCCTATGTTTTCTTTTAGGAATTTCATGGCTTCAGGTCTCACATTTAGGTTTTTATTCAGTTTTGAGTTAATTTTTGTATGGTGTAAGAAAGTGGCTCCCTTTTATTCTTTGGCATATAGTTGTCCAGTTTTCCCAGCACCATTTGTTGTCTTCTTCATTGTATACTCTTGCCTTCTTTGTCATGGATTAATTAAATATGTAAGCATGGGTTTCTGGGCTCTCTGTCCTGTTCCATGGATCTGTGTATCCATTTTTGTGGGTGCCATATTCTTGATTACTACAGCTTTGTAGTGTATCTTGATATCTGGGATTCTGATATTTCCAGCTCTGTTCTTTCTCAAGATTGCTTTGGCTATTCAAGGTCTTCGGTGGTTCCATACCAATTTTAGGAGTACATGTTCTTGTTCTATGAAAAAATGCTAATGGTATTCTGATATGGATTGCATGAAATCTGTAGATTACTTTGGGTACTGTGGACATTTTAACAATATTAATTTTTCCAGCTCATGAGCATGGTTTATCTTTCTATTTGTCATCCTCAATTTCTGTCATCAGTAGAATTTTCAGAGTATAGGTCTTTCACCTCCTTGGTTAAATTTATTCCTAGGTTTTTTATTCTTTTTGGTATAACTGTAAATGGGATGAGTTTCCTAATTTCTCTTTCTGTAAGTTTTTTATTAGTGTATAGAAGTGCAACAGATTTCTGTATATTAATTTTGTATTCTACAACTTTACCAAATTCACTTACTGGTTCTGATAGTTTTTAGGTGGAATATTTAGGGTTTTTCTATATATACTGTTATGTCATCTGGTAATAGTGACAGGTCTTTCTTACCAATTTGGGTACCTTTTATTTCTTTTTCTCATCTGATTGCTGCAGCTAAGATTATTCAGCTATGTTGAATAGAAGTGGTAAGAGTAGACAGCCTTATCTTGTTCTTGACCCTGGAGGGAAAGCTTTCAGTTTTTCACTGTTGAGTACAATGTTAGCTGTGGGTTTGTCATATATGGCCTTTACTATGTTGAGGTATGTTCCCTCTAAACCCATTTTGTTGAGTAATGTTAATATTACTCCCTTTGTTCTTCTTTCCACACAGGTGTTATTTAAGGTTTTCAGTATTTCAGCTACTATCATAGACATGGAGATAGAATACAGTAATAAGTAAAACCTCCTCTTTGCCATTAAGGAGCTCAGTTTTGTTGGGTAGATAAACCTTGATTTGAATCTAGGCTCTGCAAGTTCTGAGCAAGTTACTTCCTGTTTCTTATGTGTGGGATAGGAATAATAATAACCACTAACAAGATTGTTGCTGAAGATAGGAGATAGAGTGCAGCATAGTGTCTGAAACATAAAAGGCATTCAGGAAATTAAAGCTCTTCTTGTTCTACTTCTTTACCTCTGTGCTTTTGCATGTACCTACCTACCTACATACCCTTAAGTCCTTTTTCCCTTTCTCCACCTGTGAGAACACCTAAATGTTCTTTAAGATCCAGCTCAAATTTTAACTCCTCTGAATTTGCCATCTCAGCCATTGCATTGGTCTTTCCACTGTGCTGTCTCTTACGTTTCCCTTCACATTGCTTATGTTACTGGTCTTCCACCCTGATGTGGCTTACTCTAGACATGTATGGAATGTATCTCATAGCATGTTTGGTATTAAACTGAACAATGGAAAGGGTTCAGTAAGCATTTAGGAGAATGAAAATTTCAGTTATCTTTAATGAGCCTTTCTGCAGTAAGTGTGTCTGTGATTATTTCCTAGGTATATCAAGGAGTGAAGAAAGATGGTTTTTTACAACCTCATTTTTTGGCTGAACAGGATATAGTTATCATTACCTACGACGTCCTTCGTTCAGAACTAAACTATGTAGATATCCCACACAGCAACAGTGAGGATGGGCGTCGTTTACGGAACCAGAAGCGCTATATGGCCATTCCCAGCCCCCTTGTGGCTGTGGAATGGTGGAGGATCTGCCTTGATGAAGCCCAGATGGTTGAATGTCCTGCTGTAAAAGTGAGAATTTCTGCAGAACCTTCTGAGGGCTGGGGGAGAAAAAACGAAGAAAGAGATTGAGGAAGTTTTGTGTAAAAATATTAATAATTTAAGTGTAATTAACCCACAGTATTGATTTTGGCCAAAAGTTTATTGTTAAGCGTAGTAATTTGCTTTTCTCTTGTGCTCTGAACTACATAACCTTTAGGAATTATTTTGGTACTATGTGAATTACTGCTTTATATGCAATGCCCATGTGTATTTGAATAAGATGGCGATTTATGTGTGACGCAGATCAAAGTAAACTCTGTTTAGGGATTTTTAATAACATTTCTGCCAACTGGAAAGCTCATAGTCTCTGATAGCTTTGAGCCAAAGTTGACTTTTTTATCAGAGAGATCATATCATAACAGAAAATGCTACTTTAGAGGATAGAGTTTGATTTAGCCTTTGTTCATATGTCTTTATTCTATTTTCTTTGGCCAGTTTGTAATCTGCACCCAATTTATGAATCTTATCTATTAGTACATTGGTTCACATCTGTAGGATGGGGTGGCATGGGGGATGTCAGTCATTCAGGGAGCCTTTTCATTCTATACATACTTGAACTATCCCTCCTCTTTTGAGGAGGTCTCATGGCAGCCTTCTGCTAATGAGAACCACTGTACTAGATGATGGCCCATTGAATATGACCTTCAGCTTTGAGTTTGATAACTGTGCATAAGAGTGAATGTGCCTGACCTGAAGCATAGCTTTTCATGGGCTTTTCTCAGGAGTAAACATATTCCTAATTTTCCCTGTCTTTTTATTTTCTTCTCTTTTTTATTGCATATTTCACTCTCATTAGGCTGCAGAAATGGCTCAGCGCTTGAGTGGGATTAATCGCTGGTGTATCAGTGGCACTCCAGTACAGAGAGGATTAGAGGGTAATGTATGGTTTCCTCACATTTTGCATGTATTTGAAAAGCTTGCTTTTTTTGAGGAACAAGTATTTTTAACTTTGGTGAAATCCTTACATAAGTGTTTGTACATATATTTCACTCCTAGTAGTTTTAAGCATTTGTCTTTTTAAATGGAATTGGATGGTACTGTTTTTATGAGGATGGACATACAGTGAGTCGTCTCATTGTCCTAAGTTGAACAGTCATTGTGCCCTCCTGAGCAGTGTAGATGCAGGTCTAAACTGAACTCAGAGCTCCAAAGTAGTAGGTAGAAAACAGAAAGAACGTAGCAAGAGAGAGAGAGGAGAAGGAAAAGATGCATAGTTACTGTGTTGTAGCTGGAAGTAGAAGTCTCTTTGGTTTTCTTTTGGTGTTAGAGCAGTGTTTCTCAACCTTGACCCCTTTGACATTTAAGCCTGGATAGTTCTTTTTTGTTGGGAGCTGTCCTATGCATCTTGAGATATTTAGCTTCTACCCACTAGATGGCAGTAGCAGTTCTGCAATTGTGACACCCACAAATGGGTTTTAGACATTGCCTATTATCCCCTGGGGGACAAAATTATACCACTCCACCTCCACTTCCGCTGAGAACCACTGTGCTAGACTGATAGAGATAAATCATATTTGATGATTTGTTAATTAGCAACAACCAGAGATCTTGTAAATCCCAGGTTGACTACATACTGAGCAAGGACACGAGGCTAGGATTTTTTCATTCCGTAATTTGCCAGGCCTTTAGTATGTTTCTACAGGCAGGCTGAAATAAAAAGTCAGGTAGCAAGAATGCTGCCCTCTCCTCCCATCCGCCCCACTCCATGTCTATGTGATATACTTATTTGTATACTATACAAAGCACTGGTTTTTCAGGATATATGAACCATGGTGACACCCTGACTTTGAGTTGTATGTCTGTAAAGAAGTTATGTAAACATTCAAATTTTTATTTTCCTTATTTGTAAAGTAAGGTGTTTTAAGATTAATTATAACAAAGTACGCAAAGCATTTAGCACGGTACCTAGCAGGTATTGAATATTCAGTGAGTGTATTAAATATTCAGTGAGTGATAGCTGCTTCCCCTGCTGCTTTTGTTGTTCTTATTTCCCATTCATATATTTGTGTATTCATTTTAGCTTCTTCGAAAGTGTTGACTCTAAATTACTTAAGTAGTTTGTGGTGCACTTATTGGTTCCTTTATATAATAAATAGTATAATAAAAAAAGTATAATAAAAAAAATAGACTCAGTTCCTGACCTTCTTGAGGTTACAGCTTAGAGGGGAGGATATATTTATTAAGTACTTAACACAAATATTACGATTGTGGTCAAGGCAACTTTAATGTATAAGATAATGTAAAATTCAAACTATAATAGGTTTCAGAAAAGATGTCTGGTTCTGTGACATCACATAATCGGGATACAGAAGGAAGGGACAGCTGAGCCAGGATCTGAAATATTAATATGAGTTAAGTAAATAGGGAAGAAGTCTCTATCATAAAGGAAACAGATAATACAAAATGATCTGGCAGAAAGAGCATGGAAGGATATTAGGGTGACTAGAATACAGAGAGCTGAGGAAAACACAGTAGGTTGAGAGACTGAATAGATGGATATCGATCAGACCATGGAGGAATCTGTAGGCCGTGATGAATAATTTTATTGGTTTATTTTCTTAAGAATAGTAGGAGCTATTGAAAGGATTTAAACAAAGTGGTTGGGGATCATCTAATGGTTAGATTTGGATTTCAAAAACTCAATCTAGTTGCAGTGTAGAGAATTGTTTAGACATGGGACAGAGTGGATACTAGTTGACTACAATAAGTAATCTAGGCAAGTTGATACTGACACTCTGCGTTTTAACTACGGTTGTCCTGAAGAAATGAAAAAAAAAATGGATAGGACAAAAAATAATAAGGCTTATTCAGTGATGGGGAGATACCAAGACTTCTAAGTAGCATAACTCCATGTACAGTGACTCTTTCCCAGTGAATAACACTGGAGGAGAAACAAGTCTGGGCAAAAAGATTATGAGGGGAGGATATATTTATTAAGTACTTAACACAAATGTTAAGATTGTGGTCTCAAAGTTGAGTTTGAGACACCTTTTGGACCTCAAAGAAGGGATAGTACATAGGCAATTGAATTGATTCAAACAGAAGTACAACTCCATAGATATCTGCATGTAAGCAGTGTTTCTTTTCAGATGTTAAGTCTCAGACGCTGTCAGAGTAACTTAACTCAACCTAAATCTTTGTTGGGCATCTTCAGAATAAATGTTGTAGGTAGGGGCACGGCCTTTTTGTAAAAAAAAAAAACTTCATGGTCTAAAGAGAATATAGCCCAATATGAACATGTTTAATACAAAAAAAAAATAATAATAAAGAAAATTATACTCAGCCACAATCTTCATTTAAAGACATAACCACTATTCCAATCTTTTTAATATAAATGTTTGTATATTTGTCCTCATACTGCATGCATAATTTTATACCTTTTTTTTCACTTAACATTGTATCCTAAGCAGCTTTTTATGTTTTAAAAATCCATCATAAATACGAAAACTGTGTAAGGTATAATGTTAAGTGAGCAAAACATGGAATATAGTGTTGAATTACCCAATCATAAAATGTACAAGAAGTACCATAAAGTAAATCTAACAAGACCTGCTGGATCAGAAGAAGATAGGTTGCATCTTAAATATCATATGATTTCCCTCATATGTGGAATTTGAGAAACAAAACAGATGAACATAGGGGAAGGAAAGAAACTAAGGAAGGGCTGACGCAAACCCTGAAAGACTCTTAACCATAGGGAACAAACTGAGGGTTGATGGAGGGAAGAGGGTGGGGAGATGGGCTAGATGAGTGATGGACATCCCTTGTTGGGATGAACACTGAGTATTATGTGTAAGTGATGAATCACTAAATTCTACTCCTAAAATCAATATTACCTTATTTACTAACTAAAATTTGAATAAAAATTTGAAAAAAAAAGAAAAGAGAAAGATTTTTGTTTTACGGAAAGTACTACATGATTTATATAATCATTCCTTTATTTGAGTCATTTTTATTCTATATGTTGTTGGTTTGCATATCACTGTGTGGATTAATCTTGTCTCCATTTTTTTATTATTGTTTTAGTTTTATTTCCCAAAAGTATAGTTATTAGACCAAAAAGTATAATGAATATTGGATCAGTGAATATTCTTCATATCACCTATGTCATTCAAACTTTTTTCCTAATCCAGCAAGTCCTGAATCCAGTAGTCTCAGTGCCTGATTCTTCTTACATATCTCTTGATCAGGTACACACAAGTGAGTCATTTTCTAGTTTTACATCTGATGGAAATTTTAGACTTTTGAATTAAGTATGAGGTTTGTGGAATGGTTACACATTTTAGCTCCTAGCACAAGATCTAGAGCAATATAATGAACAAACGTAAGTCAAAGTGGAATTAACTTCTAGATTCAAGAGTCTATACAATGTGCATTTTAATTCATGGGAAGTACTATGTGCTATGTAATGTTATTGAAAGTGGTTATTCAAAATAGTAATGAAGAAATATGGAAACAGTTATTCTCAATGTGTTGTTGTTGTTGTTTTTTCTTCTCAGATCTTTTTGGGTTGGTGGTCTTTCTTGGTATTGAACCTTACTGTGTCAAACACTGGTGGGTTCGACTTCTCTATCGCCCTTACTGCAGGAAGAATCCTCAGCTCCTCTACAGCTTTATTGCCAAGATTCTATGGAGATCTGCAAAGAAAGATGTGATTGACCAAGTCAGTAGGATAAGTTTTTACTGATTAAGGACATTACAAGAAAAGAAGAGCAAGAGTTGGGATGGAAAGTTCAATTTTCAGATGAAATCTTTTTTCTTCTCCCTGCAGATCCAGATCCCCCCTCAGACAGAAGAAATCCACTGGCTTCACTTTTCTCCAGTGGAAAGACATTTTTATCACCGCCAGCATGAAGTGTGCTGCCAGGATGCAGTAGTAAAGCTCAGGAAGATTTCTGACTGGGCACTGAAGCTCAGCAGCCTGGACCGAAGGACGGTCACATCCATCCTGTATCCATTGCTGAGGCTCAGGCAGGCCTGCTGCCACCCACAGGCCGTTCGTGGGGAGTTTTTGCCACTCCAGAAAAGGTTTTGTTGCCAATTTCCTTACACTGCAGTTGATACTATACTAGTGATAGACAGTGTTTAAGCTATTAGCTTTCTAATAGCTACATTCAGGGTCTTATAACTGAGCTGCTGTCAATTAGTTTTAGCAGTGTGGTTTTTCTTTGGCATGGAACCCCACTTATGAAAGAGAGTCACATTCCCAAAATTATTTTCGTGGTTTTTAACATTCCTTTTAAAGTTAGGACTACTTTGAGGTTTTATTTTTTTATTCTGAGTTTTGTTTTGTTTTATTTTGTTTTGTTTTTTGCCGCACTTCAGATATGAAAGGCTTTTGTTCTTACTCTACTTTTTGGTTCCCGTATCAGAGAATTAGATGAATTAGATTACTGTATTTTCTTTGTAATTGTGCTAACTCTGTCTGATTATTTCATCCTAATATATTTAGGTATTTGTGTCCACAATATCCAGTCCATTATTAGCCCAGAAATTTTTGTTTATCAGACTATGACTCAGCAACTGGTGTCTTTTTTGTTTTGTTTCATTTTGTTTTGTTAGCACCTGGTGTTAAAAAGATGAAGTGTTATTAAAAATACATAAAGACGGGGCGCCTGGGTGTCTCAGTTAAGCGTCTGATTTCGGCTCAGGTCACGATCTTGTGGTTTGTGAGTTCAAGCCCCACTTCAGGCTCTGTGATCTCAATTCAGAGCCTGGAACTTGCTTCAGATTCTGTGTCTCCCTCTCTCTGTCCTCCCCCACGCATACTCTGTCTCTCTGTCTCTCAAAAGTGAATAAACATTAAAAATCTTTTTTTAATATATAAAGAGGAATTATATTTTTGTCTTCACCTTTAAGCAGTTTATGGACAGATAAGGGAGATTACAAAGATTATAGATTCCTATAAAATAAAGCAAACAAACATACCATAAGAGGTACATATACATGGCTACAGACAGAATATGGAAATAATTTCTGTATAAATGGTTAACGTTAGACAGCCTTGACAGAAATGGCATTTGATATGATCCTTGGAGAATCTTCCTTTTTTACAGATAAAAAAAAAATTCAGGCTCATGGAGATTCATTAAATTATAATGCTAGAGATTCAGACTAGTCTTATCTTCTAACAACCATACTGTTTCAAACATGTCATGTTGTACTTCATATTTAGGAAGATTTTTTTAGTTCTCTTCTCCATTGACCTAACTGGGAAAAGGTAAAGAATGATGGGATCAGGTAAAAGAACAGTTGGCAGAATAGTAAGAAGTAATTGAGTTGAAAGTGATAGTGGTAAAAATGGAGATGAAAAGAAAGATCCTGAAGATACACAAAGACTCTGTAAGAGTTTGATACTCTTGATCTTCTGTGATGTAATATTATCACTTAGAATTTTCTTTTCAGTTCTGAACAATCTACCTTTTCTTGTAGCACCATGACCATGGAAGAGCTGCTAACATCTCTGCAGAAGAAATGTGGAACGGAGTGTGAAGAAGCACATCGGCAACTAGTTTGCGCTCTCAATGGTTTAGCAGGCATCCACATCATTAAAGGTAGAAGGTGATTGTTTCGTTATCTCTGATTTTTCTAGATACTTAATGAGACAGATTAGGTATAATAGAAATCAAAATCCCCCAAGCAAGGCATTCTCACACACTACTGATCTTAGTTTAGGTAGGCTCGACCTAATGGAGAGCACTTATAGAGAATATTTGAAAAATCTTCAAAGCTAACATATGCTTTCACCAAACATTTCCACCTATAGAAGGTGGTTGTTGTTGTTTAGGAAAGTTAAAATGTAAACAAAGGTTTGGCAATAAATTATTGACCTTAGTCTATAGTAGTGAACAACTGAGAACAACCAAAATACCTAGAAATAGAAGAATGGTTGAATTCTGACATATTCAAGGGAATGTTAGTCATCAATTTACGAAATAATAATATTTGTAAATTCATTCTTTCAACAAATATTAGTGTCTGTTCTGTACCAGGTATGATCTCAGTATTAAAGATAATATAGTAAAGCAAAGTAAGGTCTTTGATCTTGTGGACCTTAAATTCTTAGCAAGGAAAAATAGGCAAATACACACAATATGTATGGATATAGTTATGGTGTTACACATTATGCACAAAATTTAAGCACATTAATAGAGAATCTTATATTTCATGGAAAGATGTTTAATTGGTATTTTCCATCTCTCAGAGATTACTGCTTTTTTTTATTGCCTAATATCTGGTGTCTTAACCGTCTATTGTTTCATATATTTTGTATGTTAATTTTACTTGTTTCAGAAAGGAGGGTAAATTCATTCTCTGTTATTTTGCAGAAGCAGCATGTATCAGTAGTCACATTAAATGCAATGGTCTAAGTGCCCCAATTAGAGATTTTCAAAATGGATTTTTAAAAAAGCAGTATCTAATGATACACAATCTACATGAAACCCTCTTTTTAGTTAAAGATGCAAATGTAAAAGGATGAAAAAAGATATGCTGTATTAACACTAATCAAAAAAAGCTGGAGTGATTATATTACCACCAGGCAGAGTACTACCAAGTACATAGTGTTACTCTATCACTGGAAAATAAACGTAAATGTTGATGCACTTAAAAGCAAGGCTTAATAATAAATAAAACACAAACTGATAGAACTATAATTAGAAATAGAGGAATCCATAATTTTAGTCCGAGATTTCAACATCCCACTTCCAATTATTGATAGAACAAGAAGACAGAAAACGGCAGCATGGGAAACTCAACAGTGACAACTAATTGACATAGTCAACAGTTAAAGAAGGACACTTTAACCCACCAAAGAATACACATTCTTTTCAAGTGCACATGGAATGTTTGCCAAGACAGAACATGTTCTGGGCTATAAAATTCAGTCAATTTAAAAGGATTCAAATCTTGAGGTGCCTAAGTGACTTAGTCAGTTAAGCATCCATCTCTTGATTTCAGCTCTGGTCATGATCTCACAGTTCATGGGTTCGAGCTGCCCTCTTGGGATTCTCTCTCTCCCTCTCTCTCTCTGCCTCTCCCCTACGCACTCTCTTTCTCTCCCTCTCAAAATAAATAAGTAAACATTAAAAAAAATTAAAAGGATTCAAGACTTAAAAAGTACATTCTGTGACCACAATGGAATTAGATATCAAAGATAACTGGAAAGTCCCCAAGTAATTTGAAACTAATTAAAATAATTGAGTAACCGTTGGGTTAAAGTATAAATCAAAAGGGAAACTGGCAAATATTTTTAAGTGGATTAAAATGAAAATATCAAGAGCTGTGGTATCTTGATCAGTAATTAAAGAGAAATTTATAGGACTGTATACTAACTTAGGAAAAAAGTTGTAAATCGTTGACCTCAGCTGATACCTTAAGAAACTAAAAAAAGAAAAGCAAGTGAAATACCAAGTCAGGAAAAGACAGAAAATAATAAAGAGCAATACAGGAACCAATAAAAAGAAAACAAAACCAGTAGAAAGAGACTTTAAAATCAAAAGCTGATGATTTAAGATCAGTGGGAAGTTATAAACCTCTAGTCAAAACTATTTAGGGGAAAAGACACAGATTACTGTTATCAGAAACCAAGAATGAGAGGGGCAAGATCACTGCAGAGTCTACGGATCTTTAAAAAATCATAAAGGGATCTGATGTACAACTTTATGCCAGAAATTTGACAACATACACATATGAACCAATGCCTTAGAAGACACAAATTCTCAAAAGCAAGTCAGTAAGAAATAGATAAACTGCATAGCCCTGTATCTATTAAAGAAATTCATTTACTGTTAAAAAAGTTAACCACAAAGTAAATTCTAGGCCCAGGCGACTTCCTTGGTGAATGCTACCAAACATTTAAGGCAGAAATAATATCAAATCTATATAAACTCTTCCAGAAAATTAAAAAGGAAACAATAATTCTCAACTTATTTTGAGGCACCATTATTCTGATTACAAAACCAGAGACCAGGATCACTCAAGAACAGAGAAAATTCTTTAAAATTTTTTAACAAAATGCATCTAACAATATATTTTTAAAAAATAATACATTATGACCAAGTAGAATTTATTCTGGGAATGCAAGGTTGGTTTAATGTTTAAAAATTAATTAATGTGATTCATGAAATTAACTGAGAGGGAGAAACCTTGTGAACCTCTCAATAAATGTAGGAAAAGGACTTGATAAAATTCAACATCCATTCCTGATAAAAACCTCCAGCAATCTAGGAATCAAAGGTAACTTTCTCACTTCAATAAAAGGCATCTATAAAAAAACCTATAGCTACTGTTATACTTAATGGTTGACAACTGAATGTTTTCTAAGATCATCAACAAGTCAAGAATGTCCCATCACCACTTCTGTTCAACATGGTACCTGAATTCTCTCCAGTGCTGTAAGACAATTAAAAGAAATAAAAGTTACCAGTTTGAATAGGAAAAATAAATAAAACTGTCTTTATTTTCTAATATGATTGTCCATGTAGGAAAATTACTAGAACTAATAAGTGAGTTCTGCAAAGTAGTATGTAAAAATTGATTTTATTCCTGTATGCTAGGAATGAATAATTAGAAATTACGACGATATTGTTCATAGTAGTATCAAAAAAATATGAGATACTTAAGCATCAGCTTGAAAAGAGATGTGTAGGATGTTTACAAAAGTCACAAAAACACTGAAATTGCAAACATTGCTGAGAGAAATTAAAGAACACCTAATTATACCATGTTCATGGATCAGAAAACTCATTATTGTTAAGGGCTGATTCATCCTAAATTAATATATAGTTAATGCAATCAGAATTTTCCAGTCAAAATTTCAACAGGCTATTTTATAGCAGCTGACAAGCTGATTCTGAAATTCATCTACAATATCCAAAACAACTTTAGAAAAGAACAAAACAATTGGAAGATTTATACCACCTGAGTCAAGACATATTTTAAAACTACAGTAATCAAGACAGTATGACATAGGCATAATGATAGGCAAGTAGACCAATGGACCAGAATAGAGTCCAGAAATAGTCCCACTTATTTATGATCATTTGATTTTTCCACAAAGATGCAAAGGTATTTCAGTAGAGAAAAGTTAATATTTTCAGTAAATGGTGCTGGAACAATTAGATATCCATACTCAAAAAGTAAACTTCAGCATTGCACTATATAAACAGTTCATAATACAGAAGATGTTAAACTGAAATTAAAATGTAAAACTATAAAACTTAGAGAAAAACACAAAGGATAAAAAATTATGATTTGGGATTAGGTAGATTGAGGGATGACACTGAAAGCCGATTCATAAAAGAAGAATTGATACATTTAACTTCATCAGAATTAATGACCTCTACTCCTCAAAAGGCATTCTTAAGAAAATAAGATAGGGACTCATGGGTGGCTCAGTTGTTTAAGTGACCAACTTTGGGTCAGGTCATGATCTCACGGTTCAATTCCTGAGTTCCAGCCCCATGCTGGGCTCTTTGCTGTCAGCACAGAGTCTGCTTCAGATCATCTGTCCCCCTCTCTCAGTCCCTTCCCAATGCTTGCTCTCTCTCTCTTTCAAAAATAAACACTTAAAAAAAAAGAAAAGAAAAAGATAAGGCATTGAATAGAGAAAATATTCGCAAATCACATATCTGAGAAAGGACTTCTATTCTGAATATGAAAAAAACTATTAAAAACCAATAATAGAAAACAGCCAATGAAAATAGGCAAAATGTTTGAGCAGAGACTTCAGTGAATAGAGATGCCAAAAAACATAGGAAAAGGTAGATATTCATCATTAGTAGTCATTAGGTACACGCGCATTCAAACCATAAGAACATCCCTATATGCCTTTATTAAGATGGCTTAAATTAAACAGATCACATGTTGGCAAGGTTGTAGAAACAACTAGAATTCTCATTCATACAGTGCTTTTGAGAATATGAAATTGCACAATTGACTTTCTATTATTTAATTTACTAAGTAGCTTCATTTCTATGACCTCAGCCTTTATACTACTTGCAATAAGCAGAGTGCCTCTATCTTTGTGTTAGATGCATTCATTTTTTTTAAGAAATTTATTCTAAATTTTTATGATAACTTTTCTGGCTACCTAAATTAAAGTGTTATTTTTTTGCAACTGTAGTGAATCACTGAATATTCTGTTCAACAGAGTCTGTTGTTATTAATCTGTTACTGCGTTTGTAATATAATATTGCATAATTTTATAGCTTTTATACCATAATGACTTTTAAGAGCTTTCTTGTAAGTAATGAGGAAATTAGTGATGTAATTGTGCCTTTTTACAAAACTACCTTTAAAACCTTCTCTAATAGCTGTGATTTAGATCATTTGATTTTAGTCTCTCCAAAAGTAAGTAGAATATAGTTTTTGAAATCATACAAGTATTTCATAATGGTGAAGTACAGTTTTAACCACTTTATATCTCAAGATATGCAAGTGCTTCTTTATTTCTACGTCCCTCACAAAATTTGTGTATATATATGTGTATATATGCTCTTCATTGTTAGAACTAGAAAGGCATATTGTGATAAATTCCAATTCTTTTGACCTTCCCACAAAGATTACTAATCCGTTAGTCTCCTTGGGTACACAGTCATGGGGAGAATTTACTATTTCTCTCGTTTACCTAATAAGACCTTAAAGAAATTAGTTGCCCAGAGAAATTTATGTTTTTGTGTGATACAAACTAATGTTCTAAGCCTCTTTGAACTGAGTGGTCTGTCTTTGGTTATTAGCTTTTCAGTATAACAGGACCAGAACTAGAAAGTGTCTCTTGTCCTGACTGGCGTAGAGTTCAGAAGACTCACAGAAGCTGAGTAGAAGTAGCTCTAGACAAGAACTGTGTAAAAGATGGGGCTTCTTATTTGCTAGAGTTGTAGTGCTCTGAACTTGCGTATAGTGTGCAAAGTATGGATCTCATTTTCCTTATCAATAAAACACAGATAGTACCCCTTGCTTCGCCTCCCTTGAAGTATTAGTATTCTTAATGTCAAGTGTGGATGTACATTGAAAACTTGATAGAAACATAAATGAAGAGTGGTATTACTAACTATGGTAATGAAGTGACCTCAGATTCTTACCTCTTCTCAACCTGTGCATATGCAGATTTTTATTATCAATAACTAATAACAGGAAAAACATTACATATTCTTGATAAATTGTACAAATATAGTACATGTAACTTTATGTGCAAATCGTCTCTCTAGGACATTGCCTAAGAAATACTTAATTTAGCTAGCAGTGTTTGCAAATTTGGATTTTCTCAAATAATTCTTAATCATCACCATCATTGTCATTGCCCTCTCAATTACTAAGTATGCCTGTGACTGTAGTCTTCCTGGCATCAATCTAAAATCTTAAATGATCTGTCCTTTAAAAGGCATAGTGAAAGACTGTCAGGCAGCGTCGTCGTGTTTTTTTTTTTAATTGAACTCTAGTTGAAATACAATGTTACATTAGTTTCAGCTGTACAACATAGTAATAGGACAGCTCTGGATGTTATGCTCTGCTCATCACAAGTGTAGCTACTATCTATCACCATACAGCCTTTTAATGAGAAATTTTTTTCAAAAAATTAAACTCTCCTTTATTTCAGCTTAGAAATAATTAGGCAAAAATTGGGAAGGTATGTGTCCTACCTAATAACACTCTGTCACAGTCCCAAATTAATTGAGTGGGATAATTGTGAGTAAAATCTACAGAATACTTGAGTGTCACAGATAAATTCGTATGCCTCTTCTTAGAAATACGTGAATAATGAATGTACTATTTAAAATATTTTCACGTCATTAAAATCTAGCATCATATCTGAGAAATGATCATTTCCTATAAGCATTTTGTATTATACCTAACACTTTCATGTATATATTGTTTTATCCTCATTATTGCCCAATCATTGAAGTATTATCCCCATTTTACATAAGAAAACTGGTGTTCAGAAGGCTTAGTTGGTGTCTCAAGATTATGGCTAATAAGTGACAGAGAATTTGCCCTGAATCTTTTGATTTAAAAAAATAGTTTTTTGTTATATTATGTCTGCTTCTTTATCAAATAGACATTTTAAACCTCAGTATTATGCTATCTATAGTAGGTTGAAGCTCTTCATCAAAACTTTCTAAAAAGCAGTAATATATTACTTGCAGATTATCACAATAATAAAAATAAATTTCATTTTCCCATCTTGATTCTAAAACTGTAATCTTCATTTTATTCTATATTTTTATGACTCAAGCTCAGAGAGTGAATGGATTTCTTCACTTGGCCTCTTTTCTAGTCTCCTTTTCATATTTATTACCTCCTTTTCCCTGCTATGAAGTTATATATGGTAGAGGATTGTAAAAAGAATTATTCATCTGATCGTTTTTAAGCACTGTATGTAGCACTCTGGAAGAGTCAGTGTGCAGTGGGCTGTGTGGCAAAATATCAAACTAGGGCCTAACAGGAGGTACCTCATTGCTCTTTTCAAAAAGCTTTCACTGCATTCCCGTTAGTTCTTTGTCTTTCTGTGCATGAAAACTTTGTTGATTGTTAAGAGAAATTTCTATCAGAAAGTTCATTAATAAAGGTTATGTCCATTCTTAATTATAATTAGAAACACAATTGTGACAGATTTACTGCTTTTAGTTTCCATTGCTTAATAGTAGTATGTTAAACATTTTTAGAAGTAACATTCCATATTTAACTTACATGATTTGATATTTTCCAGTATAGAAATCAGTGAAGACCTGCCTTCTAAAAGAAATCTGAAATTAACTGCAAATTCGAGGGATTTGCTTATACTATATACATATACGTATGATATACAATGCATATTCTAAGGCCCTCACTGATCATGCTATTAAAAACATGTTGTTATTCCAAATTTGTACGGTGTGTTTTCTGCACATATTTTTTGGAGAAAATTCACTTGGCAAGTATCAAATTCAATACGATTTGTTTACTTAAAAGGTTAGTGCCATCAAGTGGCAAAGAATGGGTATTTCTAAATTTGGTTTAAACTTGTATAACTTCTTGAACATGCATATTTTTCTGTCTTCCCCAGAGCATATATTTTTTAAGTTTATTTACTTATTTATTTTGAGAGAGAGAGGCAGAGAGAGAATCCGAAGCAGGCTCCACACTGCCAGCACAGAGCCCATTGGGGGGCTTGAACTTACCAACCATGAGTTCATGACCTGAGCCAATACCAAGAGTCAGACACTTAACAACTGACCCACCCAGACACCTGAAAGCATATATTATTTTAATACACATTTTAAAAAGTATTACAGTGAGTAGTTAAAATTCAACAGCTTATATTATAAGCTAGCCATCTTTAAAAAGTATAGTAATTATGAAAGAATTGTTAAATGAATTATTCTCTATTAAGTGATAGCATAAATACTAAGAGTCTTCTGTAGTCTTTTGAAGAGCTTCGGAAGAATCTTCAAAACTAAAAAGAGAGAGCTTCTTATGTGAAGATAATTGAGTGTTACTCCTACATTATAATGTGGTATTTTTTTGCAAAAATAATGTTCTCCTTTATCAAAGTGAATACAAACTGACTGTGAAATACTGTGAAATGTGTGCTTTAGAAAACTTTGTATTTGGAAGCTTGTAGAACTAAATATAAAGCAATGATATAAAAGCAAATGTTTTGCACAACAACATGAATGTACTTAATGCCACTGAACTGCATACTTAAGTAGTTGATACAGTAAGTTTTATGTAAAATGAGTTTATATATTTATGCATATAATCAACTTTAACAAAAAGAGAGAGAACCAACATAATTTATTTATATATATCTCATTGTGGCTGTGAACAAAGTCCTAAATCCACGATATTAATAAAACTGGTTTGAAGTGAAAAGAAAAGCATGTATATGATGATTATGAAAAAAGTTTTCTCAGAAAACAAAAGCAAGAACCTTTTTTTTGTATTTTGTGATTTTACTACTGTTAGATATTTATTTTAATTGTATTTATAAATAATCAGTTTTGAGTTTTTCCCCAGGCAGCAAATATGATAAGTTCCTTTATTCAAGCCATTTAAAATGTTTCCTGTCTCCTTTTATTGAAGCATCAGAAAACTTTTACTGAAAGAACCAGATAATAAATATTTTAGGCTTTGAGCTAGAAGATCTGTTGCAACTACTCCTCTCTGCTGTTGTAATGTAAAAGCCACTACGGACATAAACAAATGAGCATTGCTGAATTCCAATAAAACTTCATTTACGGACCCTAAATGTAAAAACCATTCTTAACCCATGGACCCTATAAAAATGCAGAGGATTAGCTATGACCCATGGGCCTGTACTTTACTTGATACTTTTAAGTTACTTTATTAGAATGAGCTGCTAGTTATGAATAATAAAAAACATCATTAATCTCAGACTGATTTAGATTTATGTGACCAGAAATAGGAGAATCCCTCAGTTTTGGAAATACGGTTTTTCATTGCAAATCATTTTGGCCACCAAGAAAAACAATACCTATTAAGAATGTATTATTTATCTGAGAATTCTGTGTAGGTTGATCATAGTGTTTTCAATATTTATTTATAAATTTATTCTTAATTTCAAACATCAAAATGATTGCACCCTTTAACTTTAGTAAGAGGAAAATCATTTGTCTAAATTGAAAGTTAATTCAGAGTTTGTTCTTCAGTATAATTTTAAAACATAAATATATCTAGTTGGTATTCTATGCTTATGGAGTTAAAAGCAGCTATCATCACCTTCTTTATTGGGGCATTCATATTAATATTAAGTCAAATTCCTTTTCTTTAAAAATAGTGAGTTTTAATCGTTACATTTTTATAGTAGATATTTTTAGATACTAGATAACTGGATCACATTGGAAGCTAAATAGAGGACTTTCTTATGCTTTAAATACACCTTAATTCCTCAGGTGAGTATGCCTTGGCAGCAGAACTGTACAGAGAAGTGTTGCGTTCATCTGAGGAACACAAAGGAAAACTCAAAACCGATTCACTCCAAGTAAGTAAAAATTAAACAATTTCAAGTATATAACCTATTTATTTTTTAATAAATATTTTTTCTGAATATTTAAGAAGATAAAGGGTAACAAAGTGGATGGACTGAGTCATAATTTCTGGGAATGAACTTTTGGATTCAGTGCTTTTAATAAGCACTCAAGGTGATTTGCAGACAGATAAAAGTTTGAAAATCACTACTATTACATATACTCAGGCCACTATTGCCAGAAGGCTGACTAGATACATCTAAACCTACATTAGAAAAATAGGTTAAAGTATTTGTGCTTCAAAGAATGGGGTGAGTTTTATCACTTTTGCATATAGTCATCAACACATTGATATAGTTTTTACTGAAAGAAGAAAACGCTGTAAACTAACCAATGGAACTTCACAATGAAACCTTTCCAGTGATCTTTTGATTTAATTTTTGGAGGTCTTTTAGGAAGATTTGGATATTTGAATTTCAACATTTATTTAAATATTGAGTCTCTTCCCTTTCTTAGCTCTGTCCAGTGGATCATGTAGACAAGGTTCTCTAGCTAAATGGTAATAAATAAGGACTACTTTTTAATTTGGTAAGTTTAGGCTTGAGTCCCTAATGGGACTTCATGATCATTCAGAATCTAGACCTTGGGACCTACATGTTCACATGTGCCTCAGTGAATATTAGGAAGTTTTGAAGGAGAGGAGAAAATTAAATACAAGCCTACGTATATTCTGTATGGATAAGGATTACAGAATTCAGACCTTGGGCAAATGTGTTTGCCTCATGAAAGAAGGAAGAAGTACAAAGATAACATGCTCCTGAATAAAGGAAATAAAAATAGAAAGCTGGGCAAGAAGACAGATAAGTCCAGTGTGCCTGTGTTCAAGAGTAAAGAAGAAGCAATCAGCCTCTTTCTTCCTTTTGGTCTTAATAATCCCATCTACTGGTAAACCATGGCCCACTGAATGTTTTGCTCTATTCAGTCAGGTTAGCCCCTCTACTCCCTTGGGCTAAAATGTGTAAGGGGGTGGCAAGAGACAAGTATTCTTCCCAGTCCACTCCTCCACCTTGTTCAGGAAGCAATACAAGTCCTTCCACAAGCACACAGGGAGAAGAGGAGCTGAATTTCTATCACCTTGTTTCCTTAATGTTATTTACGGGTTTGTTGTTGCTACTAAATCTGATAGTGTTGCTGATTGTATTATTCATGTGACCGTGTTGAAAAGATCTAAGACATTTGAAGTGACTCTTCAAAGATTAACTCTACAAAGATCTATACCATGGCCTGTAATCTGTAGCCAGACAGAATAAACCTTTATAGTCTCAAATCTCTGGCACCAAGTCAGATCTTACCAGGACTCTTTCCTGATCATTCTTTAGCCCTTAGCTGTCTTCCCAAGTAAAGAGTCAAGTTCACAGATAGAAATTACTTTCACTTTATTTCTTCTCACAGCCCTTGACTCCAGGGGGAGCCTCTAACCAGCTGCAGACTCAGTATCATCGTGAGAAGCCTGGCTTATACTAAATACAGAGATAAAAGATAGTTATCTCCTTCTTCCTATACCATCTTTATCTCCAGCTTCTCCCCTTTCCAGCCCTTCAGTTCAACAGATGTATGTCACAGCCCTGTTTTCCTGTGTATTTCATTATCCTTATTTTTATCATAATGTAATTGTTAGGCTCATGCAGACTCATTTCCCAGAAGAGGAACCAAGTCTGCATAGTCAGCCTTTCCAAGGTACTGGACTTACTTGGCATAATCATACATAGTTTCATATATAGACATTTGCACATATAATAGAAGACATATACCTATATCACACATTCTACTAAATGCATAGACATTTTTCATAAGACTGTATATTTTTAAATGAAAATTTATGTCATTATGAATTAAGGCCTTTACTATGAAACTGATTTTGGTTTTCTCTGAGGAAGTTGGTGCTCAAATTGTGTTAGAGGAAAAGTTTTCAGTGATCTGATCTTAATGTGTTAATATTCTGTATGCCATATTAATAGTAGATTCACCCTTTAGAGCCCACTGCATTGGCTCTCAAAATTATTGCCTTTTGTGTGTTTGTAGAGACTTCATGCTACTCATAACTTGATGGAACTGTTGGTAGCCAAGCACCCGGGAATACCTCCTACCTTACGAGATTGCAGACTTGAGGAAGAGGTAATTATTTTTTTATTTGGTCTATAAAAGGATTTTTTTCAGACTTTATCCATCTCAATATTTGTCCATCTCATTTAATATTAATAGTCCATCTTATTAATATTTCCTAGGGTATATAGCATCTAAATAAAAGTAGTTAGATGTTTTCCTGCTGCTTTTATATTCCAAATTTTGCTTTGGATGGTAGAGAATTGCAGTACTCCATATTATTTTGTTTCTCTTGTAAGCCACTCGCAGTTATATGGTAACTGCTTTTGTAGATATGGCTATTGGTAGCCAGCAGCACATGGAAAGAAAAAGGAAGGAAGGAGACCTTGTTGATCTAGTGACAGATCTGCAAAAGAGATGGGTTAGTAGAAATAAAAAGTATTATGCTTCCTCTACTTTTCTGTGTATTACCTAACATGTAAATAAATGCAATATTTCAGTGGTATTTCTTATGTCCTCTCAAAGAAGTTCCTTCTGGAGTGAGTCTTGCCTCATTGGAAAGAATGGTATAAATTATTTCACTGTAAATTGTTAATGAGCCTAATATGCTAGCTCCCCCATGGATTTTTGCCATTTTAAAAGTCAAAGAGAGATGGCAAAGCTAAAATCAAAAGAGTAGTAGGTATGTTTGAAATGAATTGAACCTGTAAGTAGGACCTTTTTTATTTGAATTAAGATACAAAGTGAGATTGTAGAAGTATATACAGCCCTTTCTTGCTGTTAGATGGCAGTCTGAATGCCGGAGATTTTGGAGTGGAATCTTCTTCCCTGTGGAGGCATCTCATCTCATGTACAATCAGTCGTTCTTTGTTTAAATGCCTTCAGTAACAGAAAGCTCTGAGAGACCGTGCAGTCTGTTGGTAGAAAGCTGTGATGATCAAAGAATTATAGCCAAGGAATTTTAATAGAAAGTAATTGGAAGGTTGTGACAAGAACAAGAGAGTGCATCATGAGAGAAGGAAAAGTGTGTCACACTGTATAGATAGATTTCCAAGGAGACCATATTATCACTTTTGCCTGACTCCCATAGAATGTGAAGCCACAGCTGAGAAAGTCTCTACTTCAACCTCCAACACTTGTAAATGAAATAACAGAAGCCCAGGGAAGTGAAACAGCTAATCCAAAGAGATGTATCTGTTCAGTTGAACCTCATGAAATTGCCATTTTTGTAAGTCCAGGGGTCTAATGTTGACAACTTTATATGGCTCAACCCACTTCTAAGCAGAAACACTGGGATTTCCTGTTCAATGGTCTTTCTGCTTTTCCTTCCACTATCCCATATCACCTTTGATCCCCTCTCTTTATACATAAAGTAGTTTCAAGAGCCAGTTAAATATTTCAGTTAAATGGAAGAAAGTGAAGAATTGTATAAGTTTCTTAATGGGAATTAATAAGGATAAAATTTTTCCGTATTTCTTTTGCTTGCAAGTAATGTGATCCTTCTTACCTGGGAAAGTTGAAAGGGGAAGAATTTTTAAATCCTTTTGTATTAGTCAGCTAGGGCTGCCTAACAAAATACCACAGGCTAGATAGCTTAAACAAGAAAACTTTATTTCTCACTCTTCTGGAGGCTGTGAGTCCAAGATCAAAGTGCCAGCAGGGGTGGTTTCTCCTGAGTCCCTTCTCCTCGGCTTGCAGATGGCTGCCTTCTCTTGTTCCTCACATGACATTTTCTGCATGTGCTTGCATTCTTGCTGTCTCTCTCTTTTTTTCTTTTTTTCTTTTTTCTTAAGAACACTGTTCATATTGCGTTAGGACTCTACCTTTATGATCTCATTTAACTACATTTACTAATTTAATTACCTCCTTAAAAAGCCTTATCTCCAAATTGGGGATTAAGGCTTCACCATATGGTTTTTGAGGGAACACAGTTTACCACAATGCCTATGTTACTGTATGTTCTCAAGTGTTATTTCTAAGCTGAAGTAATTCCAAGAAATTGAAATAAATAAGACAAATTCCAAAAGGTTGCTTTGTCTCGTAATTTGAAATACTATTGTTCTTCCCATTCCCTTTTTTTTTTTTCCAGTTAAAAAATTAGATAGAAATTTGGGAAGTAGACCCTTTGGATTTCTTAAATTTTGTGACTTACAGGTAAATGTGGTCTCTTTAATATATATCATAGGAATTACTAGCATGTATTCTTGACAGTATACCTGGAAGTTATATGCTTAAACTGTGTGAAGTAGCTTTACATATATAAAATAACCACACTGTTCTTGCAGCATTATATTGAATTTTTGTCTAGGCCTGTAATGAAAGTTTGTATCTGTTTCTTGTTTCAACACAGGCCAAACAACTGCGAGAGCATTACATGAGCAAATGTAACACAGAAGTTGCAGAAGCCCAGCAAGCTGTGCAGCCTGTGCAGCAGACCATACGAGAGCTGCAGAGAAAGGTGAGTCCCCAGAAGGACTTCCCTGACCGGCGCTTGTCTGAGCATTTCCGCTTGTGTCTTGCTTTGGAGAAGAACTTGAACTTTCTTATTCACCTTGGAATTCTTAGCACCTACTGTGATGCCTGTCCCATAACAAACACATATTTGCTGTTAGCAGTGTTTGTTGATTGAGCAGATGTGTAGATAAATCCCCATTTGTAAGTTGTTCTCTTTCATTTTTTTAAGCTCTGATGATTTTCTCTTATCTTGTGAGGCAACAAGTGTCTTTTGAAGAAAGTAAAGACTTCCCTAACCTCCTTCTGATCTTAGATATGTATATTTATAAAATCTTTTAAGATGTCAGAACATTAGAAACATCGGTATTTTTCTTATGGAACATGTGCCATTTGTCATTTCTAAAATCGTTTTTATGAAATCAGTAGCAAGCCTAAAGAGGAGGCTACACAGAACACACTGTTTTTTTTATTTTAACCAGTTACTCCACATTTTATTCTTCCTAGTGCATTAATTATTTAGTATTCAGGCATATAATTTTGCTAGTTACCATAGAGTATTATGGAGTAGAATCTCATTCCGTTGGTCGAAGATTAGCAGAATGTCTTTATTATGCTGAGAAAGAGACCTGCCACCTTTTCAAATATATACAGTGATTACTGAGTTTTCATTTTGGTAATGTATTTTTTTTTTTAGCACAACTTTGTTACACAAGTATATACAATAAATTCTCACTTATCCACAGTAGCCAGGAAGCAGGTAGGTATTTTCTCCATGTATGCAAAAGTAGTACACTCCCATATATATAGAGTATACACTGTTATAATTCCTTCAAGAGTAGCATTTTTTTGCTTCCTTTGACTTTTTCACAGCACCTTTCCCAGTGATAGAAACATAGTGAGTAATGGGGTGCCTGGGTGGCTCAGTCAGTTAAGCATCCGATTTGGGCTTAGGTCATGATCTCATAGTTTGTGGATTCAAGCCCTGCATCAGGCTCTGTGCTGACAGCTCAGAGCCTGGAGCCTGCTTCAGATTCTGTGTGTGTGTCTCTCTCTCTACCCCTCCCCTACTAGTGCTCTGTCTCTCTGTCTTTGAAAAATAAATAAATGTTAAAAGAAAAATCATAGTACTGAAAAAAAATGACCTGACAAGCTGTTGTCCTTTTTTACAGATTTATTCTAATTCTCCTTGGTGGCTGAATGTGATCCACAGAGCAATAGAATTCTCTATTGATGAGGAACTTGTTCAGCGAGTGCGAAATGAAATAACCAGCAACTACAAGCAACAAACTGGCAAGCTCTCTATGTCAGAGAAGTAAGAAAAGAGTACAAAATAGAATAACTTTATGAGTAGTGACCCCAAATACTCAGATCATTTGATGTTAAGAAGTGCAATTAAATATCAGAACATGCTGTGATTATGAATATCTGTATTTTATATATCGTTAAGAGTACATTTCTGACTAAAACATTAGATATAAGTCTGAAAAAGGAAATCTGTTTTCTATATATGAGTCATTTTTAAATATTCCCTTTTTAGTGCTTTTTTAAAAATATACTAAAGTATATTTTTTGTATCTTTGTTGGACACCCCCAAAGCCATCTCTAAGCAAAGTCTTGAAATAGAGTTTGTTTTGGAGAATTTTGTCCTTGAGGTAAAGCATTCATGCTTCCACCGTGTAAATCACCCCCAAAGAGCTAAGCATCGGAGCACCACAGGGGCCCAGGTTTGTGTTATAGGGTTTCCTGCTGTCTTCCCCATCCTTCTCTCTTCTCATCAACACTCAGCATTCTTCAGAGTCTTTGTAGGTAAGTTGGATTATTGCTCTTGATGTAGAAATGGTGAATAATCCTTTCCAAACACCAGAGTTGTTTTTTTTTTGTTTTTTTTTTTGTTTGTTTTTTTTCAAAAATAAGGAATGTTGGTCTAATGGGGGGAATTGAGGTGTTGTGGCAGGATTGTTAATTCTAGGGAGGGGACAGAGAGAGGATCTTTTATTGCTTCTCAGATCATATCTCAGTATAAGGTCAGCCTTGGGATTAATGTTAGTTTTCAGCATAAGAATGTCTTTAAAATGTTGTAAGTGTTTTCTTTTACTCTTGTAAAAGCCTTTCCAAATGTCTACTAAAACCCTAAAGAGATCTCCTACATAGTCCATGTGTCATTACTGATTCAGAGGTGCAGCCCTCCTCTTTTTCACCATACAGAGCTTGACGGGCTCCATTTCTGAGATACATACAGTACGTTATACTCTTGAGTGCGCTTCCTTTTTCTCTCTTAAACCCAAGAGTCACCATTCCAGGATAAGTTGTCATTTAAGTCGTGATTCATTTTATCCAGGTTTAAAGCTATATATTAATGTGTTCTGCCAGCATTGCGGAATTAGCTGATACGAAAATATTAAAATTATTTTGAAGGTTTTTTTTTTAAATCACATAGAAACTACTTAAAAGTTGCAAATTCCTGTGTATGCGAACATAGCCCTGTTAAAAGTGGGTCCCAGGGCTATTATAGGACCTATAGGTAATGTAAAACATACGATTTATTACACAGTTTTCTCAGAAACATTACACATCAATAGAAAGTAACAAAACCCTTTCAAAGTGTGTAACTTACACTGTATGCTAACTATACTGGAAATAAAGTTAAAAGTTTTTTAAATGTATAACTTACATTACATCTAGGTGACAATATTTTCTATATTGCATGTACATTCAGAGATCATTTTAGCACTGATGCTGTGTTTTTCAGTGAGATCAGGATCTCAGAAGTCAAATTATTCATGCTTGTTTCTTAACACTTCTTACGAAAGGAAAATCTTAGCACAGGGAGGTTCTTGAGTCAGACTGCGTGTGTCCATATCCCAGCTCCCCCACTTATGCGCTCTGTGACCTTGGAAAAGTTATTTAAGCTCTCTGTGTCTTAGTTTCCTCATCTATAAACCCACACAGCATTGTTGTGAGGATTAGTAAATTAATATCTGCAAGGTGCTTGCACACTTAGAATAGTGCATACCAATTAGTATAGTGTTAATTACTACGTGTTCTTTTTAACTTAAAGGACCTACAAGAGAGAATGTTGCTAAGACTGTTAAACCCTGATCTATGATCACTTTTTAGCCCTGAGTCACATAATTTGTGAATAATACTGATGTGAATAATATTAATTCCCAACCGAATGTGTTCTTGTATCCCTGTGCGAATTCTTTTAGAAATTATTGAGCACCTGTTGTATCTATTACATATTTTTTAAATTTATTTCTTTTTTAATTTTTTTAACATTCATTTTTGTAAGACGGAGTGTGAGCGGGGGAGGGGCAGAGAGCGAGGGAGCCACAGAATCGGAAGCAGGCTCCAGGCTCCGGGCTGCCAGCACAGAGCCCGACGCGGGGCCCCAACCCGCAGACCGTGAGATCACGACCTGAGCTGAAGTTGGACTCTTACCCGACTGAGCCACCCAGGCGCCCCAGTATTAAATATTTTTTAAAGATATGATATAATTCTTATTTTCTAAATACTAGCTTAATGAGAAGACAAACCTGTGAAAAATTTGAGAAATAGGAGTATGTATAAAAACTTGAAGATGACAACGTACTAAAATGAATGATATTTTCAATAAACTTCATGGAAAGAAAGAAACATAGATTAGTGTTGTAAAAATACTGAGGAAGTCTTCAGGAAGGAGAGTAGACTCTTTTGAACAATTTGGAGAAAAGTGTGTATGGCATTTTAGGAAGGAGAAGGATATACTCTTAAAAAGCCAACAAATCCCATTTGTATTTTCATTTTCTAATCTCTTATTATTCTGGGCTTTCTTTCTCGTGTCATAAACCCATTCACACACACCCATACATCTCTTTCCTTAACACATTTTACTCAGTTTATCAAAAACAGTTAAGAGCATTGTGTTTGGGTTTAACTACTAACTCTGCTACATAATAACTTTGTAACTTTAATTAAATCATTTTAATTCATTAGGCTTCATCCATAACATGAGCCCAATCGTATCTGTTGAGATTATATAGGGAAAGAGCTTGGTAAAATGCCTGGCATCATATAGTGAATGCTTAATGAAATGTACACATGTGTAAATAATATATATTATAAAATATATGTGATAATATGCATACACACACACACACATATATATGTATTTATAAACTCTCTGTAGCAAGGAATATAACTCTTGGCTATTTTTCTTCTCAATTTTTCTCTTTATTTTTCATCCTATACTTTCCCTCTCTATATAAAGCAAAGATTTCAGAAGGGACATTTGTAGTAAATCAGCATTAAGAAAGAAAGAATGTGGCAATCTTGTTCTTTCAAAGACAGCTGAAGAGAGACAGATTTTTCAGATGCTGTTTTAGTTCCTGAGGACAGAGACTATCAGAATTTTGGTATCTTTTACAATAAACAACCCAATGTTGTTATACCTTGTCTCCTAATAGATTGAACATACTACTAAATTAAAATCACTCAAGGTATACTACATAAAATGTTGCACAATTTCTTTAGCACTTTATTTGGCAATCTGAAATTGAGGGGTTTTTTCTGATTTTTTTCTGAATTTGAGGAAATTGACCCACTGCTCTTTTGTTTGCTTTGTGTGTGATGCTGGTGATGCAAATCAGGTTCCATGACTGCAGAGGTCTTCAGTTCTTACTTACAACACAAATGGAAGAACTGAATAAATTCCAGAAGCAAGTAAGAGAAGCTGTAAAAAACCTGGAGGGACCTCCATCTCGTAATGTTATTGAGTCGGCAACAATCTGTCACCTCCGACCAACCAGACTTCCTCTCAACTGGTAGGTGACTGGAGATGTCATGCAGTGAAATGGCATCACTCCATTATGCTAGAGTTCTTCTGAGAGGAGAAACAATGTCTCATCTAATAACAGTTCTTCATTTAAATTCAGACAGAAGTGGAAAGAGATACATTATTAATGTACTTTTTAAAAAATTCTCAAGAACCACATACTGAAAAGTATATAATTTTGTTTCTTAAATATTTGTTTGTAAAGAAAAAGTAAAGTATAAAATACTAATAGCCTCTTTTAGAAATTACCTGATTGCTATGTTTGCGAATATTTCCCTGATCATTTTTTTCTCTTTCAGCTGTGTCTTTTGTAAGGCAGATGAATTGTTCACAGAGTATGAATCAAAGCTGTTTTCCCACACGTGAGTTCTCTGGGTGATTACCATCAGGAAAGTGAAACCGTTACAAGACTTGGTGTTTTGAGTTATAAGACTGTGTGTTTTCCTCACAGTAACCTTCCTGTGTTTTTTTAATTATATCAATTCAGTGAACTTTAGCATGTGATCATTTAGCATACTCAGTTTCGCTTATATAGAAGTTATTCCCAAATGCTCATGTCATCTAGTAATGTGTAATGGAGGGACAGTTTAGAGGAGTGACAGACTCCCCAGTCCAACACATTTTAACTCACATCCTTCCCTGCATTTATGGGCAGATTACCTCTCTAAGCCTCAGTGTCCTCATTCATGAAATGATAATAAAAACAGCACTTACCTCATTGAGTTTTTTATGAATATTAAACTTAAAAATGCACGTAATTGCTTAGCATAGTGTGTGATACATGGTAAGAGTTCTATAAAGGGTTAGTTCTCAATATACTTTCTCCAACACAGATTTGAAGTTTTCATCCCATGTCAAGGATTAAGGTACCTAGTGAATCATAATAGCTATGGTATTAGCAAAATTATTCCTATTTTACAAACATGGAAATTGAGAAAAAGCTAAGTTCTGATCACCTTAAATAAAAAGACATCAACAGTGTACTTCGAGGTCATCTTATCATTTTGTTTTATTTTGTTTTTCCATGGTTGGTGGTAATGTTTTATATTACGGTAATTCTCTTAGCTCAGTTTTAGCCTGAAATTTATAGCCATTTTTTATTATGTCAGATTATTGGTCAAGACACAAATTTATCATTATGCCTCTAGCATGTTCAGAATTGCTGCTGTTTTCCAAAGACTTGGAGGCATGATCTTGTAGACAAGGTATTGAAAGTTGTTGATGAAAAGTTACTGACCTTGCTTCTCTGTTGGCTCTGCCAGTAGGACTTTTGCCATGCTTGTCACCCATTGACAGCAGTTACTGTTGTTTTGTTCTCGTGTGTTCTCAGAGTCAAAGGCCAGACTGCGATATTTGAGGAGATGATTGAAGATGAAGAAGGACTGGTGGATGATCGAATACCCACCACCAGCCGGGGTTTGTGGGCAATAAGTGAAACAGAGCGATCTATGAAAGCATTGCTATCATTTGCAAAATCACATAGGTTTGATGTTGAATTCATTGATGAAGGGAGTACTTCAATGGATCTTTTTGAAGCATGGAAAAAGGAATATAAGGTATAGTATTTTCATATTTTTTTCCAATTTTAAGAATTTTTCTTCTTTGTTTTATTACTACTTTTCTCTCTTCAGTTTTTAAAAATCTGCTTTAGAGACTTGAGGTATCATAATTTCTCTTTCCCTAAAGTGTAATGATAAAGAAGAATAATAAATACAATAATACTGAACAAATAAGGAACTTCTATATATTAAATTACTAAAAGAAAACTATTATTAAAATGAAACTGATATGAAGCCTTTTAATTTAGATGTGAAAATGTTTCATTCTATTCTTAGCTTGATCTTACACTGCAATTCTGTGAAATTAGAGTTTTGTTTGTTTTTGTTGTGTTTTGTTTTGCTTTTACTCTATGAATAACAAACACCAATAACTTCAAAGATTGAAGAACGCAGTAAATATTTCTCAACCTACAACGCTGGAAACCATTGCAGTTAATAAAGTAGAAAGTGACCCTTTATATTTTGATAATTTTATCATATTACAACTTTACTTGAAATGAGATTCCAAAATTCATTGATTTTGAATTATTCTTTATATTTGGATTTGTTGTCTATTTTCCTGCTTTGAAGGTGAAATCTGTGAGGAAATGAAAGAACTGTTTTATTTATAATATTATAATTCCTTTTATATATATTTTTTAAAAATCTGAAGTTCTTGGCTTTTAAAGCAAAATAAAAATTTCTATCCACAAAGAGAAAATATGCTATCTGTAGTATCATTTCATATGTTTGATAAATTGGGGGATAATACCTTTATAGTTGAAATCATTGATTCATAGTAAATTGTTTCTTCTCACATTACCATTCTAAATGCAAAAGGACATTAACACAGTTAATTACAGCAAGTGATTGGAAGAGGACAGTACTCTGTACAGTATCCAGTTGCCCCTGCATTTTTCCTCTGAGCTTATTTTGATAACCGCCTATGTCTCAAGTTTCTCAGATCTTTGTGAATGTTTTCTCTATAACACTGCAGACTGAACTCTTGTACAGCAATGCAAATTAATAAGCTACTGTTAGACACATCAGTTGGGGTCTTCCTCAAAGCATAATGTTAGTGAAGAAAGCATATCAAAGATTTTATACTGATTGATAACATTGCTGTAAATTTCAGAAAAATGTATAACCAAATTATTAAGAATGTGTAGATTAGTATAGTTCCAGTGAGAAGTACAGAATAGTGGGTCCAGTTCAGAACAATGGTTAGTCCACTGTAGGGGTGAGGGAAGAATATGTGAGGAAAGAGTGATACAGTTGGGGAGGAGCACAGAGGCTCGCCAAGGCATTGGTGTTGCTCTTTCTCAAAATGGATGTTGAATACTCAGTTGTATATTTTAGTATTCTCATTATCTCATATATATATATATATCTCATATATATCATATATATCTCACTTATATGTATCTCGTATATATATCTTATATACACACACACATACATACATACATGATTTTGAAAATGTGAAATAGTTTATAATAAAAATATTTCTTAAAAAAATAAAGATTCCACCAGGCTAATAATGACCTACAAAGATCTGTGGTCCCACCAAAATATTTGTGGGTGTTCTGTTCCAAAGATTCTAAAGATGCCGTATTCTGCAGTGGCCTGTGGAGGTTATTGAGTCATCTGCCCTCATCTTAAAAAATGGTCCCCAAATTGCTTGTGTCTTAGACACTTAATGAAAAAAATGTGTGTCTTAGACTTCACTGAAGACTTTTGATCATGGCACATTTCGGTGGTTTTAGCCAGTTTTAATTATGTGCATTAATTACTACTGACTTGGTTTTTTCTGTTCTTCCAGTTGCTTCATGAATATTGGATGGCTCTAAGGAATCGTGTGTCTGCTATTGATGAACTTGCAATGGCTACAGAGCGACTGAGAGTGCGCCATCCTAGGGAGCCAAAGCCCAGTCCACCTGTTCTTCATATCATTGAACCACATGAGGTAATTTGCAAGTAAATCACAGAAAAGAGCACAGCCAATAGGTGTCACAAAAATCCTGGGTCCAGGAGGCAGTGATCTCTTCCATAAGAATGTATTTAATCTCTGCTCTTAGTTTAAAACATATCAAAGTGATTGGTTTTATAGGTTAAAATAGAGAACAATGTCCTATCTAACCTATGCGTAGAATTCACTATTTTGGTTTGTTTGTTTCTCTCCAGATTGTGTATCTGTGTTTCTTTGAGCACCTTCTGTGTGCCAGAATCTAAAAGTGGTCTCAGTCAGTTTTTAGACCTAAGTCCTTCTAGTCTCAGTTTTTTCAGGAATAGAAAAAGCTTCCATAAGAACAATCAAAAACTTTTATTTTGCAGGGCTCCTGGGTGGTTCAGTTGGTTAAGCATGGGACTTCTGCTTAGGTCATGATATCATGGTTCTTGATTTCAAGCCTACCATCAGTTCTCTGCTGTTAGCACAGAACCTGCTTTGGGTCCTCTGTTTCCCTGTCTCTCTACCCCTCCCCCGCTCACATGTGCGCAGGCAGGCGCACACACGTGCACTTTTTCTTAAAAATAAATGCACATCAAAAAAAAACCTTTCTTTTGTAATTTTCCTTTGCTAATGATAAACAGATATTGATAACTTATCTTCTAATAAAACCCTCTTTATATCCCAGGAATAAAAAATGACTCTTCGAACCTTTTCTCTCCCATATTAAAATATAATTTCCCTTATACTTTTATTCCTTGTATGTGCTTTATCTTTTAAATCTTTTTGTTTCTGTAAAGCTTGGAGACTGTAGCTTAGAAAAACTTAGAAATGCTCATTTCATTCTGTCTCAACTTTTAAACCATGAATTGTAATTTTTTCCTGTGTAATCAAATTCCTCTTTTTTTTATAATCCTCTGTCTGCTATTTTCTATTGGGCAAAGGAGGGATGGAGTTGGGGGTGGGGATGTGAGTGTGTGTGTACAGGGAGCATCTTCCTGGGTTTCATAAAATCACTCTGACCAAAGCAGCAAATCACTTAGTTTTTCTTTATCATAGGGGTATTACTGAAAAATGGTACATAAATAGAATTTGGGTTTTTATCCAACTTGGTTTATAGGGAAACTTCATATTTATTGAAGTTTGTCTTCTGTACAGCAATATATACATTTATATAGATATTTCCTTTTGAAATATCTAGTGCCTGTTTTGCAAATTTGAGTTTTCATATTTCAATGGGTTTGCTTAAAATAGGACACAATTACTGAGGAAGAATTGTATATGTTTAATATAATTTTACCATCTTTATAAGAGAGAATAAAGAAGTTGTTTCGTTTTGTTTTTTAGGTAGAACAAAATCGTATAAAACTACTAAATGATAAAGCTGTTGCTACATCACAGCTTCAGAAGAAACTTGGGCAGCTTCTTTACCTAACTAACTTGGAGAAGGTATTGTGTTTAAAAGATGCTACTTTTTCCATGCTGTACATCAATAAACCTTAGTGACTCTTTCCATTTAATCTGTTAGTCCCATAATTAATGGTACAGGGCTTTTTTTTTTTAATCAGTCTTTTTTGTTTGTATTAATTATATCAGTCAGAACACTAGTTATATCTACACTAGCTACACATATCATAACAGATGATGTTGTGTTATACAGATTATAGGAAGGGTGTATACTGTATAGAAGAATGTAAGCATATTATAGTTCAAAACCTTGACTAGTAGAAGTATTACAACATACCTGTAGGCAAAGATTACATTGTATAATCTCTCTCTCTCTCTTTCTCTCTCTCTCTCTCTCTATATATATATATATACATATATATATATATATATACACACACACATATATATATACGTTCCTTAATACATAAATAGATTTTTAATTTGTTATTTGGAACTGTGAAATGCTTGGAAGGCTACTAAATCAGAAAATATAACAATGAATTATTTAATGTAATTCAAAACACATTTTCTGAGTTGTGAGCAACATATTATATTGGACATTGATGAATGTAATTCCATTTTATTGAGAGGATAAATGGCTTTTGGCAGTGCCTTACACAGATATAATAGATTTTTGGATAGGACAAGTGGACAAGGAAAGCAGTAGACTAGAGTTGGTCCTGAAAACGGATACAAAATACATTTAAGTGGATCCCATAAATCCCAGTGATGATAAAATGAAAAGTTGAACATTCATTATAAGTAAAACAGCACGGTGGTTAAGAAGATAGCCTTGGGATCCAGACAATTCAGGTTTGGATCTTGACACCACTATTTTCTATATATAGGGCTTTATTTAAGCTATTTACCTCTCTTTGCCTTATCTGTAAGATGAAAATAATAACATTATCTTGCAAGACTCTTGAGGACTGTATAAATTAATATAGGAAAAGTTCCTAATTAAGCACTTGCTAGGTCTTTGCTATTAATATTATCATATTGTTACTGATATTACTACGATGACTGCTATTATCCTCGCAGGAGAAAAAGATGGAAGAAAACTTAAAAGTCAGTCTCATGCAAAATGCTAGCATTAGAGAAATAACATGTGGAAAAAATTTCCTAATATTCCTAAATGTGAGTTTTTTTAATGTTAGATTTCTATACTTTAAATGTGAAAGTCAAAACTAAGAAATGTTAATTGTCAGTTATAGGATATAAATCGATATCCTCTATTTGTTGGATTGTTTTTTTAAAAATTAAAAATCTAAGGATATATAATCTACCTAGAAAATCCAATTCAGCTAGTAATATAAGGAAAAAACATTTAATCTATAAGCAAAGGAAAATCAAATTAAGTTCATCCCATTTCCTGCCGACAAATAGGCAAAGATTTTTAAAATAACACTCCACAGGGGTGCCTCGATTGCTTAGTTGGTTAAGCGTCAGCTCTTGGTTTTGGCTCCAGTCATGATCTCATGACTCATGAGTTCAAGCCCTGCATCGGGCTCTGCACTGCCAGCACAGAGCCTGCTTGGGATTCTCTGTCTCCCTTTCTCTCTGCCTCTCCCCCACTCATGCTCGCTCTCTCTGTCTCTCTCAAAAATAAACAAACCAAAAAAATCTTTAACACTCCACAGTGGTGAAAGGGCAGTGAATGGATATTTTGTGTATTACCAATGGGAATATAAATTTATATAATCTTTTCCTGAAAATACTTTGACAGATATTAACAATTTTAGATAATTCATATCCTTTGACTCAGTAATTCTTAGAACTTTTCCTGAATATTCCAAGTAAATAGAAACTTGGGGAGTATAAATGGAGTATAATCCCAATTTTATGTGACTGTTTAGTTAAAGTAAATAAAAAATAATAAACTAATTTTTAAATTTTTCTGGCAGTCAGCAGGTACTTATTGAGCACCTACAATGTATACGCATTGTAGTAGGAGTTTGAGATAGACAGCCTTGGTCCTTGGCCTCAGGGAACTTAATGTATGTAATTTGATGCAATTTGATGTGGACAGATCATAAGCACTAATCAAATAGTGATTGAATAAGATGTTAGCGAGTCAACTAAACTTGGGAAGTAAAATGTAAGTTTATCACTTAAAGCAGAGTGGCATACGTTCAAGAGCTCTGAAGAAATTTAAAGATGATCGTCTTATATATTATTGATCAGCAGTTTTCAGTATCAAGTAAGAGAAAACTGGTAAATTTCCAGTAAGATTTCAAAGCATAAAGAATGTCTCCAGTACATAAATGTTGAATTACTATGTTGTACACCTGAAATTAATATGTGTCAATTATATCTCAGTTAAGAAAATAAGTTGTTCAGAAGAAATTTTCTGAATAAGGAACCACATGATATTTTTAGTAGTCCATTGATTTGAGGGCTGCTACTTCTATATGGGAATAGCAGTGATGTCTTGCCGTTACGTTATTAACATTTTATTTTTAAAGACAGTAAAGACTTGTAGAAGCAAAAAAGTTGAGGTGAAATGACATTCTAAGGAAGGAAGAGCTCGTTCTAGGTGGTCAGTGAAACCACAGACTCACAACTTCAGTGATCTGTGAGTCTAATTTACTTTCTTTTGTGTTTTCCTCAACACTAAAACCTGACAATTTGGTGCCTTTTAAAGCTCAAAAATTTTTGAAATAGTTAAAGAGATTTTGAAGAGGTCTACTATACTTCAGTATAATTTCCAGGCAAAATAAGTCTCAAATCAAAGATATTTCTGCTTTCTAGTTATTTGCTTTGCCCTAATGAGATTACAAAAGAATACTGAGAAGAAACCTAAGGAGATCTGTAAATAAATGCTGCTTCTTCCCAAGTCTGTGATCACACACCCAGTGGACGTACAGAATAAATATCTTTCCAGTTTTTAAGGAGCCTTTATTTCAAAATTCCAAATAACATTTTTTAAAATAACACATATTTCTTTATAACAAAATTTAGCTTGAAAATAAAATTTTGAGAATTTACCTGTTGTATCACATTTTGCTTTACATTTTGCCTGCTACAAGTCACATATGTAGTAATATGATAACTTTTAACAAGCTCTATGTAAGTTATTTCCACTTTTGTTATTGTTTTTGTTGTTTCTTGAATGTTATTTGTAAACCCTGGGAATATTAGTATTAAGTAATATTTTTAAAAAAATTTTTAACATTTATTTATTTTTGAGATAGAGACAGAGTGCGAGGTAGGGAGGAGCAGAGAAGAGAGAGGGAGACACAGAATTTGAATCAGGCTCTAGGCTCCAAGCTGTCAGCACAGAGCCTGATGTGGAGCTTGAACTCACAAATCCTGAGAATATGACCTGAGCCAAAGTCGGCGCTCAATTGACTGAGCCACCCAGGCACCACTAAGTAATATATTATTAAATCATCTTAATTACTAGGTTATTTAAATAACAATTGCCAGCATTTACTTTTATAAATGAGTTATAAAATGCATATCAGGTTTTAAAATGCAACTAATCTAGTTTTTATTTTTTTGAACAGTCTCAAGATAAAACATCAGGAGGCATTAATCCAGAACCTTGTCCAATCTGTGCTCGGCAGCTGGGAAAACAGGTGAAATAATAATAAATATCATATGCATTTATAAAACACTTTACGCTCTTCAAAGGCATTTACCTACAATATCTCTCTTTTTCTCTCATAACAGTTTTATGTCCAAGGCAGAATTACCTCCATCTTAAAACAGGGCCAGTGGTTCGATGACATGCTTTAGTGCCACATATCCTTAAGTGATAGATGAAAACATATTTCTAGAATAACCCCATGATTTTCATTAAAGATGCATAGTTTTGCTTACTGTCTCCAGTCACAAGATCAAGTCTAAGTAGTTTGTCAGTTTAACATGTGTATTTGATAATTGTACAGAAATATAGCATACATAGATTTACTTAAGAAGGTATTGCAAAGGTATAGTAACATGGCTTTTACTTAGGATTATTAATATCTAGTAATACCAGGCTTTAAAGTATAATTAATATCTCTCCTAGGGGAATTTAGATGTGATTTTTATAAGGCCATTATGTCAGTTAAGAATAAATATTTCTTTTTGAATATTGGTGTACAAATGTCTCTAAAGTTAATGGCACCATATTAGCTACTTTGGAAACTAAGAATAGAAATGTATAGACACTGGTCATTTCTGAGAAAAGTCACTGATAAAAATGTGATAAAAATGGAAAGAATCATGATGTAAATAGTATCTTTGTTACTTTTAGTTTTGGTGAGATTCATGCAACTGGAATGAATCAGAAATTTTGTTTAATGTATGTCTTAAACATTTCCAGTTTTTAAAATGCTTTCATATACATTATGTCATTAATTTTAGAACAACCCATATTGTAGTATAACCCATATTTCCTACACTTAGGTGAACATTCTGGATTATAATAAGAGTAACAAAACTTTACTTTTTTTAACTCTGTTCCTAGCCACAACTTAGGAAATCTAGATCCTTTTTGGCTTTCAGTTCCTCCCTTCTACTTTACAGAATCGGTCAGAGAAACTGGCTAACACCCCTGGCACCATTGCCGTTTGTCTAGTCTTGGGTTTGGGCTGGTTCAGTCAACTTGCAGTGACTCCTGAGGCCCTGGTGCCAGGGGTGTCTCTGGTTTCTCCTGATTTGCAGATGTAGATGAATTTTTCCTGTTCAACTTGTCCATGCGAAGCTCTCATGAGCCATGCAAGTTCTCTCCAGTGGAGGAAGTGCCCCTCACCCCCACTGGCACTGAAGGCACACAGGTACAGCAACTCACTGCTGTGTCTACAGAAATGCTCGTGAAACAGCTCTTTAATTTTACTGCAGCCTCACCTCCCGCCGACTGACACGAGTCCTTGAGAGCCCGTGTGCAGCTAAACAACGGCATGAGCAGCATCAGCCACTAAAGCCCCAAACAGCCCCTCCCCTTTGCAAAACTTATATTAAAAACAAGTTGATATGCCTCATTTTTCTCTTCCCTGAGTGTGAATTCTTTTCTAAGAGGCTTCTTTGTCCTGCCAAGTACCTCAGGTGGACCTAGCCACGCACCCTCTTTCCATGCACGTCCATACGTGTCCAAACCCTAGAAAAGTACAGCTTAGTGCTTAGAGACCTAGTCACTCATAATACCACTCAGTTGTTGTTGTTGTTTACCAGGGGGGAAAGTTAAATAATTTGCGTAAGATGCATAGCTTTCAGAACTGACACCTCACCTGAAACCCATACTCTTCTGCATCCCGCATTGCCAAACACAGGGTGTCTCCATGATATATTCCAAGAGTCAGAATTATTGTACTTTTCTTGAAATAGGTCAAAGGGGTTTCAAAAATGTCTTTTTATTTACTTATTATGGTTTTTTTTTTAATGTATCCAGAACCGCTCTTATTTTATTTTTTAAATGTTTTATTTCTTTTTGAGAGAGTGCAAGTGGGGAAGGGCAGAGAGAGAGAGAGACAGACAGACAGACAGACAGAGGATCTGAAGCAGGCTCTGCACTGACAGCAGAGAGCCCCATGTGAGGCTTGAACTCACGAGCTGCAAGATCACGACCTGCAAGATCACGACCTGAGCCAGAGTCGGTCGCTCAACTGACTGAGCCGCCCAGGTGGCCCCCAGAACCGCTTTTAAAATAAATCTGAGATACTAGCCTATCTCATTTTAAATATAATGAATACTGTAACATGTGAAGATGTAAATCCATTTAATGAGTTATATAGAATATACTGATGATGATATTATCTCCAAATTAATGTGTTCTCGGTCCTTCCATTACATCTGCTGTTACAGTGCTAAAAGAGTAATTTGCAGGGGCACCTGGGTGGCTCAGATGGCTAAGCGTCCAACTTTGGCTCAGGTCATAATCTCACAGCTTATAAGTTCAAGCCCCACGTTGGGCTCTATGCTGACAGCCCGGAGCCTAGAGCCTGCTTCCAATTCTGTGTCTCCCTCTCTATGCTCCTATCCCGCTCATGCTCCATTTCTCTCAAAAATAAATAAACATTTAAAAAAAATTTTTAAGAGTAATTTGCATTCTTCCTAAATACTGAAATGAGAACACCAACTTAGAAAATAATGGTGGCTGGCTATTATGCTCACAGTTATTGTGAGTGGAACTAAAGACTATTGAAAGCTTATTCTAGTTGGACTAAAAAATAGTTAATTTTAATGTACAACTTAGTTTTTATGACTTAATGAATATTAATGTCATAAAACACTTAGAAAGTGAAATGACTCCCTTCTCCTTTTAATATGTTTATAGGTTGGAAGGCATCTTTGATAGCGTTCCACTGAGGTATGTTCAATGTGTTTTCTTTTTCAGTGGGCAGTACTGACCTGTGGACACTGTTTCTGCAATGAATGCATTTCAATTATTATTGAACAGTACAGCGTGGGGTCTCACAGGAGCTCCATTAAGTGTGCCATCTGCCGCCAGACCACATCTCACAAAGAAATCTCATACGTCTTCACCTCTGAGAAAGCCAACCAGGAAGAGGACATCCCTGTGAAGGTAAAGGAGGTTAAGAACATGTAGAAGCATAGAGCAGTATAGTAGGAATCAGTCTCTAGCAGTGAGAGCATCAGAATCAGAACAAGGCTGGCACAGTAAGTGCCTATCTGTAGGAACACTGCCCAAAAGCCTCAGCTCTACCATCTTTACATTCTATGTGACAGGAACACAAGAACACTTTTTCAAACACGGCTAGCCATAGTCAGGTCCACTGTGGCAAAAAATAGCATTTTAAAATTTTAGTTCCCCATCATCTTCGATAATATTTCTGTCTACTACCAAGAGAGCTCTGGTTAAATTAGAGATTTACTTAAAGAAAGCTTCTTCCTTGTTCCTTCATTCACCCTAGAGCACAGGGAAAAGGGATGAGCCCAACCTAGTTGGAGGAAAAATTACATTGGTTACTAAAATTAAGGCTGTCACAAGAAGGAGATAGTATACTTTTTTTTAATGTTTATTTACTTATTTTGAGGGGGTGGGGCGGGCAGAGAGGGACAAAGAGAATCCCAAGGCAGGCTCCGTGCTCAGCACAGAGCCCAACGCCAGGCTCGATCCCACGGCCCTTAATCGTGGGAGCCTGTCTTGGGGGCTCAATTGTGACTTGAGCCAAAATCAGGAGTCAGATGCTTAACCAACTGAGCCCTCAGATGTCCTGAGAGAGAGAATATACTTTTAAATGACATGGATTGGTATTTCATGGTATAGCCAAAACTTGGCTTTATTTTCCTAATTTTTCCTATGCTTAATTAAAAATTTTAAGAAAGTAACTAGGATTTGAAATCCAAATAGGATCTGTACTTGGACTTTCTGTATAAGCGGCATCTATATAGTGACAAACCTTTACTAGAATTCTTTTTGCTTTGTCTTCCTTAAACATGCTTTTATTTTCTCCGTAACCAAATTTAGACAAAGAACAAATCAATATATGATTGTAGTAGGGAATATAGGTCTGAAGGAGTAGTTGAGAGTTAAAAATCCTTATTTTTTTTAAAAATTTTACCATTTATTTTTGAGACACAGAGAGAGACAGACAGACAAAATGTGAGCAGGCGAGGGGCAGAGAGAAGAGGGTGACACAGAGTCCAAAGCAGGCTGCAGGCTCTGAGCTGTCAGCACAGAGCCTGATATGGGGTGCGAACTCAAAAACCATGAGATCGTGACCTGAGCCAAAGTCAGACGCTTAACCGACTGAGCTACCCAGGCGCGCCTAAAAATCCTTATTTTTAAGAACTGTGTTTTTTGAGGAAAATTAACTACAGGTTGAAACTATCAGGAGTTAGGCAAGTGTTAGGACTCCCCCCACCCCCCGAGAAAAGTGTGGTTGAATTAAAGAATATGTAATTGCTGTTTATTCCTACTGTTATTTGAGTAAAACCTGAAATTGTCAATCACATTGCTCTCTCATGTGTTGAGATAAACAGAATCCTTAAGTTGAAATGAACTTCCTTTCATTCATTCATTCATTCATTTATTCCATGCATGTTTATCAGTTACATAGTGTGTGTCAGGCAGTGTACTGGGCCTCACCGATACAACATACACTCCTGAATAAAACAGACATGATTGCTGTCCCGTGGATTTTACAGTTTGGCAATGTTGGGGAAGGAATTTGAGTTGGAGCAGGAAGCACAGACAGTACATAAATAATTACTATATTAGAATTGTGATAAGCCCTACGAAAGAAAATCAAACCTGGCTCCTCTGAGGGAATGACAGTTAAGTAGATGTCTAAAGGATGAATGAATTAACCCAGCTGGGGTGAAGAGAGAAGTGAACTAGTGAGGAGGAGGCTGCAGACAGAAACAAACAAACAAAAAACAATGTGTGGAAATTCCTGAGACAAGAAAGAACTCAGTGGAACTCAATGGCTGCAGTGTGGAAGGCACAAGAAACATTGGGATGAAATGAGTCTGGAAACCAAAAAGGGGCCAGATGCTGAAGATTTGAAAATTTTCTTTTCACATAAACAGAAAGTCCTTACATGTTATAAACAGAGAAGTATCCTGATTAGATTTGAATCTTTAAAAGATCCCTTCCAGGGTGCCTGGATGGCTCAGTCAGTTGGGCGCTTCGGCTCAGGTCATGATCTTACGGTTTGTGAATTCGAGCCCCACGTCAGGCTCTGTGCTAAAAGCTTAGAACCTGGAGCCTGCTTTGAATTCTGTGTCTCCCTCTCTCTCTCTCTCTCAGGGATAAATAAACATTAAAAAAATAATAAAAATAAAAGATCCCTTCCTTGCAGTGTGGAAATTAGATTAGCAGGAATAGAAAAGAATGGGAAAATGGAGAGAACAGTTCAGGAGGCTAGAGCAGTAGTGATGGTGCCTTTGATTAGGTTTCTGGTCATGGAGATAGAAGTGGACCTAGTCATGAGATACTTTAAGTAAGGTTGAATAGAAAGATAGAATGCTGGAGGAGCTGACGAAGCAGATTTCGTAGGTCACCCCCTGGTTTCTGAAGTGAAAAATCAGGTGGAAAATAGTATAGTTACCAGTAGAAGGTATTTGGAAGAAGGTACATTTATTTAAACATACTGTCTTTGAAATGCCTAAGATACCCAAGTACAACTCTGCAGCAAAGTACTGCTGTGCGGAGCAGAAGATTGAAAATTCAAAGTCACTGGCAGAAGTGATGTTTGAAGCCATGGAAGTGAATGGGATTACCCGAGGAAAGTTAAACCAGGTCCTGTAGGACTCCAGGGCTCTTTAACTTTTTTTTTTAACATTTATTCTTTTTTTTTTTTTTTTTTTTTTTTTGAGAAACAGAGTGTGAGTGGGGGAGGGGCAGAGAGAGGGAGGGAGACACAGAATTCAAAGCAGGCTCCAGGCTCTGAGCTGTCAGCACAGAGCACAATGTGGGGCTCGAACCCACAGACTGTGAGATCATGACCTGAGCCAAAGTCGGACACTCAACAGACTGAGCCACCCAGGCGCCCCTCCAGGGCTCTTTAAAGGTTGAACAAAAGGGGAGGAGCTGAAAAGGAGACCAGGAACAGCTGGGGGCACAGGCAGCTGAGGAGAGTGTGCTGTCCACAGAGGCCGCAGGAGAACTACTTCAGTAACGAGGCAGTGATCAGCTGTGTCAGTGATGTTGAACATGGCTCAGCTACACTGGGGACCATTCTGGCTGATGAAGGTCATTGATAACTTCAGAAGGAGCTCTTTTCCTGGATATGTAGAGGCAGAAAGCAGATTGGGAGGGAATGAGGAGTGAACAAGAAATGAGTAATAGAGAAAATGCGCAGATATTTTCTAAAAATTTAGCTTTGAAGTAGAAAAGAGAGAATTGTAACCAGCAGGAGATACAAAGTGCAGAAGGGGGGTTTGTGGCGGGAGGGAGGGGGTTGTTTTGTCTTAGCTTCTTTTTTTTTTTAAGATAAAGGTTCTTGAGTATGTTTAATCTCTGGCAAAGAAGGATAGTTTGAAGATATAGGAGAGAGGAGGGATAATCTGCAATGTATCTTGAAAAGACAGTGTTGACATAAAAAGAAAGTGGAAATCCCACTGAAATCAAATAACAGAGAGGTTGGGCTACTGAGCAAACAAACTATAAGGGCACTTGTCAGCGGATAGGATATTTTAGTTGTTTCAGAAAGGACAGGTGTTCAGTACTCCAGATGTGGCTGCAGAAGCGGGTGACCCAGTGAGGTGGAGGAGAAGAAGTGTCAAAAGATGAAATGGTAAGGTTTGAATGTTGAAGGCGTTATGTGGGCAGTGTACCCCTATCCTGAGCTGAGGTATGGACTTAACAATTTTGAGATAGGCACCAGAATCCTTTCGTGAATGAGAGCTAGTGTTCAGTAAATGATGGCAGCAACTGGGCCTCAGGCCCAAAAGAGTGGAAATTTTTACAAAAATGAGAAATAATGATCTGAAACCTGTGTCAGGGACCAGAGGATACCAGTGATCATAGTGCAAGGAATATGAAAGAATGGATGTCTCCATCAAGAGACCTGCTGAGATAGTGGTGTGCTCAGAGGACAGCCGGGTTCTAATTAAAGCAAGGAAGTGAAGAGCAACATTTCCACAAAAGGTTAAAAATGTAGAGGAGTTTGTTGACCATAAAGCACTCGTTCCTGGGTAACCACCAGAGTTTGGGAATAGAAAGAGGGAGGGTGGGGCGTGGGAGGGAACACAGAGCAGTATGGGAGTAACAGAACGGGCCAGGCTGAGTGATGAGAGGATCATGACATAAAGGGGTCATGTAGCCCTGATCCTTGTGAATCCCCTGGATAAATGTGTATTTTTAAACCAAATGTCAAAGGGTTACGGAGTAAAGAGGAAAGTGGTCTGTGGTGCAATCCGCTGACCAGTCCTGAGGCATTTGATGGTTAGACCTGATCTTCCCCCCCACCCAAAGAACTGCTTTCTTCCCAGGTTCCCTCTCTCCCTTTCTTCCCAATCCTACAGTTTCCTGCTCCTTCTTCCCTTAAAAATAGTCTTTCTTAGCCGTTCTTTCTCTTCTAATTCTTCCTTTGGCCTTAGGCATCTCAAAACCACAGACGGTGTTCATGGCTGAGAAGGGCTTGTGACCCTTAGATAAAAGCGTTCATCACAGTGTAAGGAATGAGTGTGAGAAAGAAGTGCTGTGTCAGGCTTCGTGCCGTGAAGTTTAGGAAGTGATTGCTCTAGCTACCAGTAAACAGCACGGCCTCTATGAAACTGAGTCATCGAGCCCATCAAACCCAAACACCTGTTCATTTTATGGCACCTTTCCTAGATACACAGGAAAGAGATCAAGGCAGTTACATTTGCTGTCCTGTTGGGACAGGAAGATCAGTGTACAAATACTCTTTATTATGCTCTGACTTCTTCCTGTCTTACCTAGGTACTGATGAACACACGAATTAATTGAAGCATCTTATAAAAACTTATAAGATTACAGAATTTATCAAGTTCATTTTTCTTTTGTCATAGATGCATAAAGACTTGTGTTCCCTTTTTATTAAACACATGACTGAATATTGGACCTGTTATGCTTGCAGGTTTTGCTTCTTGCCACATTTCCTTCTGCTTCTCACTGCCTTTTCTGTCACTATGTGTCTGCCACTTCTGCCTTCTGCTGCCTGCCCCCTTTTCTTTTCTCTGCCCCGTCTGCCACCTTCTCGTTGAAACATCTGCCTATTGTTTTCTTAGACTCTCTGCATCTGAAACCACCCTACTAGTCACATCATCTATTGTGAAGTTGAGGGAGTAATCATATATAAAATAAAGATGACTATGTAAATGATTATGGCATTCTGAAATTTTATAAATATTACATCAAACTATTGCTAAACCTAGGCATTTTTTATTGTGGACTATCAAATCTCTGGCCTTTATTAAACAATACTGAGAAGCATTTTTTTTATTTCATTGAAATATTTGTATTATCTGAAATGTTTATTTCACTCTAAGTATTCATGTCCAAACTCTCGAACAGAGCAGACAATATACATAGTACTCAGTCATATAACTGGTCTTGGATAAAAGATATTTGGAAAACAAAAATACTATTAAATAATATGACTTTTTTCTACTGCTTTTTCACAATATAAGGAATCCATTTGATGAACCATAGAAATAAACTGAATCACAGTGTTCCCTTTAGTGGATACACTTAAGTTAAAGACTGTATCTACCCTAATGGCTGTGTGACAGTATTCCTAAATGACCCTTGGAACCTACTGGGCATTTCACAAAGTAAACAAAATTCCCCTTGCAAGTTCTGACAACTGCCAGGCATTTTGGATGGTGAAGTAGGCTTCCTGGCAGAACATATGCCCCACGTGGCATGTTCCCTGTGTTCTAAGTTTGGAGAGGTTTCATACAAAGCATTTTTGTCAGTGGAAACCCTGTCCCTATGATGGACAAGGTTCTTATATCATAAGAAGTTTCTATCCAGGAGAAAATACGCTACATGGGTATAGCCACAGCGAAAGAGCCTTCCCACCATCCTGCACAGGTGCACAACTGTTCCATCTTCTCAAACGTTTGAGTGTGTAATAACTGGCCTGCTTCTTAAAAGAAAGATGTTTTTATCCTGCCCCATTCCCATTGAAATTTTAACTCCTTAGATCTGGAATCTGGTCCAGGAATCTGCATTCTTAACAAGTAAATTTATTGAAAATAGAGATGTCTTTACACAGCCTCTTTGTAGAGAAAACCAAAATAACTATATTTCTGCATCCAGACTCCCAGAGAATTTTAGCAGTACCATGTGTGAAACTGTATGTGTAGAATTCTGTTATTTTCTTTTTTCTTTTTTGAGAGAGAGAGCATGTGTGAGTGGGGGAGGGGCAGAGGGAGCCAGAGAAAGAGAATCTGAAGCAGGCTCCACACCTAACACAGAGCCCGAAACCTGACATAGGGCTTGATCCCCATGACCGTAGATCATGACCTGAGCCGAAATCAAGAGTTGGACGTTTAACTGACTGAGCCACCTAGGCACCCCTCTTTTCTAAGTTTTTGTTCTGTTGGTTCAAGGGTGATTTGTGAAGTCTATCTTATACTTCCTAAATATAATTAGACATCTGGATGAGAAAAAACTGATTCCAGAATTCTGATAGATCCTAAAATAATTTGATGAGTATAATTCACAATCAATTGTATTTCAATATACTTACCTAAATATTCTTATGTAAGAGACCTGTATATGAACATTAACTGGTAATTTTAGAATACATTTGTGGATTTTTGTTAGAAAATGTCATGAGAAAGTACAGTTATGATCACAAAAAATAATTTGTATTTACTGGCCAAATTAGCATTTGTAATTCTGAACTGTGAGTCTCATGTTAAAGTTAGCAATAGCTTACAAACATCAAGTACACAATAGAGACTTCTAAGACACAAACTATAAATTATCTTTATGAAATTACTGTTCTGCAAAACTTACACTTTGCAGGGTATATACTTCTTTAAAATGTGGAAAGGACATTGTTCATGAAGTAGGGACTTTGTTTTATTCACTACTATATCTCCAGCATCTCGAACAATGCCTATGTAACTGGTACTAAGTATGTAGGTGGATAGTGTCATAGATGGATAGATGGATGGACGGACAGACAGACATAAACAGTTGAATAGCATTTACATATAATATCCCTAAAAGCCTTTGGATACAACAAAATTATTAACTTTGTTTTAAATGTTTATTTTGGGGGAGGGGGGAGAGAGCATGAGTAGGGGAGGGGCAGAGAGAGAGAAGAACAGAGGAGGATTTGAAGCGGGCTCTGTGCTGACAATAGAGAGCCCAACACAGGGCTCAAACTCATGAACTGAGATTGTGACCTGGGCCAAAGTCAAATACTTAACCAACTAAGCTACCCAGGAGCCCCCAAATTTTTAACTTTTTGCAGTTGCTAACCTATCTCTTTGAAATCCTTATGCAAAGTGTTTAAAGGGACAGAATGATATTTTGGTGGCCTAGTGCACTTGTAAGATTTCCCACAGCATAGGTGGTGTTTCCATTGAACTTCATTGTAATATGTGAATGCTTGAAGAACCCAACATTTGCCCCAGACATATGCTTAAAAAACACTACTACTTCATGAGACCAATCAGACCAAACTGTATAACTGCACTAAATTGTATCTGTCACTACCAACATGGGTCTTTACCATGGTGAACAGGTGCAGACAGAAATAAAACAATGTTAACTGATCTTACTCAGCAGAAACTACTATGGACAGCACAGGCGCACTCAAACAGTTAGCTCTTCTTCCAAAAAGAAAAGTCCAGAATAAAAGTACTCAAAGTCAGGCAATACCAAGACAGAAATGACTTTCTGAATATTCAAGTTATTTTCAAGTTACAAGCCCATCGTGGAAACCTAAAGAAAAAAATGTATTATTTGTCACCATGTTATAATCCTAGTTGGTCATAGTCCTGATTAGAGAACATAGTTCTCTTTCACAGGTGGTAGGGGGTGGCTAGGTTGTATAAATTTGTCTTCTTTAAAGTGTTGTTTTTCGGTCAGATGACATCTTTAAAACATCTCTTATCTCAAGACTTTTGACGCTTGTATGTAGAATGTTTTAAAGATTGCAAAAATCAATCCATCTAATAACTGGAAGATGAAAATAAAATCTGTGCTCTGTTTCAGACGTGATTATCTCACCTCTCCCAAAGCTGAAACTCCTCATCTGTGGCAGATAGCACAGGTTAGGCATCCATTTGACCCTAGAGCAGGGAGAGGCACTGCAGGCGCGGGAGCATGCCGCCTTAGAGTACTCACAGAATTCAGAGAGCCGGTCCGCTTGGAGAAACACAGTGCTGCAGTACTGTGGAGCGAACAAGTTAAAAAGGTCCCAGAATTACAGGCCTTCTGCCCAGCCCCCTAGATCTTTTGTCTGTCTGTAAGAAATAAGGGTAGAAAAGAAAGAAAAATAAATTCACAGTCGAATGGAATGACACACAATGAAAAGTAATGCTGTCCTCCATTCTCCCTTCTTTGCCTTACCGCGATGATCAGTTTCTGTTGTTAGTTGTAAAGATCACCTATGTGATTTCCAGTAATGCACATAGATTTTGTTTCTTAAAATACTAGCTGTGGGCAGTATGTGCTGTCTCCTCACTTTAAAATATGCGGAAATTAGTGCGTCTCTTCCTCTTTCAATCTTTCTTCTCTCTTCCCCATCCTAATTTTTGTTAATGGTATCATTTTTATATTATATTTATTATAGCATGCACTTTTTATTACCTGATTATAGACCTGTATTCCATATCTGTAGAAAGTCAGTAAATAGTGAACAATATTTTCTCTCTAGAACCAGGTAGAGTGATTGAAAACATGTGGAAGGGAATATAATTCTAATCCTGTAGATTTAAACTTTGCTTTTCAAAGAAAAACCTTCCAGGAACCCGTCTAATGGAACTTCGAACTTTTTTCTAGAAAGCTTCCTTAATTTCCACGTCAACTTCATCTGGCACCGATATCCTTTTAATCCTCGTTATAATATCCTTTTTTTCACTGTGCTATCCTGCTGCAAAGAAATTTTAGCATGATGAGTGTGTGAATGGCAAATTTCAAAAAATGACTTCATTTTGCCTTCACTGTAGAGTAGTAAGTGACTGACAGCCCTTTGATGTAAGACATGATTTGAAATGTTTCACATAATCTAGTGTGTATGTATTTCACGTATATGGAATACATATAATACATGTAAAATCTTTAAAGATATGACCTGTGTGTTGACATAGTCTGTAAACATGAATATTCTAATAGTTGATGAAAAATAAGACTGGGCACATTCCTCATCTCCACTGTTTTTACTTTTTTCTGACATTCTTCAGGACCCAGCATCCACTTTAGCCCTTAATTCTACCAATGGAGCAAACCATGACGGTGAGAATCCATAGATATTGCAGAAAAAAAGTGGGAGATGAATGTGGACAGATTAAGTAAATATAGAAAATAGAGGTGCTCAAGAGAAGAAGGACAGACTGGTAACAAAGGAATATAATACAAAGCAATAATAACTCTCCAGTCATAGAACACTAATTTTCTTTATATAAATCAAGTGTAAGTAGCACTTTGCTGCTGTATTAGGGAGATCTCATATCTATTCTCCTTCCTTTCCTACCTTCCCTAAATAAGGATTCTCAGCAATAGGAAATGGACATGAAAGGAATAGACTAAAGCCAACCACTGCATATCTTCTACACCATACTCAAGAATTTTACCTATTGTTCCCTCCTCTTTCCCCCATAATAAGACTTCGGAGAATGAAAACAGTATTTCACTCTAAGAATAACTTGGTGAGGTATTTAGTCCCATTATGGAGGGAAAGGTTTGATCAGAGTCTAAATCAGATACTACTTGATTGCTTTATTATTAGAATTCTTTGGGGCGCCTGGGTGGGTCTGACTTTAGCTTAGGTCATGATCTCACAGTTCGTGAGTTCAAGCCCTGCATCGGGCTCTGTGCTATCAACTCAGAACCGGATTCTGTGTCTCCCTCTCTCTCTGCCCCCCTCACCCCCCGCTCACATTATCTCTCAAAAATAAACATTTAAGAAAAAAAAATTCTTTCAATCTAGTGAATATATGACAAAGAAACAAAAGTGAGTTTTCCGTCCTTTTAACACATTTAACAAATTTTAATTCAAACTTTAGGTTCTCAGAATTTTACAGGAACCTGAGACTATATAGGGCTACCTACCTCCAATGAAGTTTAACTCTGTGATGAAAATAAGCTAGTTGCACCTACTTAGAGTAGGTAAGAGGGAGGATGATATTTCTGATCTTTAGTTATGCTACTAGACAACCTCTAAGCCAGACTTCACAAGAAATAGTCTTTGTTGGGGCACCTGGGTGGCTCAGTTGGTTAAGCAGCCGACTTCGGCTCAGGTAATGATCTCACAGTTCGTGGGTTTGAGTCCTGCCATCGGGCTCTGTGCTGACAGCTCAAAGCCTGGAGCCTGCTTCAGATTCTGTCTCGCTCTCTCTGCCCCTCCCCCATTCACACTCTGTTTCTCTTGCTCTCTCTCTCAAAAATAAATAAACATTAAAAAAATAAATAGTCTTTGTTGGCCTTTGGTGCAGATGGGTATCTGGTATTTTTTTGTTGCCTTGACTTCCTACCCAAATATCTAGAGCTTTTAACTTTGCAGTTTATTTTCCAGAAAGTAAAAGTCCTGCTGTATATGTAGCTTAGAGACCTTATTTGGTTTTTGTTGATTAAATTACAAGCAAGGTAGCAAAGATTCTCAGAAAGAACAGTTTGTGATTCTTTTGCTATAAAGAAGGAAAATTTCATCCTTTTTCTTCACTAATGTTATAAAACTCTTGGCTGCTTATCTCATGAGTGGAATACCAGGAGAGGTACTGGTGACACTTTATACATCTCCCATCCTGGCTCTCCAGTTGACCTTAGAACTAGTGCCTTAGGGAGAACAACCATGAAGATACAGTCAAGGGAAGGCAGAGGACAGATGATGTGTCTTTAATCCAAAGCTGGGCCTCTATCACTGATGTTTCAGAAACTTGAAGAAAAGCCAAACATTGATCACAAAGTCAGGTTTGGTGGATATGTATCTGGAAAAACTGAAGAGACTATCAAGAAAGGATGAGAATGAGGAAGGGGACAAGAATTTCATAAGAGGACAAAGGTGCTTATAATTAAATGCAACTTTATTAACCTAATATATTAAGAAGTGATCTAGGGGCTCCTGGGTGGCTCAGTCGGTTAAGTGGCCGACTTCAGCTCAGGTCATGATCTCACGGTTCGTGAGTTCGAGCCCTGCGTCAGGCTCTGTGCTGACAGCTCAGAGCCTGGAGCCTGCTTCTGATTCTGTGTCTCCCTCTTTCTCTGACCCTCCCCCACTCACACTCTTTGTCTCCCTCTCTCTCTGACCCTCCCCTGCTCACACTCTGTGTCTCTCTCTCTCTCAAAAATAAATAAACGTTAAAAAAAATTTTTTTTAAAGAAGTGATCTAGCAGTCTTGTGGGATTTCTATCTCCATGTACCCTCCTCACGAATATATATCATTCCGGCCTATTTTTGCATCTGTTTATTAACTGATATAGCTAAAAAAATAAACCAAGTTGGATTGAGGCTACCATTTTACCTGTCTTGAGATTATTCATACTTTGTTACTTTGGTAGCACCTTGCGTAGGGATAGATTGGTGTCCACATTTCCTCATCCTTATCTCTTTTGTGCCTCTTCTGTGATCCCTTCAGCCTTGCATGTCATATAGCCCGTCCCCTTCCTGTTTTTACCTTTTTTAACAAACAGATTTATTTTCTGTAGCTGTGGCCACATTGAATAGTCATCTCAGAAACTGACATAAGTGCCAAAGTTCACTTATGCATTTAAGATAGAAACATTAAAAAGAGTAGTAGAGGGTGCCTGGGTGGCCCAGCCAGTTAAGCATCCGACTTTGGCTCAGGTTATGATCTTATGGTTCGGGGGTTTGAGCTCTGCACTGGGCTCTGTGCTGATAGCTCCAAGCCTGGAGCCTGCTTCAGATTCTATCTCCCTCTCTCTCTGCCCCTCCCCCACTCACGTTCTGTCTGTCTGTCTCTCTCTCTCAAAAATAAACATTTTAAAAAAATAAAAAGTAGTAGAGTATGTGTAGTACTCATTAAGATAGTATAATAAAACATTCACTTAAATTGCACCCCAGGCCAAACCAGCAGTATAAACCATCTTTTTTTGTTTTTCTCTGTATTCTGTAACTTGTATTAGACTGTATATTTGGGAGAGTAAGAGAGTGTATTTTTTTATCTTTGTTTATCCAGTGCCTAATATAGTTCTTGGCATGTTGTTGAATAAATAAATGAATGATTTGAATAATCCAATATGAACTGACTTTAAATGTTGGAGGTACTTGAGTGATGAGGAAAATGCAGAAGTCTGCCCTATCTCTTTGTTCACTTCCATTGACTTTGCTCTAAGAACAACCATGGTCTTTTCAGTATTATTTTGGGACTCTTGCTTTTTCATTTGGAAGGAAAAAGCACAAGCAGGAAAGAGAAGAAAAGTTCATGAATCAGGACATAATGTGGTGGGAATCTTAAGATTCTAAAGATTGAAAATAAGAGCCTACTGGGGTTGCCAGCTTTATTAACCTCTCCTATAGCTCTTGATAGTTTAGTTAAAAAAAAAAAAAAAGTAGTGTTTATTAGCCTATATATAATGAAATGGCACCACGATCCAATTGCTGGCTTCTTTTAAGACCAATTCCAGTAATTTCACTACCTAGCATCTAATACATCATCCACCTAGAGTCTGCTTTGTGCTAGATGAAACCCCCTGTCTTTCATGTCTGCTCTTGTCTGAGTCTTTAGCTAGTATAGGTGGGAAAGATAGAAGTTAATCACAAGATTTGATTTGCCTATTGCTGATCACTCTGAATCAATATAAAATACATTGGGAGTTTTAAATAGTATTCAAACCCCCCTTTAATTTTATTTTATTTATTCTTTTTTTTTTACTCCGCATATTTGGGATTGAGAAGCCTAAGTGTAAATATTATTATTATTATTATTATTATTTTGCATTAAATAAGCCGATTGAATGTATACTGTTTACAAAGGATCATGCCAGGCTCTAGGTGATACAAAAGTGCCATTTGGTCCTTGTCTTCAAACAGTATATTGACTGATGACTGACAAGTGTACTATACTCTGAGATATGATATAACATTATATGAAATCATACTAGATAGAACCATGACAGCAGCACCTGGCTGGTTCGGCGGTAGAGCATGTAACGCATAATCTCAGGGTGATTAGGTCAAACCCCACATTGGGCGTGAGCCTACCTAAAATAAAAAAATAAAAAAAGAACCATGGCAGGGAAATTAATTGAGGAAAAAGCTGCTCTTCTCCAAATAAAATATCTCATCTTTCCCTATGAAAGACAAGTAAATGTCAAGCACAGAAGAACCTAATGAATAAATCAAAGAACACCTAGTTTTTAAATCCAGTTATCATCATCAAACATTTGTGAGTTATTGTAACTAATGTGTATTAATATAGCACTTTTGCTGACAGTGCATTTAACACAACTGTGAACTACATACAGAGAGGTCAAAAACCATTTACAACATAAATTTAGCATGTAGAGTATGTGAGAGGTCATATAAATCAGCAAGAAATGAAAACTTGGGTATTTTTCATAATTGGCAAAGGATATGAATACAGTTCACAGAAGAGGAAGTCTAAATAGCCAATTAATGGTATTCAAGTTCACCCTTGGGAAATGTAGACTAAATGAAAATTTGACCCCTCATGTCACATATCAGACTGACAAAAAATTAAAGTTTAACAAGCGTACAAAGAAGGAAGCATTTTTAACTGTTGATAGTTAAAACTTCCACCATTTTTAGAGAGCAATTTGATATACCAAAATCTACCAAAATCCAAATATCTAATAAGTTCTTGGAGCCTCTGACCAACAATTCTACTGTGATGTGCCTATCCAACAAAGTACTCACACATGTACCCAAAGCTGTAAGTACAAGATCACAGAAGTACTGTATATAAGAGCAAAAAAGAATGCGAGAGCCTAAATGTACACTAATAAGCAAATATTTAATAAATTGTTGTACCCTAAATATTGTAAGGCCATTGAGGTCAGGTAAATATAAAGGTCCTACATGAATAGATTGCTAAGATACAATGTTAAATGAAAAGAGCATTTTATAAAACATATTTACAAATATTTCATAGGATGTATGCATTTTTATGTAGGCTTCTAAAATGCCTAAGAAGGTCTAAATTATCTAAAATGTGTCTAAATTGGGGCACCTGGGTGGCTCAGTCGGTTAAGCGTCTGACTTCGGCTCAGGTCACGATCTCACAGTCTGTGGGTTCGAGCCCCACATTGGGCTCTTGTGCTGACAGCTCAGAGCCTGGAGCCTGCCTCAGATTCTGTGTCTCCCTCTCTCTCTGCCCCTCCCCTGCTCACTCTCTGTCTCTCTCTCTCTCTCTCTCAAAATAAAATAAAGACATAAAAAAAATTTTTTTTAATAAATAAATAAAATGTGTCTAAATTATCTAAAATCTAGTAAGATAAAAACCAGATCCTTATCTAACTTCTATTCACTTTTTCTCCTACAGTTTATTGTCTTTCTCTGTTAACTTTTTAGATCGGTAATCCTTCATTGTGCATCATATTTTCTTTTCATTTAGCAACAAATTAGGAATTGTCATTAAAATAAACTCAACATATCCTCTTGTAACTTGAGGCAACATTTTTAATGACCATTTATGATAAATGTCTCCAAGTAATCTAAAACATGAATCTTTCTTGTCTTGACAGAAACTGCCTTAACATATTGGCCTCACATAAGGATTTGCATTTATTGGATTTGTTTTTTTTTTTTTTTTTTTTTAATTATTCAGGGCATGCATGCTCAAACCAAGACCTTCCAGTATATGTGGGCCACCCACTTCTTCCTCCATTGTTCTCATTGTCAGTAGCCACTTTCTGTCCATCTGGAAGTAAAGGGTATTAAGGTAGCCTCACTCCCCATGTAGTTTTTTGCCAAGCAGAGCTTTGGATTTCTGAGACTTCCTTATTATTCTTCTTTCATAGTGGAAGTAACTGGACTAGGACCAGATGGTTCCATGCTGTGACATTTGCAAGGGCTCTTTGAGCGCTACCACTAAACTGGCCAAACTTTGATCAAAGCGAATATTCTTGGTCTTTTCCTTCAGAGAGTTAGCACTCTAGTTTGGAATGTTGCTTATAGAAGATTATTTGGTTTTCTTTTGAACTTTTCATAAAAAGCAGCTTAATAGATGGAAGGTTTTATAGTTATCATGATATTTCACTTGAAAATATTTTTGAAAATGAGACCTTGCAAGGATATGGGGTGTTTCTGTCTAAGCTTGCTAAACAGTCACTTTATGCTGATTTCCTGTTTTCTCTTATTTCAGATAATTTTACTCTTATTTAAGACAATTTTTAGACTGAAACAGATCCCTTATATTTTTTAACCCTTTAAGTATAATTGACCATCTGCAAAGTTTTAAGTATAATTGAAAATCTGCATGTGTAGACTTAGGATTTCAGTATTAGAATTTTAAAACTTCTTCCATAATTCTATCCTGCTAACTTAAAAAAGCTACGCCTTTCTTTCTTGTTTTGTTCACATATTTTACGTTTGAGTGTCTCTGTGTAAAAGTGGCAGTGGAGTCAGTTTGAGGAGAAGAATAACACTGCTGTGGGAAGATTTTTACTTCTTCTTGGTTAGATCTGCACCCTTCTGGGGTTATCTGTGTCATTATAGTGCTCATATTTAATGTCTTAAAAAGATAATAAGGTATTGAGTGCTCTTTGCCAGGTTTGAGTTAAATGTTATACATGTATTTTCTCATGGAACCATCAAAACAATCTTTGGAAATAGATAAAATTATCCCTGCTTGACAGATGATGAAACTGTGGCTTAGAAAGATTAGCCTGTAAAACTAGCGAGATGCAGAACTTTCTGTTGAATTTAGATTTGTCTCATTCAGAATCCCATGCCCTTCATTTCTTCATGTCATGCTATTTCCCAGAGCGTTCCAGGACGAAAAGTTTCTCTATGAAGGCCACAAAAACACTGGCTCATTTCCTCATTTTGTTATTTCTTCTTTTTTTTTTTTTTTGCATTTTCATACTTTTATGATGGAAATGGTTATGAAAGATACAAAAACCACTCATTGAGTGTTTATCTAGCTTTGTAGAAATCTGCTGCTGTCCAGGTGGCTGTCATTTGTATCTCTGTCCCTGTCCTTCGTAATTCCCTTGCAAGAAAGGATTCTTCACAATTTGCTTACATCAGAATTTTGATTCATTGTATTCTTAACATTTCTAATGCCGTGGGATCTGAAGCGAAAAGTGTTTTCAATATAAATTCTCTCATCTAAAATAACAAAATCTTGAAACCACAAAACCTAACCACTTTAACCTAAGAATCTCCTCTTCAAGGTCAGATCACTGTGTAACTTTCTGGTGTAATTCATATTCCGATTTTCCCTGGGTGTAAATTCTATAACTTCTACAATTTGAGGCTAAAGGAAACTTCCAGCAAATACAAAATAAAGAAGAGTAAACTCATATGTATCTGATAGTTTGTTTTGATGGACCTGCAGTTTTGGTAATAAAAGTGTATCGTATCGTATTGGTTTTCCTTTCCATTTTAAACTAGATATAATTTGGTAGTGACGTGTTTTCTTCTTTGCGTTCAAAGGGCAGCCACTCTACAAAAGTGGAAGCTGTGGTCAGAACTCTGATGCGAATTCAGCATAGAGACCCGGGGGCTAAAGCACTGGTCTTCTCAACGGTACAGTCCCCACGTTCCTCCTTGGTCTTGGCCCACACTGCCGTTCTGCCTCTAGTCGGCTTATGTCTGAGAGTTCGTGTTTGATGTTTACCCTCATATAGTAGAGATTTAGAATTACTGTTAGATTTCCCTGTTCGTGTTTTTTTTTTTTTATATGTCCATAGGATAGAATTATTTTTAGAGGAGTTTGGTGAAGTTTCCCAAGGCAATTTCTACAGCTACATGTCCTGTTAATGTTTTATGGGGTTTTTCTAATATTAATATGTTAAAAACTGGAACCTATAACCTTGAAAGTCTCATTTCACAAATGAAATTTGTTGTTTAAGAAAAAGAAAGTCTACTGAATAAAATTTTGAGTTTTGAATGCCCCCTTTCTGTAAAGAGAGCATTCATACTGTTCTTCCTTTCTGATCTCTAAGAATTAAATTTCTGCCTACGGCTCATTAAAAAATATATATATTGAGTAAAAATTCTAGTTTTCATTTCTAAATGGTAAGTAACGACATCCATTAAGCACTCCATTATTTATTTTCTATTATTTCTCTTTATCTTCCTTCAGTTCCCAAAGACAGTCATGTTTTTACCCTGTCTTTAACCAGCATTTGATCTCAAAAAAAAAAAAACACTACCATTTTGATAGAACTAAATAATATTCATGGTACTACATTTGAAGGGATTTTTTTCTTAATTCTGGGGTCCAAAAGTTATGTTCATTTAGTCCCTTTTCAACTCCTTTTTATGTGAAAGCTATGTGTAAATATTTGTTTTATTATTGTTTTATGTGTTCTAGTGGCAAGACGTATTAGATATTATTTCAAAAGCCCTCACTGACAACAACATGGAATTTGCTCAGATCAGCCGTGTTAAGACATTTCAGGTATGTCAAGAAGATTTTACTTGTGTTTGGGGAGGCAGGGATTTAGTTGCAAATTTAAACTGCTGTTAACTAGCCTACTTTCATTTATTAAGGGTGTAAGGGTTTGAATTATTGATTATGAAATTAACATTCAAAAGCAAAGTGGAGAAACTGTAATTAATTTTCTATCCAGTTATACCTGTAGCAAGATCTTTTGTTGTTGTTTTTTTTTTTACGATCTTCTAACTTGAGGTTGTTGGCTGTAATAGAGGAAGAGACGGCCTGTGATTCACCTTTTGAATGGACAGGGCCATCATGCCAGGATTAGGTTCTCAAGACACTGTGTCAGGCAAAACTATATAGCAAAGTCCTTACATTCCACTCTGCACAACGACAGGCACACAGCCTAAGAGGCAAAAAATGAAAAGACCCAAGTGAAAATGTAGCCGATTCATGTCTCTGACCTTATCCTCCCTCTTAACACTTCCTTCTCTCTCTCTTTTTCCTCCAAGCTCATGTAGTTTAATCTGCATCCATCACATACATACATCTTGTGCCTCCACTGTATCATAATGAACAAGAGGGCTTGTGTGAAACTTTTCCTCATGAAGTCAAGCAACAAGTTTACATTTTCTAAAATTGGTAACTTTACATTGACTCTTCTTAATTATGACATTTCACAATGATCTGGATACCACTAGGCTTCTTTAATATGAGCTATAATATACCACTCTTACTTTTAACTGATGCAGCTAAATTTTAAATGTACCTTTCTTTTTTAGGAGAACCTCTCAGCATTTAAACATGATCCCCAAATCAATATTTTGCTGCTGCCCCTGCACACAGGTTCTAACGGATTAACTATCATTGAAGCAACTCATGTTCTCTTGGTGGAGCCCATATTGAACCCTGCCCACGAGCTTCAGGCCATTGGGAGGGTGCACCGAATCGGACAGACCAAGTAAGGACTAAACTTAACATCACTCACTTCTGCTTCAAGTTTCTAAGATACAAATCAGTGTTTAAGTTCTTCATTTATGTTCATTAGAACCTATTCATTTTTAATAATGTCCTTATATATTATATTTTCAAGTATTATTATATGACCAACAGACGTTTTGAGATTTCCAGCCCTCCCTCCTTGAGCAAATCCCAGATTCTCCCAGATTTTTGTCTGCAAACTCTACTCTGATCACTTTACCAAAATAGTTTCTTACAATATTTAAGACAGTTGAAGAGTTGAAGATATCCATTGTGACATTGAGAAAAATTGATTTTTGATTGTCTAAAGTAGCCTGTATTTAAAAGAAGGCAGATCTCATTCATGACTCCTTTTTAAATTCTTCCTCTTAGGGAAAGACAGTCCCTTAGGTCCACTCTAAGAGATAATTAGATTTATTTTAGACCCAAAGCAAACCTAATAGTGAATACTGTGTAATATCTACTACTTTTATTCAAATATCAGAACAGAAAATTATTCTTCATAAGACCTCTTAGATGTATTACCTCCTCGATATTAGATGCCTTGAATGCATAGAAAAAATCCATACTGAGTACTCATTAAATAAATGTTGATTGAGCAGCAACTGTATGTCATACATTGTTCTAGACACTGAAGACTTAAACTGAGTAAGACATAACTTACTCCCCCAAGGAGATCACTGTGTAGCTGTACCAGAAACAGAACATTTGACATATTGCAGTAGAGTGCAAAAATACAATAGAAGTACTTTGTAACAGAAGAAGGGGCTGATCGGTTGTGCCTAGAAAGTCAGGGAAGGCTTCATTGGGTTGAGTCTTGAAGAAATAATTATTTCAAAGTTGAGCTAGAAAAGGGTGATCACACAGCCAAAGAGAGCTGCATGTTCAGGAACGCAGAGCAGATAAACACCATGATATTCCTAAGGACTAGCAGGAGTTTGGAATTGTGGGGTATAGATCCTGTGAAGACAAGTGGCAGGAGATCCAGTCTTACATGCCCTACTCAAAGACCTGAAGGACTCTGTAAGCAATAGCCAAGAGAGCAAATGAGGACTTTTCATTTTCAGCAGGCAAGAGACATGTTTATCAAATAAACTCTTAGTAAAATATGGCAAGGTAACATAACTGTAAAAAATGTACGCTTGTTCCAAGCACTGTCGAGTATCATTTAAAATGCAGCTATGTCTTATTAGGTTGTTTTTTTGGTTTGTTTTTTCTTATGCTTTTAAACATTGACTTCTCATCTTTTCAGTGTTTTCCAAGGCGTAGACTAGACTCAGCTCAGATGTAAGGCCACAATCTAAAAAGGCCATTCATCAGTACCTGACAATCTTACTTTGCTTCCCTAGTAAATAGATTTTTCCACTTTCTGAAGACATGATCTTAAACGTCTTCTGTATCTTCCTGCCCCCCACTGATAACAGTCTTGCCTCACATGTGAAAAACAGATACGTCAGATTTGAAGCATCTCATCTTTCCATCACCAGCCTGAGCAGTCTACCTGAGTGCTGTATGCCTCATTCAGTAAAGTGTCACTGAGCACCTTCTGTGTGCCAGGCGCTGTTTTAAGTATTTGAGATGCCCTTGTCGAACTTAAATTCTAGTTAAAGATAGCTGGTAGAGAGATGGTAAATGATAAACAGAAGGAAAATCTACTCAGTTAGGAGCTAGAAACGTAGAACAGGGTAAAGAAGATTAAGAGGGCATTTGCCTGGACAGGATGGCATGCAAGATTTGTATGGAGAAATTAACGTCTGAACAAAGAGTTGAAAGGGATGAGAAAGTCATGCAGCTGTTCATAGAGAGTAATATTCAAGTAGAAAGCACACTCATTGCAAAGAACCTAAGTCAGGAGTGTACCGGTATGTTTGAGGAATAGCGAGGAGCCAGAGTTGTTGAAGTAGAATAAGCAAAGAGGGGAGAAGTAGGAGATGAAGTCAGAGAGCTGGTAGGGGAGGCGATGGTCTGATTTGAGTGTAAGAGAGAATAGAGTTTTATTTATTTATTAACACACACTTATCTAACAGAGAGGGGTTAAGTCACTTGTCCAAGGTCACATAGCTAGCAAAAGTGGTGGCGGGTTTCAAACACAGCTGCTCTGCCTCCCCAGTCCGTGCTTGTAAGCACAACACATGGCTGCCTCTGCATCACTGTAGGACTCGTATTTTGAGCAGTTTTGCTGCAAAGAGCAGAGAAAAGGAAGAGTATGAGGAAGAGTGTAAGATCAAGAGGGTTTTTTTGTTGTTGTTTCTCCTTTCATAAGGGAGAAATAAAGGAATGGTTCATTAAAGACAGAGAACCAACTAGTGAAGCAAGAGAGGAGAGAGTGTAGACAATGCTCAAGTGCAGGCATTGGTCATGGGGGGTGGGGGGCAGGGCCAGTTGGGATGTTTCCTCTATAGCAAGAAGCAGGAAGGCACAGTATCTTCCCTCCCTTCTATTACAGCGGGAGAAGTGTCCCTTTTGTTTCAAAAGCCAGCCATTCTACTTGTCATGGGTGCCATCCCTTCTCATATTCTCAAGGACATTCCTCTTGTAACACATGACCACAAAAATATGTCTTAATATCACCCATTGGTAGAAACACTTCCCTACATTCCTCCTCCATCCACTTCCTGACCCCTCTGCTTTCAGCCTTTCTGGTGGGGTTTTGGTCCTCACTGTGCCACCGAAATGAGGTTTCATAATACTATTAATGACCTACTTCTTGCCAGTGGTCCCTGAGGGCTCTTTTTTTCTCATCTATGCTTCCTAGATGAGTTCATCCAGTCCCAGAGCTCTGAAGTAGCATTTATGTGTGGATGACTCTCAGACGTATGTCCCCAGTCCAGACATGCCCCTTCAGCTCCCATCTCAGACTCACACACCCAGTTCTGCTGCTTCATACATCTCTGGACTCTACCTGCCCTTGGATACCTAGCTAATGGAAACCTCAGGTTTATCATGGGCTGTGCTCCCACCCACCTCAAGCCCTCCCCTTTTTATAGTCTGCCTCTCTTATCTGTAGTTTCTCAGACCAGAGGTCTGGGACTTTCCAGATTTGTCTCTTTGTCCACACGTCCACACCATCACTGAAGTCTTGCCAGCTCTACCTGCCAGCTCTGTCTTGCCAGATATTCCAAATCTTCTGCTACTTACTGTTCCCACTGATCCAACCAGAGTACAGCCCACCCCCTTACCTGGACTCTTACAGAACTCCTTACCTTTTGCACCTCATAGTCCATGCCCCATGCAGGAGCCAAGGAGAGGTCTAAAGTATAAGCGAGTACAAATGAAATCACCCATAAAACCCACGGATGGCTTACCCCCATAACCACAGGAAAATCCAGATTCCTGCCATGTCCCTCCAGACCCCACACAGTCTGGTCCCAGCCCACCTCTGCAATCTCACTTCTACTCTCTACCCCTACGTTACAGTACACTTCCGCCACACCAGCCTTCTTTTTGCCCTAAAGACATTTTAGCTTGTTTCAAGCGTGTTTTAAGAGCTTGCATTTACCTGTTGTTTCTTCTGTTTGGATGCTCTTCCTGCTTCTCCTTTGCTGAGTGGCCTCCTTCCTATCGGTCATGTCATATGTCTCAGCTGCCTCTGTGGCATTATCTGATTTGTGTGTTTACTGTGTGTCTCCCCTTGTTAGAATGTCAGTTCATTAAGACTAGTTTGTTTTATTCACTGCTGACCCTCCCCCCCTGCCGCCGCAGCACACTGATGAGTACCTGCCAGTCGGCACCAAGTGACTGATGAATGTAGCATGTAATATGCAAAGTCTTGTTTGTCCTGATTACTTTTAAGACGTTTTTAAACTTATCATTGTTATGTACCTTCTAGACCTACCATTGTACACAGATTCTTAATTAAGGCAACAATAGAAGAAAGAATGCAAGCCATGCTGAAAACTGCTGAGAAGAGGTAGGTAACACTTTCTCCAAGTCAGTGGGCGTTTCTGTTTACATGAGGTTGTGTGAGTGTTTGGGTCTTCTTCACTTAGATGACCACTTAGTCAACCAAAAACAATTATTAAGTGAAAATACTTTTTAAAAGCAAGGTGAGACATTTTACCCATGTAAACTTTCCCAGTTAATGCTCTGAACATCCTATATTTGATTTAATTTATTAATAGGGATTGTATTGTATAAAAATATTTAAACTGTCCTACTTTTCTTTGCCATATTGGATTACTTTTTAAAGAAATCTGTCTTTATGTCCCAGCCTTAGTCTGGTATCTGTATAAAAGGAAACTTACAGTGTTGCTTTATACATCACACATCTTAGTTACACACATAGGAACATCTGGACTTAAAACTCAGCTGGGAATTGTGATATTGGTTCCAAAGACACAACAGAACCAGAGAGACCAAAGTAGCCTTAATTTTAAAAACTTAACTTTAGAATTATAAAACTTTCTAATATTGACTCTACAATTTCCTTTAAAGTCATTTTGAAAATATAAACCAATGCCTTACTACAGCCTTATGAAATAGCTATGATTGGAAGATACAAAAGAATAATTGCCCAAGAAGGGATGTCTCTACAGAGGTACTGTGCAGAGCAAAGACGCAATTTGAAACCAGAAATCTCCTTCCATCTGTGGTTTAATCGGAAGGGAAGAGTCTACCATGAAAGCTGTTTGCATCAGACATGAAGGCTTTTTGTTGATGTTGTTTCCATGTGTAACAGAATTCGGTGATTATAGTTAAGCCACTTAAATGACATAGCAATTAGAAGAGCTGTTGAAATTCTCTGAAATACACTAACTTTGGATAGCAAGAAGGTAAATTGTAAGGTGAGAGTCTTGGTAGCTGTTGGCACGGGTTTTATTTCTTTGTTTTATTAATCTGTAGAGAAAAGGACATTTTATAACAAGCCTGAAAGTACTATACAGAAGTCTTCACTAATTTTGACAAGAAGTAATAATGATCCTTCACCAACTTTCTACTCCGAGTTTACAAACACTTATCAACAAATATGTTTTTAGATTATAAGAATATTATATTTTTATCTCATTATGTCTTAGATTATTGTAGGACTAGAGCGAAATATAAGACAAATGTAATCGTTTATTCCTTGGTTTCTTTCTGACTCTACTCACTTGGAAAATTGTGCAGTCACACGAACTCGTCGGTCAAGCATTCAGAAGCCTCCGTCTTAACCTTGGCTGATCTGGCAGATCTGTTTACCAAAGAAACTGAAGAACTTGAATGAAGTACACTTGATTCGGTCCACAGACTTTAATGTATTTAAAGTTTTTCATAGCTTATAGAGCAAGTTATAAGTAAAAAATCCAGTAGATGTCAGTAAACACTGTTCTTCACTGAACGAATTTCTTTGTTTTTTTTAGTTGTACAGTGTCCTAGTAGTTACTGAGTCCTTTCCAATATCTTGTTTCCAAAAGATCTATCCAGATTTTTAATTCTACACTCCTACTACAACATTTATTTTTGTTCCAAAGAATATCTATATCTGATGAGGCAAGGGAATTAAGAGAGGTAACGTGTACTTTTCTTTTGATAAGATCAGTGTTAAACGAGTTGGAGAAAGGGAGAAAGTAAACTATCTAGTTTTATATGACCTAGTATGTTTGACCCACATAAATCTCAGTTTGGGAAGGGCCTTCAGTATCTTTAGCACATGATTCACCAATATCTTGCTAGTAATATTTTAAGTACCTGGTGAATTATGTTAACTCCTAGTTATTTGAGTAGTTTTAGACTATAACTCCATGCATAGTAACTTTACAATAATATAACTCCTAACAATAAGTTAATATCAGGCCAGTATTTCTTTTCTCTGTATATTGCTACTAAAAATTGAAACATTGAGCACTTCTTATTTCTATGATGTGTTAGGTAGTGTCAGTGTAAGCAGTGAACTTTAAATAGCATTTTAAGGGTATTCATGTTTACCGTAAAATTATCTAAACTGCTTTCTCTACTTTTAATTTTTCTTATTGTTAAGTTTTTACTTGTTTTAAGATCGATGTATCTGTAAATATTGCAAGTTTTATCATTTTAGTTCTTGATCATTATAACATGGAAATTATGACAGGGTTTTGTGGGGGGTTTTTTAGTTTTGTTTTTTTGTTTTTAATCATTATTACTGATGTTTTGGGGACTTTTCCTTTCCCGTGTTCTTGGGAAACTGGACTTCTAACCACTAACTTTGTGATAATTTGTTATTTTATTTCACTAGGACTTCTCTCAAGGACTAGTATTTGATCTTTGGAACAAGAGAATGTCATATTTATATAAGCAAATAATCGCAACTGATAACAGCTGAGTGTTTCTTCTTCTGTGAAGAATTAATGGACTTTGAAACCACTAAAGAAGGAGTAGCTTGTTTTATCCTAGCCATTTGATGTAATACAAAGGTTCTTGTTTTGTTTTCTTTGAGCCGTCAGAGTTTTAAATGACCCTCAGGACTCATTAGCTCCTACTCAGCTGCCCAGAAAACTGTAACAGAAGTATCCCTTATATCACATTTGTCCAAGAAGCTTTGGTGCTTAGTTAAGGTGCATTTTCTTATTCTAAGTTTATAGGGTGACATAATTCAACTGAAGAAAATACACATGCGTTTTTGGTGCTTATTCCTCAGTTGAAGGAAGATATGCATCGATTCTTTTTTATGAAATTAAACAAAACTATTATTTTTGTAGCTCTTTACATATTATAAAGAGCTTTCCTATACATTCACATTCGGCTTTAATTTGCCCAATAATCCTGTGAAGTTGATATAACTATTATCATTCCTGTTTTAAAGTTGGAGAACGAAGGTTCAGAAATACAGAGAACCATGCTTGGGACATGTAGCAAGAAAACAGTGGAGCCCAGGTCCCCTGACTCCAAATCTCATGGTCTTTCTGTAAATCTTGTGTCATACTGAGATTCAGAAGGCCCACAGTCGTAATTTAATGGTGAGCATGTTTCAGTATTTCTGTTTGTTTCCTAGTATTCCTTTTTGAGCTAAAGTTTTAGGGAAGACAATTTGATATGCTTCAATTTTGTACAAAAAAAAATTATATATATAAATATACCTATCTGTATTAGATAAAAACTGTTCTTATTTATTTCTGTAAGATACCATTAATTAAATAAATATTTTAGTGGAAATTGAAATTTGGGGATTTATTAATTTCTGAGCCACAAAATATACAGTATGTTTTTTTTTGGTCTCTCAACAAAAGATGTCAAGATTGTTTATACTATAGAATTCCGTATTTTATAGGCATTTATTACTTCTTCAGAACAGTTGTGGCAATTCTTTCAGACAGTTGTTCAAAAGAAATACAGATTTAATCCCCACATCTTCTTGGCCGCAAGCAAAGGACTATTGGCTTCCTTCTTTCATTTTATATTTTCTGAACTATCACTATGCTCACAAATAATTGTTCTTACGTGGGTGCTGTACTAATGTACTGGAGAGAAAAAATGAGATTGTCCCAATCCTTAAAGCTTAAATGTATTTGGATCTGGGGAAGCATGAATCCAAGTGAGCTTATTAGGACTGAAAAGATATAGTGACATCCAATGTAAAATACATGTGCCTAATTTCATAATCATTTGCTTCAAACCCAGATAGCTTTGCTATGTTGATTGCAGCTTCAGCTTTTTTCTTTTTACGTGATTTCAGCAGAATGATCCATGCATTTGGCTTTTTAGGAATTCATCCTTTTCGTGTCAATTTAATAACAGACTAAAAACTATTGACATGAGACTTCAACACATAACCACAAATACTTTACAAATCATTATCAAACTAACAGGACTCATCAAAATATTTGGGAATGGAATTCAACAATGCAAGATTAATTAGTCATTGATTTAAATAACCTTTTCAAGTGGACAAAGGAACAAATTGTCTTTTAAATCTTCTCCTGCTCTCATCTATTAGATTTAGTAAATTAAAGATTTGGTGTGCTTGGATTCTTAATGTTTATTAAACTACAGAATAACCTTTGTGGAATGCAAAAATCACCTATGCTGAATGACCTCAGGCTTAATTAAATTCAATAAAAAGTGTCTTTCAGGAGCACCTGGCTTATTCAGTCGGTAGAGCATGCAGCTCTTGATCTTAGGGTCTTGAGTTCGAGCCTCATGTTGGGTGTGGAGGCTACTTTTTTAAAAAAGTATCTTTCAATTTTTCTAGAATTTAAACAAAATCCCCCAGTAATATATCAATTCATAGTTTTTAACTGGCATACCAATATAAAAATGAAATGTCATTAAAACAGTACAGTGCAAGCAATGCATTTTGAACCTATCTACTCTGATAAAGGAAATCTAATCTTTAATAAAATTTCTTTAAAGTGGGATCAATTAACTGTATTTTATAAAATGTATGAGAATCTCCATGTACCTCTGTTACATTATGAAGCCCACAAGAGTGCTCTCACATTAAGGGTTGAATATGAACCATTCACAAGCCTTCCTTTAGAGGAGGACTGTGCGGATCATTGAGAACCCAAGGGGAACTCCAGGCCTCGTGATAGGTATGCGGCGTTGCATCCGAGTTAGAGAACAGGCAGTATCACATACAGAACACAGCACGGGAACTTAAGTCTTCCCTTCAGCCAGCTTTCAGGGACACGAAACTCTTGTCTCTGAAGGTCCCACACCATCCCGCAGATCCTGTTCCATTATTTAGTATCAGTGACTCAGAACTGATTTTGCTTGTTGAAACTCACTTCTTTAAATTGAAACTGAATTCTTTGTACTGCAGCTTATTATGTAAGCAGGTTCTTTTTCTTGCAAGCTAGAAATAAACTTTAGCCTTCATTATCTGTAGGATGATCCTATGTACAGGTGTTTATTGTTATTGCTCAGTAACCTTTTCTTCATTCCTATCAACCCATCCCTTCAATCTTTTCTTAAAGGTCTTTCTCCAGAGCCCTTTGGCATCTTTTTCTCCCGGAAACCTGTTCTTATTTATGCTCCACACCCCAGATAGAGCCTGGTCAAGGAACAGTTTTGTCCAAGGACCAATTTTGTACGTGTGAAATGTTTTCAAATCTGTGATTTGTATGCCAGTACAAAACTGATCACTGATGACCCCTCCAATGCCTTATGGAGTAAACATTTGTGCCCAAATTTCCTTAGAAATCTAGTTTCTTGGGGTGCCTGCGTGGCTTAATCAGTTGAGTATCTGACTTCGGCTCAGGTCATGATCTCGTGGTTCGTGGGTTCAAGCCCCGCGTCAGGCTCTCTGCTGACAGCTCGGAGCCTGGAGCCTGCTTCAGATTCTGTCTCCCTCTCTCCCTTTCCTCCTCATGCTCGCTCGCTCGCTCACTCTCTCTCTCTCTCTCTCTCTCAGAATAAATATTTTTAAAAAATTTTTAAGAGAAAGAAAACATCTATCCATACAAAGACTGGCATATGAATAGTCTGGCAGTTCTACAAATTGTTAAACACAGTTACCATATAGCCCAGCAGTTCCCTCATAGGTACTAGTTTGCTATGGCTGCCATAACTGACTGGCTCATACAAGAGAAATTTATTTCTCACAGTTCTAGAGGCTGGAATTTGAAAGACCAAGGTGTAGGTAGGTCTGGTTTCTTCTGAGGTTTCCCTTTGGCTTATAGACAGCTGGCTTCTCCCTGTCCCTCACATGGTCTCTCTTCTGAGTGCCTGCACCCCTGATGTCTCTCTTCTAAGGACACTAGTCATTTTAGACCATAGCCTCATCATAAAACTTGTTATTACCAGCATTCTTTACAGTAGGCAAATGTCTGTCAACTGGTAAATGGACAAAATGTAGTCTATACTTACAATGGAATATTATTTAGATACAAAGAGATACATGCTACCAAAGGGTGAATCTTGACAACATTATGCTAAGTGAAAGACCCAGTAATATAATAGGATATGCTTCTATTTACAGGAAATATCGAAAGTAGTCCAATCTATGGACTCAAAAAGTACATTTGTGGTTGTCTAGGGCTAGGAGAGGAGCCGGGATACAAGGAGGTACCCCATACGCCTACTAATGGGTGTGAGCTTTCTTTATAGGATGATGAAAGTGTTCTACACTTAGGTCACCGTGACGGTTGCACAACTCTGCAACATCGAATTGTATACTTTATTTTTTCAAGTTTATTTATTTATTTTGCGAGAGAAAGCACGAGCTTGGAAAGGGCAGAGAGAGAGGGAGAGAAAGAGAATCCCAAGCAGGCTCTGTACTGTCAGTGCAGAGCCCGACAACCGTGAGATCATGACCTGAGCCAAAATCAAAAGTCAGACACAGAAGCGACTGAGCCACCCAGGCACCCCTTTAAAATGTGGCTTTTGTGGTATGTGAATTCTTTCTCAATAAAAAAATATTTTAAAACATTTTTTTAACATAGCACAAAGCATTTTTTTTAGGTCTTGTGGCATGCAAATCTTCGGCAGAGACTATTCTAGATTAAAATGTGACAGATGGTCTTCAAATTATAAGGTACACATTGTAGGGAATATTGTGCTGTGACCCTGTGGATCTCACTGATACTTGGAAGCCACCATTTAGGGGCGCCTGGGTGGATCAGTCAGTTGAGCTTCCAACTTCGGCTCAGGTCATGAACTCACAGTTTGTGAGTTCAGTCCCCACATCAGGCTCACTGCTGTCAAACTGTCAGTGCAGAGCTCACTTTGGATCCTCTATCCCCCTCTCTGTGCCCCTACCCCGCTTGTGCTCTTCCAAAAATAAATAAATATTATAAATGCTGTAGACCCTGGAATTACTGACTAGTTTCCACTCATCTGAAGAAATAGCCATGGAAATGTAATGACTAAACAATATATTGATTAAGTTCTTAGACATGAAACAAGATGGCTGTTACCTTTCAAAAATTCGTTAACCTTTATGATATGCTTATGAAAAGCCTTAATCTGGAACACTTGCCAGTTTTTAAGAAAGAATCGTGGTCTTTCAACTCAAGTAATGACCACTCAGTAATCAGGTAATGGTGGTTACCTGATTATTGGTAACATTATTGGACTGTCTGTCCCATTCCAGGACTACATCATAGCACCAATCTACCTTTCACACTCAAATATTGACTTGAACAGTTAAATTATGAGGCTCTGATAAAGGAATGCAATTGTGATATAAGCTATATAGAATGAACTGTGAACAATGACATAAATCAGATTCTTAACCTCAGCACTACTGACATTTTGGGCCAGATAATTCTTGTGGGTGCTGTCTTGTGCATTATAAGATCTTTAATAGTATCTCTCACCTCTGCCCACTAGATGCCAGTAGCACACCCCACCCCCCAAGTTAGACAACCAAAAATGTTTCCAGACACTACCAAATATTTCCTAGGGTGCAAAATTGAGAACTACTGCCCGAAGTCAAGGAAGAACAGTGAGTTTTCATAGTAATAACACAGATCATGTACCAAAAGAAAACATTCATGTTTGACTTCTACTTTACTTCTATAAGCTCTGTTGATTTGAAATATCCAGAATATTGTATAAAAAGCAGTTCCGTTGATCTTACTAAATTTAGGTGACCATATTCTTTGCCAATTTTATCTGGAAGATATCATGTTTTGATCTAAAATTTGAATCCAATGCTGAAATGCCAGCTTGGAGCCACAGAAGGAATGAGTGTTTGTATTGTAGTAAAAAAACTGCCCTTGGAAACTCATAAGTGGAAGCATTTTTAAAAAAACAGAAATGTAATTTTATAATCAGTTTTACCACACAGTAAAAGATTTGCTATCTATTGACAGAGAGTTTGCAAATACACTGGAAGTCCTTATCATTAAGGATGCCAACTCAGCATGGCAGAACTCATTTTCATTGTCCTTTTAGCCTATCAATTAAATCACCTAGGAATGAAGAACATTGTCGTTTAAGTTCTGACACATTGTTCTTCAAGGGTTCTAAAGATGAACTTCCTGCATTCTGAAACAATATGGATGGGATCTGCCCACACATTTCGATATGACATAACATTAATATAATAGCACTTTGTGACCTCCATTTTCCCACTGAAAGTCTTCACCTGCCTCAAGAGGACCATAAACCTGATGATCTTTTAGAAGATGGGGTGAAATGGTTCCCAACTTTCCCTCTTTCCTCCCCTCCCTTCCTTCCTCCCTCTGCACTTCCCCTACTCCTTCCTTCCCTCCTTCCTCCTTCAACAAACATCACTAAGACACTAAAGCTAAAATCCCACCCACCCTTTGTAATCACACTGCAGGCAAGCATGGACATACTAGCATCTCCTAATAGCAGGATGGGAGGCATTACCAAGAATGCTCCCCAGAATTCACATCCATGGTATTGGCTGCAGATGCCAACTAAAGGAATAATAACATCATAAGCAGTAAAGTCCTCTCCAAGAACTTTGAAAAAACAAAACACACTTCTTCTAAAAAGATTTTTTTATTGTTTATTTATTTTGAGAATGAGAGAGCACACATGGAGCAGGTGAGAGACAGAGAGAGAGGGAAAGAGAGAACCCCAAGCAGGCTCCACACTGTCAGTGCAGAAACCAACATGGGGCTCAAATCCACAAACCATGAGATCATGACCTGACCCAAAATCAAGTCAGATGCTTAGCCAACTGAGCCACCCAGGTGCCCTTAAAATATACTTCTTGATTGGGAGTTTTGTTAACTAATAATGTAAGAATAAACCTACCGACTGTTTTCTGTATCTCAACAAATGGCACTCCATCTTTCCCTTGCTCACACCAAAAACCTTGTAACCCTTCTCATGTCTTTTTCTTCTCTTACCCCTCACCTCTAATCCATCAGTTCACCCTCAAAATGTACCTGGACTGCAACCACTTTCATCACTTCCATAGCTACCACCTCATCCCTGCCATGATCATCTTAACTAGGTTATTGTCAGGGCCTCCTAGCGTCTTTTCCCAACACAGCCACCAGTGCGATCCTTTTAAAACATATGGCAGATACTGTCCCCAGCTCTGTGCAAATCTTCTCATGGTTATTCAACTCACTTTGAGAGAAACCTAAATCTTCATGAAGGCTGGAGGCCCCTGCTGATCCGAACCTCTGTGGCCTCTGTCCTCATCACTCACACCAGCCCCCATCCCCCTGTTCCATCCTCAGCGAGCTTCTTGTATTTAGAACATGCCAAGGATACTCCCTCAGGACCTTTGAAATGGCTGTTCCACCTGCCTATAATAACCTTGCTCCAGATACTCATATGGCCCCCCGCCTCACTTCTTTGGAGCCTCTGCTCCAGTGCCGGCTTAACAGTGAGGCCTTGAGCATTTTACACAAATTTGCACCCTTCCTGTCCACCACTGTTATTCTATCCCCCTATTTATTTTCCCCAAGCTCTTATCACCATCTGACATTCATTTTATATATTTTTTCTGTCTTCCTCGATAGAAAATAAACTCCCTAAGGGCTGAAGTTTTATTTTGTTCACTGCCCAGCACCTGGTAAACAGCAGGAGCTCAATAGATACTTGTTGAAACAATGAATGAATAAGGTCTCATCTTACCATATTATAGATGGAGTTTTAGGGCAGTGAAACTATTCTGTATACTACAATGGTGAATCCATATCATTACAAGTTTGTCCAAACCAATAGAATGCATAATACCAAGAGTGAGCCCTCATGTAAAGATGGACTCTGGATGATAATGATGTGTCAGTATAGGTTCATGGGTTGTAACAAGTGTATCATTCCACTGGGGGACGTGGATATGAGGAAGGCTATATATGTGTGGGGGCAGGATATGTATGGGTGTATATGGACCTTCCACTCAACTGTGCTGTGTCCTAAGTTGAACTAAAAATAAAGTATATTAGAAAATAAATAAAAATATTAAGTATATTTAAAAATGTAAATATAGATAGAGGCACCTGGGTGGCTCAGTCATTTAAGCATCCGACTCTTGATTTCAGCTCAGGTCATGATTTCACAGTTCATGAGATTGAGCCCTGAGTCGAGCTCTGCGCTGACTGCATGGAGCCTGATTCTCTCTCCCTCTCTCTCTGCCCCTCCCCTCCCACTCTCTCTCTCAAAATAAATAAGAAAACTTTTAAAAAATTAAAAATAAAATAAAAATATAGATAATAGATGATAGAGATAGATAAATAGGCAGATAGGTATCCATCCCTACATATTTCAGAGCCCAGCTCAAATGCCTTCTCATTTTTTATACCCTGCCCCAAGCCATTCCTTCCCCAACCCAGGCAAAAATTATAGCTTCCCTTTGTGTTTTTCCAAGTACTTTGGCTTTACCTTTAACATTTTATATGGTGCTATATGTTAAAACTCTTTAGCCACATAGCTTCTCCCAAGAGATCATTATTTTTAATCTTCTAGGCAATAGCACCAACGTTTTATATAGTAAGAAATTTAGCACAATTCAGTAAATACTTATTATGGGTCTTACTGCAGCACTTAACTGTTTACTAATTTAATTCCAGAATTTTTAAATCTTCAGATGATTGGTTATGTTCCTTAACTGGCATCTGCTCCTAAAGGCAGGTACAATGATCTCTTGTTTCTCCCACTGGCAAAATCTGGAGATTCTGGAAGACTTTCCAGAGTACATCTTTCCCAGACTCCTGATAAAGAAGTTCTCTAAAAATACTCCCCTTCCCAGACAATCTTCTCATTTCTAGTTCTTTATTTAAATTTTGTTTCAGCTATAAAGCAACTTAATTTTATCATCAACAGATTCTGACTCTAAAAGGAAATCAAGAAGGTAACCAAGAAGAGGGTGAACGTCAGTCATAGATTATCTTTTTTTTTAACCCATATTTGCATCCAACATAGCAGGGGCTTAATATCCTGATGACTCTTAACCTTTGGACAGGAATGTACTGTATCACTGGCTCTCAGATAACAGCACTATAGCCTGCTTCAGAATCCTCTGAAGGGCTTGTTTAAACACAGATTGCTGGGTCCTGCCCCCAGAGTTTTTCTAAGGCAGTAGGTCTGGGTGGGGACTGATTATTTCTAACAAGACCACACTCAGATCCCTTCCTTTATGTGTGCAGTGCCTACAGAGACACTCTGTAACGGTGTATCTCCTTTTTACCTGTGAAAAGCCATAGGTTGGTCAGAAACGTGATATGTCAATGTTCTAGTACTCCATGATGTTAGAGGATATTGAAACAGAAAGCCAAGCTGCATTTGTCCGCCACCCACTTAAAAGAAATCACTGCATTGCTCTTTCATCTCCACAAATGAAATAAGCACAACTTACTGGGGCCCAAGGATCCAACTTTAAATAGGGTATAAAAAGAAGAGTAAAATGACTTTCATAACCCTCCAGGGCAAATACATTCGCAGTTGAAGTGAAGGCATCCCGGGAGAAACACTGAGTATGAATATATGTTAGTCTCCTCTTGTCAGAGAGCCCTCACATAAATTCCTTCACAGCTCAGGAAAGAGAAGGATGACATTGAATCTCTAGACCTGGTGGCAAGCTAAGAAATAGCTGTGCCCTAATAATTTTGTATAAAGATTTCTCTTAAGATTAACACCTTAAATAGCACTCACTACTAGCGGTGTGCTTCGATCTGCAACATTAAGTCTTACGCAGATATCAGTGAGATCAGCATTTGTTCCAAAGGTTTGGATTACGTGGAAATTCCAAGAAGCTTTTTGTTGTCGTTGTTGTTTTTACACAGAATTCTCAGTCTTGTTAAGATGGGTTTATTTCAAATACCTAAACATGGGGGTTCCTCCTTGTATAGATATTCTGGACAGAAAGCGTACTGTGCTTCATTCTCTGAGACTGAGGCTACCACTTCATTCTCTGAGGCTGAGGCTACCACTTTTTAAAAAAAATTTTTTTAATGTTTATTCATTCTTTGAGAGAGAGGGACAGAGCATGAGCACAGGAGGGGTAGAGAGAGGGAGACACAGAATCTGAAGCAGGTTCCAGGCTCTGAGCTGTCAGCACAGAACCCAACGCGGGGCTCAAACTCACAGACCGTGAGATCATGACCTGAGCCAAAGTGGATCACTCAATCGACTGAGCCTCCAGGGCGCCCGGAGGCTACCACTTAGGTGTGAACAAAGCAATCTCTAGTCAACCAACTATACACACACACACACACACACACACACACACACACGAGGCATCTTTTACAACTCCTTTCAAGGCAGTTAATGGCTTGGAAAGCAGATACAGATACATTTATTGTCTATATGTAAATCTATTAAAGTAATTATTAGTCATATTGTTTGGAAATTAGAACTAACCTATGGAAAATAAAGGAATCGAGAGGAATAGGTTTATCTTCTTTTTGAGTATCTATTGCAACAAGCACCTTTTAGGTTATAATTACCTGTAAGCCCTCTTTTCAAATAACTAAGCAACATAGAAAATTTAGTTCTCTGGCTAGGAGTTCACATTCCATTGAAAGAGTCTGATTAGATGATCATCTCTGTAGCCCCTTGGAAATATCACAGTTGTCTAAGAATGATACCATATGCCAACAATTGCTTTCAAAACACTGGAGGAAAAGATCAATTTTCTAGGTATATCATAACATTTAACATAAAATAATCATGAGACCAGTCGAAGACACAAAGCTATTACAATATAGGTAGTAAGAACATATTCAAGTTACAAACAACATAATAGCTATCTAATGTTGAATAACAAATCTCTTCAAGATTTAATGACTTTAAAAAACAATAATTATTTATCTCTCTCATGATTTGTGCGGATCAGGAAATTCGGAAACCACTCTCATGAGGTTGTGGTCTTCTGTTAACTGTGGGTGCAACCACTTCAAGGCATGACTGTACGCACTCTGGATTTAATTTTTGACATGTAATTGTTTACCATCTGTCTTACCCCCCCCCCACTAAAATGTAGGCTTCATTCAGGATTTTTCTGCAGGGTTTTTGTTCTTTATTCCCAATATTTAGAATAGTATCTGGCAGATAGTCTTTAAAAAATATTTGTTCAATGAATATTGTTATGTTTGGAAATCACCCTCCTCCCCCCCACCATTTAAAATCATTTTAGAAAAGGGGTGCTTGGGTGGCCCAATTGGTTACGCATCTGACTCTTGATTTCAGCTCCCATCATGATCTCACCATTGGTGAGTTTGAGCCCCGCACGGGGCTCTGCGCTGATAGTGTGGAGCCTGCTTGGAATTCTCAATCAATCTCTCTCTCTCTCTCTCTCTCTCTCTCTCTCTCTCTCTCTTACTTTCTTTCAAAATAAATAAATTTGAAAATAAAAATTTAAGGAGAGCTAGATGAATGATAGTTATTAAGGAGGGCATTTATTATGATTAGCACTGGGTGTTGTGTGTAAGTGATAAATCACTGAATTCTACTCCTGAAACCAACATGGCACTGTATGTTAGCTAACTAAAATTTAAATAAAAATTTGAAAAGAAAAAAATTTTTTATAATTTGACCAAATGTTTTACTAAGAAGGACTATGAAATATATATGAGAAACATTATATTTAAAAAGAATAAAAATAAAGTCTTATGATGTAAGATTTCTAACTTTCTCCTTAAAATAAGTCTAATTCATCATAGAAGTTTGTCCCAAAAATAATATTTCAAGAAATCAGCTGGGGGGCACATGGGTCTTCAGTAGGTTATGCATCCAACTCTTGGTTTCCGCTCAGGTCATGTTCTCGCTGCTTCGTGGGATCGAGCAGGCATTGGTCGACACCTCGGTGGGGATTCTCTCTCTCTCTCTCTCTCTCCCTCTCTCTCTGCCCACTCATGTTGTCTCTCTCAAAATAAATAAATAAATTTAAAAATAAAAGAAATCAGCTATAAGATTGTTTTATAGTAAACTTTTAAATTATTTTTTAAAGTTTATTTATTTATTTTTATTTTGAGAGAGACAGAGATGACAGGAGAAGGGGAGAAGCAGAGAGAGAGGGAGACAGAGAATCCTAAGCACACTCTGTGCTGTCAGTGCAGAGCTCCATGCGGGGCTCAAACTCACAAAACCATCAAATTATGACCTGAGTCAAAACCAACAGTCGGGAGGTCAACCAACTGAGACACCCAGGTGCCCCTAGACTTTTTTTTTTTAATATTGTAGTGATCCTGACTGCCTATGCTGTACTTCTTTCTTCAGTTTCAGATTGAACTTATTGAACAAGAAACGAGAGGAGCAAGGTATAAAAAACAAGACTCTTCTAAGACAACTGCATTATCTCTCTTTGATTCTTTACTTCCCATTTGGCTCTTTATATTCTGAAAGTACAAATACTAGAAGTTAATATATGTCATTCTGCTTTGATTTGATAATGTATGCTAGGGGGTTCTCTCACTTCCTCTGACTGCCCTTCTGTGTCCTAACTTAACTTTAATAATCTTATGTCCTCCCGACCAAAAACTGGTGACCTTGTCAAAACTTTCTAATAAGAAATAATGTTTAACAAAAGTTAATTCTAGGGGTGCCTGTGTGGCTCAGTCGGTTAAGCGGCTGACTGCAGCTCAGGTCATGATCTCGCGGTTTGTGAGTTCGAGTCCTGCGTCGGGCTCTGTGCTGACAGCTCAGAGCCTGGAGCCTGTTTCTGATTCTGTGTCTCCCTCTCTCTCTGACCCTTCCCTGCTCATGCTCTGTGTCTGTCTCTCTCAAAAATAAATAAACGTCAAAAAAATTTTTTTTAAAGTTAATTCTACCCCAAATAGTTTATTATTGTTCTTTTTTTAAAAAAATTATTTTTATTTATTCTGAGAGAGATAGAGAGCAAGCGGGGGAGGGACAGAGAGAGGAGACAGAGAGAATCCCAAGCAGGCTCTGTGCTGTCGGCACAGAACCCAACATGGGGCTCGAACGCACAAACCATGAGATCATGACCTGAGCTGAAATCAAGAATCAAATGCTTAACCACTGAGCTCCCCAGGTGCCCCTCGTTCTTTTTTTTTTTTTTTTTAAAGGAACTCAGTAATGGAGTCTGAGCAACTTCATGTCAAATCCAAGCTTCTGGATTTATCAGCTAAGTGATGTTAAGCAAAGTTTTGGGCTCTAGTCTTTTCTCATGAGTAGAAATAGAAATAATGATATTACTTGGTGTTACGGACTGAATCATATCACCTTCAAAATTCATATGTTGACATCCTAAGTCCCAGTACCTCACAATGTTACTGTATTTGGAGATAGGTTCTTTAAAGAGGTAATTAAGGTATAATGGCATTATATGTTTGGGTCCAAATCCAATATGCCTGGTGTTCTTATAAGAAGAGGAAGAGCTTCTGGTTGGCTCAGTAGAGCATAGGACTCTTGATCACTGGGCCGTGAGTTCAAGCCCCACATTGGGCATGGAGCCTACTTGGAAAAAAAAGAAGAGAGGAGATTAAGACACAGACATGAGTACACAAGGAAGGAAAGACATCTGAAGACACAGGAAGGAGACAGCCATCTCTACACTAAGGAGTCAGGTCTCAGAAGAAATCCATCCAGCTGACACCTCAGTCTTGAGCTCCTGGCCTACAAAACTGTGAGAAAAATAAATGTGTGTTGTTTAAGTCACCCAGTCTGTGGTTACTTTGTTACAGCAGCCTGAGCAAACAAATACATTTGGCAAAGTTTTCTTGCTTTTTGGTTAGTTTAGTTAGTTTGTTTTTCAGATTCTACAAGACAGTCCCTGTACAAGTAGTTTCCTGGGACTTCTGTAACAAATTACCACAAAGTCAGTGGCTTAAAGCCATAGAAATTGAGTTTCTCCCAGTTTGGAAGACAGAGTTTGAAATCAGTTTCACTGCGGTGAAATCAAGATGTTGGCAGGGCTACACTCCCTTGGGAAGCTCTAGGGGGAAATCCCTTCTTGTCCCTTCCGTCTTAAGGGGCTGCAGGCATTCATTGGTTAATGGCTGCATCACTCCAATCTCTGTCCCCATGGTCATGGGGCCTTTTCCTTTTCTGTCTGCATCAAATCTCCCTCTGCCTCTCTTTCATAATGATACTTGTGATTGTACTCAGGGCCCACCAGGTTAATCCAGATAATCTCTCCTTCTCATGGTCTTTCACTCAACCACTTTTATAAAGACCTGTTTCTCTATAAGGTAACAGTTACAGATCCCAGGGTTAGGGCCAGCCATCTTTGGGAGGCTTTGCGCAGCCTAGTCCTGTATGTGAAAGAGGGAAGCCTTCAGATTCTCCCTGAGCGAACCCAAGTTGCCTTTCTGTGATACATCGAGTTAGTATGTTTAAAGAACAGGATGTTTAGTGTGCCTGTTCATTTTGAGATTGGGGAGAAAGAGTGGAACACTGAAGCTGAAAAGCTAAGAATGCTGAGACTGTCAGGGGTCCTGGGGGGGTTCAGTTGGTTAAGTATCCAACTCTGGATCTCAGCTCAGGTCATGATCTCATGGTTTGTGGGTTCGAGCCCACGTCAGGCTCTGCACTGACAGCACGGATTTTCTCTCTCTCCTTCTCTCTCTGCCCCTCCCCTTCTCGTGCCCTCTCTCTCTCTCAAAAATAAATAAGCATTAAAAAAAGAAAGGAGTGTTAAAAATCAGCACAGGGGCACCTGGGTGGCTCAGTTGGTTAAGTGTCTGACTTTGGCTCAGGTCATGACCTCACGGTCAGTAGGTTCTAGCCCCGCGTTGGGTTCTGTGCTGACAGCTCAGAGCCTGGAGCCTGCTTCAGATTCTGTGCCTCCCTCTCTCTCTCTCTCTGCCCTTCCCCCGTACTCTCTCTCTTTCCCTCTCGCTCTCTCTCTCTCTCAAAAATAAACTTTAAAAGAAAAAAAGCACAGAATATTTCTATACTGACCTCCATTTTGAGCTTTAGCTTCCTATTCTAAAGTTTTAGATTTTGTATTTTGGAACTGAAATAAGTAATTTGAATGTAAAAAGTAGGACACACAGCTAGCCAATAAGTGTTGCCAATCTTTAAGCGTTCTGACAAATCTTTACACTCACCATGAGATTTTGTATTTGGGAAATCCTACTCTCCATCCGCCTCCTGTCTATCTTCCCCCCTTATCCAGCTCAGGCAAAGGCCAGGAGCAGTGGCAAGTAATTGTGTGTTAGACCAGCTGATGCTTCTGCGGAGAAAGCACTTTTGACCTCCGCACCCCTAGTGGCAAAGGGCCCAGAAAGGAAGAGACAACTCCTAGAGTAGCCTTTAATGCCTCATCCCTGGAATTGGAAACCACCATGTCCCCATTTGCCCAGCACGTGAGCTCTGTACCTTTGACTCTTTGAATGCTACCTGAGATGAACCCTCTAGCCACTTCCAAAACGAGGTCAGAGGTTGCTGGCTCCTGCGCTGTCAATAATGATTATTAATAACAACAATGCTTCCAGTTAGTCTCGTATTTTACAACAAAGAGCACTTTGGTACAGATTCTCTTTCCCAGATACTTGGAATACAAAAGGAGATAAGATACATTAGGTATCTTAGGTATCATTTCAACCCAGGTTATTATAATTCATTGAATCCCTAAAACTCAGGGAAGAAAGTAAAGGAGGTATTATTATACTCATTCTCCACATAAGAAGCTTGAGTGTTACAAGTTAAATTTTCAAAAAAAAATCCTGACTTTCATACAGATTTTAAAAACGGACATGTATGAAAGGTTTTGTTAAATTCATTTGATGAGAAAATCAGGCATATGTTATAGCCGGTTCAAAAACAAAGAAGTCAAGAAGCACATATTTGTATGGAATAAAGGAAGCTTGAAGTGAATTGTGAATGGAAGCAAAACTGTTGTCCACCCCCCTGGAGGCAGAGGGAGACAGAGGTCGATGAAACTCATACCAGACAGGATGGAATTTGTATGCCTGTTACTTAACATGTATAGAGTAACAAAATAATTCAAATCAGGTGACATGAGGAAGAACGTAGAGACAACACATAGGGCTTCCCAATTAGGATTTGGATGTGAATCTTAAGACTCTCTAGAACCAAATGTAGTTTGCTTCACCCCACTAAATGGTCCCAGCTTCTGAGAAAGGTACTCCTTTGTCTCCTCCATTAGGTGAAAGAAAGATACCTCCAAAATTTGCAAATGAGAGTTTCAACGGTAAACTGGGTAAGAACTTCCTGTTGTCCATGGTCAGCCCTGCTTTGTCTCGAGATGCTCACTGAAGCAGCTAATAGACCAAGATGCAGATGAAACCAGCTTTGGGGGGACCACCCAGACGTCTCCTCATTCTAGGGCACGATTCCTGAACAAGGGCCAGCATTGAAATGTGCTCAAGTGCGTTCTATTTCTCAGTGCAGTTGAAGTAGCAGCTTGAATTGGAATGAAAAGTAACTGTCTGCTCCCTTCCAAATTCAGATGGGAAATACCTAAGAGTGGTCAAAAATGCCAATATGTGAATTCAAACAAGGGCTTAAGTCAGGGACCTGGCTTGGTCATAACTATAGGGAAGAAAATCTTCAGACCAGAATAATAAAACTATAGCAGGTTATGAAAATGTCATGGCTTATGCTTCTGAATGTTCCATACTAGAAAAAAGTAGAAAAGTACTACAGTCTCAAATTATGTGTATTTTAAATTTTATTTGATGCTTTACACTTACTGAGCTAAAAAAAAAAAAAGTTAGTAGCATTAACAATTTTGCCTACCACCAATGACCTAAAAAATGTGGCAACTCAAAAAGAAACAAATAATCATTTCACTGTAGACTGACCCAGAAATCTAGGACATCACCAATCCTTGTGGTCCCTTTGGGCTTTTCACTTGGAAAGAATGCTGTGCCTTTTTTTTCCTTGCTTTTATGCTTGAAACCTTTTAAAATCTTGTTCATAAGCTAAATGACTTAGGAACAAAAAACAAAACAAAAAACAACAACAACAAAAATCTTAACACCAGATAGCGAAACACTGCTTCTTTACGAGAGGCATTTTCATTTGTTCTGTTTTGGGTTTTACTTTTCCTGTTACTGTTGTTTTCACTTAAAAATGTTAATTCTTCTTATCAAGGATCTTTTTCAGCTTAAAGATGTTTGGCAGGGGTAAAATAGTAGGGGTTATTCAGTAATAAATATCCTGAAGGAATAATGTAAAGACCCCTAAATTCAAGTCCAAAGCAAGGAAAGGTGAAAAGTGAAGAGAATAATAAAACAAGGAGGTGAGACTGTCATTGGCAGCCCTAGGGCATTTGTCTGAAATTATAGTCACACACAAGAAGAGGTGATCTAATCTGTCAACAAGATGAGAAAATAAACCACTCAATATGAAGAAATGCTTTGAAGGTTCCTGGAGCCACACTGCCAGATACTCTTATGATTCAAATTACTCCCATGGATAAAAAAAATAGGTAAAAAAGATGATCACAAAAGATGTTAGCACAATCTCTTGGCAATTATTTCCCCATGAAACATCATGAATAATTGTAATTCTTCAGTGCCTCACAGCCTACTGATTGATTACAGGTCCTGCTTCCTGACAACCAACTATTTAAGGAGTCAGTGAAGGCAGCAAGACGCGACAATCAGAAGATGCTTCCCTTTCTAAAAGTACTTAGATCATGTCACTTCCCTTCTTAAAAACTTTTACTGGCTCCTTGTTGACATTGGAAATGTCCCAAACTCTGAAACAGTTTGTACTCTATTAGCTGGTCCAGCTCTGTGTGTCCAATCCCATCTCAGCCACTTCTATGGACTGAATTGTGCCCCCCAGAGTCATATGTTGGGCCCTATCCCCCAGAGTGATGGTATTCAGAGATGGAGCCTTTGAGACGTAATTAGAGTCACATGAGGTCATGATGTTGGGACCCTCATGATAGGATTAATACCTTTATAAGATGAGACACCAGAGACCTTGCTCTCCCTACAGCCCTAAGCATGCACCTAGGAAAGGCCATGTGAGGACACAGTGACAAGGCTACTGTCTGCAACTGAGAAACGGAGTCTCCACCAGAAAATCAACCAGCCAGCATCTTGATCTTGGACTTCTCAGCCTCCAGAACTGTGAGAAATAAATTTCTGGGTTTTTTGTTTTGTTTTGTTTTGTTTTGTTTATGTTTATTTACTTTTGAGACAGAGAGAGACAGAGTGTGAGCAGAGGAGGGGCAGAGAGGGAAACACAGAATCTGAAGCAGGCTCCAGGCTCTGAGCTGTCAGCACAGAGCCCAATGCGGGGCTCAAACCCATGAACGACAAGATCATGACCTGAGCCGAAGTCGGACGTTTAACCGACTGAGCCACCCAGGCGCCCCTAAATTTTTTTTTAAACCTCCAGTCTATGGTACTTTGTTAAGGTAGCCGGAGCAGACTAAAATAGCCACTTTTTCCAAACAAAACTCTAGTCGCACTAAAGTCCCATCCCCTCAACATGAGTGCCTTTGCCTATGCTGTTTCTTTACCCACAATGCACTCCTTCCTCTTCCCTGTGTTTTTAACAGCAGGGCTATTGCAAAACAACAACCAGCTACTGTCAGCTTCATTCTTAAAATATTTTGTTTCTTAAAATATTTATATCTTATTGAAGGAGCTATATAACTAAAGCTGGGCGGATACATTGCAATATATTTGCATTTACTTATGCATTTCTTTGGGAGCTTGGTCTTACCTATGTCTACCTTTTATGGCGGTCTTGGTTATGTTAAACATATTCTGAAGATTTCTTGGTTAACTTTAATCAAAACTGCATTTTTTCTTGTTTTCAAAGTCCCAATACAAGTAGCACTTCATCTGAAAAAACTTCCACCTTTCCCTGGGCTTCCATAGATCTTTCATACTTTAGTTATGGTACTGCAACTGTGTTCATACATCTGCCTCCTTCAGGCAAGGTATGCCTGCTGTATGCACCTCTGTGTCCTTGCCACTAATACAGAGTCAGACACATACTTGTCACTCAACAAAGGGCCAAATGCCAGTTTAATGAGGTTTAATACGACACAGAGCTAGGGCTTATTCACTTATTCAATCATCCAACCAAAATTAACTGAAAACCAACTATGCGCCAGGTACCTGTTATGTGCCAGACACTGGGAATGCAGAGATTAATAAAACATGTTTCCTGCCTCGGGCTATCCTCCAGAAAAAAAGAATAACCTCACACTTTGGTTGCATAGGAGAGGGTGTTTCGTAAAACATTCATGGAAATGGTTTGATGGAAAAAACAGGAAAATAAAAGCAAAATGTTCTTTACTTCTTCATTACTCTTACTCAGACATTAAAATACTGTTTCAGAGAGAAATGCAGTGCCTCATACATTCCAAACAAAGAGTTTGAGCCCTGAAACACAAAAGGAATTGTTCAACGCCCTCTATGTGACTGGTAAACCCTGTGCTATGTGCTGGGAATACAGAATACCTGTCCTCAAGTGCACTTTTCATTCACCAATGACAAATACCTGTTCCAGAAATAATGTTAATAGCGTAGGGGGTTATGTTAATATACAATATAAATTTAGGTTATGAAAAGGCTAAATGTTAAAGATTAACAATTGTTACCCAAAAATCTACCTTTGATATCATTGACATGCCTGCAAAGTATACTCGCTTCAGCCCCTCGGAAAGAACAGAGCGTTCAACTTAAGATTCAAAACCAGTTTCTCCCTCACCAGTCATTCCAATACCTACTGCTGCTCTTTCCCAGCATGGTATTCACAGCCAGCAAAGCTGCTTGGCCCATTGTCACCAAAACTTCCACATTTTGTACTGGTTTGGAATCATAAGCATCAGTTGGAAGCAAATTCTGTAAATGTACGTTATCGATTCTCATTTTGACTAGAATCCTGCTGCTTTCTAGTCTGTGACTTTTACCATGGTTGACCTTTGGTTTCTTTGTTTCTTTTTTTTTTTTTTTTTTTTTTTTTTTTTTTTGTATTGCAAATGACTTTCATTATGTGAAACCAATGACACTCCAACATTGCCTTTTGGAACACAGACAATTTTGTTTCTCGATTAGTATTACTATTTCCAGTCACTGATTTGACTACATTGAATCAGTTATTCTGAACATAATAATGATATCCACTTTAAAATATAAGTGGATCCTACATTCATAACAAAGAAAATTCCAGAAAAAAAGCATATTACTTTGAAATGTTGAAAAATTATTCTGATGTTCCATAGACACAATTTTATCAGTCCTGAACCAAGGCCCCATGCCCCAAATCTATAAATGATACCACACACCACATTAAACAAAAATGAGTTGTGTATCTATCAATTGAACAGTGGTAATACTTTCTAAATTATACATAGGTTAATATTTTAAAATGCAATAACTAACCATCAAAAGAAAATTGTATTTAGTATGACAGGCTACTTAGATGAGATCAGATTGTTAGTCTTTTGCTGAACTCAAAGTTGGAATTCATTTCTTCAAAAATGGTTGGACCTGTACTTTATTGATGTCTAATATTCTACAAGAACATATGCATATGCACAAAAACCACCTAAGCAAAAAGTCTGTGTCGCTTTTCATGCTTCTGAAGATGCTCATATTGTATTTCTCATATTATCAAGAACACATGGTCCATGATAATCATAAGCACATTGGTTAGTATCAGATTTGCTTGCTGTTGTGCTATGAATTATATAGAAATACAGGCAAATGAGGAGGGCAAAATCAGGGCCAACACAAGTAAGTACATTTCTGTCAGTCCCTCACAAAGGACCAGGAGATCCAAACCGCCATAGCACAGCAGGTCTCTGTGGTGGTTGAAGATAGGCCAGGTCACACAGTGTCATCAGCACTAGTATTTTGAATCTTTAGACTGTTTCTTAAAATATATGCTTTCCACTGACCCAAACAAAAATTTGGAGGAAAAAAGTATTCTGGAATTGGTCCTTTAGAGGAAGGATTTATGACCCTTAGTTTATGCGTAGACTGATCATAAGAATGATCTTAAATTCATTTGTCCATGCAGAATGCTCTTAATTGCTTACTTATTGTAGACACAACTGGAACATTCCACTATTCAAAATGTGACTTTGTAGCATAACTAAACCTCAATTAAGTCAGACCATCTTGTGAAAATTTAGATTGTATTTGGTGATAAACCATAATGCTTTGAACACATTATAAAACTTATAAAGCTAAATGAGATCCTCTTTACTTATTAAAAAAATCAGATATTGCTTCACTTATTTAAAAAATCAGATACTGATCTAAACTTGTTGGAACTTCTCTTCTGAAAATACCTGTAAAGACTGTTTTTAAGCCACCACCAACACCGACTTTATTGCTTTTTAGCCATTTATTAGCATTTTATGGGGGGGAAAAAACAAAGTTACTCATATTGATTATATATTAACCCCAAATTACTCTTGGTTTATTTTTTAAAGTAAAATCCTTTTTCAAAGAACAAATACAAATCATACTTATTCTTATTGTCCCTAAAAATCTGTAAATACTGTCAGATCACATAGTCTTTGGAATGTTGAGCTAGACACAAATAACTCAAAGACAGATCTGGATGACATAATGTCCCATAAGCTGATCAAAAGCCAAAGTGGGGACTAGGGAAAGATCTCAGGACATCTGGTTGCTAAATAAGCCTACCTACTCCATCTTGGAGGAGGCCCTTGACCTCTCTGGGCCTCAATTTTTTTTTACCTGTATTGTGAGAAAGCAGGCCTCAAGGATGTTCAAGGTCTACTCTTGTATTAACAAAGCCACCTTCTTTCCTCTTCCATTATATAAGAAGAAATAAAAATGAATATTTCCAAGGTATAAAGTTGGAACAAAAATGTGCTTAAGACCTGCAGGTATGGTTGGAGTCCCTGGAGAAAGAGGACAAACAAAAAAAGTGGTATTCTTCGGGGCTTTTCAATCTTAGATGTGCCCTTTAAACATCAACTACAAGGCTTCCCCACAGGGGTCATTAAAACCTTCTGCGTTACAATAGAAATCTTCTTGATTCCCCCATCCCTCCCCCAACACACTTTCATGCACATGCTGATCAAATAAATTTAGCCTATTTGACTAAATATAATTATTATCTTCTGAGACATTGTTTTTAATAGATATAGTGGACATTTTCAGTTTGCAAACCATATACACTAGTGTTCCCTTTCTAATCTATACATATTTCTAACATAGTAGATATGATATCTATTCAGTAACATTCCTTATTTTCAAGTTCAATTCTTCAGCTGGGTTCAAATCATTACACAAGAAAGAGTTGAGGTTATGGAACCTCATTTATGAAAAATTTAACATGAAACTCTTCAGGTCACGTTCATTCATTTCTTTTAGTCAAATTTTAGACTTATAATTATTCAGTCTGAAAATCATTGAGGTATCCCTCACATAACACCAGGTTTGATATTTGCAAAACCCTGCTAGTGAAGGTGACAAATACAAAAACAGACAAGTTCCCCCATGATATATGAAGCTCTGTAATAGAAGAAATCCCTAAATCCAGTTTGTGGAGATTTAGAAAGAAGAGTATGAACTGGAACCTGAACAATGAATGCAGGTCAGCCAGATTTTGAGAGGGCTTGGGGGAAAGGGATAGAATTCCAGAGGCAAGAGAGATCAGACAGTATTTAGGTTTAAGTATAGGGTTTGGAGGGATGAGGGCAGATAATTGTGAAAGGTAAGACTGGACGGGCAAGTAGGACCAGATCATGAGAGGACACGCTTGTTCAGCCTTAATTTCTAAATACTTCTCACAAATATATTGAATCTTCATTTATTCTCCACAACAAGCATGCTTAGAAAGTGAATCGTCATTTCTGGTGTATCTGGCTGGCTCAGTCAGTAAAGCGTGCAACTCTTGATTTCAGGGTTGTGAGTTTGAGCTCAAAGGTGGGTGTGGAGACTACTTAAAAAAATAAAATCTTGGGGTGCCTGAGTGGCTCAGTTGGTTGAGCTTCCGACTCTGGATCTAGGCTCAGGTCTTGGTCTTATGGTTGGGTTTTGCACTGATAATACAGAGCCTGTTTGGGATTCTCTCTCTCCTTTCTTTCTGCCCCTCCTCAACTGGTGCTGTCTCTGTCTCTCTCTCTCTCAAAAATAAATAACTTAAAAAAATTTTTTTTAATATTTTTTTAAAAAGTAAGTGAATTGTAATTTCTATAAAAGAGAAATTAAGGTTCAGAGTAAAGTAATTTGCTGGCATTTATTTAATAAATTTCCTCTATATTCATTCACAAGACTGTTCCCTTGACGCTAAAACGTTAGGTGGTTGGGGTAGGAATGTTAATAGCAGGTGCTCTTTTGCCTTTCATTCCTAAACCACAGATTCCACACCCTTCTGCATAACCCATTAGGAAATCCATCTATGACTCTTGCAGGACTTTTAAAACTTATGATTCCCAAGGGGTCGTTGGCAGAAATGAAAAGTGACTCATTCGACCGAATTAGGATCCTGGGATTCTTGTGTCTATTTTTAAAGGTATTAGGTCTGGAAAATTCAAGTTGTGATGGCAAAACTACATGGGTAAGTTAACTGAGAAAGAATGACAAACTTAATTTGGGGAAGGGTAAAACACTACTGGAAATAATGAATGAAAAAATCTAGAAAATAAATCCAGATACCTAGATTCATTGAGATTTTTTAAATGTTTTATTTATTTTTCAGTGAACACAAGTTGGGGAGGGACAATGATAGGGGGACAGAAGATCTGAAGTGGGTGGGCTCTTTGCTGACAGCAGCAAGCCTGATATAGGGCTTGAACCTACTAACCTCAAGATCATGACCTCAGTCAAAGTCAGACACTTAACCAACTAAGCCACCCAGGTGCCCCTGAGATTTTTTTTATAGTGATCTGTGCTCTATATTATAGTCCAAATGTATCACAGCTCTCCTAGTAGCAAACCGGTAAGCTTCCCATCTGGGAAAGGTTTGGAGTTAGAGATGTAAAAAGAAATAAAAATCAAGTTCTGTCTTAAAACAAATATGAGTGTGTGACACTGCATTTCAATTAAAAAGTAATGGGCATGTTGGAACTTTTCAAAGTTAGGCTAGACATCAATCTTAAACCATGTTAAAACAAAACAAAAAAAAGAAGGAATTGATTTATTGTCTTAAATAACTGGACAGTCCAGTGCAGGGCAGCTGTGAACAGCTTCAGAAGACCACATCAGCAGGTGTCTCCATCTCTTGGTATTCCTTCCTCTGTTGTCCTTGTTCTTAGGCTCTTTCTAAATACTGGTAAAGATGGCACCTAGCCACTCAAGACTCCATTATCCTTATGGTTACAGATCCCAGTAAAAGGGAGTATCTCTCTGCTTGACAATTAGAATTACAATCAACAACCTATCTTGAAACACTGGTCATCCTGACATTTTGGAAACTGCCTACATTAGTAGGCTTGTGTCTGTTTCTGACACTTATACATTGTGCTGTATGACCAAACCCCATTAGCTTACAGCTGAAAATTCTTAGGATCATTCAAAAGTTTCTTTACATAAGCTACTTTCAATATAATATTGATAAATATTTCCTGATATGCAATTTAAGAGGAAAACCCTTTATTACTGTTAAATAAATGTTTACCCAATCTATTATTTTTATTTAAATTTTTTAAATTTAAGTTTATTTATTTATTTTGAGAGAGAGAGAGGGTGCATGAGCAGGGGAGGGGCAGAGAGAGAGGGTGAGAGAATCCCAAGGAGGCTCTGAGCCATCAGCACAGAGCCCGATGTAGGGCTCGAACTTACGAACTGTGACATCATGACCTGAGCTGAAATCAAGAGTCAGACGCTTAACCGACTGAGTCACTCAGGTGCCCCCCACCCCAATTTACTGTTCTTATAGCCAACTTTGAGACACGGAATAATGTGAAGGGGGAGGAAGGGTGCAAAGACGGAGAACAGCCTGTATTTCATGTTAGATGTGAGAGAGGGAGCAAAAAAGAAACAAAAAAGAAACAAAGAAAGAAAAGAGAAAGAAGGGAATTTATGCAAGCTGGCACAGTATCAGACCATAAACAAAATGCCTTCCAGAGCAGATTGTATAAAAGGCATTTCACAAGTTAAACAATCCCCTGACTGTCAAGGTTATGAAAGAGACCAGAGACTAAAAAGGAAGCTGTCTCTCTTCTTTCTGTATTAGTTAAAGCAGAAACTCCCAGGATCTTTGTTCTAGTTTTCATTGCAAATAGTATGAAAATTGGCAGTCATTTAAATTTAAATTAAGTCCATTTTTAAGTGTTTTTATACTTACAATGGACTGGGCACCTAGCCAAAAATGGGAACATTTTTTTGGTGTGTAATTTAAAAAAAATTTTTTTTTAATGTTTATTTATTTTTGAGAGAGAGAGAGAGAGAGAGAGAGAGAGAGTGCGTGCACAAGTGGGGGAGGGGCAGAGAGAGAGGGAGACACAGAATCCCCAGCAGGCTCTAGGCTCTGAGCTGTCAGCACAGAGCCCGATGCGGGACTCAAACTCATGAGACGTGAGATCATGACCTGAGCAGAAGTTGGGAACTTAACTGACTGAGCCACCCAGGTGCCCTTTTTGGTGTGTTATTTTAAACAATCTTTGTTGGAAGAATGAAGAGACATTTTTTTTTCCTTCTAGACAGCATTATAACATGGTCTTCAAATATATGGAAAGTAATGTGGAAAATTATTTTCTAAAGATGCTTATATATTTTAGCTATTGACACCTGGCATCACTCTTTGAGGCTATTCTGATTTTACTAACCAAATAGGATGAAATGTTGAACTCTTTTCACAGAGAAGAGGTTAATGATAGTCTCAGTCAGTATGGAAGATGTAATCTCTCTAAATGTCTACAGTGTTTCCAGCACACTAGAAATAGCTGTCCTTTAGTGTTGCCTTCAGCAGTGAACACCCTGTATCAAGCTGAGGAAATATATTTTTTAAATGTTTATTTATTTTTGAAAGAGAGAGACAGATGGGGGCGGGGGGGCGCAGAGAGAGAGGGAGACATGGAATCTGAGGCAGGCTCCAAGCTCTGAGCTATCAGCACAGAGCCTGACGTGGGGCTCAAACTCAGGAGCCGTGAGATCATGACCTGTGCTGAGGTCGTACATGTAACTGACTGAGCCACCCAGGCGCAGTTGAGGAAATATTGACCTCAGGTTCTTTTCCACAGATCACAGGCAATGGGCTGTGTGGAATATGGGGTCTGAAAGACAGGGGTGCCCCTCACAAAACCCTACCAGAAGTGAGAACAAAAACTGCAGCGCGGAGCTACTGCCTGAAGGCTCATCTTTAGGGAGGTTAGAGCACATCTTCTCAAAACTGTCAAACACAAGGCTACTACCCTTATATGGCAGGCCCGGCCATTCTCCCTCTGTGGGGCTAAGCTACTGTGTGCTTTATTGCATTTATTGTTCATGCTCTGCTGCCTACTCCCAGAAAAAATTTGAGAATGCTTACTTATATAAAAGATAACAATACAATATGATCACTGAAAGAATAAAATAGTAAATGTTAAATAGTTAAGGAGATACTAAGTAGATAGTTTAACCTAGTTTTTTGCAGTTGAGCATTCAGTTTAGCTCTATTCTCACTGATAGACAAGGAAGGGGAAAGGAAAGAAAAAAAAAGATGGGGGAAGATGAACAAGAAGAATCCACACAGTTTCTATCACTAGATAAAAAAGAAATCAGCAATTCAAAAATGTCTTTATTTTTCCTGTAGGGCAAAATCCCAAGAGGGATATACTTTAAGGATATTTCCATAAAGGGAAGTAAGTAATAATTATGCAAATGGTGCAGATACATACATACAGCTTGTGTGTGTGTGTGTGTGTGTGTGTGTGAGATGAAAGCTGAAGGTAAATTGTTAAAGCTCTCAAAATGTCCTTCTGTAGGCAGGCAACATAGTGATAATAGCTCCCACTTAATTACATGTTGACCCTGAACTAGGGCTTTGCATATGTTTTCTCCAACAGCATTATGGGGTTGATGCTATTGATCTTCCATAAGTCACCTAAGAGGGACCTGAGAAAGTCTGAGGAACTTGTCCAGGTTGTAAAACTAAGACACGATCCAGGTCTGCCTGATCTAAAGTCCATGTTCTTTCCACTTTACCCACCCCAGCATGTACAATTCTGTTGACTTGATATAGAGATAGAAGTAGGTCAATCTGGAAAATGCTAGTGGTTGTGTCCCTACACCTCTATTAACCACTGTCTTGAGTCCAAATTTTGACACAATCAGATCAAACAATTTGAGTTAGAGTTTGCTGACAAATACCTGTCATACTGGTATCTTGCAAAAGAAAATTCAAATGTTTTCTACACCAGATCTATAAGAGGCAGGTCTGTGGGGCTGACTAGGACTAAAGCCAAAGCTTTTCTTCATAAGCAAGTTGATGCACAAGATTCCACACAACAAAGCTCGGAAGCAACACACATCAGCAAGGACTCTTGCTTGAAATTGACAGAAACCCACTTTGAACCGACATAGAAAAAAAGAAAAAGAATTAGTTATCTTACAAATGTAAAGAAAGCGTGAACATCCAAACCACACGAAAAGTAAAGATTCTGTTGGGTCTCAGGAAAGAATAGAACCAGCAGTCAGTTGGGCATCAGGAAAGGACAGAACCAGGATCTCTCCTCTGCCAGATCTCTCTTCTGTCTTACTTATTCTCTCTCTCTTGCCTGCTGTCTATTTGCTCTATGCTGGTTTTTTCTCCCATGGAGTAGGCTTTCTCCGTGAGGCAGGAAATGTGATCACTCGCAGTCCCCAAGTTTGACATCTCAATTCCATCATAGGATAGGACTGCCTCACCTGGCCCCAAAAAACAACCCAGGAAAGGCCTGAGCAGGACAGTTCGGTTAGTTGCCCATCCCTGGAGTACCCAACACTTTCTCAGAAGCAGAGTTGGTCAAACAGACAACAACATGAATGCAGTGGAAAGAGAAGCTGTTTCCAGAAGATAGAGTTGCTTTTTCCAGAAGAAGGCAGTAGATCGTTGGTAGAATAAACAGCAATATACTCCACAAGATTGTCTTGTCTTGGTAACATTTAAAACCAGAGATTATGAACTGTCAAATTCTTATACACAGTAAATTTAATCTTTAATTTAATTGAATTAAATATTTCATTTGCTAATAACTTATTTTATTACAAGATAGATTTGAAATCACTTAAAGGGATACATAAACTATATAATAAACTACCAGTCAAATGCCAATAAATCATAAACTACAAATAATATGAGGGTAAGAAGGGAAAAACAAGCAAGGAGGCAAAAAATTAAAGTAGAAATGAATTAATTGAAAAATGCAATCATACTGGCATTCTGAGCTACAGATTTTTCTTTATGGCAGGGAATGGGAAAAGGGAAATCTGATCAAAAACACGATTCATGATATCCATAAAATAAAAACAAATCAATTTCTCAAGACGAGCAAGACTGTTATATGAAGACAAGAAAATAAATATTACTGAGATGCTTCTTGAAACAGAGAGTGTGTATTCCAATAATATGAGTTCCATAGGAGGACTGAGAGAGAAATCCTCAGTACAATCACAGGGCATCATACCAAATATAACTCAGGAATAATTTTGCAGGGGATAAGACAATATATTCTGGAAATATATTTCTTAGCTCTTTTTATTTTATTTTTTTAATCTCTTTGTTCTTAAGAGATTTAATCCAGTGATAGATCTCATACATTCATTCAATTAACAAATATTGTGAAGTACTCACTACTTGCCTGACATAGATGTTGGGATTACAGTGAGAACAAATATAAAGGAATGAATGAAATGTGTATCTTTCCAAAATCACCCATGGACATTGTTTCTCTTAGTTGAGCTTTTAATAAATACTTGAGTAACAAAGAATTCAAGAATGTATCTCTGGCAAGTAGCTGGCAACTCATCTATGTTGCCAATTAAGGACACACTCATATGGCTCTTGCAGGGAAGAGCTAGGGAAGGATGGATAACTTGTCAAAAATAAAGAACTTAAAGACATTTTCTTGAAGCCATTCTACTTCCTGTTGGAGGGGAAAAAGGGTATTTCCACAGGCCAAACCAAGATTATCCTTAGCAAGTAATAATAATAATAATAATAATAATAATAAATTCAAAAGCCCCAAATTCCTCTTCCAGATAACTTGACAATTACCTCAGTTGACAAAATTATAAATCAGCATACCTGAATGCCAGTCCCAACCACATAAGATTCTTATAATACACTCAATTCTTATAATACACTCAATTCTTATATTACCAAATTTTGAACTGCTCTCTGATCTAGCCTCCAAAACAGACTACTTGTCAAATGTACATCAATGTCAGTGGATAAAATGTCATGCTATATTGACTCTTAATAATAGTTGAAAGACAGAGTTATCAGCCAAAGATGACTTCAAAATAGTTATCCTTTTTGGGGGAGAGGGGAAAGGCAATAGTTAATAAAACAAATGGTCCGTTCAAGATCCTACATGATTTACAAAGGTGTATCATGCATATCTATCAAAGTAGTTTCCAAACACCCACACACAGGCCGGTGGAGTAGTTTCTTTTTGGGCAGACTGTATCCCAATGGGCCTGCCTGGAACAGGCAGTCACGAAAGAAGCATCCCAGAGAACTCAGTGTTGCTAATGTTAAATTCACTCATCAAAATGAGGTTAGATAGCATTGACTGTACACCAAATGTCAGTCTGTGTTTGGGTATCATTGAGATTGATCAGGAGATATTATTATTATTATTAATTTTACCCTCACTAGACAGTAAGTCAAGCTGGTCTATGAAACCATTCCTGTAATTTCTATAAGGATGTATCCCTTATTTGCCTTGTCAAGAGAGTATGCATCTTATGAATACAGCAGTTTATTAACTGTGCCAAATTACTGATTCCATTTAGGAACAAAATTAACCTATCAGTTCCTATCCACTCTTTTTTGGCAGGTCATTTTCTAATAAACTCTACATCCACGTTGAAAATCTGCTATTTATATTAAGATGACAAAGCTTAGGCCTATAACACCCTATTAAATCAAAAGATGACAATAAATCAAAAATGATGCAAAAATTCTTAACTTGATTCTAACCTTTATTTTTTGTCCTGTATATGAAAAAGAATATAGGAATGATCCAACAGAAGATAAATTTTGCCTAATACTTGTCTACTCCTCATAAAGGAGCAGTCATAGTCTGGCACTTTTGATGCACTCATATATATGATGACCATTAAATGAACTCCAATGAATAGATGACTCTATAATTTAGGAAGACAGAAGGTTTCCATATTGTGAATAAGTAGAATGTTTTTTAGCTCTTTGTGCAGAAATTGAGGTGAATTAATTAAAGTGATTTTCACTTAATTTTTTTAAATGTTTATTTATTCTGAGAGACAGAGTATAAGGGGTGGGGGCAGTATAAGTATAAGGGAGAGAGGGAGACATAGAACCTGAAGCAGGCTCCAGGCTCGGAGCTGTCAGCACAGAGCCCGACGCGGGGCTCAGTCTCATGAACCTTGAGATCATGACCTGAGCCAAAGTCGGATGCTTAACCGACTGAGCCACCCAGGCGCCCCCAGCCGATTTTGACCGACTTATTTATTTATTTATTTATTTATTTATGTATTTATTTTAAGGAGAAATTTTTTCTTTTTCTTTTTCTTTTTTAATGTTCATTTATTTTTGAGACCGAGAGAGACAGAGCATGAGCGGGGAAGGGTCAGAGAGAGAGGGAGACACAGAATCCAAAGCAGGCTCCAGGCTCTGAGCTGTCAGCACAGAGCCCAACACGGGGCTCGAACCCATGAACTGTGAGATCATGACCTGAGCCAAAGTCGGACTTTTGATTGACTGAGCTTCCCAGGTGCCCCTGATTTTGACTTTAAATTGAGAGTGTCCCCAGGGATCTGTGCCAAGCTACCTTGATGCGCCAAATGCTCTAAGCAGTATTATTAGTTCTGTTTAGAGAAAATTCTATTATAAATTTCCACTGAAAACTTGACTATCCAGAAACCTCTGGGAATTAAATATTTTAAAAAGCCAAGTAATAAAAGTCACCAAGTGTTACCCTTCTCAGTTTGTAAATGATTTGGCTATACTTTTGTATTGTTTTAACCGTTTAAAATAGAAATGTTGAAAAATACGCATGCTTTTGTTTTCTTAAATAGAATCGCCTGAGCATGTCCACTTTTTCTTATATGCTACAGAATGTTATTATAACTACCAATTACAGCACTGTCCTCAGGACTGAATGAAGTGTGCAGTTGCAAGATAGATTTTTTATTGTTGCTGTTTTTCTGTTTCAAAAGTACTATCAACTGTAGGCATAATGTTGCACAGCAGATCTTTAGAATTTATTCATCTTGTATAACTATACCATATAATGGTTACATAGCAGCTCTCTCTTTCCCCCTCCCCCAGCCCCTGGCAACCACTTATGGGTATATATCCAAAAATCGAAATCAGGATCTTAAAGAGATATCTACCTTCTCATGTTCATTACAGCATTATTCATAATAGCCAAGATATGCAAACAACCTAAGTTTCCAGTGATGGATGATGAATGGGTAATGAAAATGCGGTAGATAGATAAAATAGAATATCATTCAGCCTTAAAAAAAGAAGGAAATCCTGCCATTTGCAACGATACAGATGAACCTGGAGGACATTTTGCTAAATGAAATAAATGAGTTGTGGGACAAATATTGCATGATTCCACTTACATGAGATATTTAACACGGTGAAACTTTTTAAAAATGTACAATTTTTTAATGGAACTTGCTCATTCTATGAAAAAACGGGGGGGGGGAGGCAGAAAATAAATCTTTGTCAGAGAAACTAGGGCATGTATGAAAACGCAGCACGAGTTGCTTTTAAACCCCCAGATGGTTTTGCGCACACCCGCTCACTTCTTAATTGGAAATCCATCATGTCTGGCATCAGTTCATGCTTCCAGACACTTGCTCCGCCACTAAGCTAGTTCTAGCTTGATAGTAAGATATGAAGTCCTAAGCTTCTGAGCTATTATTAACACAGAATCAGCACATAGTCTTACATTAACCGAAGAAAAATGATGTTTGGCAGAAACTGTAGCCTTCTGTAAGTTTCTGCCATTTGTTGTCTGTTATAGAAATGTTCATTGCCTTGTGTGTTTAGATCTCTTTCTCTTCTATTTAGTATGATTACACCTATTGGATTTTATTTCATGTAATCTTGCTTCAAACTCTTGAAAATGCAAACGTACTTATAAAGGAAGAGAGTAGACACACATATAGGATCTTATTATAGAGTGCTTAATAATTATATGCTACAGGGTCCTTTGTGATGGAGATATTTTTGTTAATTGGGAAAAAAAAAAAAAACCCTTCCAGTGTATAAAGTCTTCAGGCTTTTAGTATACCTCTACCTCTGTTTTTCATTCCCAAGAGAGTCAGGGAGGACAAGAGGTTGAGTGGGATGGCCAGGGCCACAGGCAGAGGGACACAACACACTAGTGGACCAGGGCCAGCCTGGCTCAAGCCAGAGCAGGAGGCAGCCAGCAGCAGCCACGCCAGAAACAGAAGGAGCTGGCAAGGGAGCGAGGGTCACACAGCCGGTGGCTGTAGGTCAGGGGAGGTGAGAGCAGAGCGTAGCCTATCAGAGTTCTCAGGACTGAAGGCTCGGCCCTGGCCCTGCCCTTCTCTGTGACCAGGCGTTCTTCAAGTGCTTGTATTTCAGGTGCTGATTGTAATTGCATTGCTTTCCCCTGTCCACCTCCAGTGCTTCTGAATGACAGTAAATTCCTTGGTGTTTGCCCCTTCAGCAGTTCATTCTGAGTCTAAAGTTGATATTAATCAAATAGCTAACCAATGTTAATCAGGGCAAATTGCAGAAACACTATCAATAAACAGTTTGGACTGACTGATTGCTATGAGGGACATGGAATTTTCTTTTAATTAAGTGGCTTCTTTCCAAACATAATCTCAAAGGCTTTTTTCTTGTATTTAAAAAGTAGTAAGTGATGTTTCTTTTTTTTTAAGTTTACTTATTTATTTTGAGAGAGGGAGAGACAGCAAACGAGTGAAGGGGGAGCAGAGAGAGAGGAAGAGAGAGAGAATCCCAAGCAGACTCCACCCGGTCAGTGCAGAGCCAGATGCGGGGCTCGAACTCACCAACCATGAGATCATGACCTGAGCCGAGATCAAGAGTCAGATGGTTAACTGACTGAGCCACCCAGGCACCCCTAAAGTAATTTAAAATATTTTTTACAGATGTAAAGGGCTCTTTACCTAGAATTAGCTTAGCTGAATTGTACTTACCAAGATGGATTCACCTGATTTTTGAGGCAAAGAACTTGACTTTGCTAGTGAAAGTGGGACAATGGTGTCTATGCCGGGACTTCAAGGGTCGAGCCAAGAGCAGGGGATCAAAAGGAAGAATAGTTTTCCTGACTTGGTGTGAGGTCCAGTCTCCTTCCTTCTGGCCTAGGGCACCTGCCTTTATAAAACCAAAGTCTGGCTGAGACTGGAAGCTGTTGCAGATAATTCTAGGTTCACATGTGCCTCGGAGGCTCTTAGGGAATAAAGAGGACTTTCTTGAGCAGTTCCCCATCTCAGTGAATTATTTTACCACCTACTCCTCATCCCTGATCCTGAGATCTATATCTTCTCAGACATCTTAGGTCAACTCAAATCAAGGATGCCTTTTTTTTTTTTAAAGGATGCTTTGATATTGCTCTTCATGTTATGCCAAGTCAGGGCCCTCTTAGTCATGAGTTTCTACAGCCATTAGATCAGGTGCACTTACTTTGATGTACTTTGCATTAAGGCCATCCCTGAATAGTACTATTTGCTTTCTGTCTCTTTCTGAAGCCTGCTTTCTCGAATTTCACAAATGTTTATATTCTTTAATAAACATTAAAAGCTTTTAACCAAATGTGGGAAGCAGCTGAGAGTTATTCTAGTGCTGAGGCATCAGTCAGTTCTATTTTTCCAAAGAACATTGTTACGTGATTTCACTAAGGAAAGGAAGAAATAGAAGCACATGTTTATAATGTTTCTCTGGATATGATAAGCAGAGAGATTCTGGAGGGGCAGAATCAGGGTGTGGCCAGCTCGTTCAATTCTGGAATGTCTGAGAGGGACTTGGGTACAGATTAAATACCCTAAGAAGATGATGAGGCATTTGCATTGTAGTGACATAGGTCTTGTTGAATGACCCACATAGGCTTGCATTCGATTTTTCCAAATCACATTGGAAATGAAATTAAGCAGCTGATAAGTGATCTGTAAGTCAATTTAGGGTTAATTTAGTTTTTGTGTGAGTGTGTTTGTTTTCAATGTCTTGTTAATTAAATCACAGTGTGTGGGAGCCAGGTCCCAGACTCAGGCCCTGGCTCAGAAATTGATTTTACTGTCCTTCCTACTTACAAAACATGGGTGATATGAATAGTTACAATGCCTTAGGGAACATAAAATGCCCATGAAGCTAGATCCAGGAATTCTGTGAGAAGGATATCAAGGGCAATTAACTTTGGTTCTTCCTTTGTGTCCAAGAAATTCAATAAAATGTCTACACAGAACAAAATTTTCCCAGGAAACTCCAGGCGAATTGGGCATGGTGATGTCAGTATTGTATGCTATGCAGTTCTGATTATACCAGAATTAATGTGCAACTCACATTAAAAAAAAAAAAAAACAACCACATACAGACTTAGGGTGGTTGGGTGGAATATTTAGCTTCTCACCCGAGGCCATAGGTGGAACAAAGCAGAGGTGAGCTTTCATAGCTACATTTGGAAGCCTCCACCTCCCCCATCCCGTCCCTTTCACCATCCTGAGGGCACTGAGAATCTCCCGTTCCCACATCTCAGATATTCTGTTGCTGCGAAATGTCCATAATCCTTCATAAAGAATTCTGATTCTAGGGTTTTCTGTTTTTTAATAGGTGATTCTAGAAGACCTCATAATCTTCAAAGGAACACATTGATAATTTTGTGTCCTACTTGACTTTCACACAGCTACATAGACCTCAGATTTTCCACTCTTGTGGGAGAGGACAAGACACGTCTCTCTCTCTCTCCTCAGTTTTCCTAAAGGGAAAGTCAGTCCAGAGAGGAACCAGCAGACCATTTGCCAGATACAAGCTTCAGTTTTGTAAACTGATAGAAATGAAGAATACTCTTACCCTTTAATCCTTCAAATACTGGAAAGATGATTAAAAAGGCCCATTCCTTTCTTGGTCTTTCTGTTCTCTCATCTATGCTCTAAAAGGTGTGTAATTCTTCTTCTAATGAGAAAATTCCCCTAAGTTTGCATTTTTACTTTTGAGCCTTATGTGATAGAGCTTTTCCTACTGCAATGACTTGACCTACCTTGAGTGATCATTAGTGTCAACTCATAATTATTGATTTGCTTATACACATTTTTTTCTTCAGCCTCATCTTCCATACTCTGAACACATCCTGAATTGTTTACATAGCTAAAGAGAAATGGAAGTAATGTTGGTTAATTTATTTATGTAGGATATTTTCTGTCTTAGCAAGATAAATTCACTTAGCTTGCCACTCAAATATTTATCTCCCTGGAAGTGGAAAATTACACACCCTGAGGACCAGCTTGCCTTGGCTCCCAGAAATGTGCCATAGTAGCTGTGGGCAGGGAAGGTTCTGGCCCAATATTGTTATGCATCCTCTTTCTGTCACTGTCAAGTATAAGGTCAGGCAAGAGAAAGGTCTGTAAAAACTGTACTGTCATCTAAAAGTAGGAAATAATAAGAATTTACAAGTATTGGGGTAACACAAATGTCATTTAGCAAATGTTTATTTAACATCAACTATATCATCCTTCCCTGGATGCTGGGGATAGAGGAATACACAAGATAAACAACAGACCCCACTCTTGGGCCATTTGGGGTTATCTGATTGACACTAAAAGGCTTAAAGGAAGGAGTCAACCACAATTCTTAATGGTAGGACTTACTGCCCTTCAGAGGCTCATCTCACAGGCTGACTTAGTTGTTTCCAGGTTTTCCCAGGGAGTTTGTTGCATGCCCTCAAAAATAAATCCACTGATGTGGAGTGCCTGGGTGACTCAGTCGGTTAAGTGTCTGACTTCTGCGCAGGTCATAACCTCACGGTTCATGAGTTCAAGCCCCACAACGGGCTCTGTCCTGACAGCTCAGAGCCTGAAGCCTGTTTTGGGTTCTGTGTCTCCCTCTCTCTCTCTGTCCCTCCCCCACTCATGCTCGCTCTCTCTCTCTCTCTCTCTCTCTCTCCCTCAAAAAATAAATAAAACATTTAAAAATTTTAAAAAATAAAAATAAAAAATAAATCCACTGATGAGCTTCTGCCTGGGTCCTTCCTCATTGCTCACTGGCTTGCAGGAGAGGCTGAGTGTCTGCCTTCTGTGAGGACATGTCTCCCCTGGCTTCCACAGGTCCCCCTGCAGCTCCTCCAAGCTCAGTAGCAAAGTTGCCCTATGGAAGTACACAGACAGGAACAAACTTCCCTTTGTCCTGCACAATGTTATAACTTGTCACTTCGGTTTGAAGCAGCACCAAAACGACTCTCTCAGCTTCTGCCTCCTATACCTTCCTTGCCAAGATGCTTGACTTGACTTCTAGGATCTACCTGAGAAAAAGACACCCGGCGCTACAGAATGCTCATATGTACTGGGCACTGTCCTAAGCACTTCACTTAGAATAGATGAAACTCATTGAAGTTTCTCAATAGCCTGTGTTGGGTGTGGGTAGGGAGTGCTATTATCTTTCCCATTTTAGAGATGAGAAAAATAAGGTGGAATATATTAGTTATCTATTGCTACACAACAAATGACCACAAACTTAGTGGCTTAAAACAACAAACATTATATCACATTTTCTATGGGTCAACGCATGGCTTAATGGGGGCCTCTGTTCAAGATCTCTCACAAGACTGCAATCAAGGTGTTGGCTAGGGCTCGGGTCTCAGCTGAAGGGCTGACTGGGAAAGAATTTATTTCCAATCTCATGTACATGATTGTTGGCAAGATTCCTTTGGTATGTTGAATCGAGGGCCTTGATTCGTAGCTGGCTGTTGTCCAGTGGACACCCTCAGTTTCATGTCACATGGGCCTCCCCAGCATCAAAGCCAGCAAAGGGAGAGTCTGCCAATGAGACAAAAGTCACAATCTTCTGTAACCTGATTACGGAAGTGATAGCCCAATGCCTTTGACATAGTCTACTGCTTAGAAGCAAGTCACAGCTCCTGCCCACATTCAAGGTGGAGATGATACAAAAGTATATATACTAGGAGACATGGGTCATTTGAGGCCATCTCAGAGTCTGTGTGGCACGTAAGGAGAGGTTAAGTAACTTACTTAGTCTTAACCCTTTTGGGCAAATGTAAAAGGTACCACTGACTGAGTGACTTATAAACAACAGACATTTTTTTCCCCCTCACAATTCTAGAGGCTGGGAAGTGCAGTATCATGACACTGGCAGATTTAATGTCTGGTAAGAACCTACTTCACTGTAATCTCACATGGCAGAAGGGGCCAAGGAGCTCTGTGTGTCTCTTTATAAAAACACTAATCCCATTCATGAGGGCTCTGCCCTCATGACCTAATCACCTCCCAAAAGTCCTGCCTCCTAACACTATAACCTTGGAGATTAGGTTGCAACCTATGACTCTTAGGGAAAACACAAACATTCAATCTATAACACTTGACCACATTAGCAACTAACAGACAAGTCAGCATTTGAGCACAGGAAATCTAGTTTCAAAAGAAAGTGAGACTCAAATGGTTTGGGAATTGGCTACCCATAGGAATAAGTATGTACTTGTATTTTATCGTCTTTTGGATGAGTCATTAAAACAAGGATTGTTGAAGATGTAGGCTTTTTTGTAGTTGATCTTTTACCCCACAGAGTGTTTCAGAAAAAATGTGAAAAAAACATTAGGTGGCTTTGACACAACTATCTAAATTTCCAGGAGCTTTTACAAAAATAATCAGAAGATATGGTAACCCTACTTCCTCCATTTTCAGGCAGTGACAACGATGGACTAGAACTATGTAAAAACTTAGTAACACTGTGCTTCTCTGATTCCTACAACTCCCTTTGAGCCACTTCCTGTTACTAGCATGCCAGTTAGCTGTAGGCATTCAAATTTGCTACTAGTGCAATCGAACAGGGTATATGGGATGAGCACTGAATCATGAACTCATTTGTGGATAAATTTAAAGTGGTTTCTCCCAGGTATCTAATGCATATGAAATTTCTTTGAATAATGTGAAATTTATACATAGAAAATAAATATCACCTCCAAAATGTCAGGTTAGCTTAACAAAATTACATTTATATTGTGGACAATGATTAAGGCTACTTCTTCTTTACCTCCACTTGATAGAACGCTACCTGTGTATCTGCCTACGTACAATCTAGTTCCATCTAGTGGTAGCTGCCTGAAACATAAATACATCACCTTGGAGGCACTCAACAGCCTTTCTGGGAATAGAATCATTTATGTGTTCCTTTATTTGAATAATGGGCATATACTCTGTATGGCAGGAATTATATTAATAAACCTAATTATAATAACTGAAATTATGAACCACTGAAATGCACATGAAAAATTTCAACAATGTCCTAGAGTGAGTCTGTGGTGTACAGGAACACTACCTAGGTCTTCTACATTTTCCAACGTTCCATGCTTCCTTGGTTCAAATCCCCTTGATTATTTACAGAAAACTGCAAGGTTGATTTGGGGTTATGAATATTATCCTTGGCAGGCTCTTTCTAAATTACCATATAATTGTATGTTAATTGTCATATTCTTTATACTTGAAAGAAACTTATATAGAAATTATAATTACAGCTATTAGATTCTAATCTCTAGCAATTAGGTGATTCGAACTGGTTCTTTCTCTCTTATAAGTCGTTTAGGAGCATATCACAAAAGAGGAATGGTATTTCCCACCGCAGTCCCAGCTGGGAATTCCGATTGTCCCATGATTTCACAGCTGCAAATCAGTCCCCACCCTCTTACACTTGTCTCTGGCCAATGATGCTTTCCTTAATTAGTATATGACTTAACTTCAGTCCTGACTTATCAGTTGCCTTGGTCCCTGGGCTACCTGAGTGTAGGCTGGTCTAACTGGGAAAGAAACCCTTCTTGTACATTGATGTTATTTGCCTGACATTGAACAAATGGAAGAACAATTCGTCTGGTTGTTGAATTTGCTTTATCAGCTGAATTTGCATTCTCTGGCAACTTCTCTCTCTTATAATCTAGTCTTATAATCTAGTCTGGTGTCTAGGCTTTGTACTTCTATTATGGTGTTATTATATTCTTATGGTTCTTTTATCTCCCCCATCCTGAGAATGGGGGGTGGGTGGGGGGGAACAGTAGGAAAAAACACTAGGATCTATGACGCATCTATGCCAGTGTGAGACAGCCTGGAGAATGTAGTTTAGGAGCTGTAGGGCTTTTCTTTTTTTAAGGTAGTAGGCAGGTCAAACCTACTCAATTGTGAAACATTAAAATGCACGTGACAGGGGGTGGGTAGCTCGGTTGAGCGTCCAACTTTGGCTCAGGTCGTATCTCATGGTTTATGAGTTCAAGCCACACATCAGGCTCAGCTGTCAGTGTAAAACCCACTGGGGATCCTCTGTCCCTTTCTCTCTCTCTCTGCCCCTCCCCTGCTCTCTCTCCCTGTCTCTCTCAAATAAACATTTAAAAAGAGATAAATAGTAAAATATATGTGATAGATAATTTCGACAATGTCCTATAGCAAGAATTCTTTTTTTACTTTAAATTTCCAGGGTCCCTTTCATTCCCCTGGGTGATTAAGCCACACAGATAATAGAGGTAATGTAGAGGTCTATGTCACCTACATGTATACTAGAGAGGAGAGCATATTTGAGGAACCCTGTGATTCCTGGCATTTCTCTCTGCTTGCCACTGAAGTTTTAGATAAATTTGCTTGAAAGAAAACTAAAAGAAATCTATCTGAGGGGTTAGAACATAAGGACAGAAAATGAAAGTGGGGATAGGATGAAATGACAGAAGTACACATTTGGTTTTTGAAGTAGCAAATACTCATTAAGTATCTACAATATGAGGGGAGATATAAAAACAATCCAAAACATGTTTCCAGGGGCTTGACATGACCTGTAAGCTAACATTTATTTGTGAAACAAGTAACAGTGGCGTGAGGCACAAGTCAATGTGCTGAAAATAGTATGCGCTACAGAAGTTTCTCACTGGGGTCATGGGGTTAGAGCTTAAGAGAGAAGAAGTTCATGCATTATCCTTACATGGGCACAGGTGACTTAGAATCGGGCTATGTATGATATTTGGTGGAGAAAAAAGAAACTAATGAGGCTAGAATGATTTTCTTTGAGCAACTGAAGGCAGGAATTGAGACTTTACCCATGGGCACTAGTCATTATAGGTATCTGAAGAGAGACATAACATAGAAGCACTGGAGGAGGAAAGACTGGTTAGGCAACAGCATTAAGCCAGATTTGCCTAGGATGGTAACTAGGAATGAATGGGAAAGACAGGAAGAAAGGATTTTATTTATTTATTTTTTTGGTTGCCTGGACATGGAAAATTACGAAGCTAGAAGAGGCAAAGACGACTGAAGTTTACAGCCTGAATGACTCAGTTTGAGGGGGTGACCTAGTATCAGCTAGGTGATTTAGTAAATGGGGAAAGCCCCAGATTTTAATAAGTACAATCATGGAATCATGAGGTGTTTTTTTAAGATTTATTTTATTTTTAGATAGAGAGAATGTAAGCTGGGGAGGGACAAAGGAGAGAGAGAAAGAGAGAGAGAATCTTAAGCAGGCTCCACACTCAACACAGTCCAACATGGGGCTCAATTCCACATCCTTGGGATCATGAGCTGAGCTGAAATCAAGAGTCAGACACTCGACTGAATGAGCCACCCGGGTGCCACGGAATCATGAGGCTTTAAAGCTAGAAAGAGCATCTATGCTAGCCCCTTCATTTTGCAAGAAAGCAACTGAGGCAAAGGGCAGATACGTGACTCAATCCAGGATGGCAAACAGGCATAAGACTGTAGCCACATCCGTGTCTTCTCCCATGAGGTCTTTTCCACTATCCTTTCTGCCTAGATCTTTGTCTCTTAAAGTCTGGACTAAGGACCAGAGTCCATCTGCAGCCAAATATGACCAAATAAGAAAAAACAGACTGAATTTTTCAAAAAGCTAAATTTTTTCATTTAAAGAACTGACCTTCACTCCGTGATTATGTACTGGCTAATAGTGTTAAAATCTCCTTTCATTTATGAAATGAGGAATTAATATGAGCAGTGCAATTTTTACTGTCTTAGCACAATAAAATGCTACTAATCAGGGTGCCTGGGTGGCTCAGTGGGTTAAGCTGACTCCTGGTTTCCCTCAGGTCATGATCTCACAGTTCTGGGTTCAGCACCACTTTAGACTCTGTGCTGACAGTGCAGAGCCTGCTTTGGGATTCTCTGTCTCTCTGTCTCTGTCTCTCGTCTGTCTGTCTCTTTCTCTCTCTCTCTGCCTGTCTCTGCTCTCTCTCCCTCTTTCAAAAATAAATAAATATATTTTTTAAAAAGCTAGTAATATAAGCTCTTTCCTCATTTTTTAATAGTGGTCTTTAAAATCTAAAAGTCTGAGAGTCACTTCTCTGCAGGAGGGTAAATTGCGAGTGATCTGTCTTTTCCATGACGGTAAAAACGTAGCCACAAAAAGGATTACGAAACAGTGTTTTCAGGTCTCTGCTTCACCCACAAGGCCAGGATTAGAGCCATTTTCTCTTTATCATAGTTCTCTTGTGCTGGGAGTGGGCAGGAGCCCACGGAATGGACACAGGGGTACGGGTGAGGGGATGAGCCACCCCCCCCCCCCGCCTCCAACCCAGGATTCTGAATCAGTTTCTTGGCCTTACACCAAGGCTTGGTGATAGTAGCGGGATAATGGACCCCTAATTCTTTGATACGGCCATGTGACATTTCTTTAATCCTCAATCATTGGTAAAGTCTCCGGCAGAAGTGGCTTCAAGGCACCCTTCCAGCTAGACTGTGTCACTTTCCCATGCAAACAACCTTGCTGCTGTGCTCTGTGGGTAGAATGCCTCTGTCCCTTACAGAAACAGACCGTGGTGGGCTATCCGCCTGGGCTCCAGAGAAGCTTCGCAACGCCTGAATCCTGGGCTGAACTCAGTCCATGCGTAGGTAGAACCCCACAAGGGTCACTAGGCTACAGGACCCGGGTGCACGGAGTACGCAGGCACAAATATATGTGGCAGCGATCTTTAAAGATTCAGCGAGAGCTGCTCGCTTCTTCCTAAATATGACGTAAAGGGGACGAGCACCGCACCGAGAATTAAGGGATCTGGCAGCTTACCCTACAATTTAGCGAGATAAACAAGACACCGTACTTGGGCCTGTTTCTTCAATTCCAAAAGCACAGGTCTAGGATTCCCTCCAGGAATACAAGACTCTAAGGTCCAACAAGCTGTGGAGTAGCACTACCAGGGAGGAGCCACGTGGGGCCCGGTGGGAATCCCCTGGCTGGACGCTCGAAGCCCAGGACTGCAGAGACCCCACTCCCCCGCTTCGCTTGTTGCATCAGTGGGCAGCGTGCGCGTCCCCGCTGGGCCCAGCGTGCGCGTCCCCGCCGGGCTCAGCGTGCGCGTCTCCGCGGGGACTGCAGGCGCCGCGGAGGCCGGGCCCGGTCGGGTGGGCGGGGCCCAGCGGAGCTGGGCGGGGCGCGCGAGGAGGGCGGCAGCCAGGGGAGGAGGCAGAGGAGCTGGAGCAGAGGAGAAAAGGCGGCGGCCCGGCTGGGCTGAGAGGCCCGGAGGAGGCGGACCGCAGGGGGTGTGGGGCGCGGAGCGGCCTGGACCGCGCGGAGCAGCCGGGCACGGCGGCTTCGGCAGCCAGGGCCTGGGCCGCGGTTCGGCCGCGCGGGGCGGTGAGTGTCGGGAGGCCGGCGGGGGAGGCCGGCGCGGCGCGGGCTGCGCCGAGGACTGAGGCGGCGGCCGGGCGGTGCGAGGCCCGCGGCCGGGGCGGCGGCGGCCGTGGGGTCGGCGGGCCGGGCCTGGGCGGAGTAAACACGGCGCTCGTCGACCCCGCGGGTCCCGGGCCGGCCGTCCTGGCGCGCCCACAGGGCGTCCGCGGCGTGGGCGTCCGCGCAGGTCGTCCTGCCCGGCTCGCAGTGGAGGCAAGCGGTCAGCAATGGCGACCCGCTCCCGACCCCCGACCCCCGTGTCACCTGGCTGGCGTGTCCGTGCGCTGGGGAGGGAGGGGTGAAGCGGGAGGTGAACTTGGGAAACGCTCAGATCCTTAAAAATCCGGTTTCTCTTTCCTTTTGCCGTTTGAAAACTTGGGTTGTTTGGGGACAGATGGGTTAAATTTAGGAAGATTGGGAGGTATTATTTACTGTCTTCACGGGATGAGTGAAGTTGGTAACTTTTCCATTCATGGTAGTGAGCGGATCTTAGTCTTAGCCTCTGAGAGCCCTTATTAAAGAGAAACTTCCTGATTTTCTGGATCTGAGGGGTATGGCCATTTCCAAGTTGTTTGTGTCCTGTGCATGGAACAGTGCTTGGAAGGGGGCCATAGAGTGCACGTTGAACTCAAAGTAATCCCCTTTGAGTATGTTTTTAACGTGGGTATTTGGGAGAATAGAGGTAGACAGAACAGTATGTTGTTTACCATAGTTCTTGTACTCCATTCCCCTCTCTTGTTTTTCTTTCTGAGCCGTGTCGTAAGTCCCAGATAAAAGATGGTTGGGAAGGAATTGACCTTTTATTCCATAATCACTTTGTTGACTCTGATCCAAAAGGAAGCTATTTATGGGCATTTTGATATCCGTGTAGAGTAGCTTAAAACTCTTTAAATACAAGCCTCCCAAACTTTTAAACTTTTTTTTTTTTTTGCTGCATTCCAATACCGTGTTGTATCCTTTGGAGACATAATAAGTTACATGAACAGATTTTGCATTTGCTCGTATTTGTTAAGGTTTTACAAAGTAGCACTCCAGTTTTCGACGCAGCAAAGGGAAAAGAATAGCATAAAATGTATGTTTAGGAATTTTCAGGGTTTAATTTTTCAGTATGCAGTTTTCGCTGAATCACTGTTCTTTATGCTTAGTCACTTTCTCACTCCAGAAGCTTAATTGAGGGTAACACGGTGTTTTGGCAACTTTTTAGTTGCCAGTTTGTTTTTACCTAGTACTTTAATGCAGTGACATAAGCTTTTTTTGTGATTCTGGAAATGTTAGTGGGTGGAGTTTTGTTGAGTGTTACCAGAGAACTGAAGTTTCCGATGTAGGCAAACTTTTATGCATTCCCAGTGGGCTAGGTTTTTAATTTCAACCCAATATTTCTCCATCTCTACCATTGCAGACTTTGAAAAAATACAAAGTATCCTAATACAATACTTATTAAAGAGCAATAATACTTTGAGATAATGTATATAGTTAGAGGGGTACTTTAAGGTCACCACATACCGTTTGGTTAATGTGTTTGCTCTTTGATATACTGTATTACTGAAATGTGACTTTCAATGGGATAAGCCCTGTGCTGTTTTGTATGATTTTGGATACATCTTTTAACTGAGTTCCTATGACAGTTTCATTAAAAGGACATTGTATTTGTAGAATTCTTTTGACTAAGTCTTCAATGAAAAGGCTATATAAAATATTTAATTTCAAGTTGTTTGATGAATTATGTGAGATTGGCGTTAGACTAATGGTTTTTATGTTGTAGGCAGCTAGATAACTACAGATAAGCATACCCCAATTAAAACCCAGTCTGAAAATCTTTTACAAAAAGTTGTGTTGTGCGTGGATAATGTTAACATAGGTTATTTCCTCATACAGTTGGTTTTGATAAGCTTTATAATTATAAATGACTTGGTATAAAACATTATTTTACATTAAGTTTTGTGTATGTAAATGTGGCTGTTGTGTAAAGTGAAGTACATCTTTTTCTGAGGAATACATTGTATCCTGTTGGACACATTTAATTGTACCAACCTTTATAGAATTCTAGGTGGTTTTCACAGTAGAGTAATAATAGCCTCAAGGTCACAAAGCTGAGATTCCTTAGAAGCCCATTCCCCTCTGCCATGATGCTCATTTCAGTAAGCTTAGTACCACCATTTGGGTGCATTAGTGTTATCTGAGTATCAACTCAAATAGATTCTGGTCTGAGTATTAAATATTCATTAATGTTATTTTAATTTGATATAAGTCTGGAACAGTTTCATTTGCTTAGTGGAGAGCATTGCAAGCAGTTAGGACTTTCACTTTGAAATAAGCTACTCATGATTATATTTAGACTAGAAGATACATTTTTTGATTATATCAAAACTGGAATGGTTAAAATTTGAAAAAAATTCCATATAATTAGGTCATCATTCTATAAATAAAAAGTCAGAACCAAAATCTGATGCAAAGGATGTATATACAGTGTAACCCATTTAGCCATTTTGGACTCATCAGGAGGGCATGTGCTTTGAGTTGGAAGTTTAATGATAGTGGATTTTCAATCTTGCCTAGTCACTGTCACCCCCCCGCCCCCTTTTTAAACCAGTGAAATAAGATGTCCAGCTGAGGTTATAGATTTATTATGGTCTTTAAAACTGATTGCACTTGATCTGCAAATTACCCAGCAGGTGTTTGAATTTAATATTACTTGTACAGTTAATTGTATTACTATGACTAGTACCTCCGACTATACAAGAAGGTTGAGACTTGCTTGGAGCCGCTTTATAACCGATTGCTAAATGTCAGATTTCAGTTGTAGACTTGCTTGTGCTAACTAATTGAACATGTCTGTCTATAGTTCCATTTCAGTCTTGCATTGAAACAGCATTCTATTGTTTAAGTGGAATTCTGTTTCACCTAGTACCATATTAGCTATAATATTAAGCAGTAGTAGGCTGATGCTACTTCCTTTTTTGAGCTTCTTTTCTTAGCTGTATACCTACTCAGGCATGTGCACGTGTGCAGACACCTCTGCCTCTCTCTGCTTTTCTTTTTGAAACTGATGCCTCTATATTCAAGTAACCAGTAACCAGAGCACAAAGTCGATTAGGGAGTTAAAAATAGTGGAACAATATACAGGTAAACATTTACTTCTGTGCCTTTTATGACTTGCCAATTTTTTAAGATTTTAAAATAATGGAAGGTTGAAATTAACTTTCTTTGATTTCCTTTTCCCTTTGATTTACTTTTTTCAGACAAGTTACTCTATATAATGCTTGGAACATGTAACTTAGGTCCTTAGTAAATATTTGAGCACTATTGACTTTTTATAGCTGGTACAGTGCAGTAATTTGGGCGCGATCTGATTGTCTGATTCTAGGTCTGTAAGGTTGTATTTTTGTGTGAAGTACGTAGATTTCCACGAAATCAGGAATCTCATTTTGTTTTGGAATCCATGTGGCTGTTTCTTGTAGTATAATTCTTTCATTTATTCATGTTTCTAAAATAAGTGAAGCTCCGATTAGGCACAGTCTGAAATACAGGGAACACAAGAATGGTTGAGACAGAGATGGTTCTGTCTCCCTTCATGGAGTGTGAAGTTTTCCTGCGGGGGTAGTAATTAAAGGATAATGATTTAAAGAATTGTGACTGGTATTATCAAGGAAGAATGCAATACGTACTGAGCCCACGCATAATATGGGATCCATACCTTGCCTTTGGTGTGTGGAAAGTAACACTGAAGCTGAGACTTAAAGATTCGAGGCAGCAGTTGGGGTGGGGGGAGGAGAGGTATGCGCATGTGTGCACGGGTCTTGCTCTCAGAGGCATACATAGCAGGAAGCTGCGTTGAGAGCTTTGGGTGACTTGACTTAGAGTGTTTTAACATCATGCTAACTTGCAATGTTTTATTTATTTATCTCCTTATTTTAATGAATTCGTAAAAATAAAGAAATGGATTTTTGAGGGCAATTATTTTTAGGTCTAGAAATAGCCTTAAATGACAAGGCCTCATTTCACTGTATGGGAAAATGCCATGTCTTAAAACTATTTTTATGGATTGCTTGTCTGTCAGAGAGATTGAGTTGGCCAAGAATTTCCGTTGGAGAAAATTGAAACTATTGTAAAGCATTTAATCATTTACAAATATTTTCTGGTCTAATGAGACTTTTTCCAGTCATTTAACTTTAAGTGTAAATTAAACGAGATGTTATTTGGAATGTTAACATTCTTTTAAGAGAGTTTAAGAAAACTTAATATTGAGTTTTCGGTTAAGCTTTTTTTTAATTTGAAGCCTCAGTTTTAGCAGCTTGTTTTCTACTGGGTCTGCTGTGTCACTGTTCAACTGATAAGTGACGGATGGATGCTTTAAACACATTTCTCGAGATTTATGAGCAATTGCAAAATACTTTATGGAGGCATATTTAATTTGGTGATGGTCTTGATTAGGAAAAGAATGGGTCTGGAAGTTTAAAATTTTTAAGCTGACAGTTCTATCTCCAGAATACTCTTTGGGTATTATCTAGTGCATTTTCTTAACTTATTTTTTTAATATATTTCCTTGTAAAATGGAATTAAACTTGATTCCTACTTTGTATAGCTGTTTTGAGAATTTTTAAATTGATAATTCTTGTTCCATAAGTTTATTCTTAACCTACAGATGTAGGTTATTTTAAAAGTAGTTTTATACACTTACCTTCAAAGTGAAGTTACATGCTATTGTAATTACAAAGGACCAAAAAGACTTTCTTGACCACAGGGGTGACTAAGTGTTGGAATAAACTACACGCAAAGTTGTGTAATCTCCATTCCTCAAATAACATCTTAAAATTGGATCACCGGTTACTGAAGTGCTGCCTATTTTCTTAAGCTTTTATGAGTAAACATGTCTGTTGTTGTCCATGTGCATTGATCAGATATAGACTTAAATCTTAGCTCTACCACTTACTAGGTGGATGACCTTGGGCAAGTCACTTAAACCTTTCTGAACCTCCATTTCCTATGGATTGTTGTGAGGATTAAGGGACATTAAGTGAAATGATATACATAAGGGATAAAATTGGTACATAATTAGTGTTCTTTTTTCCTTCAAAGTCTACTTCAGTAAGTAAATATTGTAGACTCATTGCTGTGGATGCTTTTATTTATTTATATTTTTTTAAAAAACATTTTTCTTATTCCGAGGGGAGTCGTGTGGAACAAACTATTTTGAAGCTTAAGAGCCCTCTATGTCTTCCTTTCAAAGTTGTCTGTTTTGCATTTAACATAGTTGTTTGTAGCAGTTGCTGGTTTAGAATTAAGTGATGTTTTTGAGATGTGTTCTCCCTGGTGTGGTCATGTGATGTGCACATAACATAAAGTGTTTCTACAAGTTATGAGAGCAGTGGTCACTTCTTTAGAACTGCTTGTATTTTTAGGTTCTCTCTTAGTAACAGTCAAGCTTATAACCCTCAGCATGTGAGATGAACTCAGTCTTGTTGCAAAATAAGAAAGCTCCAGCTGTTTTCACAATCTAATCACTCAGTAGAACTTGTCTTAATTCTCACTAACATTTCTTTTTGAACCGCTGCTTAATTTACAAATGTTTGTCGTCATTAGTCTGTCATTTCTTCTATTTTTTTTTAAATTTTTAAATGTTTTATTTATTATTGAGACAGAAAGAAACAGAGCACGAGTAGGGGAGGGTCAGAGAGAGAGGGAGACACAGAATCCGAAGCAGGCTCCAGGCTCTGAGCTGTCAGCACAGAGCCCGATGCGGGGCTCGAACCCACGAACCGTGAGATCATGACCTGAGCCAAAGTGGGTCGCTTAACCGACTGAGCCACCCAGGAGCCCCTGTCATTTCTTCTGTTATGACTCTGTTAGCATATATGTGTTTACCATATAGGTTCTGTCTTACTTAACCTGTAAAATTTATGGGGATAAACATTCAGAAGTATTTAACTCATAGTTGTAATTTTTAAAAACAATTTAAAAATATAATTTTCTTGTTAAATGTGTGCTTTGGTTTTTTTTCCCCTCCAGGCATCAGTAAGTGCCATAGTATCAACTCAGAAATTTTCTCCTTAATCAACAAGAGCTCTATCAGTATTAGGTAGACTTCTGTTATTGTTTGACAAAAACCAGCCCTGGACTGGAGAAAAACAAATAGCAAAGTTGGAAGTAATTAGTTTACATTAGCCACCTCAAACTCAGATAGAATTTATGGGAAAATACGTCAGAGAGCTAGTAATCTTTTATGCACTGAAGTGAAGAAAATAGGCTAAGAATTGACTTCTTACCTAGAAAATTATTATCTATTACACTGTAATTTAATTTGGGGAATGTTGAGATGAGTTGCCCGTGCCATATAGAAGTAGAGATGTAGAATAAGCTAGCAATCGGCCGTAGAGACCTAAAGTTTGGAAGAAAGCTCTGGACAAGCAGTATAGATTAGTTTTCAGCATATGGGTGGCAATTAAAGCTTTTGAGAAATTGAGAGCACTCAGGAGGAATTATAGAATGAGCAAGAAATGACGTGATCCCTGAAGAAGAGAAATATTTTAGAAGAAAAATTAAGGAATAACCAAAGAGATAGGGGGGGAAACCGGGGAAATGTGACATCTTGAAAACTAAAGGAAAGGCAAATAGTTCAAAAAGGAGGAAATAGCATAATAAAGGAAATGGCCAAGGAAGATGAGGTCTGGAAAAAATGCTCTTTGGATTTAGCATTGAGGATCTCAGAGCAGTTTTAATGACTGGTAAAAATAAAGCCCGATTAGAGGGCTGAAGAGTACTCGGGAGGTTTGAACGTTTGGTTTTTTTTTTCTTTTTCCTTCCGAAAGCTTTTTTCCTAGGAAAAAAGAAAGGTAGTAAAAGGGGGATATTGTTTTATTATTTAAATTTTTATTTATTTTTAAGTTTTTAATGTTTACTTATTTTTGAGAGACAGAGGTTGGTTGAGCAGGGGAGGGGCAGAGAGAGAGGGAGACACAGAATCCAAAGCAGGCTCTAGGCTCCAAGCTGTCAGCACATAGCCGATGCCGGGCTCAAACTCATGAACCGTGAGATCATGACCTGAGCTGAAATCGGCCGCTAAACCATCTGAGCCACCCAGACGCCCCTATTATTTAGATTTTTAAAGATGAAATAGTTTTTTAAGTTTTTACTGCTCATAGGAGGAACAAGCCAATTAAGACGTTGAAGATTACAGAAAAAAATACAGTGAATAGTGGCAGGAATTATAATTAAATCAGTATATTATGCTGATGTTTTCTTATTTTTGTGTAAACTTTTTCTTGATAAAAGCAGGAAAGACCATTAGGTATCTGTAAACCCCTCCTGATATTTTATAGATATATTTCTTGGCTCAAATCCTCAGTGACTTCCTATTACTTAAAGTCTGACCTCCTGAGAGTAGCATAAGTACAGTCTTAATGATGTGCTTTATTTCTAGTGTCCTGCCTCATCTCCAACAGCTATGTAGCATTTCACCTTGTGATCCAGCAATACGAGGAAACTTGAGGTTCCCTGAACATGTTTTGCCAGTTCTTGCTTTTCTGCTTTTACATATATTGTTACTTCAGTATTGAATACTTCCCTACCTTTCCAACTCTCCCCTCCTATGCTTAAGATTTCCCGTCTTTCAAGTCTACTGTGAATTCTTCTGTAGCCCCTACCACGCTGACAATTATCTTCTCTGTGTTACCATTCCAGTTCTGTCAAATTGATCACATAATAATGTGACATGATTTTTCCTGTTGTGTCTCTGACCTGCTGTAGTTCCTTGAGAGAGGGCACAATGTCTTACTAATAATCTTTATATTGCCACCCCAAACACAGTGCCTGGCACAGAGTAGGTAAACAGTAAATAGATGTTTAATAAATGAATGGAAACTGTGACCCTCAGAAGTAAGTGATTTGCCCATAACCACAAACTGGAACTGGAACTTAAAATTTATGGGTAAATTCCCTGTACTAGTTACGGCTCACTGTGGTGATATGTAGAAGGAGGGATCAATAGATGAAAGCCTAAATGAATTCATATATTTAGAGGGAATAGAATGAAAGCTTCTAATACTTTTAGTTAAGTATATTCATGAAATTCAGATCCTTCCTTTTTAGGAATATGATGAGGTTTCTGCAGTATGGGTGCTTCAGAATCAGTTAAAAAAAAAGCTAAAGCATTCTTGGAAATCTATGTTAGATATGCATTAATTTGTTTTGGGCATCAATTTATATACTACACAGTATACTAGAATTCAAGTATTATATTTTGAAACATTTGGCCTTTTAGGCATATTGTTATATGATACATGAAAACGAACTGCAATTGTTATTTGAAGTACTTAAATTGTTTCAAGATGGACTGATTATATGTAAAATAAACTTGTTAAGTATGTTTATGTATTTCATCCTACAATAAGTCAGTATACCTTTATGATTTGATTTATGTTATTCAACAGTTTTTAAAAATCGACCACTTTTTGCCTAACTTCTTATCTTTTTTCCGTCTCAACAACTAGAGCTGGACTGGCCATTATGGAGGAGGAGCTGCAACATTCACACTGTGTGAATTGTGTCAGTAGACGGTGTATGACCAGACCGGAGCCTGGGATTTCCTGTGACTTGATTGGTTGTCCATTGGTTTGTGGAGCAGTTTTCCATTCTTGTAAAGCTGATGAGCATCGACTTTTATGTCCATTTGAACGAGTGCCTTGCTTAAATAGTGATTTCGGATGTCCGTTTACAATGGCTCGAAATAAAGTTGCTGAACATCTAGAAATGTGTCCTGCAAGCGTGGTGTGCTGTACTATGGAGTGGAACCGATGGCCAGTTAGTTATGCAGATCGGAAATCGTATGAAAATCTGAGCAGAGATGTCGATGAAGTGGCACAATTAGATATGGCCTTGGCCCTTCAAGACCAAAGGATGCTCTTAGAATCTCTCAAAGTAGCCACCATGATGTCAAAAGCAACTGATAAAGTGGCAGAACCTAGAGAACAAATCTCAGTTAAATCAAGTGTCCCAGAAATACCACATACTAATGGTTTGGTATCTGTTGATGAAGAATCTTATGGTGCACTTTATCAAGCTACTGTAGAAACAACCAGAAGTTTGGCTGCTGCCTTAGATATCCTGAATACCGCCACAAGAGACATTGGCATGTTAAGTACAAGTCTTTGTGCTTCCGCAGATGAAATGAATGAAGAACAAAATGCCAGAGAAAGCTTGCAGAATAGACACTTGAAAGACCAGGACCATCTTTTTGAGGGTGAGATAGGAGCAGTAGGTGGAATTGACCATAATGACACAAGTCTGAGTGTCCAGTCTGAACAAAATGGTTCAAGTGATTTATTGTGTGACTCGAATGCCAGTTCTTATGGCAGTTCTGCTCTTTGCAATGGCTTTTCTTTGGAAAATATATGTACACAGGCCATAGACCAAAATCAGAAATTACATGGTGATTCAAAACAAAATAACTTAACAAATGGAGAATGTATAGCATCAGATGGTACTTCAGATCCTTCCAGTTCACTTTCAGTAGCAGCACAACTTAGGGAAGTCATACCATCCAATGCTTTGCCTAATGGCACAGTTCAGCATATCCTCTTGCCAGATGGTGAGGATGAAGAATTGTGTTGGAGAAAAGTAGACTTAGGGGACTTGAGGAATGTGGATGTCTTATCTTTCAGTCATCCTCCTCCATTCAAATTTCTTTCTAATTCATATTGGTCTAAACCAAAAGAAGATAAAGCAGTAGATACATCAGATTTGGAAGTTGCAGAAGATCCAATGGGCCTCCAAGGAATAGATCTAATCACAGCAGCATTACTGTTTTGTCTAGGAGATTCTCCAGGTGGGAGGGGTATATCTGATAGTCGCATGGTTGATGTTTATCACATTGATTTTGGGACTCAGACTTTTTCACTTCCATCTGCAATATTAGCTACAAATACAATGGTTGGGGAGATAGCTTCGGCTTCAGCTTGTGATCATGCGAATCCACAACTTTCAAATCCAAGTCCTTTTCAGACACTTGGGCTGGATTTAGTATTGGAATGTGTTGCTAGGTACCAACCCAAGCAGCGTTCAATGTTTACATTTGTTTGTGGACAGTTATTTAGAAGAAAAGAATTTTCTTCACATTTTAAGAACGTGCATGGTGACATTCATGCTGGACTCAATGGCTGGATGGAACAGAGGTGTCCTTTAGCATATTATGGTTGTACCTACTCTCAGCGTAGATTTTGTCCATCAACACAAGGAGCAAAGATTATACATGACCGCCATTTGAGGTCATTTGGAGTTCAGCCTTGTGTATCTACAGTATTAGTGGAGCCTGCTAGAAACTGTGTGTTGGGATTACATAGTGACCATCTAAGTAGTCTTCCTTTTGAGGTCCTACAGCATATTGCAGGCTTTCTTGATGGCTTCAGTTTATGCCAGCTCTCATGTGTATCCAAGTTAATGAGGGATGTGTGTGGCAGCCTGCTTCAGTCTCGTGGAATGGTCATACTGCAATGGGGGAAAAAGAAGTATCCAGAAGGAAATTCATCATGGCAAATAAAAGAAAAGGTTAGTTTAATCTCAACTGTATCATCTCCTCAACTGACATATGGTAGACACTTAATGTTGCAGAATTAGTAAAATTAAGATCTTATTGAAAAATTGACCATCCTTATACTTCAGCCTGACAGTCTTTTTAAAAATAATGATAGTTAGTGGAAGATTAGGTTAGAATTGTTTGTCATAATCACGTATTTACTGCAGACATCCTAGTATTAGACTCTAATGTCGCAGAGAACACTTCCGTTTTTTCATTTGAGCAGTTGTGTACATAATTCTTCTGTAACAACTCCTTTTGAGTCCATGTTAACCACCTATTTTGAGTTCCCTCTGAAACATTTTCACCATAGGACAATGGAAGAAGCAAGGACAAGGTTTTTCACTGCTTACAATTGGCAGTTTCTCTCCATTCCTAGCAAGTTCTTTCTTAGAATTTGGTTATTTCAGGTAGAACTTAAATACGGAGAGATGAAAAAAGTTTTAAGTGCTACCATTAGTCAGTGACCTGTGGAGTATTTGAGGGGCTAGAGAGCATAAATGGATAGATGTGGAAATGTGTTAGGTTGAAGTGAGAGGTAAGAGTAGGTAGTTGGACTTGACACTGGAGGTGGGGGCTCTGGGTGTAGGACTGTACAAGAGAGGGCTGCATACTAGAGGCTTGTGCTAGGGATCGAGGCCGACCTGGGAACAAATCCTGGCTCCACCGTTTCCTCTTGTGAGAAGTCTACTTTTGTCCACTTTCTTTTTTTATCTTTATAATTTTTTAATTTATTTTTTTAAGTAATTTTTACGCCCATCACGGGGCTCAAACTCACAACGTTGAGATCAAGAGTCGCATGCTCCACAGACTGAGCCAGCCAGGTGCCCCTACTTTTGCCCATTTTCTGAGGCACCATCTAAGAGAAACTAGAAGGCATCACAAGTATCTTTTATTGCAGATTTTCATTTTAGAACATTTGTAATACGATATTTTGTATTTTATAGAGTGGAAAAAATTTCACCTTGGTTGCACAGGTTTCAAATTTCTAACTACTTTGTTCTTGTCACCCTTAGGTTTCTCTGACTTTTATTCATTTGCTCCAGTTTTTCAGAATTCTGCACCTTTTGTGTTTTCCTGAAGCTTTGACCAACAAATGAACACACTATTTTATCATTTTTTTCCCAAATGGGAATTCTGGTGGCAGGGGGTTTCATACTGTGTACCTGCATACATACAGTCACATAGAGTCACATACAGTCACATACAGGTGACTTGGTGTCTTTCTCCCATTCAGGATGGGATACTCTGAGCATGGTCTCTTTTTGTCCTTGTCCATTAGTATTGACCTATGAGGTGAAACACTTTCTGGGATTCTATTCCTGCAGAAAATCTCATCTACTCTTGGAGTTCAAATTGCCATCACTTATACAGACTACTTACACATCTATATCCTGGCTACTTTCTCCTCAACTCCAGACCATACAAGCATCTCCTGGACATTTCCACTTGATTATCTCACAAGTCCATCAAACTCAGCATGTCCAACCTACTCTCCATCTCTATCCCTCTTAATCTCAGCAGGTGGCCTTATCATCTACCAAATTGCCTAAACTAGGAATTTGGGAGGTAGAGTTGACTTCTTTTATTTCCATAACTAGGTAATGACAAAGTCCTCTTGAGTCTTCTTCTTCATACCTCTCAGGTTTGTTTTAGTTTCTACTGCCGTTTCCTTAGCCCTGTCCCCTTTAGCTCTCTCTTGCTTACCACAGTAGCCTAAGTGAGTTTCTGTTCCTAATTGGGTCCCTCTCCAGCATATTCTCTCCATAAGGACTAGAGCGGGAAATATTTTCTTGTTTTAAAGTATATTTTTTTAATGTTTCATTTTTTGAGAGAGAGCGTGAGTGGGGGAAGGACAGATGGGGGGGGGACAGAGGATCTGAATTGGGCTCTGCACTGACAGGGTGACCAATGTGGGGATCGAACTCACAAACGTTGAAGTCATGACCTGATCTGAAGTTGGATGCTCAACCAGCTGAGCCACCCAGGTGCCCCAGAAATATATATATTTTTTCAAGTGTTCATTAATTTTTGAGAGAGCATGAGCAGGGTGTGGGGGGCAGGCAGATTGAGAGGGAGACACAGAATCCAAAGCAGGCTCCAGGCTCTGAGCGGTCAGCACAGAGCCCAACGTGGGACTCAAACTCACGAACCAGAAGATTATGACCTGAGCTGAACTTGGATGCTTAACCGACTGAGCCATGCAGGTGCCTCTTAAAATGTTTAATGTTGGGGCACCTGGGTGGCTCAGTAGGTTAAGCGTCTGACTTCAGCTCAGATCATGATCTCACAGTTTGTGGGTTCGAGTCCCACATCGGGCTCTGTGCAGACTGCTAGCTCAGAGCCTGGAGCCTGCTTCAGATTCTGTCTTTTTCTCTCTCTGCCCCTCCCCTGTTCATGCTCTGTGTCTCTGTCTCTCAAAAATAAATAAATGTAAAAAAAAGATAAAAGAAAACTTTAATGTTTGTTCATTGTTCCAGGATAGAGGAAGATTCCTTAATGAAACATTTAAGACTTTTTTATAGTCTTAAATTCTAAGATTTATATTATAAATCTTAACATCTTAAATTTTCTCTTGTCATTTTATATTCCAACTATGTCGATTTACTTACAGTTTTCTGATGTTTTCTTTCTTGCCTTCTTGCCTTACAACCTTTGAGTATGTTGTCCATAACACAGTACTTACATTTGAACATTTGCAATATGCCTATCAGTTTGCTAATAAGCATTTTACTTCTGTTAACTTATTTAATCTACTGTCCTTATTTTATGGATGAAGAAACAGAAGTTTAGAAAAGTTAAGTAACTTGTCCAACTAATTGATGGATTCAGACCTAGGGAACCTGTCTCTGGGGTTTGCTTTCTTCATCTTCTCACTATATTTCTTGTTTACTATACAGATCTTACTTCCTCAGGAAAACCTTCTGGAATCCCCAACCCCACCAATGCCTTCAGGAAGGTGTACTGCTCTGTGTTCGTGTGGCGCCCCATTATATTCCCCTAGTCTGTGTGCCCTACTGGAGCACTCTCTGCTGTTCTGTAATTCCCTGGTGCATTGTCAGTTTCTTTCATTAGACTGTAAGTTCCTTGAGAAGTGAGACTCTCTGGGAACTAAAATATCTACTGCCTAGCACAGCACCGCCATATAGCAGGCACTAATGTACTTGAGGAATACTTTTGAAAGAAAAATTGGCCCATGACTAAGAAAGCTTGTCATCAGGTTGTGGGAATCATCCATTTTTTCCTGACTTTGTTTCACCAGACTCTTAATCATGTGGAAGTAGGGAGGCTGTCTGCCACCATTGAATCTTTCACGAATTTGTTCTCCTGAAGTTTAACCAAACTACTAATTCTTCCTGTAGTTTCGTAGGTATATGGGGTTGTAAGGGATGCTAGTGAAATCCGTAATGTCTGTTGGTAGCTACTGTCTAGGACTCCTAGGAAATAACTCCATGCAGGAGGCATAATTGATAAAACACCAAGGAATATAGGGAGTAAGTACCCTTTGTGCTTAACAGTGGTGACTTCTGTTGCCAGCTGAAAAATAGGTGTTCCCACAGCATGTGAAGGCATCTGGCCACTCTGGAAGACATTGCTCTCCTTATCAGAGAGGCTCTAATGAGTGCTGAGGGCTTTTCTGAAATCTGCTACTTCCTAGAGTTATCTGCCGTTTATTGTGTTCATTGTTCTCTCGCATCTGCCTCTTGATGTGCTTAGCTTAGCTAGAATGCCTAGGCCTGATCTGTGCCATTCATGCGTGTTACCTGAGTCTGTCCTTCATTCATGATTGTTACCTATGTTTACGTAGCTTTATGTTTAGAACTGTAAAGATGAGATAGGGTCACTACTGTCATTGCTGGACCAATAAGGTAACATTGTTTCCGGGCTTGGAGCTACTGAGTGAGCAAAAGAAGTAGCCCATATTTTTCCAACAGACACATGAATAGGGATAGCAGGTGAATATTTTGCCTAGAAATGCATTTTACAAGGATTTGGAATAAAATTAGATTCATTTTACAAAAGCTTTTTTATGTAAATTTTCAGAAACATTTTGAATAAATCGAAGTGCCTGTATTCATGAATATTACTAAGTACCTTTAGTGCTTATAAATAGTGTATTTTTTGGCATACTTCATATAGTATAATAGGAATGGGGGGAAAAAATAACACATGTGTTGTCAATATCTCCAGACTCTGAATAGTTCATTCAATTGGATAGGATGAAACAATGTGCAATATATTATTTTAGGAAGTAGCTCTGAGTTTACAAGGCTATGGTTTTTTTTAATTGCCTAATAAGTCAAGTTGGATGTAGTTTTTAATGTTTTTTCTTTTATTTATTTATTTTTGGTTACTGCATTGATTGAGATCATGATGTGGAAGTGATTTACAGGTATTTAATAAACAGATTTGCCTCTAAATGGATTTACTCATTGACAGTTTTGTAGCTAACTGCTTGAAACATTATATTGGTTATTTCTCTAACAGTACAAATGTCTGCAGTTGGAGCAAGAAGTGTGTTTTGATTCTTGTAAACTGACTTGTTTAAATCTGAAGTAGAATTTTCTTTTAGGTATGGCGGTTCAGTACTGCGTTTTGTTCTGTTAATGAATGGAAGTTTGCTGACATCCTAAGCATGGCTGACCACTTGAAGAAATGCACTTACAACGTTGTAGAGAAACGGGAGGAAGCGATCCCACTACCGTGTATGTGTGTGACTCGAGAACTCACTAAAGAAGGACGTTCACTTCGCTCAGTTTTAAAACCTGTACTTTAGAAACTGTAACTCCACTTGCACATATACATGCAAGCACCTAGTATAATTTGTCATAGATGTGACACTTTATTAATGTATTAAAGATTACAACTAGCTAAATTTATTGCCACTATGTATATAATGTTTTGAAGTGACATATATTTTTATAAAGTACTGTTTAGTTGGAAAAAAGTTGCCTTAATGTTTGAAATGTGTGAAATTTTTGGAACTTGCTGGACAGGGTGATTTAATTTTTAGCTACATAATTTTCAGAATTAGTATTTTTAATGGTGTGCATATTTTGGTTTTTAAATTTTTTGCTTCTTAAACTAACAAGATCCTGACCAAACAATTTATTCCTCATGTTTTCTGTGGGTTATAACCCATGCATTCAAAAAGCAAAACTTTGAATCAATTTTTTCAGCATATGTTTTTCAGATAAAAATTGCTTAAGGACTGCCATAAGATCATTGTAAGATTTTTATTTTTTAATGCTCCCCTTATACAATTGTTGATACATAGATGATCTTTAATATATATTTATGTAATATTTAAAATCATGACTAATGTTTGGTAATGCATTTATCATGTTTTAAAAAGACTCACAAAAATATTTTCACCTTATATATTTGCAGCTCTCATACAGAGAGTGACCATATGCAGCTTTTGTTTTTGTTAGACACCACATCCAAAGACTCATGGCAATGTGTTTTATGACAGGTTAAAATGAAAACAAAAAGCCTATGAACTTATTTTAATTGGAAACCGTTCATCATATTCTGTATTTGCTAGGTTTCTGATATTTGGAGATAAGAAAATATACCTCATTTAAAGTTTGGATTGGGGACATTGTGTGAATAAATTTCAAATATTCAGTATGCAAAGGGCTTAACTTTCTTTCCTAAGCATATAAAATTTTGCCTTTTTATGTTTATAAAAATCACAACTATTGCTTTAAGATGTTTAACAATGTGAAATTTGGTGTCTTTGTAAGATGACAATCTTGAAATAGAGAAACCTGTCTTGGTTGACAATCTCTTTAAAACATTTCCATGTTTATTTCCCATAGACTTCTCTACCAAAATAGTAAGAATTGCATCTTTGTGTAAAGATCAGGGCATAACAGAAAAATACTCAAAGTCTTATTGTTGAAGTATTTTATTGTAGTTTTCAAATTGATATACACTATAATTAACCTGATGTTAATTAACCAGTTTTAAAAACTGAATATATGGTGTCAGTATTTAGAAATAAATTGCAAAGATGGGGACATATACTTAAGTAATTTGTTTTAAGTAACTTCTGGCATTTAGTAGTCTGAAGTGGTGACAAGTTACTTTGCTATAAAACATCAAACCTCTATTGTGTCATCTTTTCTTACATTTGTCCCTGAGAATGTTCTGTTGTGACTAGGGTCTTGATTATCATACATGGCAGTCAGTCTGGGCAGAGGTGTTCTTTGGGCATTAGAAAAGAACTCTGAACTACTTAAGACTTCTTTTGGATAGGTCACATCCTTACTACAGTTGAAAATATAGCATTAAAGACCAATCAGTTGTTTTGCCTCACCTGTCATTTTAATTAGTAGAATAACTATTTCTCTGTGTTTAAACTTTCAACTGTGAGATTGAACTCTATACTATTTCTGTGAAAAAGTCAGAAATAAGATATCAAATACTGTAAAATATAACTCTGCCTTTTAAAGTTTTGCTGAAGAATGTGTCTGGTTAGGATAGCACAAACATTAACTTTTTGTTTTATGGTTGTGCTTGTTTGGTTTTTAAGTTGAGACTTTTTGTTTCCACACTGGATCGTGAGAGATTTAACAGTTTTCCACCTTATATTTCTTTTACACATCTTTGGCTGTTTTCTTTTTTGTTTGTTATGCCACCATATGATTTTGTTAAAATGTTTTCTTTGTGCAACATTTGTTCAAATTCTAATAAAATTAATATTTTCCCTTTATGTGGCTCAGTAACTTAAAAAGAAAAACTTTGTTTGAAATAAAATTTTAATACTTGCTTGAGAAATTCCAAACACAGTGTTTCTAATAAGTGTACATATTCTGCATGTTGTAAAAGTTTGTTGATTATCATTGCTCACCGATGTTTTACTGATGATCATTATTATTGTTTTTAATATGGAAAACTCAATTAATTGACTTTCTGTGCTTTTCAGTGGCTTCTTGAAAGTAGTCCCATCTAGGTGTATTGAAAGGCTGAAGAGTTTCTGGCAGTACTGTTTTTCTAAAACCTATAATGGGAACAATCTATCTAGGCTTTTAAGTGTGAAAAGGTTTGTGTGTCAGTTAATTGTCATTTGAGAAATCTTTGTTGATTTCTTAGTTTTTTCTGACCAGCAGGTGTCAGGTTGGAAGGAAATATCTGTATTCAATTTTATCTGCTGCCTCCTTCCCTGGAACTGCATGTTTCTCTTTTTCTCATTCTCTCTCTGTCTCTCTGTCTCTGTAATTGCCTTTTGAGACTCACAGTAGGGGTTCCCAGGATCACCTGGGAATTTGTTAGAAATGCAGATTATTGGGTCTCTCTGTAGACTTAACCAGAAACTCTAGGAAGGAAACCAGCAGTCTGCTTTAACAAAGGCCTTCAGGTGATTCTGATGCACTGTAAAGTATGAGAACTTAGGGAAGAGCCTGGGACATGCCAGCTATTCTCCCGAATGATGTGCTATTGGAGTGGGTATGTTCGAGTATATACACCCACGTATAACCCAAACTTAATAATGGTAATTTGTTATTAATTAATGGTTAAATTAAGTGATGTATGTTGTGTCAGTCTTATAGCTGTATGACAAAATACATTGGGTACCATGGTGGTTGGACATTTTTTTTTAAAAACCTAGGATTTACTAGTGTTTAAGTTTTACTAGTGTTATTAGTAGTATTTCACTTGTGTTTCTTCTGTTCAAAGTAAATTGCAGTGCAACTTATAGTTCATTAGCATTAACCTTTAGCCTAGTCATCATCCATTCTTGTTCAGTGGTTGCAGAGTCATGTGAACATTTTAGATTTCTAGGATAAACAAAAAGAGTAGATGTAGACATACTGGATTAAATCCTACAAAAATATTTGTAGAATCCTTTCAACCCTATCATTAAGAGATATGAAAGGTTGAGTTTCTGGTTTTATCGGTAGTATAGAATCTTATTTTGGTCTTTGACCCTGTGCTACATATCCCATCCATGTAGTTGCTATTATTGACAATGGATATTAGGACCTTAGTAATTTAGAAGATAATGTGGTTTTCAACAAAACTTCCATATCCCTTGAAGATAACGGTAGCTTACATTACTATATTGTTAGCATATTGTTAACCTCTAGCATTTTGAGTGTACTTTTTGGCATTCAGAAGCAAAATAGATTTCACATTTTGCATCCCAACCTAAAAAGACCTAGGATTTATTGATCTTAAAATTTTTCTAAGGATTAGTTATGCAAACATTTAAAAGTGTGTTTTATGCATGACACACCATATCAGAAGGTGATGTGATTGGGACTCCCGGAGGTGGATGTTTAGAATTTCAGTAGAAGAAAGCAACTGGCCCTCATTCTCTCAGTAGACTGGACAAAGGACAAAGTCTTCGATGGCAAAAATTTTTCTGATATGTGTTTGGTTATCTAAATACTGCTGTAAGTAGTCTTACTTAATAGGTTCTTGAGGCCTAGAAAGTAAGGGAATATTAGTTATCCCTTTAAAAAATACCAAGTCATGAGTGTCTCATCTGTTGTATTTATTGTAATTCAGTGATATGTTTTGTTAGGATTTGATCTAAATCTGATTTCCAAACAAGTTTTGAGCGGTGTAAGTAAAGACCAACTGTAGTAAACTTCTTTCTAAATAAAATAAGGGAGAGGGAGAATGGTTTTGTTTTAATGTCACTTTTTTGTAATTATTTTCTTTGATTTAAAAAATCAAAGGTAAGTCCTTTCAAGTTTCAATTTTAATGATGAAAAAACTGAGGTACTCAAAGTTCAGGTACTGGTGATTGTATGGGGATACTTCAGAGAAATGTGTCCTTACCTGGTTCACTTTTCTACTTTACTAATTCAGAAAGAAGGGACATTTCTACTTGACTAATTCAGAAGGAAGGGACATTTGGAAAATATTGTTGCCTGCAATATTTGATTCCTAATAAGTGTTTTAGAAATACTGAGCAATACCAGGAGGAAAAAAAGTGGAATGAAACTAAGTATGGGTGTTGTTCTGAGAGTCCTTCGCAAAAACTAGGTTTTTTGTGGAGTTTTTGCAAGTATTTTTTTGCATCTGTGATTGATAAAAATCTATAAATTTATTGTTTATATATGTATATTTATTTGCATGTTTAATCTCCATAAATTTGGCCAAGTAGATTTTAATACATCTTGACATATATTAATGGTGATACACCTTGAGGTACTTTTTTACCTTAGAACATTTCAAAACTGACATTTTGTATTCAGAATGTTTGACATTCAAATGTGTTATTTGAAGAGTGACTTTTAGAAATGGGCTACCAGGATGTCTCATGAATGTACTCCATGGAAATACAGTAAAAAGCCATTGATATGAATCTCCTATTATATAATTTTTTCTCTTTTTGACATATGCTGGTCTGAGTATTGTTTACTGTGAAGAAAAGTATTTTTGAAGCAAACTGACAACATAAATGTTTCTTTTCACTGATAAAATTTTAGACATCCCCTAATTATTAGTCTATTTGCATGCAAGTATTGTGATAGGAAATGGTTCTTCAAAACGTGGCTAGTTCTAGTGGTGCTAATATTGCATGTGTTTTAAAGTTATAAAAGTGCATTTCTGTTGAATTCTTAAGACCGACCAACTCATCAAATTACCCTTTCCCAGTAAAAGCAAATTCATTAGGTTTAATTTTTACCATTTTCTATTATAAATTGCTAGAAGCATCTTTTTCTCAAACAAGATCCTTAAAGGGGTACACAGGTTGGTGTGTGTGTTGGTTCATTCTTTGGCAAAGGTTAGAGGTAGACAGCTTTCCATACCCCTCTCAGTCAGAGTAAAATTAATTGTTGCATTAATATTCAGTGATGTAATGATATAAAAACAGTAGCAATAATGTGTTAACTGCTCAAAAGATTGAAGTTGAAGATAGGAGATAATTGCCCTTTGCTGTCCTGAAATTTTTTCATTGAAATCCTCTTTTCCATGTTAATTGTCATTATTGCTTCAATTTTCTGACCAGGAGATCAAAATAACCTAAATTAAGTATATTGAGGTTTTTAAAAACTTGTACTAATGAGCACATGTTTGGTAGTTTGGGTCAGTAAGTTTAGATTTGATTAACATTTAGCTTCTTTTAAAGTCTCAACTAACAAGTTTGTAGTATCAAAAAACTGAAGTATCAAGCATTCAGGTTTACCTACATTATTTGATTAAAAGATACCAAACCATAGAAATAGAAGTGATCACAAGTATGACATCTGTTCAGGAATGGAATTACCCAGTGAATATTTAATTATGTCAAGTGGGTGTCTTTTATATCAAATGATAACTTAAAAAAACTAGGTCTTATATTAGAAAGGGATATGAAATAGATAATGGTATTAATTCCCTACAACATTCCAATGGACTTGTGAGGAAAACTGACATATGAAATAAATTGCTTTAAACAGTTAATAATTCAGTGGAAATGAATTCTTAAGATTTTAATGCTGCATATAAAATGTTAAAGTTGTATTGTTCATTTGATCAGTGTTTAAGCACCAATCAGTCCTAGGAACTTGAATGCATTCTGAAAGATAATTGCACTGACTCATTCACTTACCTCAGGTGTCATTTTGTTTCCAATATCTTTTTTCTCATGATTTACATTAATAGTTGGTTTCTCTTTAAATGCTAATGGATATAGTATTTCTTGAAAAATATGCTAAGTGAAAGAAACTAGATACAAAAGGCCACAAATTATGTGATTCCATTTGCATGAAATATCCAGAATAGGTAAATCCATTGAGACAGAAATCAGATTGTGAGGGGCTGGCAGGGAGGGGTGGGGATGGTGGGAGGTGACTGCTTAATGGGTACCGGTTTTGTTTTAGTGATGAAAATATTCGAGAACAAGATAGTGTTGATTGTACAACATTGTGAATGTACTAAATGACACTGAAATGTACACTTTAAAATGGTAAATCTTATGTTCTATGTATTTAACCACAATTACGAAGGGTGAGTAATTTACAGTTATTACCAAAGCCAAAAATTACCTTGTTCTCAAGGTTTGTAAAATGCTCAAGTTATGGTTTAGAATTAATTTGCAACATTAGTAATGTGATAGATTTATTCAGTTTAAAGTCCTAATGAAATTCATGAATCCCATCACAGAAGTACTGGTAACAGCGGCAGAAATGAAGTTGTAATTCATCACAATTTCATTATTTTCATACAATTTGGACAGTGAAAAATTGGCTTCCAGGTCAATGTTCATCTTTCATCTTTTACCTTTTCTTATGATTCCTTGGGGAACATCTCAATCACATTTTTTAAAGGTCTGTTTTTAAAATCATGCTTTGAAAACAATTTGTATAATTTTCAGGATCATTTTTTATAGTTTTATACTTTGTGTTCCTTTTAAAGAGCAAATACATTGATGTATTATATAAGACTAAATTAATAAATTGAACCCTTGTATACATTTTGTATTCTTTTGTATTGTCTTGTGGGGAAAACATTTGAATCTTGGGACTGGTAAGTACTTTAATGATCATTTGGTGTCTCCTTTTCTATTTGGAGAAATCAAAGCCAAGATTGCCAGTGTGTTTGTTCATTCAACAAGCATTCATTGAGCACTCATGCCATGCACAGTGGAGGCTAGATTTGCGAAGGTTGTGATATGCCTAAGCTTACACAGGAATTGCTACTTCTTCCCCTTCATCTCCTCTTTCTCCTCCTCCCCTTCCTTCTCCTCCTAATATCTAGTAACTATGCCAGACACATGGACATATGGACAAGTTCCAAAGAAGGAAAGGGTTTAGACAGATTCACTTTAGATAGTTCTTTACATAAATCTTCCCCCAAATACTTTAAAGAGATGTTTTTTACTAAAATACACATGATCATAATACATTTATTTATGTATATAGGAACACATTTATTAACCATTGAATTTACTTTCATGACTTGGGAAGAAGTTGTTTTCATATTCCTTTAAATTCCAATTATTTCCACTGTTTTCTAAGGAGCTGCTTTAGAAAATTATTGATTTTATTCTATGTTTAAAAAAGTTAAATTGCTTTGCAAATAACTGTGCCTCTGATATAATTGGGGATACATATGCCACATAAGGTGTGTATATGCTTCAAGCTGGACAACAATTATAATTGAATTCACAGAATGAAGCTGGTGGTGTGAACTAAACTATCAGGATAAACAGTAGACACAGGGAGACTTGCGCTACAATAACTTTCTTCACTGCAACAGAATCTGAAGTCAAAGAGGATCAGAGGAAGGAAAATAATTGTGATAATTCATACTCTTAATAACTTTGTTGTGATTTTCACTTAATGATTTCTTGTTTACTTAATTTGATATTTCTATAATGGTTGGGGCTTATTACCAAATACATTATTTGGCCTATATTTCCTTAATCATCACTTCTTATTCCATCCCCTTGCAGGCTACATTTCTGTATTTCCCAAACACGTTATAGACTTTCATGTCTTTCAGCCTTATGTTTTTCCTTTGTCTAGAATGCCCTCTCCCCACCTTCTTTGTCTGGTAACTTTGGTTGATTGGTGAGGATCCAATTCTGATGTCGCCTGTTTATTCCTAGATTATCCAAGCCATTGAGTCACTCTCTCTATGACCCCTACCCCACTTATTATTATTTTTTGCTTATACCTCTTTTCAGTATTTATCACACTGCACTGCCGTGATCTATTTGCTAGTGTCACACTTACTGCTTGCAGATCCCTCTAGCTAGAAACTATGTCTTGACTTTGGATCTCTGTGCTTAGCAGAGAGTCTTACACACATAGATTGAATACTTTTTAATGCTGTTTCAGTTAGCTTTTGCTGCATAACATGCCACCCCAAAACTTCATGACTTGAAACAAGAATAATTAGCTCATGATTCGTTGGCTGGGCTATTCTAGTCTGGCTTGACTTGGCTGATCTCTGTCTGGTTGGCTCACACATCCGTGGTCAGCTGATGCGTCAGCTGGAGGTTAGATGATCTAAGACAACCTTACTGACATGTCTGGCAGTTGGCGGGTTGTTGGCTGGGGTCATGGAGATGATTAGGCCATATGTCTCTCATCATCCATCAGGCTAGCCCAGGCTTATTTCCATGGCAGTAGGAAAAACAGCAAGAGACTATGTCCCATTGTGCACGCCCTTTCCAAGTCACTGCTTGCCATATTTGTTAAAGGCCCATTTTCCAAAGCAATTACACTTCCAAGTCCACATTTAAGGGATGGAGAAATAGACTCTACCTCAATGGGAGGAGCAGCAAAGTCATGTTGCAAGTAAGCATGTGCATGGGGATAGAGAGAATCGTGCCCACTTAAGCCTACCACAAATGCAAATTTCCAAATTTGGTAGTCCCTCCTTCCCTCATTAGATTTTTCTTATAAAAACCCCTGAATATTTAAAACCAGGGACAGCAAAAAAGCAGAAGATAATTCTGCTTTTTTCTTTCTTGAAAACTGGAAAGAGAGTAAGAAAGTATTGAATTTCGATCTTAAGAAAAATTTCAGAAGACTTTCTTGAGAGAGATGGAGTCAGAATAGAAAAATCACATTTTTGGAAGGCCTCTTATGTTTCACTCCTCTGGGCTCAAGGGAAGGCCAGGAAGTTACCAAATCCTGTAGTTTCCCCATGTTGGTCCAGTGTGATGCAGAAACAGCGGAGGGATTTTCTATCAGGAATGCTGGAGTAGTATGGGGTAAACATGCAAGGCATGGAGAAAAGGTACCTGAGCTAAAGATTGGAGAAACGTTTGGGAAAGTTTATGGTCCAGGGTATTGGAATGATAGGAGAGCCCCAGGGAGGAAAGAAAAGGTTGTTTGGAGAAATGTTAATGTAGCTTATGATGTGGAGTGTTTTTATGTTCTTTGGCAGAGACAAATAATGCACGGAATTCTTATTCTAAAACCACTGTGACTTATGAATCATGCTTCCTTGAATGTAACTCAGTGTAATGACTGAGCCACATAGAAAACCAATTACTTTCAGTTTACAAAATTAGAATAATAGCTCTGAAGATATAACGTTGGTAGATTAGTAGGCTTCAGACGTATGTCATGAGTTGGGGAATTTTATCACCAAAATTCATGTGTGGGGCTAATTCTGAGTAGCAATGTGGTCTGGGGCTGGAGGGGACTTCATTCCTGATGGCTGCTTTAGCAGCTGCAAATGGTGGGAGAACATGTGTCAGTGCCCCTGCAAATCGCCCAGGACAGAGGAGCAGCGGCAGGGGGAGCACCATACCAGAAAGGGACTCCTTATACTTGCGTTTACAGGATCTGCAGTCATGGCCCATCTTTCATGGCTGATGTTAGTAATTCGTGTATCCGTTTTTGGTTTTACTTTACCGCTTTTGATAGGGGATTAAGCATTTCTTAATTTTTTCAAAGAACCAACTTTACCTTTTTAAATTTTCTCCCTTGTTTGTCTGTTACATGCCACTGACATTTGCCTCTTCTCTTTGTTATTTCCTTTGTTTTTACCTGTATCTAATTTGCTCTTTATTTACCAGCTTCTCATTGTGGAAACTTAGATCATTGATATAAGCCTTTTTCTTTTTTAATATAGGTATGAAAAGATGTCAAATTCCCTCTAATCACTCCTCCAGCTGCATCCCATAAATTGTAATATCATTTCATGATCGTTTAGTTCAAAATACTTTCTGGTTTCTCCTATGATTCGTTCTTTTATTTATTTAGAAGTATGTTATTACATTTCCTAGTTGGGGGAATTTTATTGATATTATTGTTACTAATTTCCATGTGTTCAGACGTCAAACTTTTGAAATTTATCATGGCTTTTATTTGATGGCCTGGCATGTGACCAATGTTTATGAAAATCCATGTGCATTTGGACAGAATGTGAATTCTACAGTTTGGACTATAGCTTTGGGTAAATACCATGCAGATGTTATATTTTATTACTGATTTCTTTTGTACTTGCTCTAACAATGATTGGGAGAAGGGTATTTAAATTTCCAACTGTGAGTGTGGATTTATTTCTGATTTTGGTTCTGTTTTTGCTTCAAGTATTTTGAAACTTGTAAAGGTGTAAACTTTATTATTATGTCTTCCTGATGAATTGACCCTTTTGTCTTTATGACGTTATGCTTGATCTCTGATAAAAGATAGACTATAGGCCAGTGCCTGGGTGGCTCAGTCGGTTGGGCATCCGACTTCGGCTCAGGTCATGATCTCATAGTTTGTGAGTTTGAGCCCTGCATTGGGCTCTGTGCTGACAGCTCAGACCTGGAAGCCTGCTTCAGATTCTGTGTCTCCCTCTCTCTCTCTGCCCCTCCCCTGCTCATGCTCCATCTCTGTCTCTCTCTTGGAAAGAAATAAATATTTAAAAAAAAATTTTTTTAAAGATAGGCTATAGAAAGGAAATGTTATGAAAATAAATAAAAATAGGAGAAAGAGGAATCAGGAAGGAGGGGATGAGAGGCAACCTGCAATTAAAAAAAAAAAGATCAGAGTAAGCTTCCTTAAGAAGACAACATTTGAGCAAAGACTTGAAGAAGTTAGCAGAGTGGTTATCCAGGGGAAGAGTGTTCCAGGCGGGCGGTAGTGGCAAGTACAAATGTCCGGAGACAAATGTGCTAAGTATTTTCAAGAGACAGCAGAAAGCCAGTGTGGCTTGGGAGGAATGAGTGGGGTTGGGTGGGGGTGGGGGAAGAGCAAAAGAGACACTGAGAGATGTAATGGGAGACCAGGTCAAGAGCCTTGAAGGTTTTGGTGAGACTTTGGCTTTTCGTGAAACGGGAAGTCATTACATGGCTCCGAGTCTGACTTACTCCATGCTCTGACGTATTCTTATTGATGTACAGATGTACAGATCATCCTGGCCACTGTGCTGAGTCTAGGTTGTAGTGGAGCAAGGAAAAGAAGCAAGGCAACCTGTTTGCAGCCTATTGTAATTCAGGCAAAGGAAGGAGATGATCTGAGCCAGGCTGTCAGCAGTGGAGACAATGAAGTGTAAGAAAAAGAAAGGATCAAGGATAACTTCAAGTCTTTGGACTGAATAAGTAACACTATCATCCCCATCGTACAAGTTGGAAACTAAGCCGTACCTCAATTAATTAGTAACTCTCCAGAAAATGGGTAATGGGGCAGTTAACATTTAGTGAGGCTTCTGTTAAAAATAGCTGTTGTGTGGATGGAGCTAGAGAGTATAATGCTAAGCAAAATAAGTCAGTCAGAGAAAGACAAATACCATATGATTTCACTCACATGTGAAATTTAAGAAACAAAACAGATGAGCATGGGGGAGGGGGAAGAGAGAGAGAGGCAAACCAGAAAACAGACTATTAACTGTAGAGAACAAACTGAGGGTTGCTGGAGGGGAGGTGGGGGCATGGGCTCGATGGGTGATGGACACTTGTTAGAATGAGCACTGGGCATTGCATGTATGTGATGAATTATTAAATTTTACTCCTGAAAGTCATATTGCACTGTTGGTTAACTGGAATTTAAATAAAAACTTGAAGAGAAAGAATATGTGTTGTGATGGCTGTGTCTGGGGCTCTCAGCCAGTAAAGGACACTGTGTGAGTCTTTGGTCAAATGTGATAGAAGCACTGAGAGGCATGCTTAAAATGAAACATTTCATGATGTGAGCAAAGGAGGGCAAAATTGCTTACAAATTAAGTGGATTCTTTAGTTAATAACAAAGATGCATGCTATTATTTGTAATATTGCCTTAAAATCCATACAGATTATACTACCAAAAGGATAATGGACTTTTTAAGAGTCAATCTCACTAATGTGCTGCAGGGAAGATACATCATGCACAATCCAGGTATATTCGCGGGAAGCTTGGGAAGTGAACATCATGAAATACATGTTGTTAATGTGAGAACATGAGATAAACATGCTATTCTAAGAAGTAGATGTTTTAAAATGTTAGAAAATAGTACATGTGAAATATAAGAAAATAGATAATACAGATAAACATGAGAAATATTATCATCAAATTTCTATCACCCAACAATGATCATACTTAACATTTTAGTTTTATATTTCTAGATATTTCCTACGCATATTTTTACCCAAATGATACTACACTGTAAATATTATTTTGTGAGTTACTTTTTCCAATTAATGATTTCTATTTTCTATTTCAGTACATTTTTGCTCTGCCTACCATCCAAGCCATATTCAATTTTATCCAATTCTGCAAAATGTTCTTTATAGTTTGTCCAGTGCAGTATCTGATCTAAGCCCGCATATTACATCTGGTTGTTTATGAGTGTCTTTTTAAACTAATGACCCTTTTTTGTGACACTGACTTACTGAAAAATCCAGACCAGATTTCTGTGAGGGTCATCTCCTGCCTCTGTCTGATTAGTTCCTCATTTAGCCTTTTCCTGTATCCCTTGTTTTACCTGGAAACCGAAAGTTAAATTGAGTTAACCATTTTTGACTAGACTATATCTTAGTAGATACTGTACTTATGAAACCTCTAATTCCTTTTTCAAAACATATGATGACAGAGGATATAATTACCAAGAAATTATACATCAAGATAATTCAAATCTCTCATTTAGTTATCAGACTCAATTCCATCTTTAAGAAATTCTTTACCACAGTAACCCAGGAAAAGTGAAAGGTCAAGTTAAGTTTTATATCCTTTGCTTTTCTTTTCTTTGTTTCTAGTGGAGGTACACATGAGCAATGAAATAGTGAAACTGAAGAGCATCAGGAAAGAGAGAAGAAAAGTAAGAGATCTTGCCATTTATAAATTATATAATAGGTACCATTAGAGTAATAGCTTACATGAATTTATTTCATTATTTAAATTTCAAAATATGAGAGTGACATTGTTAAAAATGCCAGAATAAGGACCTCAAATATCCTCTTTTCCATAAGAAAAATGAAAGTACTGGCAAATATTGTCAAAATAAACTTTTTTTCAGAACTCAGGACATTAACCAAAGACTTGCAACAATCCAGGGAACATTTATTCAAGACGAGTGGCTGAATCTCAGTAAGAACAGCAAGCTTTGTAGCATTTTGGTCTACCCTAATCCCATCTTCCTCTCCTAAACCCCATGGAAATCTTAAAAACCAACAGTTTTTAATCCTCGTGAAAAACTGACAGCCTAGCAGCAACAGGAGGGTCAGAATCGGTTTGGAGGTACTTCAAAGTCCTATTTGCAGAGAAATGCAGTTATTTAACCTATCTGGCTGTTCCCTGGCAAACTCACAATGCATATCCTTATTTGATCTGATCGAGAGATCACCCAGGTGAACAACCTTCATCCAGGGGCACTTATTGGAAATAACCAGTGGTAGCTTAACTTTGTAGCTATGGGAGGCAGTGATAATAGCTGGAGCAAACTGTAGTCTAATAAAAACATTTAAAATGAAAGGCCGAGGAATGCTATGTTCATAGAGGGTTTTGCAGAGCTCTGATATATTGTTGGGAATCGGTAAGTCTATGTGCACATGTAGGGCTGTATGTGTGCTCCATAAAGACCCGAAGAAGTCCATAACCCTTACCTTTGACTTTGAGGCTTTACATAGAAGGCTGAATATTGAACTCTATGTCCCAACAACCATATGGGGACCTTTGAGAAAGAGTGGATTTCTGAGGAAGAACCTGGATAGTAAATCAAGTCCACATGAGGAAATAAAGAGCACTAGTAAAAGTATGTATTTACTATGTAGGTAAATATAAAAAACAGTATAAATGCAATTCTTACTTGTAACTTTTTTTCAACCTAAAAGACAAACGTATACAGTAATAATTAGAAATCTGCATTCTTGGGCATACAATGTTTAAAGATGTGATTTATATAAAATATCAGCACAATGGGAGGGGAAAGAAAGGAGATATATGGAAACACAGTTTATTATACTCTTGATATTAAGTTGGTATTAATCTGAATTAGACTATTATAACTTTTGATGTTGTATTAGTATTTATTAGTTTCTGAGGGCTTTCATATCAAATCACCACAAACTGAGTAGCTTAACAGAGTAGGAATTTATTGTCTCATAGTTCCACAGTCTAGAAGGTGTCAGAAGGGCCGTGCTCCTTTGAAGGCTACAGGAAGAATGCTTCCTTGCCTCATCATAGCTTCTGGTGATTTTTGACAATCCTTGGAATTCCTTGCCTTGTGGCTGTATCACTTCAAGACCTGCCTCTGTCATTGCATGGTCTTCTTCTCTGTGTCTATCTCTGTGGGTCTTCTCTTCTTACAAAGGCACCAGTCATTGAATTTAGGGCCCATCCCAGTCTAGTCTGACTTCATCTTAACTAAACTAATTGCATCTGCAAAGATTCTATTTTCTGAGATTCTGGGTAGACATGAATGTCTGGATAGACATTCATCCTAATGTTAATTGTAATCCCCAGGGTAACCTTTTAGTTGGAAAAAAAACCCTAAAATAATAATAAAAAAGATCAAAATAGAATAGAAATGGTACCCTGAAAATATTCACTGTAAACAAAGGCAGTAATGGAGGAATAGAGGAACATAAAAGATATAAGACATTTACAAAACAAATATGAAATGACACACATAAATAGAAGAAAGAAATTGACAAAATCAATATAATCCAGTGATAACTCTTTACAAGAAACACTATTAGGTTAAAGGAACACATAGATTAAAGTTAAGAATACAAACAAAGATATATCATGGAAACAGTAACCAAAAGAGAGCTGAGTGGCTATACTAATATCAGACAAAAAAGACTTAAATTTAAAAAATTGTTATGAGACACAAAGAGGGAAATTTTGTAATGATAAAATGAGCAGTCCATCAAGAAAACATAATAGTTATAAATACATATGCATTTAACAAAGGATGCACTAAATGCATGAAACAAAAACTGTATGAATTGAAGGGAGAAATAAACAATTCAACAATAATAGTTAAACCTTCAATAATCCATTTACAATAATGGATAGAACAAGTATTCAGAAAATCAAGGATATAGAAAACTTGATTAATGCTATTAATCAACTAGACCTAACATATTTTAGAACATTCCACCTGGTGATAGCAGAATACCCACTTTTCTCAAGTGCACATGAGCATACTCCAATATAGATAATATCTTAGACATCAAACAATACATTTTAAATCACTAAGAATACATAATATATTCTCTGACCACAATGGGAAAAAAATTAGAAATGAATAATAGAAGGAAATATGGAAAATTCACAAATATGTGTAAATCAAGCATCACCCTTTTTTTAATATCTATTTTTGAGAGTGTGAGAAAGCATGAGTGGGAGAGGAACAGAGAAAGAAAGGGACAGAGGATTCGGAGCATGCTCTGTGCTGACAGTATAAGCGTGATGTGGGGCTCGAACTCACAAACAGTGAGATCATGACCTGAGCTGAAGTCAGACACTCAACTGACTGAGCCACCAAAGTACCCAAAGCATCACACTTCTAAATAACCAATGGATGAAAGAAGTTACAAAGAAATTAGAGAGTACTTTGAGATTAATAAAAATGAAAACACATAATACTAAAACATATGGAATGCAGCTAACGCAGTGCTACGAAGAAATTCATAGCTGTAAATGTCTACATTAAAAAAAGAAGAAATACCTCAAATTAATAACCTAATCTACCTTAAGAATCTCAAAAAAAGAGCAAACTAAAAGCAAACAAAAGGAGGAAATAATAAAGACTAGGGGGGGAAATAAATGAAATGTCAAAAAGAAAAAAATAGGAAATATCAACCAACCCAAAAGTTAGTTCTTTAAAAAGATCAACAAAATCGACAAATCTTTAGCTAGACTGACCAAGTGAAAAAAAAAGATGAGTCAAATTCCCAGAACAAGGAGTGGAAGAAAGGACATTGCTACCCACCTTACAGAAATAAAAACAATTATATTGGGAACACTGTGAATAATTTTATGGCAACAAGTTAGATAGCCTAAATGAAATGGATAAATTCCTAGAAAGACACAAGTTAAAAATGACTCAGGAAGAAATCGGATATCTGAGTAGGCCTATTAGAACAAGTATAAGGGATTGACTTATTTATTTTAAAACTTTCCACAAGAAAAAGCCACATACTGTATGGCTATGCTGCTGAATTCTACAAAATGTATAGAGAAGAAATGACAATAATCCTTCGCAAACTCTTCCAAAAAAAAATAGAAGAGGGGAGAACATCATGAGGCTATCATTACTCTGACACCAAAACCAAATAAAGACATCATAAGAAAACCAAAGCCCAATATTCTTTCTGAATATAAATTCAAAAATCCTCAACAAAGTACCAGCAAACTAACTCCAGTAACATATAAAAAGCAAAAGCATGCACCATATCATGTGAAATTTATCCCAGGAATACAATGTTCCTTCAACATTAAGAAAATTATTTTATGTGATACACCATATTAATAGAATAAAAGACTAAACCCACATGATTAACTCAATAACCACAGAAAAAGCATTTGACAAATTCAGCAATCTTTCATGATAAAACTACTCATCAAACAAAGAATTTTTTTTATATCTCCCAACCTGATAAAGAGTGTATATAGAAAATCCACATCTACCATTATACTTAATGGCAAAGACTGAAAGTTTTCCTCCTAAATACAGGGACAAGATGAGGATGACTCTTTTCACCATTTCTTTCAACATTGAATCAAAGGTTCTAACCAGAGCAATTAGGAAAAAAAACTTTAAAAAATCCAAATTTGAAAGGAAAAAGTAAAACTCTCTATTTATGATCTAGTATATAAAAAATTCTAAGGAATACACTACAGAACTAGAAGAGCTAATGACTGTTTGCAGGATATATGATCAAGTTTAAATACATTGAATAAAAACTTAAAAAGCCAATTTTATTTCTAGAAGCACCTGGGTGGCTCAGTCAATTAAGTGTCCACGACTCTTGATTATGGCTCAGGACATGATCTCATGGTTTGGAGCCCACATTGGGCTCAGCATTGTCAATGCCTGGGATTCTCCCTCTCTCTGCCCCCTTACCCACTTGTTCTCTCTCCCTCTCTCTCTCTCTCTCTCTCTCTCTCACTCTCTGTCTCAAAATAAATAAACATTAAAAAATTAATTGTATTTCTATAAGTAGCAATGAACAATCTGAAAATAAAATATGAAATCAGTTTAATTTATAGTGGCATCAAAATAATAAAATACTTAAGAACAAATTTAACCAAAGAAATTCAGCCTGTATGCTAAAAGCTACAAAATATTTTTAAAAAATGAAAGAAAATCTAAATAAAGAGAAAATGTCCCAAAAAAGACAATATTGTTAAGATGGCAGAACTTCCCAAATTGATCTATGTATTCAATTTAATTCTTATCAAATCTCCAAAATGTCTTTTTTATAGAAATGGACAAGCTAGGATCCTAAAGTCATATGGAAATGCCAGACAGGCTTGAAAAAGAACAGTTTTTTTCTCACCTTTTCCAATTTTGAAGCTTACTATAAAGCTATGTTAACCAAGGCATTATGGTGCTGTCATAAAGATAGACATATAGACTAACAGAGTACAATTGAGAGTCCAGAAACCAACTCTTACATTTATACATTTTCAACAAGCATTGTTGAATGCTAAGACAATTCAATGGGGGTAAAAACAGTTTTTTCAATAAATGGTTTTGGGACAACTGGATATTCACATAGTACAGAAGGAAGTTGGACACCTTTGTCTTACTACCCCCAAAAACTCACTCAAAATGGACCAACAATCTTAATGAAAGAAAGAGCTAAACTATTAAGCTTCTAGAAGAAAAAAAATAACACAGGCATAAATATTCATAATGTTGGATTAGGCAGTGTTTCTTATATATGAAATCTTATATATATGTCTTATATATGACATCAAAAACTCAAGCAACAAAATTAGAAACAGAGAAACTGAATTTCATCAAAATTAAAAAATTTTCATGTGAAAGTATACTATCAAGAGAGAGAAAAGACAATTTATAGAATGGGAGAAAATATTTGCATATTATATATCTGATATCTGCACTATCAAGAATATGCAAAAAACTTGGGGCGCCTGGGTGGCTCAGTCGGTTAAGCTTCCAACTTCAGCTCAGGTCACGATCTCGCAGTTCATGCGTTTGAGCCCCACATCAGCTCTGTCTTGACAGCTCAGAGCCTGGAGCCTGCTTCAGATTCTGTGTGTGTGTGTGTGTCTCTCTCTGCTCCTCCCCTACTCGTGCTCTGTCTCTCTCTGTTTCTCAAAAATAAATAAACGTTAAAAATTTTTTTTAAAAGAATATATAAAAAACTCAAAACTCAACTATAAAAAGACAACCCAAATAAAAAATGGGCAACAGGTTTGAATAGACACTTCTGCAAAGATGATATATGAATAGCCATTAGCACACAAAAAGCTGCTCAACGCCAGCAATTAAGGAAATGCAAATCAAAACTACAATGAGATGGCACTTAACACACATAATTAGTAAAAAGTTAATATATAATTCGTTAAAAATTATGATTAAAAAGTAGAAAAATAACAAGTGTTGGCTATAATTAAAAAATAGAGAGGCTGTCTGGGTGGCTCAGTTGGTTGAGCATCCAACCCTTACTTTCAGCACAGGTCATGATCCCAGGGTCATGGGATTGAGCCCTACATTGGGCCTGTGCTGAGCATGGAGCCTGCTTAAGATTCCCTCTCTCTTTCTCTCTCCCTCTCTCTCCCTCTGCCCCTCTCCCCTGCTCACACTCTCTCTCTCTCTCTCTCAAATTAAAAAAAACAAAAGTAGAAACATAACAAGTGTTGGCAAGGATGTAGAGATTGGAACCCTCAAACACTGCTGATGAGAATGGAAAATACTGAAGCGACCTTGCAAATAGTAAAATTCTGTTTTAATTTTAATTTTTTAAAGTTTTTAATTTTAAAAGGTTGAAAAATAGAACTACTCTATGGCCCAATAATTCCACTCTGAGCACATACCTGAGAGACTTGCAAACATATGGTTACACAAAAACTTGTACACAAATGTTCATGGGACCTTTATTTATATTTGCCAAAAAGGGGATAAAGACAAATGTCTGTCAGTGATAGATGGATAGACAAAATATGGTATATCCATACAATGCAATGTTATTTAGCAATAAAAAGGGATGAATTACTAATACACTCTATGACTTGGCTGAACCTTGAGACATTGCATTATGTAAAATAAGCCACACACAAAAGGCCACATACTGCATTATTCCATTTATTTTTTTATTATTTTTTAAAACAACATTTTGTTAAGAATTTTCAAACATATACAATGGTAGTGAGAATATTAATAAACCAAATGTATCCATTACCCACTTCAATAATTATCAACTCATGGCCAATTCTGTTTCACCTCTATCCCGAACTTCATTGCATATTATTTTGAAGCAAATCCCAGAGAGCATACTGTGTCATCAGTGTCATCAGTAAAAGAGAAGACTTAAAAATATACATACAGTAAAACCTTGGTTTGCAAGTATAATTTACTCTGGAAACATGCTTATAACCCAAAGCCCTGCTATATCAAAGCAAATTTCCTCATAAGAAATAATGGAAACTCAGATGATTTGTTCCACAACCCAAAAATATTCAGACAAAAATTATTACAATACTTTAATATAACACAAAATAATAAAGAAAATACAAAATATAAAGAAGAAACCAATTAACCTGAACTTACCTTTGAAAATCTTCATGGCTGGTGTGAGGGAGACAAGAGGACAAGAGGAAGGTTATTGTGTAGGACAACTTTCACTATCACTAACAGATATAGACTACAGTACAGCATTAATAAACTCTTATCATATACTGTATTTAATGTAAGTGGCAATAAGACAGCAGAGGAAAGGGTCTATATCTGCACGCAACCTGACCTAGAATGAAGCAAAGCATTCCTAAGCTGACTCTAGTATCAAAAAGCAAAGGACTGTCCATAGGTGCTTAGAAGTGACAAAAAATACACTAGTTCCAATTGTGGGCACTTTCCAACATTCTGAAAAATCACTGATTTCTGCCAAATACCATGGCCTGAGACCAAGCATCTGAGCATGGGAGATTATCACTCACAATCCTGCAGAGAGAGAGAGAGAGAGAGAGAGAGAGAGAGAGAAGAACCACTGGCTCAGTTGTGATCACATGACATCTGGCGACACATACTACTCGTATTGCAAGACATCGCTTGTTTATCAAGTTAAAATTTATTAGAAATGTTTGCTTGTCTTGTGGAACAGTCAAAGATCAAGTTACTCACCATCCAAGGTTTTACTGTGTTGCATTATTCCAATTATATGAAATATCCAGAATAGGCAAATCCAGAGAGAAGAAAAGTTTATTAGTGGTTTCTGAGGGCTGAAATAAAAATGGGTGTCGGAAATGACTATTTATGGGCATGGGGTTTTAGGGATGGTGAAAATATTTTGCCCAACTGAGCCATCCAGGTGCCCCCTTTGTGAATATACTATAAAGCAGTGACTTTTACATTTAAAAAGAATGAGTTCTGGGGTGCCTGGGTGGCTCAGTCAGTTAAGCATCTGACTTCAGGCAGCTCATGATCTCGTGGTTTATGGGATAGAGCCCTGCGTTGGGCTCTATGCTGACAGCTCAGAGCCTGGAGCCAGCTTTAGAGTCTGTGTCTCCCTCTTTCTCTCTGCCCCTCCCCCACTCACCTTCTATCTGTCTGTCTCTCAAAAAATGAATACACATTAAAAATTTTTAAAAAAGAATGAGTTCTATGGCATACATTACATATACCTCTCAATTTAAAATATCCAATATCTAAAAATCACAGGGTCTAATATCATTAACCTTAAGAGAATTTTGAAAATTTCACCTGTGCCTTGTTTTGTCTCCTTTTAATTTGTTCATCAACACTGTTGTTACAAACAGAAATGTTCGGAGCATTAATCTCATTTGTGTGCTATAGGGTAGATCTACCACTCATAATTTCCTCATTTATCTTTGCTTTCATCTGCATTAAAAATTTATCCATGTGTAAAATTAAAAATAAAACAAAGCTGATTACAACATCACAACTCATAAGCACTTTCAATAATTCATTAATCCCGCAAAGTAAATGGTTCAGTAGCCAATAGCCACCCATTTATGAGTGCGGTACAGAAATAGACTTGGGTTACTTAACATTCTCTTCATGTTGACTCCAACATCCTCTCCTTTCTTGCCCACTCACGCAAACATTTCTGGAAAGCCAGTGAGTGGAAATGATGTTTGTACAAGGATGAACTTTAAACAGTGTGTTACTGTCAAAATTCGGATCTTTGACACTAATGGCAAATTAGTCATAAGAGATGCTGGAACTGAGAACTTGAGAACAATGCAAATCTTAGGTTAGTGAAATATATACCTCCTAAAATAACCTCCTAAAAATAGTTTCTCTTTATTAGATTATTGTATTTGTATTGCCACTTTACCATTATTCATCTCTGCCATTATTCATCTCTGCTTTACCTTTAATCAATGCTTTCTTGGAGTTGCAGTTGCCACCTTGAGGAGGTAAAGGCAGGCTCTAGGAAGTCCTGAGCATGCAGCTCATTGTTCTCAGTGAATGCTGCCAGGGTGCTGATAAGACTGAATGCCAAAAAAGTATTTTTCTAGACAAAACACTATAGGGAGCGTGGAGCCACCCAGCCACTCTGCCTTCCTGAACTGTCTGTAGCATCCCTATCTCTTCCTTCTCAGCAGGGAAACTTGCTTCTCACGTCACAGAAAACAGAAGACTCAATAAGACTATCCAGTGTTTTCCTACCCACATTTATTCCAACTTTTTCTGCATGTCTACTCATCTTTACTCCTCTTCCCTTTTTTTCTCCTTAAAATAATTCTTCCTACTTGATCACAGAGCTAATCCCCTGTAGCTTGTGATTGGGATTCCATCTTTCTCTCCTACCCCTTAGTAGAAATGGGCTCCCTCAATCAGCATGTATTACACTGTACATTCAAATTCTATCTCCATCCTAACTTCCCCTCAGCATGTAAATATGATTATGTTCTCCATTTTATTTGAAATAGGAAACCTCCACCTGTGCTTCACTGCCGTCCTCACTTCCTTCCCTCCCAGCCTATCTCTCGGCTCCTCATGTCAAGTTTCTTAAAAGAGCAGTTTGCTCTCACTCTGTATCAGCTCATGTCTATTCATTAGCTACCTTAAGCAATTTGATTTCCCTTCAACAATGGCAACGAAATCATTCTTAGCAAAGATCTTTTGAATTTCCAATTCCATTAGGATATTTTTCTGTTCTTATCTGGCTCAAACTCTCTGTGGCACTTGAAACTCTTGCTCCTATATCTTCCCTTAGACTACATCCTCCTACTTTTCCTTGTATTGATTTTAGCTGCTCTTAGCTGGACTTCTTAAGGGCTCAGACCACATCTTATTTGTTTTCCCATTACCAGGCTCAGGGCGTTAGAGCAGACACACAACTATTTGTCAAATGAATGAATAAATGCTCCTTCTGAGTCTCAAGTCTCTTCTTTTAATACCAGAGCACACCAGAGCTTCCTCCTTGGTCCTCTTCTTCACTCATTCTGATCATTTAACTAGATAATCCCATTTACTTTTCACCTTCAGGCACATCAGATTTGGTGACCTCTAAATCTAAACTTCTTCTACTAAACTCCATGGTGATTGACCCAATTGTCTTTCAGTTAATGTCTCCCGGGTGGCCTGCAAGTACCACCATTCAACATGGACAAAGCCTACTTCATCTCTTCTGCCAAAAGCCCTCCTTTATATCTATAAGAGTTTTGATCAGTTGTTAGCAACATAGATGCTGAGGTCAGATTACTTCTGTTTCATTTGCTCCATAGGTGGAGGTGCTTTAGTTACTTTAGTTCTCAAAGTAAAACATTCTGGAGACAGACAAACCTTTTTCTTACCAATAGACTGCCTTTTTATAGCATAATCTAGATGGGGTCTCTGAATCTTTTCTTTGCCAAAGCCTAAGATTCTGTCTTTGATTATTCTAGTTGGGATGAATTAGAGCCTGAAGGAATCAGTGGGAAAGGTGTGTGTGTGAGTGTGTGTGTGTGCGCGCACACACATGTATGAGCCCCATTACGTGAAAAAGTTTGATAAGAAAAAAGAGAAAACATTCCATTTTACCACATATATAACATAAAATAAATATTTAAAAAATCTTTTTATTTATCTAGAGACACAGATAGATATTGAGCATCAAAAACTGTTTAAATTTATCAAGCACAAATGTAGTAAGTTTATGTTACAATCACATTGCTAGCTCCTGACAATTGACCGTTGCTAATAATTTTATTTTCTACAACATATTCAGCTTCATGTCCTTGGCCTGTCTGCTTGTCTAGAATTGCCTTAGATATTGATTATAAATTTTTTTTAATGTTTATTTTTGAGAGAAAGACAAAGAGGAAGTGGGAGAGGGGCAGAGAGCGAGGGAGACACAGAATCTGAAGCAGACTCCAGTTAATGAGCTGTCAGCACAGAGCCTGATGTGGGGCTCGAACTCACAAGCCATGAGATCATGACCTAAGCCAAAGTTAGACGCTTAACCCACTAAGCCACCCAGGCACCCCACCTTAGATATTGATTATAAATAACCACTGGTTTAATACTAATATATCCCAAGTTTTACCATTTACTTCTTTAAGTAGAAAGTAAATTTGTTTGCAGTTTATAGATTTGTACAAGGAACAGTTTAAATATATCATTGGTTTTAGAATATTTTACTAGTTACAACATTTTTGTTTATTCAGTGGTTTTTTTGCTTTGATACTAAACTATCAAAGTTTTAAAAATTGAAAGATTTGTAATTATTTGACCACATTTATTTAATGTGAAATATATTTATAATAATTCAGAAAGTGGTTATGTCATTAGGAAGTCAAGATCAACGAAGAACAAAATTAGTCTTATGACATTGAGTGCTGGGAATCAGTTTTTAGTCATTGTGCTGTGAGTTAAGCAGGGTAGGTACTGTTCTACTGTCATTGTCCTTATTTTAAAGATGATACAACTGAATCAACATGACAGAAGGTGAGAATTCTTTAGTAAGAAGTCTCTTGAGTAGACAGTACCCCACAAAGTACTTCAAAGATATTCAACCATCTTCTGGCTTTCATTTTTGCTATTAGAAAGCAGCTGTCAGTCTAGTTATCTTTCCTCTGTAAAGTACCTTTTTTTCTCTGCCTGTTTCAAGATAAACTCTTTGTCACCAGTGTTCTTTGTTTTCATTATAATAGATCTGGATATAGATTATTTACTTATCCTATTTGAGATTCATCATAATTCTTGAATCTGAAGATTTGTATCTCTCGAGAAGATGTACTATAAATGGTATCAAAGACATGTGAACAGTAAACAGAAGGAAATGAGAGAAAGAGAGAGGTTTAGCTGGTTTGTTTCAAGATGAGAGAAATAGGAACATAAATGTTACTGATGTATCTGATCTAGTAAAGAAAGAAAAAAATGATGACACCATGGGGAGGGCCCGTTGTCATGCCCTTGAGTAGATGCGAGGGGCTGAGATCATGCAGAGTTGGAGTTAGCTTTGGACAGGCTGACTGGCATGTACTCTGAGAGAGGGAGGGCAGAGTGTACGGGTCCACATATGTTTTACTGGGTAGAAGGAGAGGCAAGAGCTTGTAGCTCCTTTTTGATTATTTCTATATTTTAAATAAAAATTTCTTCAAATTGCCTTTTTTCATATGTTACTATATAAGTCAACATGAAAGAGCAATTTGTATCAGAAATCTGGAGGGAGTTTAGAAAAATGGTACTTGTCTAGAGCAGTGGTTCTCAATCAGGGGGTGCTATTACACCCTAGGGACTATTTGGTGACATGGGGAGACTTTTTGGTCTGCACCGCAGAGGTGCTACTGGCATCTAGTGGGTAGAGGCCACAGATGCTGTTATCCATTCTACAATGCACAGAAAAGCCCCACAAAATAAAGAATTATGTGGCCCCAAATGTCGGTAGTGTCACAGCTGACCAACCCTGGTGGAGAGCAGTAGTGAGCAAGCTTTTTTTTTTTTTTTTTGTCAAGGGGAAGATAGTAAGCATGTTAATCTTTTTTTTTTAACTTTTTTTAATGTTTTATTTATTTTTGAGAGAGAGAGGGACAGCATGAGCAGGGGAGGGGCAGAGAGAGAGGGAGACACAGAATTTGAAGCAGGCTCCAGGCTCTGAGCTGTCAGCACAGAGCCCGACACGCGGCTTGAACCCACAAACCATGAGATAATGACCTGAGCCCGAGTCGGTCGCTTAACCGACTGAGCCACCCAGGCGCCCCAATAAGCATTTTAATCTTGGAGGCACTTTGTTTTCTGTTGCATCTTCAACTCTGCCATTGGAGTGTGAAAGTAGCCAAAGACAGTATGCAAATGAGTGAGCCTTCTTGCGTTCCAATAAACATCATTTACAAAATCAAGTGAATGGCCCATTGACTAGTTTCCTGACCCACCATCTTGCAGAATCTTTTACGTTGTCTGCAAACACCTAAAAAATAGAAGCAGAGTTTGAATTAATCATAGGTGGCCACCGTGATTAAAGCCTCTGCATTCCTGATGAATACTGGTGCTTTGATATGTTGGCTATGTACTTAGTTGGTGCTGAGTGAATAGTTTAAATCCAGACAAATAATTGTAAGTCAGTGAGTACCTGTTTTTTTAATTTTGAACTTCAAATATTTTCCTATCATTACTTCCCCTGAGATGATCTAGTAGCCGGTGCTCGTATCCACTCCTCATATCATGCACACACACACACGCACATATGCACACACACACACACACACACATGCACACATGCACGCACATGCACACAGCCACACTACATTGAAAGGTAATTATTACTGACCTCATTACTCATCTAATGGTTTATTTTTCTTCTAATATTATTAATCAGCACTCACACATACTAAGTAGATACAGTTTTTCATTTTATTGAAAAAGACCTACTAATTCTTTTTAGGATTTACCAATCCAAACTTAATGATATTATAGTTTAACCAAATCTTTAAATCATTAAAAATCACATCTTCACTCATCAGGCATTGAAATATTCCTTACAGAACTAAGCAATTAAATTTACTTTATTACTTTACAATTTTCAGAAATCAAGAAAAATGCTACCATTCATCTCTTCTTAAAGTGGTTTAAATTTCTTAGAAATTTATCTTTCTTGATTTTGAGACACTAAGTTAGTAATATTGTCCAGAGTTTTCTTCATATGCTATTTTTAGCTTAACTAGGAATAAAAGAATCATATCTAGATAGTGAGTAGAAAACTTATCTTGGCATTTTTAATGTTTTCCACTGAAGATGTGGCTTATATTATGTTTAGGAACTTATATGTAATTCGACGATTGAAAACATTTTTCCTCATACCATACTAATTTAATTTTATATTTATTCTCAGCATGGTTAAAGTTCACAATGCATATAGATCTTTAGAGTATGACTTTTTTTTCTAATAAAGGATCACTTTTAATGTACTGTCAAGGGAGAAACACAGCTAACATAGTTCAGACATTTCAAAAGAATTTGCTAGAAGTTAAAAACTAAGATAAATAAAAGAGAGTAGGCCAGAGGGTAAGAAGATTAGAGGAAAATAGTGATTCACTTACGGAAATTAGATGGAAGAGTGAAATAGAAAATAAAAGAATTCCTATGTGTAATGGACAATGAAAACAATAGGAAAGAATACTTTAAAAATGTTTTATTTTTAATATAATTTATTGTCAAATTGGCCTCCATACAACACCCAGTGGTCATCCCAACAAGTGCCCTCCTCAATGCCCATCACCCACTTCCCCCCCATCAACCCTCAGTTTGTTTTCTGTATTTAAGAGTCTCTTATGGTTTGCCTCCCTCCCTCTCTGTTTGTAACTATTTTTCCCCCTTTCCTTCCCTCATGGTCTTCTGTTAAGTTTCTCATGATCCACATATGAGTGAAATCATATGATGTCTGTCCTTCTCTGACTGACATATTTTGCTCAGCATAACACCCTCCAGTTCCATACACGTTGCTGCAAATGGCAGGATTTTACTAGACAAAGAATAGTTTTGAAGCTTCTACTTTCAGTGCATCTTGAGAAGGTTAGGTTGCACAGGAGCACTACTCCAAAAATTTCAAGTTTTCTGCTTCAGAAAGATATCATCCTCATACAAAATGGGTTAAAAATTGCTCCACTAAAGTGAGCTTTTATCATACCAAAAATTGGATAGATTTGATAGGCAACCAGAAAATATCTTACCTCTGTGACTTTGGGGGTTAAATTCCTCCTTTCTGATTACCTACACTATCATGCTAATTAATATATATTTTTTCCTAAATTTACAATGTTTAAATGGACTCTCCAAGAATGTGAAATTCAACATTAAAAAAATAGTATCCACTTTTTTTCTATTTCTTAGATTATAATAGTCAACCTCTTTAGTGTTAAAATATTAATAATTTGTTTCCATTTAGAAATATATTTTTGGGGTGCCTCGGTTGGTTAAGTGTCTTTAATTACATTAAATTAAACTTTGGCTCAGGTCAAGATCTTGCGGTTCACCAGCTCGAGCCCCACACCGGGCTCTGTGCTGACAGCTCAGAGCCTGGAGCCTGCTTCGGATTCTGTGTCTCCTCTCTCTGCCCCTTCCCCGCTTGTACTCTGTCTCTTTCTTCAAAAATAAGTAAAACATTCAAAAAAGTTACAAAAATACATTTTTAAGGAAGGTATAGCTTCTACTTTTTAAAGTATGCCCCTAAATCTTTACTTACATCATTTGGAATTATTTTGGTAACCTAACAGCCTCACATCTCAGCACTGTAATTGCTATCTCAATTAATTTAATGTAATTTGAACTGTAACATTTTTAATGAGGTAGCAATAAAATCAAAGCCTCTAAATATTTTATGAAAATCATAAGGACTTTGGAGTCAAAAAGCTGTGGATTCAAAAGTCAACTCAGCCACTTGCTAACTTGTAACAGAGAAAACATTTAAGTAAAAAGTTAGGTTTCAGTATTTTAAGCAGCAAAATGGAATCATAATTTTTAGTTCAGGGGATTTTAGTAGATAATGTGACCAAAGTCTAAAGCTTAGTGACTGTCACAACATAGCTCCCATTAAACAGTCACTTCTATTATTATTACCAAACTATTGGAGAACATCCAAGTATTTTTGAGGCAATTAAACTTTTTCCTAAATATTTTGCATTTTTATTCAGATGTTTTGCTTATCTGAACAATGAGGTGCATTATAGACGGTTTTACATAAACAAATAACTAACCCTGTGAGATTTATTTATTTCACAATAAAGAATAGCTAAAATATCTCTGTTTTGCCTATTTCTGCTCATAAAAAAATTAAATTTTCCAAGTACAAATTGTCAAACAGGTCCTATCTAAACGAAAGCTGTTATCTGAAGCCCGTAAATATAAGGGAAATTAGTAAAATTTTCCCAATTGTACCTTTTTTCCATTGCTGGTTAGCAAATAGTTAATACTTTTGAATAATCTCCTTTTTGTACTAAATTGTGATTCAGATTTGTGTCTATTGCTAGATTGAAGGTCAAATATGCAATCACAATTTCCCTGAAGGACACGGTTGAAAACATAGCTAATATTACCTCATTGCCACTAAGAGATCAATGTTTTATCCTCCCTCTTTAGAAATATCATTATGTGTTGTTACTTATGCATAATAAATTAATAATAAAGTCTATGAGACTGGGACTGTAAATGGGAATGTGTCATGTAGTCAACCACACCTCTTTAATACTTACTATGTATCAGTCCTCCAGAACTATTCCTTATTTGCTTTCAGAACACATTAATAAAGTATACTATGAGTAAGGTAACAGTACATTCTGGTTTGCCTGGGTTGAATCTAGTTTACATGTGTTGTAAATCAATTAACGCTGTTAATTATTTTAACACGTCTTTTCATTCTCAAAATTGATCTGCTTTGGACAATAAATCACATGGTCACCCTGGATCTGAAATATTTGGCGGCAGTTCAGAAGAGGGTAATGGAAATAATTGAAGGCATAGGAAAAGCTTCCAGGAAGAAATGACTAAAGGAGTTGGATTTATTTATCTGTTGAAGAAAAGGGAAAGATTAGGGAGATTACACTCTTCAAGGAGAAAATGTAGAAGGACACACCAGAATTAATTTATTTTGGGGGCAAGGAAGTTAAGATATTTATACATCATTTTCTGTTAATTTTTGTGGAAGCTCCTGCAGTGAACATGATGGAGGGCAGATACACAGCCAGCCTAAGAAGGACACATGATATGAGTGACACATAAACTCTGGTCATGGATAGTTTGAGGACATTTGTTACCAAAGCATTACCTAATTCTAACTGAATACCTACTGTCTCAGCCTTTCCCAAAAGGCCATTTGAAGGGGATGTAGACAAAGAGAAAAACCATAGGGAATGTTTCATAGGTTGGAAGTTAGGAGCAGAGATTGCTCTCAAGTCAAGGGTGTGTGCTTGTTGTCTCCTGCCTGGAGAGAGAAAGAACAGCATCAAGATCAATCCCCATTTACTGTGAGGTGCTTGGGGGTGAGGAGGTCCTCCGCATGGATGGTAAAGTAATATTTATTGAGAATGATACACCTTCAACTCCTGAGTACAGAGAACATTGTATTTTATTACAAAGTGTCAAAGATACTTTTCCTTTTTTTTTTTTTTTTGGATGTGTTAACTTGGAAAGAAAGTAGTGTAATAAATTTCTCTACTCTAAAAAGTTTTAAGTTGAGTCTTGAACATAACCCAGAACAGCACAACTTCTTGGAATATCTCAAGGGATGGAGTGGGTTTAAAATGCTGATGATATATGGAACTATTATCTTCAAAGAGTAGTAGAAGATTTTTCTAAAAACCTCTATAATTCTATTGTTCACAAAACCAAAATATCACGAATATAGTTATTTTCTTAAAGAAAATCACTTTTACCAATCCTGGATTGTGTGTGTTCTGGTTGTATCATTGACACTTGAGGTTACCACATGGAGGGAAGAGGAAGAGCATGGAAACAAGGGGAAGTGTGTCTCTCTGATAATCCTTTATGTTTTAGAAATTTAGATTTGTAGATGAAAACAAATAAATGAGAAACTTAAAAAATGTTTTTATAAGAGTCTCAGTTTCTTCATACATCAAACAAAGAGGCTGAAAGAGAGAGTTCCTTCTGGCGCTTTAAACTCTGCCGTTTCAAATACAATTGTTCTTTCTTTGAATTTTCTAACTCAGGGCAATATGGTAAACAGATTATATTAAACTGACTATTAAAGGCATTAATCTGGTGAAATAAATTATGTTTTCATTTATTCTATGGAGGAATTTCTAAATTGATCATAGAATCAATTGCTACCCCACCTGGGACATATACACTTAATGAAACTGCAGTATTTTCTTCCAGGTGAATTTACTGGTCCTGTAGTGACTGTGTCAGAGCTGGACATTTACTGAAAATTAAAGATTCTGGAAAATCAATCCTTTCCTCAAAGTGATAATAAATCACACTTTCTCAAAAGAATGTTACTGCATCCCAAAGATATTTAGTTAAAAAAAGCATTCTCATGTACCTAATGTAATACTTCAAAAAGTTTGATAATTAAATGAGATTATTAAATATATATTGGCCTTGCCATGATTAATACTGTTTGCTTGGAAACCTTGTGGGTGGTGCACTCACATACTCACTGTCAAAGGTAATACAAATAGATTGTAACAATGTACAACATACTAATTTTTTCTATTATGAAATAGCATAATTGAACTCATTCCTTCATATGGAACTAAAGTGTATGACATAGTTCACCTCTTGATTTTAAATAGGTTTAATATTCTCTCTTTGGATGGTAACTACCCCAGATATTTTCTTTTCTCTATTTTCCATCTTTTAATTATAGAACTACCATAATATGCTTGTTTCTTTATCGTTTTATTAAAAATTGTGAAACATATACGTGGGAGCATATAACTAGTCTAACATGTAATTTATTAATACATAACATGTTTGTTATAGTTATCTTAGAAAAAACAATTTCTGGGGCTCGTTATCCTCTGTAAATCTAAAAACTCAAATGACTTAAAAAGGCCCACAGCTGGTCTAATAGTTGACTTGCTGTATTTGGTAACAGTTTTATTGAGATATTATTCATAAAAGTAATCTATTTAAAGTGTGTAATTCAATGGTTTTTAGTATATTCACAGATTCAAGCAACTGTGACCACAATCACTTTTAGAATATATTTTTAAAAGATTTATTTTTACACAATCTCTACAGCTAACATGGGGCTTGAACTCACAGCCCCAAGATTAAGAAAGAGTCACATGCCCAAAGACTGGGCCAGCCAGCTGCCCCAGTTTTAGAATATTTTTTAACACTCCTTCTCCCAAACTTCATACCTTTTACCATCACTCTTCATTTGTCCCCTTTCCCCCTATTTCTTCCAACTTGAGACAACCACTAATCTCCCTTCCATCTCTGTAGACTTGCTTGTGTTATGGACATTTCATATAAATGGAATCACACAATATGTGGTCTTTTGTGACCAGCCCTTTGATATTTTCAAAGTCAGGCCAAGTTATAACATACATCAGTACTTCATTTCTTTTTATGGCCAAATTATATTCCATTGCATAGATACAGCACATTTTGTTGATCTGGTCATCACTTAATAGACATTTGCATTGTTTTCAATTTTGGGCTATTAGTAATACTGTTGCTATGCCCATTCATTTACAAATTTTTGAATGGACATATGTTTTCATATGTTTCAGGGAGTGGAATTGCTAGATTATATGGTAGCAGACTGTTTAACCTTTGGAGGAGCTGTCAAATTGTTTTCCAAAGTGGCTGCACTATTTTACATTTGCATGAACAATAAATGAAGTTTCCAGTGTCTCCACATCCTTGCTACATTGTTTTTAATGCTATCATAAAGACCAGCAACCAAAAACTCTTGGGAGTGCATGGATAAACAGCAACTTGGCCCCAATTTCAGAGAGACTGTGGGTGTGCTGGAGACCCGGAGTGTTAGGAGTTCAAGCCCATCCAAAAGGGGAGGCAGTCCTTACTCAGCTCCCGGCCATTGTGGCTTGGAGGCTGGGGCCCCTTCTTGCCAAATCTTCTGTTTTTTCCAGAGAAGACAAAAGTTTGGATATTCCTATGAAATTTTCCAATATTTATATTTTGGTAACAAACGAAATAAAAGTTCATGTATGTCTGTCAGGTATGTTTGGTGTCCTCTGCTATAGAGGCTTCTAAGATCACAGACCAATGATGTTGCAACAACCATGTTACTTCCCTCAGAGAGAACAACAGTTGCTGTTGTTACAATGTCTCCACCCTGTGGAGCTCCTCCCTACCCTTAACCCTTTCTCCCCACCCCAGGGTGACTTTGGAAATTGTGCAAGTCTTTTTCTGTGAAGAGGCATAGAGAGAATAACACCTCACTCCATTTGGTCACATTTCTACCTGAAATTGAAGGGAAATGTGCCAAGTCAGGTTAAGAAAACTGTTTCATAGTAGCAGTCTCTGGCCTCCATCTAAGGAAGGAAGAATTAAAATTTTTGTTTCCTGTTTCATTCCTCTTGGAGTTCCTTGAGCTGCAGAAGGACTGTGGAGTTTTTGGTGAAGTTCCTGCAGAACTAAGTCTTAGCAGAGAGTGCAGAATCTCCCACATGGAAGACCCCAAAGACAGACAATATCCACATAGTGAATGTATATAAAATCTTAAATTACTGTTCTAAATCTAGTTAGATGCATCTGTATTTGTCCAGGCTGATGCCTATAATCTGCTTACAGCTGTAATTTTACTAAGGATCTGTCCCAATGAGTAAAAATATTGAGTTTGCCAACTGTATCTGAACAGCTGTCATTTTTTTTTTTATACACTATTGGAATCAGGGCTTTAGCTTATATATGCCTTTGTGAGAACTGAAACTATTCCCTGCCTGGAGAAGGAAATCGTGAAATGTGTTACCCCTGAGCCCTCAAGGCTTTATATGTAGGTTTGACCTGCAGCACGAAGCTTACCTAGGAGCAGATATTTTATACGAGGAAAAAGGCACCCAGAACAAAAGGCTTTGCAAGTGGAGCAGGGATGGAGTTTCAGCAGCCCCCTCTGTTCATCCCTTCAGCCCGGTGCTTCTGTGCCGTATATGAGCTGCACAACCAGGTGCTGAATCCCTACCTGGAGAGGCTCCTGGGTCTGGCATTTCTGGGTGCAATTTCTGGCTCTGTCATTGATGAGCTCTGTATGGCCTTAGGCAAATCAGTTAAAGTTCAAACAATTTGTATCCTTCTTCTGGAAAAAGGAGATCATGACTACATCATGGAAACGTGGAAAGCATTAAATAAGGCGTGTTTGACCCTCAGCACAGTGCCTAGCTCATGACAGACAGGAGCTCAGTAATCGGGATGTTATTATTATTGTTGTCATACATTGTTAAGAGAAAGTATCCGAAGCCTAGAACTGAAGTATAAGGGTGATTGCCTGTCCTGTACGCTGGGGCCGTGTCCTCCAGGTCTGTTCTAGAGGTATTTCATTCTCTACAAGATTATTTTTGCCTGGTTTGTGTTACTATTTACTATTGGTTATAAATTCAATGTTGTGGATGTTTATCTGTTAGAGATGCAAGTGATTTCTGTGTGGTAGGATAGACAAACCCAAAGGTCACAGTTTTATTGTCCAGTAGTAAATTAATCCGTTTTGTATCCAACCTAGTAATCGTCTAGGAGTCTTTCAGAGTCTGTATACATTAGATCTTGAATTGTTTTTGAACCATCTTTACCATCCTGCTTTGGATGACTATTTATATGACAGTCATTTTGGAAAATTAGACTTTGACAATGTCCATAGTGCATGCTTGGACTATATATTTTTGGATAAGAGGCTAGTTCCACTAATGAAAGTATGATTACATCACTTCCTCCTCAACTATTTCTGCATTTCTATGGAATCCCTGAATTCCTAGTAAGAACTGGAGATTTGGGGGAAGCCCAAACCGTCTTTACTCAGGTCCTGCTTTACCCTTTCTTTCCTATTGAAGGTCAAGGGGGTTTCATTTCAGGTTTCTCCTTTCCAGTAACCACTAACTTTTGACTTTTCTCTCTGGGATTCTCATCCTTGTCCAATTGATGGTGAAGTAAAGCAATGTTTTCAAAAATTTTTTAAAATGTTTATTTATTTTTTAGAGAGAGGGAGAGGGAGCACGAGTGGGGCAGAGGGAGAGAGAGAGGGAGACACAGAATCTGAAGCAGGCTCCAGGCTCTGAGCTGTCAGCACAGAGCCCGATGCGGGGCTCGAACCCATGAACCATGAGATTATGACCTCAGCTGACGTTGGAAGGTGGCCTGAGCCACCCAGGCACCCCTACAGCAATGTTTTCAAACCAATCTTCTGTTTGTCCTCCTTTCCCCGTGTCAGAAATAAGCACCCTAAAGAGTTTTATATTTAAAATACTTTTACTCTTTTTTTAAAGTTTATTTTGTTTTTTAAAAAAATTTTTAAACATTTTTGTTCTTTTTTTTTTTTTTTTTTTTTGAGAGACAGAGAGAGACAGAGCATGATCGAGGGGAGGGACAGAGAGAGAGGGAGACTCAGAATCCCAATCAGGATCCAGGCTCTAAGATGTCAACACAGAGCCGGACATGGGGCTCAAACTCATGAACTGGCGAGATCATGACCTGAGCCGAAGTTGGACCGCTTAACTGACTGAGCCACCCAGGCGCCCCAAGACTGTTGAAATTCTTAAAAAGTACTTGTCACATTTGCCGGCCCCCTTTCCTGTCCCCACTGTTCCCTTTCTCCCCCACCTCAGTCCCGGTTCCCCATTTAAGTATAAATGAACCAGCTCAGCTTTCAGCTAACCTCTTTCCCTTTTCTCAAACTCTTTGAAAATTCCCTTGAGAGTTTCAAATCATCCCTTCCAGCCACCACTCTTTTATTCCTAGGGGTTGAGTTATCAAGCCTTCGACCCTTTTTGAGAAATGTGTTAACTGGCCTGCCATTCAAATTACCCCAGACCTGGGAGTATCTTTTTACATCTGAAGGAAGCTCTAAGCTGGTGTCTCTAACCTCAAGGTCCAGCCACCTGACTTGACTCTCTACTTTCCCTAGGAAAAGTCAGCTGAGGTCATTGCCGGACAGAACCCAGGCTTGGCTAAGCTGTTGAGAAGAGTTTCTCCGTTGAGAAGTGCGGAGACGGGCTGTGGGTCACAGCAGGTGGGAGTGAGCTGTGTTAGGGAAGGGGTAGGTCAATGTCTTTTGAAAAGGCATATGCTTCCTTGTAATTTTATACTCGGACCATTTAAAATAATCAATCTTTCTATAGAAAGAAATTACAGAAAAATGCATGACTAAACTGACGGTTGGTGATGCACTAAAAATGCAATACTTGTCTGTGGTGGGATGGGGTGGGAAGTGGAATTACTGGAATCTCCTGCAGATAGGAGATTTTTAGATGTATCGTGAAGGGACATGGATTTTTTAAATAGTTGAGAAATGTGGAATTTTGAGACAAAGCTCTGGGATGGATCAAATCTGTCTATTGCTCCAGATCCTTCAAGGGATTTCAAGTAGCTTAACCTACAGTTTTCCAACCCAGAGAAAAGTAAGCTGCAATATGCACAATTTCTAAGTGATAATCAAATTCTCCCTGGAAGGTTTTGTTTGTTTTGTTTTTATTTTGTTTTTGAAGCCACAAAATTGGGAATAGTATATGTGGCACATGTAATTCTCAGTGTGTTCTGACAAGCAATAAACTAATGATTATAACGGTCCCTGAACTGTTTGGACGAAATATGATTTACAGCAGTGAGTGTGTGTATACATATACAATATTATAAGAGAAGATTTATGATAACTCACTGACTAGTGAAAGATTGCTTCAGAAAACATAAATTACCACAGTTCCAAATAATATCTTTCCCTGAGGAAGCTTTCAAAAATTTACATTTGAATTGGATCCTGAAACTCTAAATGTGAATTTATCACCCATTCCTCAAGAAATATTGCGGTTATATATAAGATAGCACTATACAAATGAAATTCAGTGACAACAAATTAGTTAGGTCTTTCAAAAATTATTACCAGAATTATGTTACTTTACTGAGCTGATTCTTGCTCTAAATTCAGCTTGTCTTAATAGCATCAAGAATCTGACCTCAAATGGATTCCATAAATAATCCCGTCTAATAAATACCATGATTCTTTGAAATGTAAAAAGAAATCTCACATGGAGAACTCAACCAGGAAAAAAAAAAAAAGCTGGGAATAACACAGCTTAATAACTGGTAAAATTCTTCACCTTGACTTTTCAAATCTGTATGTCACTGTCAACAAGATAGGTGTATAAGAGCATAATGGTGACCATTTCCTGGGGCCTGAAGTCAAATCCACTCTAAGAGCCAAGACATCTATGCCTTTATAGAATCATTGATTAGTTTAGATTCATCTGTTTCATCATTCCTAAGGATGAAACTTGTTATAGTAAATAATTACAGGAAGTTGATTTTTCATTCAGAGCTAGTGCTGAATAACTCCTTTAAATACGCTGGGATTTAAAGGTATTCTGTTAATGATTCTCCTAGAAATCAAATTACATATATACATAACTGTAAGCTGAATGGATGATTTTTAGCACTGGCTGTGTCCCTTCCTTCCTTGCTGTGGGCTGCTTACTGAAACTTTCTGTGCCTTTTTCTCACATATAAAAATGGAGATAACATGATTAATTACCTCATAGGATTGATGAGAGAATTAAATGAGATATGAGTTTGAAAGCCATGTGTTTGGTGGTGCACATAGTAACGGTGCAATGGCTATTATAATTTTCATGGTTAATAAATCCAAATGATTGACAAAGTACGATCGAGGCTTTGGTGTATGTCCTTTTGGTCTTGTTCTTCTTTCCAATTGCATTTTACTTAGTGCACAGTGTATCCATCATATTTGTATTGTATTTCAATCTATGCCATAAAATAATCTATTACAGATTTTGTTTAGGGGATTAAAGGAGTACTTTCAACTGTTAAAATTACTCAACTTCTGGGGCGCCTGGGTGGCTCAGTCGGTTGAGTGTCCGATTTTGGCTCAGGTCATGATCTCAGGGTTGGTGCTTTCGAGCCCTTCTTCCGGTCGTGGGCTCTGTGCTGACGCTAGCTCAGAGCCTGGAGCCTGCTCCAGATTGTCTCTTTTGTCTCTCTGCCCCTCCCCTGTTCATGCTCTGTCTCTGTCTCTCAAAAATAAATAAATGTAAAAAAAAAAATTACTCAACTTCTTTATAAGAGAAAAGGAAATAATGCCTCCTAAATATGTTGTTTTCTGTCTTCCTTCTTTTCTTCCCTCCCTCCTTCCCTTCCTTTTACTTTCTTTCTTCTTCCTTTCTCCCTCCTTTCCTCCCTTCCTTTTCTTCCCCTCCTTGTTTTATCTACTGGAATTGGCAGTACTTAATTTGGAAGAGCTGGTGGGAATAATGCCATTTGGACAGTATACAGCAAAAGCTGCCCAGGAGAACACAAGGAAGTCCTCAACTGTCAGCTCCCAGGGTCCTTGCATGGCCAAAGGACTCTTAATTTCCTAAAATTAGTGTAAGAATATTTAGTAACAGCAGTTTGAATAAACGGACTCACATGCCACTGTGATTTAATGTCTGCTTTGCTACCGAATCGGCCATGTTTGGCCAGCCTGGCTGTCTTCACATTTTTCTTTGTGTTTGTCTAAGCTTAGCAACCAACCAACCACTGAGTGGAATATCAATATTTAAGAGTACAGCATATTCGTTTACTAATTGTTCCGCGAAGACGCGGAGTTTGTATGATTTACATTTTTGTACTTCTTTTTGTTTTACTCAGGGTATTATGAACACATGAAATTTTGGCTCCCCCACCCCCCTTATTCACAAGCGTTCAAATACTGGTAAAAATGTGAACTAGAGGGTATTTTATGTGTCGAATGGCGCCTCTTGCAGCAATCAGATCAACCTTTATGAGCTAGCAGGGTCTTTCAAGATCAGTAATGTGTACCTTCGATTTACAGAGGCGCAGGGCAAGGGGCAAGTTTAAGGGCCAGAGCTCTCCAGATACCTGGTCCAGGATCTTCCCCTAACTCCACTACCTGCCACTCCTTTTTTCTTTACGACCCGCACAAAGGTGGTTTTGAGTCTTTGGGAAAGATGAGTGGAAACTCGCGGGGCTTCTGACACGTTTCCTCCCTTTCCTAACCCCCGTCTGGCCTCCCCTCCTTCCCTCCGCCGCGTCCCCAGCCGCCCCGCGGAGCCGCGCCGCGGGACCAGGCGGCCGGCCAGGGCCACTGTCCTTCTCCCGCGGAGGCCACGTCTCCCGCCGGCCGCTTCCCGCCGCCGCGGGCCGGGGATCGAGCAGGCCCCGGCTCCCGGGTCGCGTGATGCAGCCCAAAAAAGGCGCATCCTCGCACGTGTCTCCGCCGGCGCCCCGGCCTCTGGCGCCCGGGCTTCCCGCGCCGCCGCCCAATCGCCGCGGCCGCCTCGCGCTCGGGCCACGTCGGCCGGCCGCGGGGACACTGGGCCCGCAGCCGCGCCGCCCGCCGCCATGCGGTTCCGGTTCGGGGTGGTGGTGCCGCCCGCGGTGGCCGGGCTGGGGCCGGAGCTGCTGGTGGTGGGCTCGCGGCCCGAGCTGGGGGGCTGGGAGCCGAGCGGGGCCGTGCGCCTGAGGCCGGCGGGCTCGGCGGCGGGCGCCGGGGCGCTGGCGCTGCAGGAGCCGGGCCTGTGGCTCGGGGAGGTGGAGCTGGCGCCCGAGGAGGCGGTGCAGGACGGGGTGGAGCCGGCCCGCGTGGACACGTTCTGGTACAAGTTCCTGAAGCGGGAGCCGGGAGGAGAGCTCTCCTGGGAAGGTACTGGAAGCCCGCGGCCGACCCCGAGCGCGGACCTGGGGCCCGGGGCTCCGCCGAGGCCTGGGGCGGCCGGCCGTGCCCGCCGCGCGCTCCCTCCCCGGCTTCGAAAGCCGCCCCCGGGTGCCCCGGGCTAACCCTTCGCGGCCGGCCGGCCGGTCTGCGCCCTCCTCCGGCCCGGAGCGGGTCGCTAGATTGGTGCGGAGTTCCGGCGCGCCCCTTCGCCTTTGCTCCCCGACCCTCCGCCCTCGTCCCCGCACACCCGGTGCCCTGTGTGTGTGTGTGTGTGTGTGTGTGTGTGTGTCCCCGCGCCCCTTCGCTTCCAGGTTCACTCCTCAGCTCGGCCTTAGTGGAAGCTGAGCCCTCGCTTCCCCCTGGTTCACTGAGAAATCCCCCAACCCGTGGAGCTGGCCTGCTCGCTCCCCCACACGCTGCTTTCCCGTCTGAGGTCTGAGACTGAGCTGATGCAAACGCGCTGTTTCTTGTTTTGGCTATATTCTGGTTTCTGAAGCTATAAAAACACTATAATGCGCTAGTTGTAAAAACAATCAACTTTCAAGGTAAAAATTTACTGTGGTTTCCTCCACACACCTTAAGCCCACTGCCTACTGCCCAGTATATGTGTCTGTCGAACTGCCATGTATCTATCGCACGCGCAGACCCGAAAATAGATTATTCTGCGTTTTGCCTTTTCTTGCTTAACAATATTTTGCGGGTACTTTTTAGGGCCACTCCATATAGATGCATTTCATTTTTTAAATGGCAGCAAGATATTCTGCATCTAACTAGTGTGCCTTTACGTTGTTTCGTTCTCCTTTGTTACAAACAGTAATGGCTTAGTGTATAGAGCTTATCTTTGGGTATTTGGGAGTGTTGCTGTGGGGTGGATTCTGCGAAGTGAAATTATTAGTCCTTCAAAAAGGACTGCCAAATTATACCCCGAAAAGGTTATACCCGTGTAGACACCCGCCAGCGATGTGTGAATTCAGATGGCAATTTCTTTGAGTGTGGTGTGCAAAGTAGAGGTTTGGAGCATGTGTGATTCAGTAGTTGCCTGAAGATGATGAAATGAATGCCTCTGTAGAAGTTATATGACAAAAGTGGCCCATTTAGTCATAATGGTGTGGAAACAAAGAATCAGTAAAGAACATGCGTATTCTGTTATACGTTTGTATATTATCCTTGTCCCACTGGATATGGGGACATATCCAGTTTTATGGCCTGGTGGCATTTATTGTTACTTTGTATTACCATGCTAGAATTGAAAGGGAGCCTCACCAGTTTATATGCCCTACTTTCTAGGATTCTGCTTTTAGTAATGATATTATATAATACTTTTTCACAATAAAATATCTGATCATTTTAATAAAAATTAAAGACCCTTCCCTAGTCCCCCTCCTTTTCTATTTTTAGCTTTTCTGATATTCCTCAGGAGAGTTCGAAATAATTTGCTTATTATTGCTATTTCTTAACGTATTAAATTTAACTTTTCTGATCTTAGATTTTCTGAGTTCCTATGTAAATCATATATAACATTTTAAAATTAAAAATCGACAGCAGCTATTTATACCGATAAATTTAGCCATCATACTTACTGTGAAACATGAAGAATTTAAGTTCATTCTCTCTCTCCCGTTTGCTGGTTTTTATATTATTCTTTTATATAAAAATTATATATGTATATAGTTGTTGGCTTTCTACTATGTAGAAAGTTCTGAGTTATAATTCTATTATATGGAAAGTTACTCCTGTGTAAGAAGATAAGAAAAATCATGACAGATTCTTCCCCCTCTCCTTACTTTGGTTGATTATTTTCTCTACATTGGTAAGTTTTGTATAATTTATGTTTTGTTTTGTAATTGTTACTATTCCTTCTTGTTTTAGATTGGTAAGGTGATTCTAAGAAGGTAAGTTAACAAAGAGCATTATGAGAAGCGTTGTAGTCAGTGTTTAAGAGCAAAGGTTCTACAGCCCAGAATGCCTGGGTTCTCCAACCTGTGCATGACCTTGAGTGAGGTACTAAACCTTACTGTGCTGCTGTTGAAAGAACTAAGCTAATAAATCTAAAGGAATTAGAATAGGACTTATATTAAGTGTTAAACAAGTGTTAGTGATGATTATCTTTACTATTATGATTAGGAAATAATTACTGCAGAGCCAAGTAGTGCAATTGGTCTCATTAAAAAGAAAATATAATTCTGTGACATGGAGCCTGTGTCACCGGAAGGAAAAGTTCTCTTCTCTTATACTATAAATTACGATCAAATTTTACTTAAACTTTGTATTTGAGTGGTAATATTCTTCTACGACTTGTTTTAAAATTTCTAGTTAATTTTTTTAGCAGAAGACCTACGTTGATCATCAGAATTTCCCAGCTTGATTACAATATTTGATGAAAACAAATTTCTCAGTCTTTGAAATTTTTTTCCTTGAAAAATTGAGGTTATTGTTCTAATTTTCACTGATATATAGCTTAAATTTTTTTTTTCTTTAATAATTTAGTGTCAGGTTGGTTTCCATGTAACACCTAGTGCTCATCCCAGCAAGTGCCCTCCTTCATGCCCATCACCACTCTCCCCCACCCCCATCAACCCTCAGTTAGTTCTCAGTATTTAAGAGTCTCTTATGGTTCGCCTCCCTTCCTCTCCTTAACTATTTTCCCCTTCCCCTCCCCCATGGTCCTTTGTTAAGTTTCTACTGTTCCACATATGAGTGAAAACATATGGTATCTATTCTTCTCCACCTGACTTATTTCACTTAGCATAATACCCTCGAGTTCCATCCATGTTGCTACAAATGGCCAGATTTCCTTCTTTCTCATTGCCATGTAGTATTCCATTGTATAGATAAACCACATCTTCTTGATCCATTCATCAG
>CM053577.1:19736474-19766542 GCA_028646485.1 Cryptoprocta ferox
TGAGAAAATAAACTGACAAAAAGAAAGAGATTTAAAGACTTGAGGGACATGTGGGTTGTTTCTAGATTTTGACTATAATGAATGAAACTACTGTAAAAAAAAAAAAAAACTACTCTATACATCTAACATTCATGTAATTGAATCCTGAAAGGAGGAGAGTGTGTGGCTGAAAAATACTTGAGAAAATAATGTCTAAAAACTTCCCAAACTTGTCAATAAACATAAACCTATAGGGGCGCCTGGGTGGCTCCGTCGGTTGGGCGTCCAGCTTCGGCTCAGGTCATGATCTCACAGTCTGTGAGTTCAAGCCCCGCATCGGGCTCTGTGCTGACAGCTCAGAGCCTGGAGCCTGCTTCGTATTCTGTGTCTCCATCTCTCTCTGCCTCTCCCCGACTCACGCTCTGTCTCTGTCTCTCAAAAATAAATAAACATTAAAAAACATTTAAACATAAACCTACAGATTCAAGAAGCTGAGCAAATTCCAAACCGGAAAAACAAGGAAATCCATGCTACTACATATAATTAAATTTCTGAAAATTGAAAACAAAGAAAAAATCTTGAAAGTAGCCTGAGAGGAATAACAATTTAGGAAGTAGCCCGAGAAAAATAACAATTATAATGTCAGTAGGCTCAAAAGAATGGCTAATAGAAGATCTCGAAGCAGAAAAGAAATCACTAAACATCAGGGAGGATGAAGAGAGTAAACAAATATATGAGTAAAAACAATAGACTTTCCATCTCTTCTTGAGTTTCTAACAAAAATTATAATGCCACCTGTTGTGTTTCTACATGTATAGAGAGGAAATATTTAAGACGATTATATGAAGAAGGACAAAAGGATAAAAAGGAAGGTAAGATTTCTCCACTTTATTCAAACTGGCAAAATAATAACACCAGTTAGCTATGATAAGGTATGTATGTATGATGTAGGTAAATCAAAATAAAATTCTAAAAAATGTTCAAATATGAACTATACATGCCATATAAAGGTAAGAAAGACACAGAGGGAGAAAAAACAGAGAAAACTAAAATAAAAATAATATGACAAACTTAAGTCCTAACAAAACCAATAATTACAGTAAAGGTAAATAGGCTAAATATACCAATTAAAGTAGAGTGGCAGAGTGGGCTTTAAAAAAAATGAACCAGTTGTATGATATCTAGAAGAAACTCAATTCAAATTATATACAAGATAGAAAGTAAACGTGTAGAAAAAGATATACCATGTAAACATTAATCAAAAGAAAGCAGAAGTGATTATGTTAATATTATATAAAGTAGAATCTTCAGAACAAAGAAAATTACTAGAGATAGAAAGGAAAATTATATGATGCAAAAAAAAATACTACACTGTATGTTAACTAACTTGAATTTAAACGAATAAAAAAAATTTTTAAGTACCAACCTATCAAGAAGCTATAAGAATTCTAAATGTGTATGTACCAAAAAATAGAGTTGCAAAATATGTGAAACAAAAACGAAGACCACTGAATGGAGTATAGACAAGTCTGGAATTATATTGGAAATTTCAACACTCTCTTTCAACAACTGATAGAACAACTAGCCAGAAAATCAGCAAAGAATAAAATAACTCAACACCATCAACCAATGGAATTTAATTGACATTTATAGAACATACCACACAACAATAGCAGAGTGCATATTTTCAAGTGTGCACAGAACATATACAAAGCTAAATCATATCCTGGACCATAAGACAATCTCAAAACTTTAGAATTAAATCACACAAATCACACTCTGACCTCAACAGAATCAAACTGGAAATCAGTAACAGATAACGGGAAAATATTCAAATACTTGAAAGCTAATCAACATATTTCTAAATAATCTATGGGTCAAAAAGGAAGTCTCAAAGGAAATAAAAATACATTGCAATAAATGAAAATTAAAATAGTATATATCAAAATACTATGTGTGACATAGCTAAAGCAATGTTGTGAGGGAAATTTAAATCCTAAAATGCATACAGTAAAAACAGGAAGTGTTTCAAATCAATTATCTAAGCTCCACTTCAAGAAATTAGGAGTAAAAGAGCAAAATAAATCCAAAGTAAATGGAAGGAAGCAATAATAAAGATAAGAATGGAAATCAATGAAATTAAAACTAAAAAACATTAGAGAAAATCAGTGAAACAAAGAGCTGGTTTGTTGAAAAGATCATTAAGACTGGCAAACCTCTAATAAGACTGGCAAAGAAAAGTGAGAAAAGGCACAAATTATGAAAGAAAGGAAGGAAAAGGGGGAAAGAAAGAAAGAAAGGAAGGAAGAAAGAAAGAAAGAAAAAGAAGGAAAGGAAAGGGAAAAGGGGGAGATATCACTACAAACTTTGCAGACATCAAAAGTATAAGAAAATACTAAAAAAACAAAACACACATACATTTGACAACTTAGATGAATCGGACTATCCTCAACACAAATTACCACAACTCGCTGAATAGGAAATAGGTAATTTGAATATTCCTATAACTCTTCAGGATATTGGATGCATAATTTTAACCGCCCCCAAAAAAGACGTTTCAAAGCCCAAGTGGTTTCAATGAATAATTCTACCAAATGTTTAAAGAAGAATCAATACCAATTCTAAGCAATCTCTTCAACATAGGCATGATGAGGAAGAAAGAAAGAAAGAAAGAAAGAAAGAAAGAAAGAAAGAAAGAAAGAAAAGAAAGAAAGAAAGAAAGAAAGAAAGAAAGAAAGAAAGAAAAAGAAAGAAAGAAAGAAAAAGAAAAAAGAAACAAAGAAAAAAGAAAACTGCCCTTATTTGCAGATGACATAACGGTCTAGAAGAAAATCCTGAGGAAACAATCATACTAATTAAAAAAATAAAAAAACTCCTAGAATATGAGAGTTTAGCAAGGTCACAAGATATAAGATAATTATGCAAAATAAATTTTATTTCTATATACTAGCAATGAACATTTGGCAATTAAAATTAAATACAATACCATACACTTACGTATAAATCTAAGAAAAACATGTACACAACTTATATGCTTAAAACCACAAAATGTTAGAACAGAAATCAAAGCAGATCTAATAAATGGAGAGGCATACCATGGTCCTGGTTTGGATGACTCAACCTCTACATCTCATACAAAAATTAATTTAAAATGGATCATGGATTTAAATGTAAACTTTCAGAAAAAATTAGGGGGAAATGCAGTATTTAGGGCTGGACAGAGTTCTAAGACTTCACACTAAACACAATGCAAAAACGAAATATTTATAAATTTGATTTCGTTAAAATTATAAACTTTTGTTCTGCAAAAGACCTTGTTGAGAGAAAAACAAGACAAGTTCAGATTAGAATAAAGTACTTGTAAACCATATACCCAACAAATGACTAATATCTAGAATATTAAAGAACTCTCAAAACTCAACAATAAGTAAACCAACAATCCAATTAGAATATGGGGAAAAGACAAGAAGTGGCAGTTCACCAAAGAAGGTATACAGATGGCAAGTACTTACTTTAAAAGATGTTCAACATCACTAGCCGTAAGGAAAATGCAAATTAAAGCCACAATGAGATATCACTACACACCTTAAGAATTTTTTTCTTCTTATAAAAGAAAAAATAGGACAATACCTTCTGTACACAGAGCTGGGAGGAACTGGATAACTCATACACTGCTAATGGGAATGTAAAATGGTACAATCACTCTGGGAAAATGATGGGCAATTTCATTTAAAAATTAAACTTGCAACAACTATACTACCCACCTGTACTCCTGGCATTTATCTCAGAGAAACTAAACTTTTATTCACACAAAAACCTGCAGAAGAATTTTTACAGTAGTGTTATTCATTATAGTCAAAAGCTAGAAACAACCCAGATGTCCTTTAGTGTGTGAATGTTTTAACAAATTGTAACACATCTATACCATGATTTAGCCATAAAAAGGAATGATCTATTGGTATGTGCAACAACCTGGGTGAATTGCCAAAGAATTATCCTAAGTGAAAAAATGCCAATCTCAAAAAAGTTATACATACTCTAGGATTCCATGTATTTAAAATTCCTGAAATGAAAACACTTATAGAGAACAGATTACTGGTTGCCAAGAGTTGGGGGGTTGGAGGCTTGGTGGGGGGGGGAATAGAGAAAGTGGGCATGGCTATAAAAGAGTAACATGAAGATCCTTATGGTAATGAAAATATTACCACTAAGGGAAACAATAAAAGTTACACAGGATCTTTCCCTATTATTTCTAACCATCGCATGTGAATATACAATTGCCTCAAAATAAAAGTGAATTATATTTTCAGATTGGAGCTGGTCATTGCCAGTTATTCATTAGAATTAATTTAAAATAAGTAAGCATACAACCAGCTCATGAAGGTAGGCCAAACTAATCTGTTATTGGTAGAAAAGTAGAAAAGGATTGATTTAATTAACAATAAACACCTATTTCCTTAGAGCAAATTTGACCATCATGTTATTTGTTTATCAAGACAAATTTGGTAAGTTAAAATAAAGTGAATACATGTGAAGGAGTAAAAGACCTGCTTTCTGACACTCCAGTAAAAACCAGAAAAGAAACCTCAGAATTTAAAATCAGAACTAACACATTTACTTCAAATAGTTCAACAAGTTTGAAAGTTCAGGTTAAAATAAGTTTATTTTTTACAAAGTCAAAAGTTTTGAAGTTATATTAGATAAGCAAAATCTAATGGATAGTGTAGTGTACTTAAAATTCTAATTATTATGCATGTTATTTTATTTGAATCTATCGTCTTTGGAATTTGACTACTTTGAAGTTTTCATTTCTAGCACATGAACATAAATTCTGAACCTAACACATCAATCTCTAATTTTAGCTAGTAATTCACCCAAATCAAATCTCTCATGCCCCATCTGTTACTACCTCAGCAGCTATTGGTGCATAAAGTTGTACAAACATGGTATAATCATTACGAACTCTTCAGCATTTGATATTCTGTTCTAATGGCAAAAGCAAAACAAAATAAAACACAAATAATCTTTTTGTTCAATGAATTGCCTCTTTAAAAGAGTGGATCCTGTCCCAGTTGAGCACTTTGATAAATTGCAATATGCAATGGTAGAAAATAGCTGAGTTTGGGGCGGGTGGTGGGAGACAGCGGAACTGCCTCATAGGCTAGAGAACTCAGATGCAATTAAGGAAGGAGAGGATGGGGGGGGGGGAGGATGTAAAGATTAAGAAGGAAAGGTAAAATGGAGAAAAAGGAAAGAAAAGAGACAATTCAGCTGGTAAGCTACATAAGGTAAAGTGGATCATCAAACCAAGCTGGTCATGAGAACACCAAAGAGCAGTTAAAGGCAAGCATGTTAATACGTAATTTGAAGTTGTTTGCCCTCCTGTAATATTCCTCTCTTCTGTTCCTCAACCTTCAAAATTATCTACTACATTCACACACAAATTTCTTGTGTGGACAGAAAGAAGATAATCCACTAATAAAATTTATTTAAAAACTGGATTCCTTGCCTACATTGAATTGATGTAAAACAGGGCAACATAAGCGGGGCCACGAGAAGGGGCATCTGCTAAGCAGAGCAGAAGCAGCAAAGCAAACTCAAGGATGACCATGAGGATGTAAACCTTTCCTGTTTACACAGGCATCTTAGAGAGGTTCCAACCTCCCAAATTCACAGGAACAGGGACTGGTTACATATATATAGTAGAATCTATAGAATATATTTATGGGAGTGCCTGGGTGGCTAAGTCAGTTGAGTGTCCAACTCTTGATTTCAGCTCAGGTCATGATCCCAGGGTTGAGGGATCAAGCCCCATGTTGGGCTCCACACTGAGCATGGAGCCTACTTAAGATTCTCTCTCTCTCTCCCTCTCTCTCTCTCAAATTAAATAAATAAGTAAATAAATAAATAAATAAATAAATAAATATCAGAACCTACACACACACACACACACACACACACACACACACACACACACACCAGAGTAAAGTTTAAGAGATAAAACAATGAGATCTAATAAGAAAATGATACATACAACACTTACATAGAACATTTTTATTTACAAGATTCTTGTCTAGTTCTTTAAAGAAATGCACAAATCTTAAGTGAGAAATATAAGTGGACAACACTTCATACTAATGGAAAATATACCATTATTTGGCTAATGAAAACTGGGAAATCAATGTCTACCTGGAGATATGAAGAAAATTCTAAACTAACTCAGGCACACAGAAAAAAACCTCAGTCCTGTAGAACAACATTGCATTAAAATAATAGGAGGTTTATACAGTTAAGAGTGCCATACTTAGAGTTTAAACTGAAATAACTTCTAAGAAAAATCCAGTAAAAAAGCCATCTAACAAATTCGGGTTTTGATTAAAAATAATAATAACTACAAACACAAATAAGTGGCCCACTTAGCCATAATAAAAAACAGGAATTAGACTTAGAGGTATGAAAGTGTTATTTGTTAAGGAGGCTAGAGTTTTGGAGAACTAAGAAAGAAAATATCAAATGTGACAGGATTATGGTAATGAGTCAAACATCTGGTTCAGATATGTACGTATGTGTGTGTGCACACGCATGTGCATGTATGCACATGTGTGTGTCTTTCCAAGCAGAAAACTGATGATTAATGGTGATTGCTATTTTTATGGCAAATGGTAAGTTGAAATGTGGGATACATCAACACCATCCTTTCCGTATATCTGGACATACAAATCTCTTTAATCCTTTTAGTCAAAAATGAGCCACTCACCCTAAGACAATTACTTGATGGAACTACAAGTCAGCAGGCTCATCCCCACCTTTGTATATAATAGGTCTGGCCTCACTAATGATCAGACTTAAGACCATTCATATATGCTTCAAATCTTATGAGATCATCAACAAAAGTCCTTGAGATGGTTGTTTAGTAGGCAGGCATGATGTGTTGGTCCTTTCAAACATGAGCATAAAGTGTGCAGAAAAGGGGAGCAGCAGGAGTGATTAACAAAGCTTAGCCTTGGGCCCATTCTCTGCCATGCCTCCAGAGGGGATCTTTTAGGGAAAACTCCCAGAAAAGTCTTGACCAGTTTCAGCTAAGAATTTAAGAAAAAAAGTTAACACCTGCCAAACAATACAAAGCAGAAAACATTAGAAGGGAAAACTTCCATGATTACAGAAAAATATGGGTGAAATGGAAGCTTACATCAAGCTAGGTTGAAGAAATATAACAGAAAAAAAAAAACACAGAAAAAGAAAAATTCAATAGCTCTTTTCTTAATATATTTACTAATAATAGCTCATTGTTATGAACTAAATTATGTTCCACCCAAATTTATATGTTGAAGCTCTAAAACCCCAACATGGACTGTATCTGGATATAAGGCCTTTAAAAAGATAATTAAGATTAAATGAGATCATAAGGGTGAGGTCCTAACCCAATAGGACTCATGTCTTTACAAAAAGGGGAAGAGACACCAGAGATCTCTCTCCATACACACATAGGGGAAAGGTAGTGTGTGGCTACAGTGAGAAGGCAGCCATCTGCAAGCCAGAAAAGGACTTCTCACCAGAAACCAAATTTGATGACTCTCTGATCTAAGACTTTCGGCTTCCAGAACTGTGAGAAAATAAATCTCTGTCATTTAAGACACCGATCAATAATATTTTGCAATAGCAGCACAAGCAGACTAATGCACTCATATACAAGAAATAACCTAGAGTTTAATACATATCAAAGTATGACTGAGAGCTTATGTATCCAGCCCTGTGGTAAACTGAGGTTGAAAAATGAAATTTAAAACATGATTCCCAATGAATGGACCCTTGTTAATTATACAAAGGTTACACAAAGCAATTAGTGAATGAAACAAAGCTACCTTAAGTTATGAAAATAACTGTAAAACCATATGATAAAATACTAACACATAAACAGAATACTCAAGGATGGCAAATAGGCTTCCTTTCCAATGCCATTTTCAACGTACGGTGACTGAAATGTTATGTTGAGATATATTTTAAGGAGCAACTGGCCCACTGGGAAAGAAAACTATGATAGATTTATGATGTGTACATTGATGTGGAAGACTGAAAAGTGGAGATGGCTGTATCAGTGTGAGCCGGAATTACCAAGAAAGGATTTGTAATGGAGGGATGGCTCTCAAGTTGTGACTGACAACAGGGTATGCTCTAGATACATAACAGAGAGCACAGCAATGCAGGAATGAGTATGATTCAAAGCAGGAAATAGATAATAGCAACAAATCTGTTTATTCCAGTGGGTCGAGAGACAACACAACACAGACTCATAGAGGTTCATACTACTAACCAAATTCTAAAGCAAGCACAGTAAAACGACTGACTTGAAAAAGCAGAGAACAGAACTACCACTTCTCCAGCCATTATTTAAGAACTCAGATTTTTTTTAATATGGAAGATTTACACTAATTAGGGATTCATGATGATACACACATCTCAAAATGGGAAGCATCTCGAGGATTGAAGCTTCTCTTGAAAAGTATCCCAAACGATGGCATATCCAGGCAATTATACTTCCATTTAAATTTAAATATAATAACAGAGCTCTCCTTCCTATAAAATTTTAAGGGAAAATCTGAAACTAAGATTGTTATTAATAGGCTTAACTCAAAGCATTAAGACTGAATTATTAATAATTCATTCAATGTGATGATAGTCGAGAGCAAAGCCAAAGGATTTGACCATCTGATTTGAAGTGATCAAATCTTTTGGTAGCTAATTATGCCATGACTCAAGGGATTAAACAAGCAGATCAGCATATTAAAATGCTCCATCTCTGCATAATTGGATATATTTGCCGGATACTGAATTTACTTTCTGAGTCACATGCGGAGATGCTTATTCATGTGTTTAATAAATTTTTGCTTAATTGCTCTAATAATTTTTAATGTTGATTTTCCCACTGTCATTTAAACAATTTTTATTGTAGTGTCTAGACTTTTGCTGTTTGTAAATTGGCAGGTCAATTTTTCTCTCCATAGCACTCCCAGAATTGACTAGAAATTTTATCGTGTTTCATCAACTGAACAAAAATCCAAGTCACACTCTAAAAATAGAGAAAGCATCTATATTAGCATTAGGCTCACTATATAGAAGAAAATGCTTCCAACCAGATTTCGCTCCTTTGTTTTTCATACCTTCACCCCCACTACAAAAGCTCCCAGGTCACCTTTGTGTACTTTAGGACAAATAATGTTGAAGCAGAAGGTGATAACCTTCCCTAGAAGGCATATCTCAAGAGTGTGAACATTTAGATGCAAATAACACAAAATAATCATATTCATCCCAGGAACTCTGAAGAACATTTTGAGGATTATTTTACATTTAACCTCCTCCTAACCAAGCAGACACACATTTTACGAGTTACATAGTAAGTAAATGTTTTGGCATAAAAATCTCTCTTCGATTAAGATTTTCTAGAGTGTGAAGCAAATGGTTTAATAAAACATACCCTCATCTAGTTCTGAAGTGAAAACCATCTCTAGTGGCTTTGTGCTTTGCTTTCCTCCACAGCAAAAGTATTTTTTGATATTACAGAGTTGATGCAAACATCATGTAGGCACTACTTTAGTTATTGGAAAGAAACTAGAAATGTACAGCTAATTGAAATAGAGAATAGAGTGGTCAAATAAAATTTTTAAAAACCAAATTGTTTCTGAAATTGATAAGCCACATTGTTTTAAATGTGATATTAATGAGATATTACAGGCTGTAAAAGATAAAAAAGAGGGCCAGTCAGAGACATTATCTTAAAAGTTACCATAGCCATAAACATAGACTACATCTGAATAAGAAATAGTTGAAAAAGGGTTTTGCTTGTCTCAGGACTTTGTCTGATTGCAAGCAACAGAAAATCTGACCAATAGTGACTTCAACAAATACAGGTCTATCTCTCTCATAATAAGAGGTATAAAGCCAGGCAGCCCAGAACTGATGTAACACCAAATGCTTTTTAAATGTCTGCTGCTGGGAGCCATTTCTGAAGTAAGGTGGGTTTGCAAGGCAGGGGGCCTCCCACTGTCTGATGGCGACCAAGGACGTCTACCCCCACTCAACCCCCCCGCTCAATTTTTGCTTGAGCACTGACCCCCAAGGCGCCTGGCTGACTGGTATCAGACCTTGTGAAGGAACTTATAGGAATTTCTTCTTTTGTGATTACAGGAGGAAATATAACATTTCTTCCCCTCGAGAAAACAGGCTATTGACCCCTGCTCACAGAGAACTAACTCTTGCCTTTGCTATGCTAAAAACATTGCCTTGTATTTGAATGCTAAAGATACCTTCCTTCCCCATGCGATAAACATCTAGTTACCTACATCAATCACTATTGATAAAGATTATGCATGAGTCTTCTACCAATCTATGTTCTGGCAAAATTTTTACATACCAAAGAATTTGTCATTAGAAATCATTGTCTAAGGCAATTGCCACTTCTGTTTTGTACCCCATACATTTTTTCAATAAATAAAGCTGACTCTCAGGTCAGTGCAGAGATGCCTGCCTGGGGATCAGAAAGAAGCCGAGGCTCTCTCACTCCCTTTCACCGACACCGTCCATCCTTCAGGGAGCCCTGGACCTGCTGGAGCCGGACTCCGGCAATCTACTTTCCCATCCTTCACACATTGACCGTGTTGTCATACTTGCCACCTCATATTCAAAGGGTGACCTCTAGGCATCATGTCTGGATGGACACTCCACTTCCTAGCCATAAAAAAGGGGGAGGAGTCTAGGTTCCTTTTCATGAAAAAAGTGAAAGCTCTCCCGGGAGCCACACCTAAAAAACTTCTTACATCTCATTAGCCAGAAGTAGGTGACACAGCTATTCTTAGACCAATTGCTAACCCCAGGGGGAATAAGAGTACCACTGGGATTAAAGCACTAATGACTCATCCCAGTGCTATCAAAACAAATCAGACAAGGAAAGTGCAGGAAGTGGTGGGGGAGCAAATACTAATTAGGCCACTGATAGTGCTTGTGATGGGCTTGAGCATGTTGTCTTTTTCCAGCAAACCATTTGGAGGAACCACATTTGTTTAGGTATCACATGTCTCTACTTGATTTTATTCAAAAGTACCCAATGTATTACATTTGAATTGTCAAGTATTTTTAAATGAATCAACAGTAAAACAGAAAGCATTTTAATGTACTTTACAAACTTGAAAATTGCCCAAAAGACAGAGAGAGAGAGGAGCTGTTTGTCCAGTTCTTGATATGTTTAGTTTGTAGAACCTCTTTGCTGTAACACAAAATCTCCTCCTTCTGCTTCTAGCCATATACCTTTCCCATCCCTCGTCTTCCAGTTTTCCTGTGGGCTGCCCTGCCATCATCTCTTGTAACCTTCCCTTTCCCCTAACTAGGCCTGTCCTCACCAAATAGGGCCTTCTTCAATATTCAATCTCCAGGGCACTACAATTTGACATCTGCCCTCAACACTCCACTAAAAAAACTTGAAATGAAGTCATCTCCTGTCAGATTCATTTTTCATCTTTCTTTACCTGCCTATAGCATTTACAGAGTGACCACTCTATGTTTAATCTTTCCCCTGTTGGCTCCATAATCCTCCTCTTCTGGGAAGCAGTATATTAGAACAGTGAAATGCATGGGCTCCTGATCCAGACTGGGACTCCATTCCCAGTTATATGAAATTACTGTCTGTAAACAGGAATGAGAAATTCATTCTGTTTACAATGAATTCTGTGGCAATCTGTGCCTCCACTATCTCATTTGTGAAGAAGGAATCCTGGTACTGTCTCCTTCACAGGGTTGTTGTAAGAGAATTCCATTAGATAATCCACTCAAACACCTGCCACAGTTGGTGTTCAGTAAGAATTCTTAACTACTATTCCTCTCATATCTCTTCCAGTCCTTCTGGTCAGTTTGCAAACTGTCCACTGACTTACAAAACAGATGTACCCCAAAAATGAGCTCAAGTTGTTTTAACAACAGCTTTTTCCAGACCTATATGTCTCACGACAAAACTACAATAAGAGTAACTCCACATGAGTTCATGTGTTCCAAAGATAAGACCACTGATTTTTCTAAGAATCCACCTACTTTATAAATGCAGACCAATTTCTGCCCAAACCATGCCAGCTTCTCCCTAAAACCAAAACTAACTGAAACACCGAAATCTTTTCACTTTGAATTGTTCTCAAGGCAAATTTCTCTTAGTTCTCTATTTTTAAAAATACCTTATTAGTGCAAATATAAGACTTGACTTTTATTTTCTTCCTGTTGGTTTATTCTTACTTTGGGGATTTCATACTTTGAATACTGCTTCTCTCAAACAAAATAGCTACTATCTCTCCCAGTTTCTCTTATCAGGAAATTTGATAAGCATGCTTCCTAAATTCCTGATAAAAAGATTTAGCAGGGAAGGATCTTGAATAAAGGGACTTGTAAAAAGCCACTTGCACTCACCCTCATGTTCTACTGGTTCATCAGTCAGTTGCTCAACTAGCATAAATCCACCTAATCTATTAGCCAGCCAGTCACTTTCCAATCTGCGGACAAAAAAATTGGGAAATTTTTCTAAAATTCTTTACTGAAACTAAGATGCACCGTTCCTCCACTTTCCCCCTGGTACAAATGAGGATTATTATTTGATGAGGTAAGACTTCTGAAGCAATTTTAAAGCTACTTAAATATATGTAATAATGGTGAGATATCAAGAATTTTTTTTTCCTTTTTGTGGATCATAAATCCTTTTGAGAATCAGTGAAAAGCTACAGATAACCTTCCTCAAATTTTTTTAAAAAATTCTTAATGTTTATTTATTTTTGAGAGAGAGAATGTGAGCAAGGGAGACACAGAGAGGGAGACACAGAATCAGAAGCAGGCTTCAGGCTCTGGGCTGTCAGCAGAGATCCTGACACGGGGCTCGAATTCATGAGCTGTGAGATCTGACCTGAGCCAAAGTCGGATACCTAACTGACTGAGCCACCCAGGTGCCCGTCAAAAAATGTTTTTAAATCCTCATGCACACAGTGCATACGCTTATCATTATTACATATAGTGGAAAAAGGAATAGTGCTTTATAATTATGACCATCAGAGAAAAAGACGAAATTTTCATTAACATATCAACTCAACTTTAGACATCAATTTTTTTAACTTATTTTTTTCCTCCCTAAAAACAGCAAAGATCTATTTGGCACAAAATTTAAATTAACTATCAAGTATCACCATTTAAAAATGAAGATTTCTCTATCTACATCAAGTTTTATAAGTGGCTTTTCAACAGCCTAATTTTTCCAAAGCATCTAGCTGCTTTCTCTTGTGCAGAATGTAGTCTTTGTAGCCATTTAAAAATCGCATTGATGGGTCTCCTTACAAGTGAAAACTAGCATTCCACCTTGTTGCTAAAGAATTTTTATTTTTCCCATGCTACAGAACAAGACTACTCTAGCAGACCTAGCCTGCCACTTACACAGAAGCCTCAATATTAACAGAAGCCATCAAGGAATCGCTTACCAAGCTTTATAAGGGTACTTGTCTTATTTAACTCATCTTGTAGAATTCTCTAAGAAAATCTGACACAAAGTTAACTGGTAAAGATCCATGATAAAGTGTTTCTCAAACACGTCATAGACATAAAAGGAATCAGCACAACTTTATGATCTTATGATACACAGGATAAAATAAGCATCCATGATAATATCAGTCAAAAATGTCCACGAGTTGTTTTTTTTTTTAATTGTTAAAGCATTCACAAAAAAGCCAGTGGCAAGATTTTTGGAGGTGATTTTCAACTGGTTTTAATTACCTACATCAAAGTAATTTGCTTACTTCTGGGCAAAATTAAGCTATCTAACATTTCTTCCCAAATGAGGCGGAAGTTCTGGACAAATTGCTCTCTTATGGTGACTGTCCTCACATTTACATCATTAAATCTCTTTTAAATGAATGGTAACTGTTTCTCAGAATTGTTTTGGGAGACAGGGAATGCACAGAATGAAAAAGTGGAAAGATAAGACTGAGAGAATGAAATTGTGATTAAATTCTTTTTTTTGAGATTATATACAAACTATAGAATTGTAGTAGAGTACAAGTGAAATACTGCCACCCAGTGGAATTATAACATAAATAAAATCTTCAAATTTGAAAAGATTGCAAAAATTTCCTGTCAATTTTTAATTGGAATGATAAAGCTTAATAATTTTCAAGGTACTTTCAAATATATTATTCCTCAAAAATAAAAATCCAGTGGGGCAGATAGCAATTGTGCAAGCACATTTTTTCCTGAGTCAGAGGTTCTAGCCAATTAAGTGACTTGACACTACCCTATGTTCACTGGAGCCCAAGGCTGTGGCTCCCAGTTCAGGGCTGCTTACCCCATGTAGCTCCCCCTCCCCCCCACCCAAGACCCTGGGACTACTCTTGTCCAAACAAGAGTTTTGCTTTGTTTTGTTTTTCTCTGTGTCCCATTTTTTTAAGGTTTTGCAACCAACCATGAAACATAATTGCAAATATTCGGCTGTGCAAAGAGAATAGTGCCTAAGTACAAATGGAGACATGATTCTTTTTTAAATAAATACTTAAAACACAGCGGAGGGCCCACAAGAACCTGGACTCTAAGGTAGCTGTGGCAGAGCTGCCTCCCTGTGGACTTAACAAAGATGTTCTAATTCCACTCCCCACACCCGCCCCCAACAATCATATATGGAACCTGGTGCTAATGGTCGATCACAATGAACCCCTTTTAGAACCTCAGTTCTATAGGAGCCCCCAGTCCTCTATACATGATGTGGCGGGGGCAAAGACACTGGCATTTCTCCAACATCAGGGGTCCCTAACAGAAGTATTCTACATGATGGCCTTGGTCCCCGTGTGTGGTGGAGGCACACTGCGATGACTTTCTTCAGCTCGTGGTACAGAACCAGCACGAAGGCACTCCCCATACTCCTCAGGACCTTGGACCATCACCCTTTTAGAAGGCTTTGCCCCCTTTGTCTCTTAAGATTTCCGCCAGCAGTCGAGGGTCCCCCAGTACATGATGTCAGCTCCTTTGTGCCCCGACTGCGTCATCATCTGTGGCTGCACAGTGTCCAAGGGGTAGGAGACCCACCCGCCACGGCTGCCACGGTCTGGGAGATCTACCAGCTCACCACGATGGGGGTGTTCCTGGGGCTCGGGAACATGCCTTTGGCTGGGTCGTCCACGCTTAAGTAGACCGCCCGGTAGACGATGGTGGTGCCTTGCACCAAGACATTGAAGCCGTGGTCCAACCCCCGGATGCCGTCAGACTCGGTCGTCTTTACCAGTCTCCTAGGCCTTTGAACTCCTGCTCATTCCGGACTTCCCCACATCGGCTGCCACTCGGGTTCTGGCGAAATCCAGGGGGGGGGAGACGAAGCAGAGAGAGGTGGCTCCAGGTGCCCCACCTGAGGCCAGATCACAGGCAAAATAACTCCAGAACTGCGTGTGCCTGTCCACGTCCCCTCCCCCGCCCCATCCCCGGAAGATCTACTTATCCTTGAAGGTAAAGTTGAGGGCTTGCATGGGGAAGTAGAGGATGACGTTGGCCAGGTGGCCCCTCCAGAAGGGCAGCACGCCCTGCTCCTTGGGGATGTGCACGATGCAGTCCATGATGCCCTTGTATGGCTCGTGGGCGGCAATCTGCTTGCACCTGCAGCAGCAGCTGAACTCGCTGAGCAGGGTCACAGCCGTCTTAGAGATGGTGGCAGTAATGCCTCCAGACAGAAAGTATTTCAGAGAAGAGAAAACCAAGACTCCTTGATTGTCAGAGCTTCTCAAAAATCTCCAAGGGGTCTTGGGAACATAGCTTTAAGTAGTACCTATACTGTCATGAAAATTTTTGGAAGACTTGTATTTTTCCTTTAAAAATTCCTGTGAGACTTGTGTTCTATTCTATATCATATACATGTCTCCTATTTGAAATAATGGGGTTTTTTCCCCCTCAAATGTCTTTTAGAAAAATTGTTGCTTTAAGACAATGGTGTATTTCTGTCCTGTGCTATGAGCTCACTGGTCCAGGACCACACTAAAGATGAGAAGACAATATTAGTATACCAGTTTGAGACACCCAGAAAGTATCTTGCTCAAGTTCATTCATTCATCAAGTATTTAATGAACACCCACCAAATGGTAGGCATTGTTTTAGATCATACGGCATGCTATCATAATAAACACCTAAGTTATCAGGTCGCAGAGAAGAGCAAAGGTTTACTTCTTGACCGTGCTAGAATTCACTGTGGATTGGCTAAGTAAGGGCCATTCTTCACATTTTCATCATCTTCATGCTGGGATCATCAGATAGAGCAGTCACTATTTGGAACATCAATAGTAATCTCTTGGCTGAGAGAAAAGAGGACAGCAAAGCAATAGGAAGTGACACACATCATTTCCTCTTATATTTTATTAACCAAAGCAAGCCATATGACAAAGATATTCTTCTTCAACACAGCAAAGAATAATTCACCCAGAGGGAAAGGATGTGAATGCTGGCAAACAATTAACTATGCCTCACCCCACCTTTTCCAAATATGCTGAGGAAAGGTGGTTCTGGGTAACACAGAGAAAAGAGTTCAGATCTCTCAGTATGCCAGATGGGAATTCAAGCAGTTTTACTTAAATGTGAAAAGAAAAGGTTATCACAGAAGGCTAGAGGACTTGGAATATGTAGGTGTCAGACACGTGAGATCTACATGAGTACATATTAAACAAGTAGAAAGGTATTTCGAAGTTTATAACTCTGACTTATGGCTCCAAGTCCCAGTACTGATATTATACTTTATGACTACAAAGTCATGAAATCTGCCTGTTTCCAGTGAAGGTTACCACACCTGATCAGAAGCAATACGGCAGGGTTGTTCAATGTACATATAAATAAAACTATAGCCATGGAGGTGGTGGTGTCACAGCCAATGTACACAAATTATATCTAGGATCAACACGTTAGGGTTGTGTAACTTAAATATATGTGAAACCCACAACCAGTTGAGTGGGGCAACAGAGCCAGCATAGGCACTAAACATATACATAAAACCTTGGTTTATGAGCATAATTTGTTCCAGAAACATGCTTGTAATCCAAAGCACTTGTATATCAAAGCAAATTTCTCCATAAGAAATAATGGAAACTCAGATGATTCGTTCCACAACCCAAAAATATTCATATAAAAATGATTACAATAGGGGGTACCTGGGTGGCTCAGTCAGCTGATCGTCCAATTTCGGCTCAGGTCACGATCTCATCGTTCATGAGTTTGAACCCACATCAGGCTTGCTGCTGTCAGCTTGTCAGCACCAAGTCTGCTTTGAATCTTCTCTCCCCCTCTCTCCCTGCCCCTCCCCCATTTGTGCTCTCTTTCTCAAAAAAATAAGAAAAAACACTTTTAAATGACTACAATACTGTAGTATAATATAAAATATAAAGGAAAATAAACAAATTAACCTGCACTTAACTTTGAAAACCTTCGTGGCTGGTGTGAGGGAGAAAAGAGAGAGGAGGGTTATTGTGTAGGATGACTTTCACTATCACTAACAGAATCACTGCTATCTACTGGCTCAATGGAATCTTTTTCTTTTCGTGCAACTTTAACAAGGGACCTATCCAATGACACTTGCTTTTGTCTCCTTTTGAGTATTTTGTGAAAATGTGACATTGCATTGTCGTTAAACAGATTCAATGCTCGCACTGCTACAGCCTTATTTGGGTGGTGCTTTTCTACAAAATTTTGCACTGTTTCCCATATTTTACACATCTGCCTAAGCTCATTTTAAGGGATCCCTCCGCCTTTTTCTCCTCCTCCTCTACAGACAAGATGGAGATGTAGATTTCTTATAAAATCTTGCAATTTCAGCCACTCACATACCTCATTCATATTTCTCAATTGATTTTCTTAACTTCCACTGTAATCATCTCCTTCTTCTTATTGCCTTTCTTTTCAACCTTTTTCTTCATGAGGGCCATTGTATATGCTTTCATGGATGTTGACTACAGTACAGTATTAAGAAACTCTTGTCATATACTGTATTTAATGTAACTGGCAATAAGGCAGCAGAGGAAAGGGTCTATATCTGTAGGCAGTCTGAGTCAGAAGGAAGCAAAGCATTCCTAAGCTTACTCTGGTATGGAATAGCAGATGATTGTCCACAGGTACTTTGAAGTGACAGAAAATACACTAGCGCCAGTTGTGGGCACTTCCAACATTCTGAAAAATCACTGATTTCTGCCAAACACCATGGCCTGAGATCAAACATCTGACTGAGCATGGGAGATGATCACCTACAATCCCACGGCAAGAGAGAGAGAGAGAGAGAAAACCGATAGCTTAATTGGGATCATGTGACATTCAGCATCACGTACTACTCATATTGCAAGACATCGTTCATTTATCAAGTTAAAATTTATTAGAAATGTTTGCTCATCTTGTGGAACACTCGTAGGACAAATTACTCGCTATCCAAGGTTTTACTGCATATGACTAAACTATTTGAGTTCACTACGTGTGTGCTACTATTTTCATAGCTCAATACGATCTCCAGCTGGAAGAGTGCATATTATTCTTTCCCATTGCTAATGCTGGAAGGTTGACTCTCTAACCAGAAGCTCTAATGAAAGCCTTCATACTGAATCCAACCAACACGGATGGATGCAGCAGCTGTCAGAGAAAACCAAAACAATCTGTCCGACAATGCCACCAATGGACCATGGCAGACACCCCATGAAGATTAAGATACTAATCCCCTGTATCCCTAATCCAAGGAAATAAGTATATGCATGTGTGGGTGTTGTACATTAATCAGAAGATTTGGTTGAGGTCGATTCAATCATTTTACATCATATAATTATTTGTTGTATTTAAGAACTGTATAATAAATATAAATTATTTGAAGAAGCTGCCTCTGATTGGCTTTCATATTTTTCCACAAAAGCCAATGGAATAATGTAGCATGGTTCATTGCAGATCTAAGACTGCCACAACTGTGACAGAAATCCAAGAAGAGGGATAGCACTATCAAACAGCTGCATGAAATGTCGGGGGGAAATGAGAGTCTGGGTGGCTGGGACTTCAGTTGTTTTCAGGAAGTGGCAGAAATGCAGACAAAAGTAGATAATTGACAGATTGTGAGGAGCCTCAAAGGTCAGAGTAAGAAGCTTGGATTTATTTTATAGGAAATAAGAAATTATCAAAGAATTTTTAATCATACATGTGACATTATCCAACTTGTATTTTAGGAAGATAATTCTGGTAGCAGCGTGGAGGAAGGATTGAATAGAGAAGGGACACAAAGGATTTAGATCATGTAAAAGGCCACTGAAATGCCAAGACACCAAATCATAACAGAAGCAGTAGGATGAAAACAAAAAGAGGTGGCTAGGGGTGGGGTGGGGGTTGAACTGAAATATTTCAACTTGCAGCATCTCTTATAGTGGTCTCCCAAACCAGCTGGCTTTCAAAAGTACCTTGGGAAATTGTAAAATTCTTATTCTCTGGCCAATCTCAGAACTATTAAATCAAAATCTCTTAAGGATGTAGACTAGGAAATGCTTGTCATACCCCAGGGGTTCATGATGCAATCAACGCAGCCTAAGAAGTTATTTTCCCACAAACTTCCTTAAGTGACTGAGCTAGTGTCTTTAAATCAGGAACACATACAAAAAAGGCATCACGCTCTCTCAGTAGTTGAGGTTTGGATGTATTGTGTTTACTGTACTTATAGGACATCAGGATGAAAAAGTCCTAGAGATAATAAAATATATCAGTCCAGAAGGAAGATTAGAGCTAAGGCTATATCATCAGAGGATTGGAGACAGTCCTTCAAAAAATATAGCTGAAGATAAGAAGTGATCTGAGGAAAGAAACTCAAAGAGTACTTGTACTTAATGGTAGTGCACAGAAAGATGAACTCAGTAATATTAGGGTTGGCCAAGGAAGGATAAATGTACCTAACAGATAATTCCATTAAATCACCATAAAAACATATTGCTTTACTTGTTTACAACAACATAAAGTACTATACAAAATCAATTCATGCTTTTCAAAATAAAGGCTTCAGTGCTCAGCCCAAGTCAGGTGTGTCAACTGCCTACTCTACTATCCTATTGCCCATCCAAGTATTATCTGTATGTACCTGAGATGGATTTTTTAAAAACATGGACTCTTACAACTCAACAACCAAAAGGCAAATAACCCAAATAAAGATGGACAGACATGTAAACAGATAGGTCTCCAAGAAGATACACACATGTGTGTATCTTCTGACTGTCATATGGCCAATGAGCATGTGAAAAGATGTTCAACATCATCTATCAGTCATTAGAGAAATGCAAATCAAGACCACAATGAGATACCACTTCACACCCCCTAGATGGTTAAAATTTAAAAACGTAGAGGATGTGAAAAATTGAAACTCTTATACATTGTTGGTGGGAATACAAAATGATACAGTCACTCTGGAAAACAATTGGCAATTCCTCAAAAGGTAAGCTACAGAGTTACCATATGACTCAGCAAGTCCATTTCTGGATATATACCCAAAAGAAGTGAAAACATATGTCCACACAAAAGTTCATAGCAGCATTATTCAAAAAGTGAAAACAACCCATATATCCATCAATTGATGAATGAATAAATGGAATGTGGTATATCCATACAATGAAATATTACTCAGCAATCAAGGTATGAATGAAGAATGTATGATCAGTTACAAAGAGCCACATATTGTATGATTCCGTTCATATGAAATATTCAGAATAGGCAAGTGAATAGAGACACAAAACACATTACTACATTTGCCAGAGGATGGAGGAGGGAGAAATGGGGATTGATTTATAGTGAAAATGTTGGAGAATTAATGTTGATTACACAACGTTGTGAATATACTAAAAACCACTGAATTTTATGCTCTAAAGTAGTGAATTTTATGGTATGTGACTCAGATCTCAATAAAACTCTTTTGAAATAAGTGAATTTCCAGATTCCACCTTTGGAGATTCCATGAATCTGTGACTGACCCAAGAATCTATATGTTTAAAAAGTTCACCAGGTTGGGGCACCTGGGTGGCTCAGGTCATGATCTCATGGTTCGTGGGTTCAAGCCCTGCATTGGGCTCACTGCTGTCAGCACAAAGCCTACCTCAGATTCTCTGTGCCCCTGTCTGCCCCTCCCCCGCTCATGCTCTAAATAAATAAATAAATAAATAAATAAATAAATAAAACATCTTCTTTTTTTCTTTTATAGTTTATTGTCAAGTTGGTTTCCATATAACACCCAGTGCTCATCCAACAAGTAATAAAAACATTTTAAAAAGCTCACTAGGTCAACAGAAACAATCAACAAAACTAAAAGGCAACTGACAAAATGGGAGAAGATATTTGCAAATAACATATCTGATTTTAGTATCCAAAATCTATAAAGAACTTATCAAACTCAACACCCAAAAACAAACAACCCAGTTAAGAAATTGACAGAGATGTGAAAGACGCTTTTCCAAAGAAGGTATCGAGATGGCTAACAGACACATGAAAAGATGCTCAACATTACTCATCACCAGGGAAATACAAATCAAAATCACAGTAAGATACCACCTCACATCTGTCAGAATGGCTAAAATTAACAACACAAGAAACAATAGGTGTCGGCACAGATGCAGAAAAAGGGGAACTCTCTTGCACTGTTGGTGGGAATGCAAACAGGTACAGCCACTCTGGAAAACAGTATGGAGGTTCCTCAAAAAAATAAAAATAGGGGTGGCCTGGGTGGCTCAGTTGGTTAAGCGTCTGACTTCGTCTCAGGTCATGATCTCATGGTTCATGGGTTTGAGCCCTGCGTCGGGCCCTATGCTGACAGCTCAAAGCCTGGAGCCTGCTTCAGGTTCTGTGTGTCTCTCACTCTCTGGTCCTCCCCTGCTCGTGCTCTGTCTCTGTCTCTCAAAAAGAAATAAATGTTAAAAAAAAAAAACTAACTAAAAATAGAATAATGCTATGATCCAGCAATTGCACTATTAAGTATTTACCCAAAGGTTACAAAAATACAGATTTGAAGGGGTACATGCAGCCCAATGTTTATAACAGCATTATCAACAATAGCCATACTATAAAGAGAGTACAGATGTCCATCGACTGATGAATGGATAACAAGATGTGTGTGTGTGTGTGTGTGTGTGTGTGTGTGTGTGTGTGTGTAACGGAAATTACTCAGCCATGAACAGGAATGAAATCCTGCCATTTGCAAGGACATGGATGGAGCTAGAATGTATTATGCAAAGCGAAATAAGTCAATCAGAGAAAGACAAATATCATATGATTTCGCTCATATGTGGAATTTATTTTTTAATGTTTATTTTTGAGAGAGAGACAGAGAGACAGAGAGAGAGAGAGGGAATACAAGCAGGGGAGGGGTAAAGAGGGAGGGTGACAGAGGATCTGAAGTGGACTCTGTGCTGACAGCAGAGAGCCCAACGCAGGGCTCAAACTCAGGAACCATGAGATCTTGACCTGAGCTGAAGTCAGACACTTAATTGACTGAGCCACTCAGGTACCCCTCATATGTGGAATTTAAAAAACAAAACAGATGAACATATGGGAAGGGAGGGAGGAGAAGAGAGGGAAACAATCTACAAGAGGCTCTTAATGATAGAAAACAAAGTGAGGGTTGAGGGAGGGAAGTGGGTGAGGGACGGGCTAGATGGGTGATGGGAATAAAAAGGGCACCTGTTGTGATGAGCACTGGGTGCTGTATATAAATGAGGAATCATTGAATTCTACTTCTGAAATCAATATTGCACTGTATATGAACTAACTAATGCGGCAGGTGATCCTAATGCTCAGTCAGGGTAGGGAATCACTGATGCATCTGGAAAATTCCCTAGAGTTCCCTGAGTTATACTTGCAGAAAAAGAAAAGATGCCAACAGCAGTAGCTCAAAATGAACAAAGCAGAGAGAAAGGCTGTCCCCACCTCAGTCCTCCAGGCCTCAGGAAAGAAGGCCCTACTCACCACCCCACAGAGGATGCCCCGCTCCGTCCTGCAGTCCCCATCCCCACCTCCCTCACCAGCTGCACCCACAGCACTCTCCCCTGTACACTCCAGCCACCCATCACAGGCCCCTTAGGGACTCCTGTCACAAAAGGCCTAAACACTTAAATGCATTTGAACCCCCAGACTTTGGCTTTTCCTTGTCACCCTAATGAAACCATGATTCTCACATCTGGCAGATTTCTAAAAATAATTTTGTGGCTTTTATTTTCACAATTACAGAAAAAAAAATAGCGAGGGAAGATCCTATCTATCTTTAAATACCAAGTTTAAAATACTATCCCCTCTATAAAAACTTCCCTAACCTCTCTCCCATTCCTGAACTCTTACTGGGATGAACGTCCTCCACTTCATGCATATAGATTTCAGTCTATATATCACAGTCCTTCCTTGATTATAAACCTTTGTCTTCTTGGCTAGAATATAAATCTCTTAAATGCAAGAGCTGTGAATTTTTCACTGTTGTTTCCCAGCACCTATCACAATTCCAGCTGTATAACTGAGCCTCAAAATTGTATGGAGTTGAATATGTGAATCAAACACCTATTCTGATTTGTTAGGATTTTTTTCTAATTGAGGAAGGGAAAGTTATAGACATCTTTTCTCAATGGCTAATACCAAAATAAAGTTTTAAACAATACTAAATGTGAGGTTTAGTGAAAACAATACACTTTTATTTTCATGGCATTTTTTTCACCTTTGTAATAGCAGAGTACCTAAGAGTTCCCTGTTTTAAAGTCTAATTTGGATTATGTCTCTCTACATTCCTCACACCTAATTAGATTGATTCTCTAATGAATTCTAAGTGCATCTCTCTGAAAAATAATAAAACCTCTTCAACTACAATCAAAAGACATCATCAAGTGAAAACTACAGATTCGAATTTCCAAACAAATTAAGTAAAGACTGAAGCCTTGGCAAAAATGTATACAGAGCTCAGGGGTAAAGTGTTTTTCTAATAAAAATTTTATAGGATACTTCCTCATTGCAAATAAATGTGAAACGATAAATATAAATTAGCCAATGATAAAATCTTGTCAATATTTTTAATACAAAATACTTATTACTTTCATTTACAAAGAATATTCATATGTATTAGCTCAGTGCTTCCTCATAATCATTCTGAACTAGTAAGTGTTAAAGCAATACTTTAAATCAACATGTTTCTATATTCAACATTCAGAATCTGTACATCCTCAGAATTTAAAAGACGATATTGAGATTAGTTCTGAATCTAAGATCATGGAAATAACAATGCAGCCCCAAATGCAATCTTCTGTGGACGGGAGTCCAAAATTTCTCCAGTTCTGGGATTGTTCTGGGTAATGGCTATCACATTCATCAAATAGATAGATTTTAATCAATGATTTCAATCAATGATGAAAGTAATAAATTGGTACTTTTAGCAAAAGACATGAATCTAAACGTCACAGTAACTTTTCCCAAAGGCACAAATAGTTCCTAAAGTCTACAAATAAAGCATCCAAAGATTCTGGCAATCATAGGTGAAATGTTGATAAAAATTTCCTTTGCTCGTGAACATAATATAGAACCTTTTGCGATGAAACTGAAAAGAAAATTATTTCACAGTAACCATTTCTCTAATTCTCTATGGTTCGATTAGCTAAAATTCAGGATAAAGCTCTCTGCTATGTTAATGTGACATTATGATATAACATTTAAAAACCTGAAGGTCGTAGGACTGGAAATGTTAACCTGCTCATTCAGTGTATACTGGCTGTAATACAGACCTGTGCTAGCTGGACACAGCCCAGGATCCCACCATCAGAGCAGAAAACGGAAAACCGTCCAGATAACAATTCTCAAGTTGAGGACAATCTTGGAATAATAAAACATTTTAAGGAGCTTTCCTGTACAGAGGCCCTGGCACCAATGCTGCTGGCAGGACACAGGGCATCCCTCACACCCAAAAGACGCCCAGCCAGTGAGACCTGACCTGTTGGCGGACCCCACCTCTTTCACAGAAAGTTGAAATCTCCTCAGACTTTTCTCATCTCATTAAGTCCAAGTGAAAATCTTTTCCTCATTCACTGTCATATCCCAAATACTCATGGTCATTATCTTTATGCAAAGAAACACAGTGAAATATAAAATCTCCACTATATGCATTTTATTTCCCCAAATTAAATAACATAAAATATGTTATACTTGTTTAAATTTTTTAATTAATTATTTATTATTTTTTATTTTGAGACACAGAGAGAGAGAGCAAGCTAGAGAAGAGCAAAGAGACAGGGAGAGAGAGAGAGAATGCCAATACAGAGCCCGACATGGGGCTCGAACTTACAAACCATGACATCATGACCTGAGCCAAAATCAAGTCAGACGCTTTACCAACTGAGCCACCCAAGTGCCCCTATACTTGTTTAAACTAATGCTTTATCCAACTGATTATTTTCTTTCTTTAGGAGCAGCAAAGAACATTTTTAAGATTGTTGTTGATATATCACCTTTAAAAATAAATTCATAACTTTTCTCCCTCTGTACTGTGTGAGCATGAGACAATATTTTCTTTAAGTTTCCCTAAAATTAGAACCTCATTCTGCTTCTAGGGGACATGAACAAATCATCTAAAAGCAGCAAGCATTTTCATTTCAGCTCCCATTAACTCTCTGACAAAGGATCGGGTACTGGGGGAGATGGAATAAGAAACTGCCATAATATCTACTCCTGGATTATTCTCCTCTAGTCTGGTACAACTGGTTTTGATCCTAGAAGCAAGAAAATGCTTTTCACTTTGGTTTGAAGATCCTTCTCGATGTTGTTAAAACTTTGGGTCGTTTTGGCTGATACACATGAAAGAAAGAATGCTCTGAAGAAAAAGGAATTGGGGAGGGACCAAGAGAATGTCAAGAAAAGGATCATTTGGAGTAAGCAGAGTCTCAATTCACCTCCCCATTCTTTCTCATTCTCCGAAAATTTCCTTCTCACCGATAATACAGAGATATCCCAGATCTCACACAGCCAGCATGAACTCTTTCTCATCTGTGAAGTCCCAGAGTTAAGAGTTTGTGGATGGGATATCAAAATTCATTCACCAAGTTTCCATGCAGTGCTTAATGCTGAATCATGACACCTGCCCAGGATAGCACTGTGTGAGCTTAGATTATCCACTAAACCTCTCTGAGCCCCACATTCTCCATCATAAAATGAAATCATCATGCAATAATTTCAGGTGACCAAGAAACAGTAAAATTTCATTATCATAATTTTTAGATGGAATTTTTCTTTCAACAGTAATAAACGATTACCAAAATAAATCCTTCTTAACCATGTCATATGTCACTCTTCAAAGTTTTCTTTTTGATATGAATGTCATTCATATCTCATTAAATTATTCCCATGTAACACTGTACCAGGCCCCTCTGTATTGCCTTTTTAATGATTCCTTGGATGGTTCCTTTGAGTGTTGTAAGTGAAGCTATGTTCTTGAAAGACTCTCACCTCATAATGGATGAAACAAAGAACCAAGGTCATACTTAGGAGATCATTCTTCTACTCAAAGTTTATACAATTAAAATTGAATGCATTGTATCCACAAAAATTCAGCTGCAATGTGGATGATATCCCTTATGCCGTACATGTCCATCTATCCTCCACCCAAACCCAGCCTTCACCAAGGTACAGCACAGCTGGAGTAGAGGCAGAAATATAAACGGGTAAGGCAAGTAATTACTGGGAGGATGCAGCATAGTCTAGAATATAATCTAGTGTATGGATTAGTCCAATATTACACAAAAAAGAGTGGAGTAAAAAAAATGTGTGCTTCTATGAACACAAACTTTAAGATCAATAAATTTTATATTGAAAAATGGAAAGACAGAGGTAATTCAGCTGCTATAAATTGTTGGCTATCTTAAAGCGATAGCTACTACTTTGTTCTAGGCACTTTATAAATGAGTCCTCATAACAACCCTAGCATAGTTTTTAATCATCCCTTTTTAGAAAGGAAGGAAAACTCATAGGGTTGAGTAATTAATATAAGGTTATACAAGTCTGTGGCAGGATCTGATGTCTGATTGGAGTTTATCCTATTCCAAACACTTGTTCTTTCCACTATGCTATGGTATCCCTTCATATTACCTTCTAAATACATGTCTTTTATCTAGAATATAGAAAACAGTAAAGTAGGCATAGGGCAAGTTTTTCCACCCAAAGTCAACTGTAACCTTCTTTAAAAATTTAGAATATTAAGAATAATTTGATGAGTTAAATACTAGAAAAATTTCACCATATTTTGTGGGTTGAATTGTGTCCCCAAAAATTCATATGTTGAGATTCCACCCTTCAGTTCTTCTGAATATTATCTTATTTAGAAACAGTATCTTTACAGTGGTAATCAACTTTACAATAAAGTCATTGGGGTAGGCACTAATGCAATATGACTGGCATCCTAATAAAGAGAGAAAATTTGGACAGAGAGACACATAGAGAGAAGATCATGTAAGGACATAGGGAAAAGATGACCATCTACAAGCCAAGGACAAAGGCCTAGAACACATCTTTGCCTCACAGACCTCAGAAGAAACCAATCCTACTGAAACTCTGATTTGGGACTTCTAGCCTCCAAAACTATGAGAAAATAAATCTGTTGTTTAAGTCGTCCAGTCTGTGCTAATTTGTTATTAGGTAATTTGTCTAGCAGCCCTAGAAAGCTAATACCTTATCTTAAAATATAAAGTTATGCATGTTGATTTGCTTAATCTTCTTAAATTACAATAGATTATTTAAAAATTAGAAATTTTCATGTCATTCTACTTTAATATAATCATTGTTGTGGCACAAAAAGCAATATGAAATGAAAATAAATTAATTTTTGAAGAAAAATAAAAGAGTGGAGTAAAAACAGTGGTAATTTGAATGTTGAACTTATGGCTATTAACATCTAAAACTATAAACCCAGACAGAGTGTTATTGAGTGGGGACAAAATTTAATTCCAGGTTCTAAGTAAAGAGTAAAGAATCCTCAGCAGTAAAGATACTCCCAAGTAAAACAACCTAATTTTAACAAGAAAGATATAGATTAGACTCTGTATGTGTGTATGTGTGTGAATCAATGTACATATAAATACACACAAATACACACACATACACACACAAATATATTAGAAATAAAATCAACAAAATCAGGAAGAATTATTTTGCAGGACACTTGGGTGGCTCAGTTGGTTAAGCGTCCAACTCCTGATTTCAGCTCAGGTCATGATCTCATAATTCAGAAGTTCGAGACCCAAGTCAGGCTCTGTGCTGGCCCTTTCTCTCTCTTTCTCAAAAATAAATAAATAAATATTTTTAAAAAAAGAATTGCTTTGAAAATATTTTAAAATATGCTAGAAAAATATCTACCTGCAAACTTTTAAAAACCAGTCCAAGACTTCTTCTCTCCCATAAAAGTAACAACTAAAACAATGACACAATATATGAAACAACTTCTTTCAAATGCTGAACAAAAGGCAGCACAGGACTATAATCTCTGAGCGTAGAGAAAGAAACAAGGTGAACAATATGAATGCCATGGAATTCTGCTTGTAGAGAATTTCTGAACCATGACACAGGGATAGGATTCCAAATAGAACGTAATGGTCTCTATAATTGAGGGAACAGAAATACAAATTTGGAGAGAATAGGGTGAGTAGAATTTGTAGGGCCAAATTCCAAAATGAGAAAGCAATGAAGAGAAAGAGTTCAATAAATCTGCACAAAGGTGTCTAGATTCTTTGGCTTCATGCCAATCTATGGATGCATAAGATTAAATTTGACAGAGCTATACAAAGGACAAATGGCATGTCATACAAAAAAACAAATAGAATAGATTTCTAAATATTGTATGCCAAAGACTTGGCAGAGCTAACACTGAACTGAGAAACATTTGCATTTCCATCAGAGTGAGAAAATCTTATTTAATACATGGGGCATTCAAAAGAGAACATAGAAGGGCCATTGTTTAATAGTAGGACTAAATTAGCCCTACACTAAAAACTACTATATGCCTGCCCTTATAAACCTTCAAGATAAACTTCAAAAGTAACAAACTAATTCACAAGTAACTTAACTGCCAGAAAAAATTCCAAATTCTAAAACAATGTAAAACCACAATGTCCAGCATCCAAACAAAAATCAATAGATATGAAGGTCAATTTCCTTCTATGTATTGGCAATGAACAACTGAAATTTAAAATTGAAAAGTTTTTAAATACACCCTTTAAAATGGCAGCCCTCCCAAAAAAAAAAAAAAAATGTATGAATCTAACAAAACGTGTACAGGATCTATATGTGGATAACTACAAAACACTAATGAAAGAAATCAAAAAAGACCTAATTAAATGGAGATGTATTCCAGGTTCATAGATTAAAAGACTCTATATTGTTAAGATGTCAATTTTTCTGAACTTGATATACAGATTCAATGGAATCCCAATCAAATCACAGCAAGCTATTTTGTAATATCAACAAATTGATTCTAAAATGTTAATGAAAAGGCAAAACACCAAAAAGACTCAACACAATACTGAAGAAAACAAAGATGGAGGACTCACACTACTAATATTTCAAGACTAGCCTAAAGCTACAGTAATCAATACAGTGTGATGTGGGTGAAAGAATGAGCACATGGATAGATCAGTGCAAATATAGTCAACTGAGTTTTAATAAAGGCACACCAAAAAGGATAAAGTTTTCAACAAATGGGGCTGGAACAACTGGATGTCCACATGAAAACCAAAAAAAGAACTTAGACACAGGCTTTGTATCATAGATAAAAATTAACACAAAATGGATTATAGACCTACATGTAACATGCAAAACTATAAAAAGCTTCTAGAAGATAACACAGAAGGAACTCTAATTGACCTTGGATTTAGAAATGAGTTTTTTTTATTCAAAACCAAAAATACAATCCATAAAAGAAAAAAAATAAGTTCAACTGCATTAAAATTAAAAGCTCTACATTGTATATAACACTGTTAAGAGAATGAAAACACAGGTAACAGACAAAGAGGAAATATTTGCAAATCACACATTGCTTTAGAATTGTATCCGAAGAG
>CM053577.1:19774243-19859699 GCA_028646485.1 Cryptoprocta ferox
TTTTCATTTGTTTCAAATGTGTTCTAATGGGCTGTTGAAGCTTAAAATCCTTTTCAGATAATTCTAACATCTCTGTCACCTTGATGTTGGCATCTTTCAAGAATTTAAAATTTTTATTTAGCTTGAGATCTTTGTGATTATATAAGGAATGACTTTCTGTTGAAACCTGGACATTTTGAGAATTATATAATGTGATTCTGGATCTTATTCAAATCTTTGGGTTTAACTGGGTTTCTCTAACACTTCTCCAGTAGGAGAGTGGGAGTGCTACCTTATTACCCAGATTCCTCATCCATTGACAACTGGATTGAGGATTGACCCGGCTGAAGGGATTGACCTTATTATTACTGAATGTGGTGGGAGTTCCAACTCTCCTTTAGGCCTCCACTGATACCTTCTTGGTGAAAGAAACAGAAATGTTTTGTTACTTCTCCTAAAACATGTATGTGTAAAAATGAGTAATTCAAAAACCTAAGGATGACGAAGTTGATGTTATATTAATAATTTTTCTTGAACATTTTAATTTATGTATATTTGAGCACCTGAATATTTGTATTTAATTGTATTGTATTTATATTTAATTTGTAATATTTAACTTGCTTTAAGTCAATTGTACTGAACAGTGGGAGCCATAGATATTACTCCTTTATTAAACCAAAAAGTAATACTTGTGCTTTGTGACAAATTCAGTGAATTCAGAGTAGTTTAGAGTAAAATGGTCCTCCCCATCCTAACTCCATTCTCCAGATGTAATTACGTTTACAGTCAGACATGTATTCACCCAGTTTTTAATCTCTATTTACACTTTTAATCATGTTTTCCCACCTCATTTACCCACTCCTACTCTTTCTCTCCAACTTCTCTTTCTGTGTGTCCCTCGTAAGCTCATCCTTCTCTATCCAGCTAATTAAATGTTGGGTTGCTTTCAGACTTGGTTCTAGAAACCTTTTCTTCTACATCAATATTGTTTTTCTTTGTGACTCATCTATATCCTTGCCTCAATTGCCATTTACACTTAGATGACTCATAAGCTTACATTTTCTAGTTCAGATCTCTGGTCTGAGTGTCTAACCAATAATGCCAACTCTGCACGTGACATCTCCTTTTGTATCTAAATGGCATTTCAAGCCCAACATGCAAAAACCAGACTAATGATCTTCTCTTCCAACCTCTTCCAGATCTCACATCTTAGTGAGTGGTACAACTATATATTGAGTTATATTTGCCAGAGGCCTAGAGTCATTGTTGCTTTCCTTTTTCCTTCACCTCCCATACCCAGCTAATCACCATTCCTGTGGCTTTTCCTTCCTGAATCTGCCCACTCCTTTCCTTTTCTACCTCCAGGCTTTCATCATCTCCTGCCTGGGCTAATTAAGTCATTTCCTAAATGGACTTTTTTGTTTTAATCTCATTGTGTTTGAATTAACTTTTTACTCTGTAACAAGAGAGATACTCTCAAAATAAAAATTTGGTCATGTTACCAGCCTACTTAAAATATTTCATTTTTTACTGCTCTTACGGTAAATACCTAAATCCTTAACATGACTTAGCCTAGTGCGGATCATATTCTTGACAATCAGTAAATATTTGTGGAAAAATGAATGGATGGACTTACATAGTTTAGAGAGTTTGCTATTAAAATAGTACTGTTTTTACTCTTGTTATATTTCTATTTTATATATTTCTAGAAATGGGGCTACTAGTATGGTTTGGTTCTCATCTACTAAATATCAAGGGTAAAGGAGAAATTGGTGTAATGTCTTGTAGTCATCAAGAGAAAAAGAGAAGTCTGCTCTAGGAAGATCAGTGATGATTTATTAAGGGAGCAGGCTTGTACCTTCTATTGGATGGGGGCAGGGGAGTTATATCCTAAAGAATCGCCCAATGACTTAAGAACTTTTTGTTGTTGAGATTTCATGCCAAGTAACTTTAGATAAAATATTTTGTAAGACAGAGCAAGGAACAAATGAGTCAGATTTTCATAATGTAACAAATGTGACTTATTCCTGTTTTTATTTTGCTTACATGTTTTTCTTATTAAAGATAATCTATGGAAACTAGGTTGTTTAAAGAAAGGAATGATTTGAAATAGGGTGGTCACATAAGACGGGTGAATAGAAATAATGTACGAATTATAATTTTCGTAGAAATAGAGGATCTGTTTACTAGTGTAGTAGATACTGGGCAGAACGTGATGTAGACAAATAGTGTTTTCAGAGACATGTTCTTCCGTCTCTGTCTTTTGTTTTACTCCATGGAAGGAAGGTGGTGTGTGCTGGTGTTGGTGAAGTAGGTAGAAAACAGGATGAAGGTATCAGGTGCCTGAAAGATGGGGGACTAGGAGTATCAGTTTGCTATTAGTGCTGTACTTACTAGTTTTATGACCTTGGGCAAAGTAGCTAATCTCTATGATACTAAGTGTCCCATCTGAAAATTGTACTAACCACTGATTTACATGCAAAGTAGGTTGGATGTGATCATTTGTTTTATTAGTTATTAATGTATTTATTAAAAAAATTCATTTGTTTGAGATGATACTAAAATATTACTGATTTTAGTTATGAATTTGCATACCAGAAAGATAAAAAGGCTGCAAAATGACTCACAATGGGCAATTAGGGCACTGAGAGGTAACCTTAAAACTCTGAGAGGTAATATGCTTTTGGAAATATGCATTTGTTCAAAGAGAGGACAGAACTCTATGAAATTCATATGTAACTCTACAAATGTTTTCTGTTTCTCCCCTCACTCTAGCCTATTTTTGTTCATACTGAAATGTGTAGATTAAGCAGCTTTATATTTATTTTCTTCTTCCTATTAATTTTGCATCAGCTACTTTGTGGCTGTTTAAGCAAAACATTGATTTAATTGCTCTGTTTGTCATTTCTTCTTGTTCCAGGCAATGGACCTCACCACGACCGTTGCTGTACTTATAATGAAAGCAACTTGGTGGATGGTGTTTATTGTATCCCAATAGGACACTGGATTGAGGCCACTGGGCACACCAATGAGATGAAGCACACAACAGACTTCTATTTTAATATTGCAGGCCACCAAGCCATGCATTATTCAAGGTAAAAATAGTGCCATGTTTATAAGCATAAAAGTAGGACGAGAGGTAGTATTAGGACAATGGAAGTGTTTACTGTGTTCAAAACAGCAATGTCTCCCTTTGGAGAGGTATGTGGGCCTGCAGTACTTTAAGGAGATAAATTATAGTGAATTACTGTGTGAGCTTTTCTGGTTCTAGATGTAAAGGATCCTTTTTATAGAATTCTTTTATTAATTACATAACCTGGTGTCAACGTATTTTGATCAGACTGTAGTTGGCCAATCTTTGTACTTGCATTGTGGATCCTAGACCAGCATTTATATCTTTTATGCTACCGACCAACAGTGAAACAAAAACTGGTGTCTCTTTATAAACTTTTATTCAGAAATACATGTGTAAATATAGACATAAAACTAGATCAGATGTGATCAGTTGCTGTATTATTTAATAAAATATTAATTTTTTGTTTATGTAATTGTTAGGCCAGCAATATGTGCCATAATAAAAATTAAAACACTAAAGAGGCTGCTAACTGAAAAGTAAGGTTCAATACACGTTCCTTCATTTCCACTCATCAGAAGTAATTATTTCCAGTGATTTTATGGTTAGTTTTTCTGGAGGTTAAATCCAAGTCTTAAATAATATTCACAGAGTATCAATTCATATAATGTATAATTCATATAATGTATCAATTTAAAAATAGCTATTATTTCCTGTCTATGGCATAAGAGATATTTAGCTGACTTATATTTGATCTCTTTCCCCACTCCCAATGCCTACCAGCTCATTAAAAAAATTCCTTTGTTATTTGACTTCACAAAAATTCTATTTCTTGACCCATAAAATTTCGACAATGCTTCTTGATTTCCTACGGGATAAGTCAGAGATTTATTGTCCCTATGTTTTCCTCCACATCCACTTCCACCTGTTAACTCCTACTTTGCATTACTTTCACCTTCTCAAGGTTTATAAAATTTAGACTTAATTTACTAATTATAAGTAAGTCTTTTATAGTTTGAAGATTTAAAAATGGAAACCAATATTCAACATCTAAAATATCATGTAAATATTATTTACTGTTGACCATGCGGTCATTGTGCCATAGACAAAGAGAGGAATTCTCATCTTCTTAAAAACTGTATTGCTTTGGGGCTCCTGGGTGGCTCAGTTGGTTAAGCATCCGACTTTGGCTCAGGTCATGATCTCACAGTTTATGAGTTTGAGCCCCACGTCAGGCTCTGTGCTAACAGCTCTGAGCCTGGATCCTGCTTCAGATCCTGTGCCTCCCTCTCTCTCTGCCCCTCCCCCTCTCACTCACACTCTTTCTCTTCTCTCTCTTTCTCTCAAAAATGAATAAAAGAAACATTTAAAAATTTGTATTGCTTTGAATGAGAGATATAATTAATACAAACAGAGTTGTGAGTGGTAATCTGTGTATGATAATACTTCACCATAGTATTAGGGAATTCACGTTCTTCTTGGACACACCATTCTTGTAAATCCATGCTAGATGTTGGCCTTGCTGATGGATTGAAGGCAGTGCATGAGGAAGAGAGGAGTTAAGCATTACTTATGGCTATGGCCTGAATAACCGGATTAATGGTATTGCTATTTATTGATATGGGGAAGACAAGGAGATGAGCAGACTAGAGTATGGATTGAGATAACAATTCTGTTGTTGGCATATTACATTTGAAAGGTAGGTTTGATTGCAGATAGGAAATCAATTTGATATCTGGACGTTTATGGAGAGATTGGGAGTGGACAGATAAAATTGGGGTTATCAATATATAGGTGACATCTAAGTAATGAGTTTAGATGGGATCATTTGGTGAATGAGTGAAATATAGAAGAGAAAAAGAAAATAAGGGAAAATAATAAGCCTGTGGATCCATACAATTTAGAGATCAAAGATAAGAGGATCCAGAGAAAAGAATTGAAAAAAAGCACCTGTTGAGATGATTTTTATTTGTATTTCCCTGATGATGAGTCATGTTGAGCATCTTTTTATGTGTCGGCCATCTGGATGTCATCTTTGGAAAAGTGTCTATTCATGTCTTATGCTCATTTCTTCACTGGATTAAATGTTTTTTGGGTATTGAGTTTGTAAGTTCTTTATAGATTTTGGATACTAACCCTTTATCTGATATGTCGTACGCAAATATCTTTTCCCATTCTGTCAGTTACCTTTTAATTTTGTTGATTGTTTCCTTTGCAGTGCAGAAGCTTTTTATCTTGATGAGGTTCCTGTAGTTCATTTTTGCTTTTATTTCCCTTGCCTTTGGTGACATCTTGAGTAAGAGGTTGCTGTGGCTGAGGTCAAAGAGGTTATTGCCTATTGCCTGTTTTCTACTCTAGGGTTTTGATGGTTTCCTGTCTCACATTTAGGTCTTTCATCCATTTTGGGTTTATTTTTGTGTATGGTGTAAGAAAGTGGTCCAGTTTCATTCTTCTGCATGTTGTTGTCCAGTTCTCCCAGCACCGTTTGCTAAAGAGACTTTTTTACATTGGATGCTCTTTCCTGCTTTGTCAAAGAGTAGTTAGCTATGCAATTTGTGGGTCCAATTCTGGATTCTCTGTTCTACTCATTAGGTCTATGTGTCTGTATTTGTGCCAATACCATACTGTCCTGATGATTACAGCTTTGTAGTAGAGCCTAAAGTCTGGGTTTGTGATACCTCCTGTTTTGGTTTTCTTCTTCAATATTACTTTGGCTATTCGGGGTCTTTTGTGGTTCCATACAAATTTTAGGATTGTTTGTTCTAGCTTTGAGAAGAATGCTGGTGCAATTTTGATTGGGATTGCATTGAATGTGTAGATTGTTTTGGGTAGTATTGACATTTTAACAATCCACGAGCATGGAATGTTTTTCCATTTGTTTGTGTCTTCTTCAATTTCCTTCATAAGTTTTCTATAGTTCTCATCATAGAGATCTTTTACATCTTTGGTTAGGTTTATTCCTAGGTATTTTATGTTTTTTTGTGCGATTGTGAATGGGATCAGTTTCTTGATTTCTCTTTCTGTTGCTTCATTATTGGTGTATAGAAATGCAACTGATTTTTGTACATTGATTTTGTACCCTGTGACTTTGCTGAATTTATGGATCAGTTCTAGTAGGCTTCTGGTGGAGTCTGTCAGGTTTTCCATGTAGAGTATCATGTCATCTGTGAAAAGTGAAAGTTTGACTTCATTTTTGCCAATTCTGATGCTGGTTATTTCCTTTTGTTGTCTGATTGCTGAGGCTAGGACTTCCAACACTATGTTAAACAACAGTGGTGAGAGTGGACATCCCTGTCGTGTTCCTGATCTCAGGGGGAAAGCTTTCAGTTTTTCCCCATTGAGGATGATATTAGCTGTGGGCTTTCCATATATGGCTTTTATGATGTTAAGGTATGTTCCTTCTATCCTGACTTTCTTGAGGGTTTTTAAGGATGCTGTATTTTGTCAAATGCTTTTTCTGCATCTTTTGAGAGGATCATATGGTTCTTATCCTTTCTTCTATGAATGTTATGTATTACATCGATTGATTTCCAAATATTGAACCATGCAAACCATTGCATCCCAGGAATGAATCCCACTTGATCATGGTGAGTAATTCTTTTTATATGATGTTGAATTGATTTGCTAGTGTCTTGTGAATTTTTACATCCCTGTTGATCAGGGATATTGGCCTGTAATTCTCCTTTTTTATGGGGGTCTTTGTCTGGTTTTTGAATCAAGGTAATGCTGGCTTCATATAATGAGTCTGGAAGCTTTCCTTCCATTTCTATTTTTTGGAACAGCTTGAGAAGAATAGGTATTAACTCTGCTTATGTGTCTTGTAGAATTCCCCTGGGAAGCCATCTGGCCCAGGACTCTTATTTATTGGGAGATTTTTGATAACTGATTCAATTTCTTTGCTGATTATGGGTCCGTTCAAATTTTTTGTTTCTTCCTGTTTGAGTTTTGGTTGTATGTTGGTGTCTAGGAATTTGTCCATTTCTTCCAGGTTGTCCAGTTTGTTGGCATATAATTTTTCATCATATTCTCTAATTATTGTTTATAAATCTGTGGTTTTGGTTGTGATCTCTCCTCTTTCATTTGTGATTTTATCTATTTGGCTTCTCTTTCTTTTCTTTTTGGGAAATCTGGCTAGGGGTTTATCAATTTTGTTTATTTTTTCAAAAAACAACCAGCTCTTAGATCATTGATCTTTTCTACTGTTTTATTGGATTCTATATTGTTTATTTCTGCTCTAATCTTTATTATTTCTCTTCTTCTTCTGGCTTTGGGGTTTCTTTGCTGTTCTCCTTCAAGTTCCTTTAGGTGTGTGGTTAGGTTTTTGTATTTGGGATTTTTCTTGTTTCTTGAGATAGGCCTAGATTGCAATGTATTTTCCCCTTAGGACTACCTTTGCTGCATCTTGGATTTATGTCTTATTCTGGACTTTTAAAAAATATTTTCACCTCTTGGTTTTATTGCTTTAAATTTTTGGAGACTTCATTTTATTTCTTCCAACTCAACTAACTTTTTTCCTTAATTTTGATAATTGTATTCTTAATTTTCATGGACTCTTACTTATTTTGTTATTCCCTTATTGGATATTAGTTTATTCTAGTTATTGAATGGATATCTTCTTGAGTTTTTCTTATAATACTATTGAGAATGATTTAAAGTCCTCCTATCTTAATGGAATTATCTTGTTTCCTTCAGAATCAGTTGTTCTGTCCTCATTTTGACCTTTCTCTTTTTTGTTCTTAGTTTTAAAACATTGTTTTTGTTTTTGTTTTTTTTCCCTGAGAGACAGAGCCCAAACCAGGGAGGGGCAGAGAGAGAGGGAGACACAGAAACTGAAACAGGCTCCAGGCTCTGAGCTGTTAGCACACAGCCCAACATGGGGCTTGAACTAACTGAACCACAAGGTCATCACCTGAGCTGAAGTCAGACTCTTAACTGCCTAAGCTGCCCAGGTGCCCCTTTTGTTGTTAGTTTTATATATAACTGGAAATTCTTAGTTGTTCACATTTATTAATGGAAAGAGTAGATTGATTATTAAATTTGGTGGGTATGAGTTTCCTCTGCCATCACTAGCTTCTCTACCTATAACAGTGTTGGCATAAGCTGTGTGCATGTGGGCCGATCATGTCTCCCTGCGTAGAACAGAAGCAGACAGTCAGCCTGGGCACTATGGCTACCCCACTCTGAATGAAAAGATGAGGAGGACCCATGTGGGGCACACCTCTCACTCTGAGAGTCTTTGCTCCCCATGTAAGATGTTTCAATTTTTTTTAAGGAGGGAGGGGAGAGGGAGAGTGGGAGAGAGGAAGAGAGAAAGGGAGAGAAAGAATCCCGAGGAGTCTCAATGCGGTCAGCACAGAGCCTGATGCACAGGGGTGACCTTGTGAATTGTGAGATCATGACCTGAGCAGAAATCATGAATCAGGTGCTTAATCAGCTGAGCCATCCAGGAGCTCCAGATGTTTTGATATTTAAAGAAGGTATTTCTTCACATACAGTATCATAGCTGTATGTGGGATGCATATGAATCATATTCTCATAGTTTATTCACAGTTCATGCAAAAAAATATTAAATTTAAAAATTTTCTTTAGGGGCACCTGGGTGGCTCATTCGGTTGTTTGACTTTGGCACAGGTCATGATCTTGTGGTTCGTGGGATTGAGCTCCGTATGGGGCTCTCACTGTCAGCATGAGCCTGCTTCGTATCCTCTGTCTCCCTCTCTCTCTGATCTGCTTGTGCTCTCTCTTTCTCAAAAATAAGGAAACATTTAACATTTTTTTATTTATTAAAAATTTTTTAAATGTTTATTTATTTTAGATAGAGAGTCAGAGTGTGAGTGGGCGAGGGGCAGAGAGAGTGGGAGACACAGAACCTGAAGCAGGCTGCAGGCTCTGTGCTGACAGCTCAGAGCCCAACATGGAGCTCGAACCCACTAACTGTGAGATCATGACCTGAGCTCAAGTCGGATGCTTAACTGACCGAGCTACCCAGGTGTCCCCAAAAATATTTCTTTAATACTTAGTTTTACATCCTCTCTATTCTACTGAATTCTCAGAAATTCAACTTGTTGAATACACACACACACACACACACGTATATGTGTGTATATATATAATATATAAATATATATACATTTGTGTGTGTATATATGTCATATATACACATGTATATTTGTGTGTATATATGTGTTCATATATATATATATATATATAATACCCATCTGTTGAGAGTTGTTTACCACAAATTGATGTTGAATTTAGTCATGTTTTCCTGCATTTTATATGTATATATTTATACCTCAGAAGAATAATATTAGGTTGAAATAATATATAATATGTATATGAAAATATAAAATATATAACACATAAGTAACACACACACACAATATAGAATATAGAATACAATATAGAACAAACATATTTATACATGAGATATATATGTAATACATAATGCACACAGAAACACATACCTATTTGCATATATAAACGGGATAAAATTTCAGAATTATCATAGTTTTGAACTAAATAATGATATTCTTTCTTCCTCTATTTATTTGTCTCTATAACACAGATAACTGGGCACTTGGGAATAAACAACAATTGTTTATAATGGACCTGGAGCCATATCTTTACTTTTAAAGCATTCTATTACTTCCAAGATTTCTCACAGTTCAGTTCCAAAGTCATTTGGAATTTAGTTGGGTGGTATGATTTAAAAAATTATTTAAATTGAGGCATATTTGACATATGACATATTACTTTTAGGTGTACAACATAATGATTTAATATTTATGTGCACTGGGAAATGATCACCACAATAAATCTTGCTTCCCCTTCCACTATATAGTTACATAGCATACATACAATATTATTGACTATAGTCACCATGCTGTACATTACGTCCCTATGACTTATTTATTATATGACTGTAAGTTTGCACTTTTAACGCTTCTCTCCCATTTCACCCCACCTCTCAACCCTCTCTTATCTGGCAACTATCAATCTATTCTTTTCATCTATGAGTTATGTTATGTTTGTTTGTTTTGTTTTTTAGATTGCACATCTAAGTGAAATCATAGTGTTTGTCTTTTCCTGTCTTCCTTATTTCACTCAGCATACTATTACGTTCCATCCTTGTTGTTGCAAATGAATATTTCATTATTTTTTATGGCTGAGTACTATTCCATTTGTGTGTGTGTGTGTGTGTGTGTGTTGTATGTATGTGTATGTGTGTGTGTGTGTGTGAGATATCACATGTTTATCCATTCATGCCTCAACAGACACTGGTTGTTTCCATATCTTGACTGTTGTGAATAATACTGCAATGAACATATGGATGCATATATGTTTTTGAATTTGTGTTTTAATTTTTCTCCAGATAAATAACCAGAAATGGAATTGGTGGATCATATCGTGGTTCTATTTTTAGTTGTTTTTTTAAAAAAAAAATTATATTAGAGAGAGAGAGAGCACATGAGCAGGGGAGAGGGTCAGAGGGAGAGAGAGAGAGAATCCCACGCAGGCTCCACACTCCGCATAGCGCCTGACGTGGGGCTTGATCTTAATGACCCTGGGATCATGATATGAGCTGAAATGGAGAGTCAGATGCTCAACCGACTGAGCCACACAGGTGCCCTTATTTTTAGTTTTTTGAGTAATTTCCATACTGTTTTCCATAGTGGTGACACAAATTTGGATTCCCACCAACAGTAACTGGGGGTTCTCTTTTCTCTACAGTCTCACCAACACTTGTTATTTCTTGTCATTTTGATAGCAACCATTCTGACAGATGTTAGCATGATATCTCATTGTGGTTTTGATTTGCATTTCCCCAATGATTAGTGATGTTGAGCATGTTTTCATGTACTTGTTGGTCATCTATTTATCTTCTTTGGAAAAATGTTTATTCAGATCTTCTGCCCATTTTTAAATTGTACTATATAGTTCTTTATACAATTTGGATATTAACTCCTTGTCAAATATATGATTTGCAAACATCTTCTCCCATTCAGTAAGTTGCCCTTTCATTTTGTTGATAATTTTGTTTGTTGTGCAGAAGTTTTTAGTTTGATGTAATCACATTGTTTACTTTTGCTTTTGTTGACATTATCTTTGGAGTCAGATCCAAAAAAATATTGCCAAGAGCAGTGTCAGGGAGCTTATTGCCTATATTTCCTTGTAGGAGTTTTATGGTGTCAGGTCTTACATTCAAGTCTTAAATCTATTTTGAGTTAATTTTTGTGTATAGTGTAAGATAGTGGTCCAGTTTTATTATTTTGCACAAGGCTGTCTAGTTCTCCCAATATCATTTATTGAAACGATAATTTCCCGCATTATGTATGCTTGACTCCTTTATCATAAATTAATTGGCTATATATGCAAAAGTTTATTTTCTATTGATCTATGTATCTGTCTTTATGTCAATACCATACTGTTTTCATTACTAGCGCTTTGTAATGTATATTGAAAATCAAGGAGTGTGATTTTGGTTTGTTCTTCTTTCTCAAGATTGCTTTGGCTATTTGGGGTGTTTTGTGGTTCCATAAAAATTTTAGGATTGTTCCATTTCTGTGAAATTGCTATTGGGATTTTTAAGAGATCACATTGAATCTATAGATTGCTTTGGATAATATGGACATTTTCATAATATTAAGTTTTCAATCTATGAGCACAGAATATTTTTCCATTTATTTGTGTCATCTTCGATTTCTTTTATCAGTGTCGTGTAGTTTTTAGTGTATAGGTGTTTCACCTTCTTGGTTAAACTTATTCCTAGGTATTTTATTCTTTTTGACACAACTGTAAATGGGGTTTTTTTTTTTTTTCTTAACTTCTCTTTCTGACAGTTTATTGTTAGTGTAAAAAGCAAGAGATATTTGTATGTTGATTTTGCATCTTGCAGCTTTACTGAATTTATCAGTTCTTTTTTTTTTTCTAAGTAGAGTCTTTACAGTTTTCTCCATGTAAAATCATGTTGTTTGCAAATAGTGACAGTTTTTCTTTGTCCTTTCTAATTTGGATACTTTTTATTTCTTTTTCTTGCCTAATTTCACTGGTTAGGATTTTCAGTACTGTGTTTAATAAAGATGGAGTTAGAAACCCTTGTCTTGTTCTTGATCTTAGAGAAAAAGCTTTCAGGTTTTCACTGTTGAGTATGATGTTAGCTGTAAGTTTGTGATATATGGCCTTTATTATGTTGAGGTACATTCCCTTTATATCTACTTTGTTGAGAGTTTTTATCATAAATGGATGTTTAACTTAGTCAAATTCTGTTCATACATCTATTAAGATGATCATATGATATTTATCTTTTATTAATATCAGATTTTTATTACTCTTTTATTAATATCAGGTTTTTGTTAATAGCAGGTTGACTGATTTACAGATATTGGACCATCCTTTTATGCCTGGTACAAATCTCAATTGATCATGATGTATGACTTTTTTAATGTATTGTTGAATTTGGCCTGTTAGTATTGTGTTGAGGATTTTTGCATCTGTGTTCATTAGAGATATTGGCCCATAATTCTCCTTTTGTGTTGTTCTTGTCTGGTTTTGGTATTAGAATAATGCTGGCCTTAATAATGCTTTTGATGGCATTCCTTCACATTCAGTTTTTTAGAAGAGTTTGAAAATGATAGATTTTAAATTTTCTTTGAATGTTTGGTAGAATTCACCAGTGAAGCCTCTCATCCGGGATTTTATTTGTTGCAAGGATTTTGATTACTGATTCACTCTCCTTGCCAATAATCAGTCTATTCAGATTTTCTATTTCTTTATAATTAAATCTTAAAAGATTCTGTTTCTGGGAACTTACCCATTTTTTCTAGGTTGTTGAATTAATTGGCATATAATTTATCATAATAGTCTTTTATGATTTTTAGTATTTCTTTGGTATCAGTTGTAACTTCCCCTCTTTCATTTCTGATGTTATATATTTGAGCATTCTCTCTTTTAAAGTGAGTCTAACTAAAGGTTTATCAATTTTTTTCTCTTTTCAAAGAATCAGCTCTTAGTTTCTTTATTCTATTGTTATTTTAGTCTTTATTTCATTTATCTTTGTTCTGAGCTTTATTATTTCCTTCCTTCTGTTAACTTGGGGCTTCATTTTTTTCTTCTTTTTCTAGTTGTTTATGTGTAATGTTTGTTTACTCGAGATTTTTCATTTTTTTTAATTTAATTAATTAATTTATTTAAGTACTCCCTTTACACCACATGTGGGGCTTGAACTCTTGACTCTGAGATTAAGAGTCGCATGCTCCTCCAATTCAGGCAGCTAGACACCCCTGAGTTTTTCCTGTTTCTTGAGGTTGTCTTATATTACTATGAATTTTCCTCCTAGTACTACTTTTGCTATATCTAATAGATTTTGGTATATTGTATTGTCATTTTTATTCATCTCAAGGTATTCTTTTATTTCTCCTTTGATTTCTTTGTTGGCTGATTTGTTCAGTAGCATGTTGGTTCTCCATATATCTGTGACTTTTTTTCAGTTCTTTTTATGATTAATTTCTACTTTCAGATCACTGTGGTATGAAAAAATGTTTTGTATGATTTCAGTCTTCTTAAATTTATTGAGATTTGTTTTGTGGCTGAATTATGATCTATCATGGAGAATGTTCCATATGCACTTGAGAAGAATGTTTATTTTGCTGCTTTTGAATGGAATATTCTGTATATAGTGGGGTATTAAATTCCCCCATTATTATTGTATTGCCTTCAACTTCTCCCATAGGTCTGTTGTTATTTGCTTTACATATTTGGGTGCTTCTATGTTGAGTGCATACCTGTTTATGAGTGTTATATATTTTTGCCAGATTTATTCCTTTATCATTATATAATGCCCATTTTTGTCTTTAATTATTTGTTTTAAAGTTTATTTTATCTGCTATAAGTAGAGCTCTCCCAGGTTTCATTTGGTTTCCATTTGCATGAAGTATCTTTTTCTACCTTTCAGTTTCAGTGTGTGTGTGTCCTTATATCTGAGGTGAGTCACTTATAGGCATAAAATAGATGGGTCTTGTTTTTCTTTTTTCATTCATCCACTCTATATCTTTTTTTCTTATTTATTTATTTATAAATATAATTTATTTATTTATAAATATAATATTGTCAAATTGGCTTCCATGCAGCACCCAGTGCTCATCCCAAAAAGTGCCCTCCTCAATGCCCATCACCCACTTTCTCCTCGCCCCCACCCCTAACACTATATATCTTTTGATTAGAGAATTTACTTTAAAGTAATTATAGATAGGTATGTATTTGTTGTCTTTTCTTAATTGTTTTTGGCTGTTTCATAGTTTTTTTTCTATCCCTTTCTTCTTTTCTTGCTCTCCTCTCTTGTGGTGTAATGGCTTTCTGTAGTGTTATGTTTAGATTCCTTTCTTATTATCTTTCCTGTATTTGCTGTTGGTTTCTGCTTTGTGGTTACCATGAGGCTTACATCTATCTATCTATCTATCTATGGATCTATATCTATATTTCTATATTTCTATACCTATATCTGTATGTATATCTATACCAGTCTAAGTTGATAGCAAGTTAAGTTTGAATGTATTCTAAAACTCTACATTTTTACTACACCACCATGTTTTATGTTTTTGATGTCACATTTGACATCTTTTTATTTTGTGTATCCCTTAACTAATTTTTTATTACTATTGTTATCTTTGTCATTTTAACTCTATGCTACCTTTTTAAGTGATTAGTGCACTTCTTCTACTATATATTTATTTTTAACAGTGAAATTTTAACAGTGAAAACATTTTTCATATGTTTTATTATTACTAATTATTGTCCTTTATTTTTAGCTTAAAGAAGTCCCTTAAACATTTGCTGTAGGACTGGTTTAGTTTTTGCTTGTCTGGAAAACTTATCTTTCCTTTAATTCTGAAAGATAATCTTTCCTAGAGTATTCTTAGTTGGAAGTGTTTTGCTTTTAGTATTTTAAATATGTCATTCCACTTTCTTCTGGCCTGCAAAGCTTCTGCTGAAAAATCTGCTTATAGTCATGTGTGTGTGTGTTCTCAGGAGGGTTCTCTTATGTAACAAGTTATTTTTCTATTGTTGTTTTTAAGATTCTATTTTTATCTTTAACTTTTGACATTTTAATTATGATATGTCTTGGTATGGATATCTTTGGGTTCTTCTTACTTGGAAATTTCTGGACTTCCTGGATCTGGATGTTTGTTTCCTTCCCCTGGTTAAGGAAGTTTTCAGCCACTATTTTTTCAAATAAGTTTTTGTCCCTTTCTCTCTTCTCCTTCTGGGAGCACTAAAAGAAGAATGTTTTTTCTCTTGATGTCCCATAGGTACCTTAAGCTGTCTTCACTTTTTTAAAATTGTTTTTTCTTTTTGCTGCTCTGTTTGGGTGAATTCCACTGCCCTGTTTTCCATGTTGGTGACCCTTTCTTTTGCTTCATCTAGTTTGCTGTTGAACCATGCTCATGTATTTTTCACTTTACTTGCTAAATTCTGCAGCTCCGTGATTTCTGTTTCGTACTTTCTTATATTTTTAATCACTTAGTTGAAAGTTTCTGTGTCCATCCATTCTTCTTCCAAGACTGATGAGCATTTTTATGACCTCTTCATCAGTTAGTTTACTTATCTTTGTTTCATTAAGGTTTTTTTCCCCTGAGATTTTATCTTGTTCTTTTGTTTAGAACATATTCCTGTGTTTCTTCATTTTTCTTGACCGTTTCATTTTTATGTAGTAGGTGAGATGAATATCTTTTTCAGTCTTGAAGGAATGGTCACAGGAAGACTGGTGGTATGTTTCAGTCTGCTGTCTGTGCAGTGACCTGTATGTGGTAACCTGCCAAGACTTATCTCTCTGATGTTTCAGTTCTGTGGGGCCCAGAAACATAAGCCCCCCCCCCCGCTCCACCGCCTTGCTACCAGTGCCAGGCTTTCAAGGGGAGTCCTCTGTGTAGACTGCATGTACCTTCTGGCTTTGGCAGGGCTATGGGTGAGCAATGGGTTGGGGTTGCTCACCTGCCAGGTTTAACAGGGCAGATTTGTAGGGGAGCATTGGATCAAGGCAAGCCCACCAACTGGGTTTAGTGGGGCAGGGTCACAGGAGAGTGTAGTGGTCTGCCAAGTGGTGCTAGCAAGGTAGAGAGAGAGTACAAAAATGGTGCCTGCAAGTACCAGCATTTTCAAGGTTGAAGGAGACTGCAAAAACGATGCCTGCTAGCACCTCTGTCCCCAGAGAGAGCTCTAGTAGACCCTCACCCCTTTGGCAGATGCTTTTAAGATTAGCCAATGAATCTTCTTCACATATGTCTAGATGTATTTCAACCTGATGCTTTTGCACTAGGGGCCCAGAGTGAGTGAGTCTGTGCATGACCCCTTTAAGTCTCTTTTTACAATAGCCCTTTGGGTCTCCTGGATGTAACCCTCAGTTTCAAAGCCAGATGGGTAGGGGTGCAGATGTCAGTGCAGATCCCAAGGGTTGGGGTTCCTGAGGTGGGGCTCGAACCCCTCAGTTCTCAGGGATGTGCTTGGGATTTGTGAGATTCATCTGCTTTTGGGTTGCTGTGCAGGAGTGTGGTTCCCATGAGACTATGTCTCTGCCCCTCCTTCCCATTTCAATTTGGCTTTTTTATCCTTTGTTGTAGAAGAGCTGCTCAGCAGGTTTTCAAGTCCTTTTCAGAGAGAGTTGTATGTGTAGCTGTAGATTTGATGTGTGTGCAGGAAGAAGTGAGCTCAGTGTCTTCCTACACTGCCATCCTGAAACAGCCTCAGGATTTTTTAAAATATAGGTTCATGGGTCCTGCCATGTCCTGGGAATCTTTTTTCCAATCTCTCCATATGATTCTTATGGGCATACAAGTTTGAGAATATGTGTGCTTACTCCAATAATGACAGTAACTTAGAATTTGGAAAAGGAAGGTTTTATGTGCTTTAAGCCATTTTAGTCTAACCCCCTGCCCACCCCCCCTTATGAATTAATTCCAGCCACAATTCATCCTCATGTGAACTGGACAAGATAAAAATGTGAGTTCAGTTTCTAAGAAAAGAATTGTAAAGACATTTATATATTTCGTTATTACTTGAAGACATCTAATTATCTGCTTGCTATATTCATCTGACTATGTATAATGCTAAAATAAGTTGTGAATTTATTGTAGCTGTTGAAATAGATGCATACATGATATATGTTTGCACATATGTAGTAACAGAGATCTTCAAACTCACCCAATAATTTGTAATCTGGAATTACATGTTTTAGTTTGAATATGGGAGTTGAATTATGCCTGCACTTTTTTTTATGGTTGGGATAAATCTTATCAGAATTGAGCTGTCAGTGTCTTTCATAATGACAAGTCTTTCAAGACTATAAATGTGTAACAATTAAATTTTATATAATGTGGCAAATTCATTCACTCAGTGACAATTGTGTGTATTACTGCCCCATCCTCAGTGCTAGACAATTGAAGATGGAGAGCCAATGATCCCCTGCTCTCAGAAACTCATGTTCTTATGAAAACATAAGCAGCTGCAATACAGTGAGAAAATTGTTATGCTGAAGTTGTATATGCAATGTAATGAGGGTTGGGAAGAGAAGTATTTAGTTCAACGAAATCTTTATGAATAGAACTTGAATGTAGATGTGAGGCAGAACATTTGGGAAAGGGAAGTCAAGTAAGGAAAATAGCAAGTGCAAATGTACAGAGGTATGAAAGTAATATTTAGCTGAGCAAATAATTTTGTTCAATCAGGATAATTTTGAGAGTGAAAAGAGGTACTTTTAATAATTAGTCCACACAACACATTACACTGGCACACAAGAACATAGGGCAACCTGGAGACCATGTTATCCAGAAGAGAACCTTCTGGTACCCTCTTAATATTCAGATCCAGAGAGATATGCTGATAAACACTCTGGGCCTATGGATATTCTTTTATAGAAATTCATGCCCATTAGGTAATATAACTGTGTTTAGAGAGTTTATGTGGTATATTTTAGTTTTAAAATTTAGCCAAGTTATGTACATATTTAACATATTTAGTTTATCTACAAGGTTTATTATGAAAAGAAGAAGACTACCTACATCCCTACATCTCTCCCAATTTGGTCTTTCCACAGGCAACCATTTTCACATCTTTAAAAATTTTTTTAAATCTTTATTTATTTTTGAGAGAGACACAGAGCATGAGCAAGGGAGGGCAGAGAGAGAGGGAGACACAGAATCCAAAGCAGGATCCAGGCTCTGAGCTGTCCGCACAGAGCCCGAGGTGGGGCTCAAACTCACTGAACTACGAGATCATGACCTGAGCCGAAGTCGAAGTCGGATGCTCAAATGACTGAACCACCCAGGCGCTCCCATTTTCACATCTTTAAGCTGATTATTTGCTAATTACCTTCAGTGATAAATAATGTGAATGTATTCCTTCTTCTTTGTTTTAGTTTTGGGTATTACCTATTGATCTCACACCGCAAAATATGAAGATTTAGCTGTTTTTTTCCTCTTTTTTTGTGTGAAAGAGATTTCACAAAATCTCTTTAGATTGTTTTTTAAAAGGGATTTGGTGAAAGTCTCACATCAAATATGTGGAATCAATTTGTCTAACATAAAACTTGGTAAATAGTAGCTCAATAAATAGTAAATTAATTAATATCCTTTCAATTCAGTGATAACTTTTCTATTGTTCAGTCTTCCTGACATAGTTATATAGTAATTTTGAGGAGATCAGTATTTTACATGTTTATTTGTATGCCTATGTAAATTCTATTTAACATCTCTAACTTCTTACAAATGTCTAAATCTCCTCTGAAGAATGTATAGCTTCCAGGGTTGCTATTGAGAAGTCAAAGTCATTATGGTTCTTGATCCTTTATGTTTGAATTACTTTTTTCCCCCTTCTAGAGAAGCCTGTAGAATCTTTTCACTTTTAATATTATGTCTTCATATGGGCTTGATATGGGTGTATTTTTGTCTATTTTTCTGGTTTCTCAGTGAGTAGAAATTTCAATTCTGTAAACCCAGGTACTTCTTTGAAAGTAAATTTCTTGAATAACTTTGATGATTTTTTTCTCCTTTCTTTCTGGAACTCCTATCAGTCTTTTATGTTTGGATATTTTTGTCTGTTTTTTTCCCCCTCTTCTTTCTAACATATTTTTTTTCAACCCATTTTATCATCTCTCACTTCTATTTCATAAAAAAATTTTTTTTTAGTATTTATTTTTGAGAGAGAGAGACAGAGAGGCAGAGTGTGAGTGGGGGATGGGCAGAAAAAGAGGGAGACACAGAATCCCAAGGCTTCAGGCTCTGAACTGTCAGCACAGAGCCTGACTCAAGGCTCAAACTCATGGACAGTGAGATCATGACCTGAGCCGAAGTCAGACACTTAACCTACTGAGCCACCCAGGTGCCCCGGTTGCTATTTAGTTTTTTATTTCTGTATCATCCTTTATTATTATTTTTTTTAGGAGCCCTTCATTTAATTATTGGAGCGTTCCCCAGCCCAGAGACTTGTTTAACTTTCCCCATAGAATCAACTCCCAGTCCTATTTAGGACTGGGGACGGAAGAGTTTTCCAGCTGAGGAAAGTGGGAAAATGAATCTGAGGATGTGGTTGCTTCTTAAACAACTTGCAAACTGTTCTTATTCCTTTCACTAACAGCCTGGTGAAACCAATGTCTGAGCCTGGTGGGGATTCTGTAATGTAATTCTAATCCGTTCTTGCGTTTTCCACTCCTGGCCTTAGGATTTAGTTTTCCTAATTGTTTCCTAATTGTTCAGGAGTCAGTCATTTGCTTTGCAGCTTCCAGAATTTTGATCTTGTCATTTTCCCTCCTGTTCTCTCCTTTCTTGTGGCTTTATGTGTTTAGTTTTTCATAAAATCTCTTTAGATTGTTTTTTAAAAGGGATTTGGTGAAGGTCTCACATTAAAAAAGTGGAATCAATTTGTCTAACATAAAACTTGGTAAATAGTAGCTCAATACTCAATTCATTCTTTATTTCTCACATTTAGCTTTTATTCTATTCTTCTGACCCAGATAAGATTCTACGATGCTAGAATAAGATTTTAAAAATCAGCCACTTTCAGGCTATACTTGGTACCAAGCTATATCTCCCTCTTCAATAGATTTTTTTTGAGCAGACTCTTTTCTCTCTCTCTCTCTCTCTCTCTCTCTCTCTCTCTCTCTCTCTCTCGTGAGCACCAGTGGGCTAGAAGGGCAGAGAGAGAGAGAGAGAGAGACAGAGAAAGAGAAAGACTCTTAAGCAGATTCCACACTCAGCATGGAGCCTGACACAGGCCTCAATCCCATAACCCTGGGATCATGACCCGAGTCAAAATCAAGAGTCTGATGCTCAACCAACTGAGCCACTCAGGTGCCCCAGTAGATTGTTTTTTAATGCCAAAGAACAAATTTTTGTTAAAGACAGATAACTAATTTAATGAGGTTTTAGTGGAAAAGGATTGTAATTTCTGTATCTTGAAAAGGCTTATTGCTAAATAAATACATTTCAAAAGACATAAATTAGACTTCATGAAAATCGTATTTTATATGCTTTTAAAAAAAGTTCTAGTTCATAAAATGTATTATGAAAGCCTGCTTTTACTTTGTAACCTCTTTGGCTTATAAAGAAAAGATATACACTGATTTTCAAAACTCAAAATTGCTTTAAACGTGATAGAACAATAATTTTGCACATTTACAAATCCTGTTGTATCTAGCACATTTTATAAAATGAATGGAATTAATTACTTTGGAGAGAGAGTAAGGAATTTGGGTACCAGCCCAGCTCTTTCATTTATTGCTGGGTAACCTTAGGACAATCCTGTAACAATTCTGGATTTCAGTTTCCTGATTAGCAAAGTGAGCTGGTTGAACTTGATGACTATTAAAGGCAGTTCTGGAAACAATCAAGCATTAAAATTAATTTACAAAACTAAGGCTTATGCAACGTTTTGCCAGTATGTTACATTGGCCGAACAATGACTACATTCTTTTTTTAAACTTTTTTTTTTTTAACATTTATTCATTTTTAATAGAGACAGAGCACGAGTAGGGGAGGGCAGAGAGAGAAGGAGACACAGAATCCAAAGCAGGCTCCAGCTCTGAGCTGTCAGCACAGAGCCTGACACAACCAACTGAGCCACCCAGGCACCCCCAATGACTACATTCTATATGTGCTTCTTGGGTTTCAGGTCCAGGGACCAAATACCTGCAACATAGCGCTGCCTCTAGGTGGTACTTTCTCTCATTTTTGTAGCCAAGGCTGTAGTAGATTCAGTCCAATTCCAGAAGCTATATTTGGAAATACACATATTTTATAGCGAGTATAGAAATAAGCCTTAGTAAGTATGTATATACTTCTATAATATTTTTACATTGCTGTATTTATATTTTGACAAGAAATCTCTTTTGGAGTAAATAAAGAATAGCTACAAAATTTTGCGTGCAACAGGAATCAATCACATTGTTCCACTTCTGTACTTCACATTCAAGATATCATTGGTTAAAGGAAGAATTAATTTCAGTTGGCATTTATATCTGATTGAATGATTTGAGATATTTTTAAACATTGATGCCAAGCTTATAATTGTTCATCCTAGGAGAAGAAAACAGCATAATCCTTCTTCCTGTTAAAATCTTTTGATTAAGGGGCACCTGGGTGGCTCAGTCGGTTAAGCCTCCGACTTCGGCTCAGGTCATGATCTCACATTCATGGATTCGAGCCCCGCATCGGGCTCTGTACTGACAGCTCAGAACCTGGAGCCTGCTTCCGATTCTGTGTCTCCCTCTCTCTCTGCCCCTCCCCTTCTCACACTCTGTCCCTCTCTGTATCAAAAAAGAAGATAAAACATTAAAAAAAATTTTTAAAAAATAAATTCTTTTGATTAGGCAATGATTTTTTACTGAGTATTAACTGAATATGTGAGATTCCTCAAAGAATTCCTTTTTTTCTATAAATAAAGTTGCATATTTTATAAGGCAAATTGATATCCTTTTTTGCATATGATTAAAATATATTTTATATGAAACACTTAAATATGTTAAATAAAGTAGATGATATATATTTAATTATATTGGGATGATTTATTTTCAATATCATATCCAAAAATATTAGTGATAGGTAATAGCATTCTAATGGTAGTATGGTAGTAATGCAAACATACCCCTTAATTCTTGTTTCTTAGGAGTCTTTTAAAATATCTGCTAAAATTCTGGAGAAATAAGTTTTTGCTGGTGTGCTGTTGTGGAATCATACAAGTATAAAAAAAGTAGCTAGATTCTATGCTGCTTTGACTATCAACAGCATTGTTATTTAAAGTATGATTGAAATGTCTTGGTCACTGCTGAAAGAGAGAAGCTTGATTGAAGGAGGAAACTTGATTTTCGATCTCAGGTTGTGTCCAAATCTTAGTAAAAAAGAGGGAATATTCTATCATATAAATTAAGCAGATTGGATCCCTAAGTCATTATATGGGCAAAATGTAAAAATTTTATTCTACAAATACACATTTTTACTGGCAAAGAGAGCAGAGAATTAAGGATATATAGGGTAGTGGAGGGTAGTTTAGAAGACGGATGCTACTACAGAACGTTTTGATGTTAAAGAACATCCCATAGAGTTGAGAAAAATTAACGATTAAGAAAAAGGAGAGTTGTAGGAGTAAAATCTTTGTGTAAGCAGGAGTGAACCGAATCTAGAACAAACAATTCATCTAAGGTCATGAGGGGAAGGCAGAGGATTTTGGGCATGGGTACAGGTTGGTCAGTGCGATAATGAGAACTGTGGAAGTTCAGTTTTTCATTACTTCTGTTTTCGTAGAGAAATAGGAAGCAAGGTCATCAGATGACAGTAACAAGAGAGGAATTTTGGCTTTGAATGAGATATATAGACTGGGTGATTAATGGAATGTAAATGTACTGACTCATGAATTTTAATTTTTACAAGACTCTCCCAATTCCAATATGTAGTGGCCATGACAACCAAAGAAGAGTTATTCTCTCATAATAAATGAACACAGGAGACACACAGACTATTTTTGACAAGTGGTGATAGCCTTTTTCTATGGTTTTCTGTGTGACTCTAGCCTGATCAGAATGGAGTCTATGTAGCACATTAAAATAGTCTTGCTAGGTTGGGGATTATATAACATGTTTTTCAGGGCTAGAATTAAATTTTTTATGCTTAGCCATTATGGAAGGTCCACTTCAGGAAGACCAGTGAATGTATTTATATTCGAATCAGTGAATACATCAGGGAATTCTGTCTTATTTTCAGAGGGTTGGACTATTTAGATCATGTTGGCAATCACTGATTATGACCATAACTGATGAGTTTCTCAGATCATAGCCTCATCTTTGCTGAACAGAAGGATTATCAAACCCATGAAGAGGGATCAATTCAGAAATAGTAGTGACAATGCATATGTTACTGTGTATGAGGATCAGTTTTGCTGTTGGCTATTTTCATATCATTAACTCTATTATGACTTTTCTCTTCACAGACTATTTTTTTGAAAAATGAGATCTTCATTTTCATGCTTTGATAAGTTATAAAATGCCTTCCCCATCCTTCTTTCCTAAGTCCTTTGAAGTTTTCTCTTTGAATGTCATGTAGATTTATTGCTCTTGATAAGTGAATCAATAGCAATCAACATATTAACTTAATTGATTAGCATGTGTAAACATTACTCTGAAAAAAATACAAGGTGTATCAACATATATACACACACACACACACACACACAAACATGTACTTGTAAAGACTTTCCATTTATAATGAAAGGGTTGTTTTCTACTCACAGGCCACTTGTGTTTGACAGAGTGTTGGGGCAGGACTACTCCCGGACCCAGGGTGATGAGAACAAATTTTAGATGTTGCCCAAGATTGTACTGGGCTAGTAAAACCGCCATGATGCTCTATAACCCTTCGCTGGTTCTGAGTGTGAGAGAAAAGGAATCTTACAGAGCATCCTCTCCTGTTCTAGAGAGCACAGTGAAAACCAGAGCTACGTAACAGCTGACCTCATTGCCAGATTCTCCTCCACATGCCTCTGTTTTCTCCCCGTAAGACAAGAAGAGCTGTTTCTTGTACCAGAGTGTTTTACTGCCAACTTTTGATCAGAATACATTTCTGAATACAAACAAATGACCAAAAAGAGCCTACTTATTTTTTCTAATCAAATTTTAAAGTGTATGTAGTCTACATAAATCTTGATAAGTTCAATTAATTATGAGAACCTGAAACCTTTTCCTTTCTCCCCGCACTTTCATGCCATTTTTTTGAAAAGATTATTTATTGAGCGATTTGCCTTGTAGTTAACTCACTTGCTTATCCTTTCCCACCTTATAAACTTGAACTATGTGTACCAGTTGCTGTCTCATTCCCCAATTTCCTTGATTGCAGATCCTATCCCAACAATGCTTCCTTCCATGAGACCCCTTCGTTAGGCCTGTTTTGTTTTTCTAGACCAATTACTATTAATCTTCTTAAGTTAATCGCTGGCATTTCCATTGCTACACCCTTTCCTCAGAATGTTTATTGCACTTGCCATTATGAATAGGCGTATTGGTTTTAGAGGAAGGCATTTTGTGAGAGGATCTCCCCAGTATAAACTATGTTACATTGTTTTTCTACTGTTACTCCAACTTAATTACTGAGGTCTGATTCCTCATGCTAAGTTTTATGGTTGCTGAGTATATAAAGTCCCAGATGTCAAAGAGACATATTTGTATTCAAAAGGAAGTCACCAGAAAATTTGTTTAAATGGTGATCTCCCCAAGGATATAAGGGTTTATTTCTAGACATTTTTTTGGGATGGGGTCTAGTTTTAGGAGGGAAGAGAAACCTAAAGCTAAAATTAATGATCAGTCAGGAGTGAAACTTAAGCATCTCAAAAATGACAAATGGATGGGAAGCATGGTTAATTTGTTATAAAGATAATAGGTTTATACACATTTTTAGGAGCACTTTGTAGTGCAAAGTGAAGTTTATCTATATCTGTAAAGCTACTTGTCTGTTTAGTTATAGCCTAGAAAAATTAGAAAAGAAGGAAAAAGAAGGAAGGACACTAGAAGATAGTGGGAAGGAAGAAGGAATATTGACATTTTTAGGGGTGTGGGTGACATGGCTATTTTTCATTCAGTTTTTCTGGGATAGCAGGTGGTAATGTGGATTATTTTTTCGATCCCATTTCCTCCTGAAGCATGCTCTGTCCCTTGAAAGTTCACTCTGAATAATCTGTTGTTTCTGGTGTTACTAGGGGTTTGGGAGTAGGACTTTGTGGGTCTCTTTGTTCACAGCCATGATTAGGAGTTTTTACTACTTCAGATCTTTTCAAAGAAGACAAAGCCTAGGGATGCAGTGAAAGAGAAAGAAGCATTCTTAATGCTTTAATCAATGGTCCTCAGCCAGAATGGTCACTATTTACAGTTGCTGGGGTTTTGAGAGCTGTTCTTTAATTGGGGATATTCAAATCAGATATTGTTAAGTCAGGGCAGAATAAAAAGGGTGATAAAAATGGTATCACAGAAATTGGAAATGCATGTGGTTGATTATAGAAATAGATTTGAACATCAGAACACCAAGTTTCAAAATACCTTTCTCATGAGCTTAACATCATTCCCTACTTGAAAAAAAAACCTAAAAAGCTGAATTTAGAAGTGTCATTTTGATTCTATACCATGTACTCTGTCTTGTGTTATGTGCTGTTAAAAATTTTGTACTTAAATAATAATGAAGTTATATGACATTTATTTATGTCACAGAAGCATTCTTCACTTTGTGAAGAGATGACATTACATTTAGAGGAATAAACATTCTGAGGACAGAGCTGAGGGGCTGATGAGTCCCTGTCCTGAATTAATAATATCCCAAGGAATGTTTATGTCCTGGTCACTGTAACTATGACTGGGACAAATTAAGAAAGAAAAAAAATTCTTAAAATTATAAACAGTAGTTAACCAGCTATTTCACATTTCAAAGATGAGTAATGAGAAGTTTAAGCTGAAATTCATGCTTGGGTGAACTGCAGATTGTGGGGTGGCATTAATGAAACTTTACATACGAACGCACCTTTTTTGATCAGATCTTGCCCTTGTTTTTTGCCACCATTCCTATTTCTCCTTCATCTTCTGTATTTTCAGTCTGCTCCTCTCCTGCTCCCCACTCACTTTGCATTCCACTGTCTCTTCTGCTATGCTTCTGTTTCCTTGTTTGTCTCCTATCCTTCCTCTGTCTTCTCCTATTTAGCATCCTTCCTGTTTTTTTCATTTTCTTCTTGATACTCTGTTAACTGGCCACACACAACATGGGATCGAAGTCCATATTTAATCACATATTTAAAACATTTTCTATATCCAGTTTTTCATATGGGTAATCAGGTGACTTTGGTCTGTTTTTGTTCCATTCATGCATTCAACTATTTTTTAAGCACCTTTTTTTTTTTTTTTTTTTGCCAGAAGCTAGACATTAGGGAAACAATGTAAACATGATCTTGTGTCTCTCCTTCAGAAGCTAATAGCTCCATAGTAGAGACAAATAAAATATGTATTACTATGGAAATATTAATCCAATTAAGTTACTTTTACTTCTCTGTGATATTTCAACTTATTTTCTTTAAGTGGCCCTGAGTGAAGTAAGGTCTTGAATTCCTGTTAAAATCTCTACATTTGAAATGTGACTTGGGGTGCCTGGGTGGCTTGGTCAGTTAAGTGTCCAACTCTTGGTTTCGGCTCAGGTCATGATCTCATGGTTCTTGGTTTCAAGCCCACGTGGGATTCTCTCTCAACGTATCTCTCTGCCCCTCCCCTACTCATGCCCTCTCCTTCTCTCTCTCTCTCTCTCTCTCTCTTTCTCTCTCTCTCTCAAATAAATAATAAATAAACTTAAAAAAATAAAATATGACTTGGCTTACAAAAACTTAATTTTTTAAATCAAGGGAGAGTCCATGGTATTTAACATTTTATGAATTAAGGAAATTAGTACGTGTTATTTACCTTACATTCTTATTTTCTCATCCTAATAAAATCTTTTCAATAATTACACTGTTGAGTTACAGAAAATGTCTTCTGGGTAAAGAACAAAACTGTCTTAAAATTGTGCTTTAGATTCTTATCATTATTAAAAAATAAAGCTTCATAGAGGGTTGGGTAGAGGACCATGGCTTTGCACAACTCCAGAGCATATGATTCATATAGTATTTTATATGACATCCTTTCCCCACCCCCACATGCTGTGTGCAGTGCAAAGGGTACTTTGATGTATGTAAAGGGCTTGGTTGGGTAATAATTTTAGACACCATATAGAAATCTGGTTGTTGGCATTGTAATTTTTTTGGGTGGATATATACCTTAAAGTTTTATAGTAGACTTGTGGTCCAAGATGTTATGAATTCTAAGAAGTTACCTCTATTAATTGTTTTTTTAGTTTGTAAGTCAAGTGATTGATACTGCATCACATCTCTTTTGGGAGTCTGATTGAGTTAGGCCTCTTCTGTTATTTAATCTTCAAGCATATCCAACTTCACATTGATGGTGTTTAGAACACACTATCCCAAAATATGGCACTGTGGGATATTGAATATTTTAGGCTGAAAGAATTTGAGAAATAGCATGTATATAAAGGACTTTCTGACCTCCCTGCAAAGCAGATATTGAGACCCTTGTGTGAGAGGCGCCTTCCTTACACCTGGAGGAAAGGAGCTTCCTTATCCCTCTAGACTGAGAAGGCTCCAAATGCACAGGCCTTGTTAAGTTGCTCCCAGTTTACTACCCACAGCTCATATATTTTTGCCCCATGGTATTTTCCTACAACTTCCCATTCTTCCTCAAACCTAGTATAAAAATGCTCAGGTTAAACTCTTCTTTAGGTCCTCATTTCCTTTTGAAGGCTTCTATGTCATGAAAAACATATTAAATGTTATATTAAATATATAAAGTTATATATTAATACAAATTTGTATGCTTTTCTCTTGTGCATCTTCCTTTTGTCAGCCTAACTTATAGAGCCCCAGCCAGAGAACCTAGAAGGGTAGTAGGAAAAATAAATATTTTCTTCCACTATAGCAGTCTGAAAAATATTTCTGGATCTTGGATAGGGAAAAGTATCTAAACCTAGAAACATCTAAAAATATTTAGAAAATATTTCTAAATACAGTAGGACTATAGAGACTAAAAAATTAAATTAAGGTCTTAATCTATTGGCAAGATTAACAGTTAACATAATTTCATAAAAATATCAAAACCACTTCTGGAGTTTGAATTTAGAAAGCTATTAGAGCTTTTCACTATTTTAACTTATCAAAGGCAAAATAGATTTTTATACATATTTATGTTTTTGAAATAGCCTTATAATGTGTGTGTCATCCCAGAGAAAATTTTTTGTTCTTAAATAAGAATTGAATTTTAATGGAAACAACATAACTGTCATCTGGAATTTAGTGAACTTTGCCATTTACAGAATAAGACTGAAAGAAGATCATAGTTGTATTTTAAATGAAAAGAATAGGAAAGGCATCTGCTAGGATTTCTTTTAGAAATAAAAGTAAGAAACAACTAAATCTGATTAAAACTCTCAGAGTTCTGAGAGTAATTGTAATAAGGAGAAATAATGAGTTTAAGAGCAAAAGTCATCTATTGTGTTGTAAATAGTGACTCCAAACTACAGATCTTCATGAAAAATAAGAAGGCTGTAAAATTTTAAAATGCTGTAGAGTGTAGAACAGGTCAGTCATTTAATGGAACATATCTATAAATAAAATGCAAAATAAAGAGAAGAATAAAATATGACTGCATGCTTGGACAGATGCAGACAGTATTTATTATCCATCTTTGGCTTAAAGTCTTTTATCTTGTTGACTTGACTAATTTCTTCAGTTTTATTTAAAGTTGTTTGTCTTGGGCTGCTTTTATGCTAATGCAAATAGATTTTTTTTTTGTTTGTCTGGAAAATCAAAATAGTAAATACAGAGTGTACATAAATGTAGCTAGGGTACTGAGAAAAATAAAGGCAATGAAGCAGACAGTTGAGGAAACAAACACAGTTTTAGGATACACGAAGCAGGTAGGAATTTGGTATCATCAATTTTGGAGAAAGTTAAAGGGCAGTCCAATGACATGCATCACCTGTGTGCCCATATGTCTGAACACAGCAGACTCTGGGCACAGAGATTGTAAATCTTTAGATGTTTTAAGAGTGAAATGACAGTCTTTTGATTAGAATATGAAAATAGTCCTTAAAATGAATTTGAAAATCTCAACAAAAAGCTGCTTCGTGTTCCTAAACTTCTGATAAAAATCTGCTCTGTAGCAGCCTCGGAACCCAGCTGACCAATCAAGTTCTTATAAAAATGCCGCTTATGTTGAAACTCAGATCCCTGATTGTAGATCAAGTGTTTAAGAGAAGCTAGCATAGGGGGAGAAGGGGCAAACAGAAGAAAAGGAATAGAGAAGAATGTAAATGAGAAAAAGCAAAGGTCAGAAAGAAAAACTAAATATATCCTAATGATGAGGATAAATCTTGTCAGATAGGAAGTATAGCTTCCATAAAAACAAACAAACAAGAAACAGCAAAACAAAACGAAGAAAACCAAACAAAAAACTCCAAAAACAAAACCACAATACATGTCTGGAAAAATAGAATCAGAGGATTCAATTTCTCAAAAAAAAAAAAACAAAAAACAAAAAAACAAACATGGAGTGTATTCTTTTGTTTATTGTAATTTATCACTCTTCAATTTTATTCTTGATTCTAAACCTATTACAGACATTCTTTAAAATGAATCCTGACTTATTTTATTAGTAGATGTGGAAATATTTCTAGTATTTCCTAATAAATAAGGTAGTAAACATAAGACCCAAGAGAGTATTTTACCCCTATCAGTGCAATATTGAATTGTGTCCATTTTTATTTACAAAACTGGGAAAATTTCATGTTGCTAGTTTATCAAAGGAATGATGAAGAGCTTTGTAGAGCAGGAATTTTTTTTTGAGACATCAAATACTGTGCATGGCATTTTGTGAATAAGAAAATAAATAGTCACACTGGGTCAGGAAATTCTTCATATGTATGACTCCTTTGATAATAGCACTGTAACCATGTCAACTGTTTTCCATCATGTTGACATCATGTCATTGTACTGACATATCCTGGTATTGACCAGGTCCCTTCTCTGATGCCATCTCCCATGAATCCTTCTCTGGTAATGAGTGTAGTGTTAGTGTGGTATCATAGTGTGTCTCTTTCATCCACTGTTGTATTCCAAGCCTTGCTTGTATTCCCTGTCCTTTGCTTATGTATGCTTATTGATCACTTCTTATTTTACGAGAAAGCTATTTAATAGTGCATCCTAACAAAAAGACAATATACTCTTTCAGTTCAGGATATGTCTGATTTTAGCGTCACATTTATTGGCTGCTCTTAACATAATTCCTTGCATATAACTGGTGTTTATATGTGTGGATTGAATGATGAACTTCATGAACTTTATTGGATCATAGTGTTTGCCATCTAGAACTTACCCAAAACTTTGGGAACTCATAAATAGATCTTGTGTGGTGCCACAGGGTGGGGTGGAGGAGAGAACAACTGAATTGCTACAAAAGTCATAGCTTGGCCACCATCAGACACAATGCATTCTCCCTCTTTGATTCTCCAGAGTGCCAGAGAGTCTGCTTGTATGTTGTTGGCAATTCAGAGGGAATCTTTTTCAGAAGTAACTAATTATGAGTACAAATTTCAGTGGATAAGTGGGCAGGGGGGCATAGAGAAAGGTGAAGAAATCTAAATTATAAGAAAATTATAAATAAAGAATTGTAGAATGTTATAGGGACAGTGTTACAGGGTCATGGAGGGAAACTCAGATCAAGGTGGTTGAGTGTTCCTTGTTCACTGTGCAGAACAAAGTCGAGCAGCCTGAGATTGCCTGTTTGTAGAAAAGCCTGCTTGCAAGATTGGCCCTTCTGGTGTTGTCTGGGAATTTGGCTAGGAAATGGTTCCCTGTACCAATTGAAAACTTCCCCTAACTAATAATGGTGGCTCACTGTGCCTAAAATATGCAAAGAATGTGTTTATGCTTAATACTTGCCTTCCTTCTTGGAGTCCAGAATTTTGGTACATGCTACTCAGGTAGTGCCTACATAGCAGCCAGGAGTAAAAATAGCATTGGCAGTGTTTCTAATGAGCCACTCTGGTAGATAACACTTCTTATTTATTGTCACCACTTGCTGCTTGAAGAATTAAGCACATCCTGGGAGGGGACTCTTTGAATCTTGCAACTGGTTTAATCCAAACTTCTCCCATGAACTTTTTCCCTTTTTGGATTTTGCTTGCTGTCCTTTCATTGCAAGAAATCTCAGCCATGAGTATCACTATATGCTGAGTCCTGAGAGATCGTCTAGCCAATCATGGAACCTGGATGGTCTTGCATGGAACATCTACTCTATAGGACTCAGCCCAATTAATGTCTTAAGTCAATCCTAGCCAGGACTGCAGGCTATCTGAAGACTCATCATTACCAATCAGTAGGGGTGAAGAAAGCCTTTTTGTCTTAGACTGGTATTTATTCAGCTGGTATGAATCCAAGGTACATATGTGCCTATAACGTGTGGGCAGATTTTTTCATTGTATTTTAAAATCAATTACTGCTCATGTTATGTGGTCATTAAAAGTATATGCTCTGAAGGGTGCCTGGCTGGTTCAGTTGGTAGAGCATGTGACTCCTGATTTCAGGGTCATCAGTTCAAGCCCCACGCTGGGTGTGGAGCCTACTTAAAATAAAAATATTAAAAAGCAAAAAACAAGCCAACAAACAAACAGAAAACATATGCTCTGAGTTGGGCTGCCAAGGTTTGAATTCCAGTTTTGCCACTCCTAGCAGTAGGACTAAGGGTACATTACTTGACTGTTATGCATGATCTTAAGGTAATGATAGCAGTACAACTTACTCTAATAGACTGTCGCCAGGCTTCAATGAGATAAAGTAATATGCTGATTCTTTTGACTTGGTTCCCTGGTTTTACATTTTGGCCATTTCCTGAGGTTGGTAATATAGTGTTGGTTTCTTCTATTCATTGCAGACCTGGTGGTATATTCTTCACTACATTGACTTCAGTTTTGTTTTGGGAGGCAGATTTTGGAGGCTTGTGTCAATGCTGCCTTTTTTTCCTGGAAATGAATTTATTTTTAAATGTCCAAAATTGGTATCGTAAATGGAACTACAAGATGCTGAGATTTAATTAGTCTTCTATTGCTTGTGTATTTTTTACAGACCACAAGTAGCAGGAAAACACTTGAAAACAGTAGAAAAAACCAACATTGCAAGTAAGAAAGTAAATGAAATTTTACTGAGCATCTCCTACCTACTGAGTATTATGTAGGGTAACTACCTGCACTAATTCATTTTATTCTTCCAACCCTTTATAATATGGGTGTTAATATCCACATTTTCATGATGAGGACCCTAAACCATAGAGAAGTTAAATCTGTTAACCACAGTGCTAAGTTGCAGCACTGGGATTCAAACACAGGACTCTTGGTCTTAAGGATGACTGTCCAAGTATTATGCTGTCCATAATAAAAAATGTAGTGAAAATAAATACTAATTGTCAGAAATGAAAATTAGGAGATGAGGAAGAAGACTCCTATGTTTACTATATATATGCTTCTTTAAAAGTGTATTTGGCTACATGAACATGGCCAAATTAGTTAACTTTTTGAGATTTTTGTAGCAGAATTTGTTTAATATGGGTTCATTTTTAAATGTTTAAAAATTTTTTTCTTAAATGTTTATTTATTTTTGAGAGAGATAGAGTGTGAGCAGGGAGGGGCAGAGAGCGGAGACAGAGAATCCGAGGCAGGCTCCAGGCTTTGAGCTATCAGCACAGAGCCTGACACGGGGCTCAAACCCACGGACTTCGAGATCATGACCTGAGCTGAAGTCAGAAGCTTAACTGACTGAGTCACCCAGGTGCCCCTCTGTGGCTTCATTTTTATCATCATCATAGACTTTTGAAATCTAACACCTTAGCTGATGACTTCCCTACCTTTTTGCATACTAGTAGATGTCTGGATTTGCTCTGACATTTCCTTTTCAATTATTGCAGGAAAAACAGGTCTTAGCTGTGCCCTCAGACTGCATTTTTGGGTCAAACCCATAAAGATATCCAGCATTAGCAACTCTTAAAAACATCTTCCCAACACTAAGGACTAAGCTTGTTTTCTGCTTTATAATATAGTAAATTTTAATGAGATACATTTTTATATTTATAACTTAAAAAACAATTTTTGAATTAGTAATGTCAATGTTTTTTCTTTTCCTTTTTTTAAAGTAGTTTTTTGTTTCATCAGAACCATTTCAATAGACATACCAACCAGAAGACTTTTATGTATGCCAATCCCTCAAGAAATTCTCTTTTAAAAAGATTTAGGAAGACCTAAAGCGAGCTACATCTTCAACGAGTATCATATTTCTTGCAAATTTGTGTTCTTCAGATTTTAAGTTATTATTTTTAAAGCAATTTTGCTTATAAACTTGAAAATAAATGATGACATTTATCTCTCCAATATTATTTTAGAGGTTTAGTATCTCTGTTTTTGAGGTTTTTTTGATGATAAGAACTATATCTTATTTATGCTATATTCTTGTAACCTATTTCAATAACTGGGTTCTGACTACATAGTCCAAACTCACTAAACAGTTCGTGGATTGGTTTTTCCTTCATCATTGTGACTATACGCGAGTAGCTTTTACTTAGTAGCTGTTTTGCACTTCTCTAGCTACTTTGGGAAGTTTCTAAGATGTGTAATAATAGATGTTTAGGAACTTAAATACATACTATATGATAGAATATAATGGTAATAAACCATTAGGAAGACCAGGCCTGTTTTCATTTCACAATAAAATATTGCTGTTTGAAACAGCAGGTTCCTGGAACTTCCTGAAGTCCAGATTTGCTTTAGTGTCAACATAGCATGTATGTGTTTGCTTATGTGCATGTACACACACGTATGCACAGACACACACAACCAAACCAAATAAACCAGACAAGCCATACAGTCTTGGGCCGAGACAAAGCAACTCACGAAAGTAAATAAGAATGTTACCCTCAAGGAGCTGATAGTGTAGTGCAGGAAATAGACTTATAAACAAGATACAATCACTGGTGGCAAGAGTCTAACATTATACAAGTAAAGCAAGGGATTCTGGAAACAGGAAGCTTGCCCAAAACTTCAGGAACTTTAGAAAATCATTCTATTGGCACAGGAGACTCTAAGCAGAAATTGGGTTCAATATTAGCAACCCACTAGCTAGTTATCAAACTGTAAGCTAAATCCTCTGCTTTACTTTAAACTGAGTAACCAAGAAGTGATATCAGTGAGAACAGAGTACTCATACCTTCCCATGCTAGGGAAATAAAGAAGCGAGCTGGAAATCTAGGTCAGATGGCAATAAGCTTGATAGACTTTGTAAAACTCTTAAGGCAACTGGAAATTTTTGTTGAACTCTGAGTATGGCAGATCAAAACCTTTTCTGTATTTCCCGCAATCAAAATTTTCAGTACATAGACAGTTAATTATTTTTTGATTTCTGCTTCCTTGTCCTGAAATAATTTCCTGCTTGTCTGTGCTTTTATGCAGTATTAGAATTGAATGGCCTGTGCATAAAATGGTAAAATTGACACTTTAAAAACACATCATTTGATCAACAAATATAATGAGATCTGGGATCAGGACAGTGGAGGACCGAAGAAATGCAGGAACAGCTCCCTGACTTTTTAGAATTCACTGTCCATTTGGAATGGTAAGGCATTAAATGCCTGAACATATTAGTAACAATGTATAAATTAAACAAGTTAGAAGAAAAGTAGACTTGCTTCTAGAGGCAGTATGTGATACATATCTGTGATTGTTAACATTATGTGTCAGCTTGGTTGGGCCATAGTATGGAGATATCTGGTCAAACATTATTCTAGATGTTTCTGTGAAGGTATTTCTTAGATGGGATTAACATTTAAATAAGTAGACTTTGAGTAAAGTATATTACCCTCCATAATGTGGGTGGGCCTATTCCAATCAGTTGAAGGTCTTAATAGAAAAAGACTGACCTTTCCAGAAGAGGGAATTCTGCCAGCAGGTGACCTTTGGATTTTAACTGCAATATTGGCTGTTCTTTGGGTCTCCAGCCTGCTGGCCTACCCTGCAGATTTTGGTCTTGCCAGTCTCTAATCGCTTGAGCCAATACCATGGAATAAATCTGTTTCTCTCTCTGCACGTATGTAGTTAGTTCTGTTTCTGTTTCTCTGTGGACTGGCGACTAATACAGTACCAATGGAAGTTGAGCACTGTGACTTGAGCTGAAAGACTGAGTGTCATATATATCTTACTTCCTTTTCCCATATGTAATCTTTATTCCTAGATGATGAGCGCCTAGAGATCAGTTCAAACAATATCAAAGGGCTAGTTTGGATAAAAACATCGAGAGAGAATAATCTTTAATTCCTTTATTTAAAGCACTCAGAAATTAATGTACAAAAAGGCTACACTTCTCATATGGATTTCACTCTCCATTGGTTTTTAGGAGGCTTTTAGAGACATCAGGCAGTCCTGTGGAAGCTATTAGATGAGAAGTCTCAACTTCACTCTTCAAGAGCTGCATGGCATTATACGAATTGCCCTATGTCTTCTTTCCTTTCTTTCTGCTTGTAGATTAAGCAAGATGATAGAAGTTCATGAACCCACCAAAATAGGCAAAAGTAATTTATGTGTTAAAAGTCCAAATAGTGGGATGCCTCAGTGGCTCAGTCAGTTAAGCTTCCGACTTCGGCTCAGGTCACGATCTTACAGTTCATGATTTCGAGCCCCGCGCCAGGCTCTGCTGACAGCGCAGAGCCTGGAGCCTGCTTCAGATTCTGTATCTCCCTCTCTCTCTCTCTGCTCCTCCCCTGCTTGTGCTCTCTTTCTCTCAGAAATGAATAAACATTGAAAAAAAATTTTTAAAAAGTGCAAATAGTGGTTAGTCCTAAAAATATTTTTTTAAAATATTTTATTTTTGAGTCTTTCCTCCCAACATGGGGCTTGAACTTACAACCTGAGATCAAGAGTTGCATGTTCTACTGACTAGGCCAGCCAGGCAGCTCTAAAAAACTTTTAAAAAAAGTTTAATTCCAGTGTAGTTAACATGCAGTATTATATTAGTTACTGGTGTACAATGTAGTGATTCCACAACTCCGTGTTCATCAAGATAAACGTACTCTTAATCCCCTTCACCTATTTCACTCATCCCCCCCTCCCCCGACAACTTCCCCTCTGGTAATTATCTGTTCTCTATTTTTAAGAGTCTGGTTTTTGGTTTGTGTCTCTTTCCCTTTGTTCATTTGTTTTGTTTCTTAAATTCTACATATGAGTCAAATCGTATGGTATTTGTCTTTCTCTGGCTTATTTGCTTAGCATTATATTCTCTAGATCCATCTGTGTGTTGCAAATGGCAAAATTTCATTCTTTTTATGGCTGAATAATATTCCATTATACGTGTGTGTGTGTGTGTGTGTGTGTGTGTGTGTGTACACACCACATTTTCTTTATCCATTTATTTATTGATGGACACTTGGGCTGCTTCCATAATTTGGCTGCAGTGAACAAAGAGGTGCATGTAGCCTTTGAATTAGTTTTTTTTTAAGTTTATTTTTGAGAGAGACAGAGACAGTATGAGTCGGGGAAGGACAGAGAGAGAGAGAGAGAGAGAGAGAGAGAGAGAGAGAGAATGAATCCCAAGCAGGCTCCATGCTGTCAGCACAGAGCCCGATTCAGGCCTCGAACTTATGAAACAATGGGATCATGACCTGAGCCAAAACCAAGAGTTGGACACTTAACTGACTGAGCTGCCCAGCCACCCCTTGAATTAGTGTTTTCATATTCTTAGCATAAATGCCCAGTAGTGCAATCATAAGGGGGTTCTATTTTTAACATTTTGAGGGTACTCCATACTGTCTTCCACAGTGGCTACATCAGTCTGCATTTCTACCAACAGTGCACGAGCATTCCTTTTTTTCCAGATCCTCACCAACACTTCTTGTTTTTTGCATTTTTGATTTTATCTATTCTGACAGTTGTGACGTAATATTTCATTGTTGTTTTGATTTACATTTCCCTGATGATGAGTAATGTTGAGGCTCTTTTCATGTATCTGTTGGCCATCTCTTCTTTGGAGAAATGTCTGTTCTGTCTTCTGCCCATTTTAAAATTGGATTATTTGGGTTTTTTTTGTGTTAAGTGAGTTGTATAAGTTCTTTAAATATTTTAGATATTAATCCTTTGTTGGATATGTCATTTGCAAATAACTTCTCCCATTCAGTAGGTTGTCTTTTAGTTTTGTTGATTGTTTCCTTTGCTGTGATGAAACATTTTATTTTGACGTAACCACAATAGTTTATTTTTGCTTTCATTTCCTTTGCCTCAAGGAACATATCTAGAAAGATGTTATGGCTGATATTGGAGAAACTACTTCCTGTGCTCTCTTGTAGGATTTTTATGGTTTCAGGTGGTTTAGGTCCTTAGTCCACTTTGGGTTTATTTTTTGTGTGTGATACAAGAAAGTGATCTAGTTTCATTCTTTTGCATGGAACTGTCCAGTTTTCCTAATGCTGTTAGTTGAAGAGACTGTCTTTTTCCCATTGCATGTTCTTGCCTCCTTTGTCAAAGATTAATTGACCATATAATTATGGGTTTATTTCTGGGCTCTCTATTCTGTTCTCTTGATCTATGTGTCTGTTTCTGTGACAGTACCATACTCTTTTGATGACTACAGCTTCGTAATATAACTTCAAGACTGGAATTATGGTACTTCCAGCTTTGTTTTTCTTTTTCAAGATTACTTTGGCTATTCAGGGTCTTTTGTGGCTCCATACAAATTTTAGGGTTGTTTGTTCTCGTTCTGTGAAAGATGCTATTGCTGTTTTGGTAGAGATTGAATTAAATGTGTAGATTGCTTTGTGTTGCATAGACTTTTTTTTCTTTTGCTGGTATTTTATTTATTTATTTATTATTTTATTATTATTTTTTCTTTTATAGTTTATTGTCAAGGTGGTTTCCATGTAACACCCAGCGCTCATCCCAACAAGTGCTCTCCTCCATAAAAATATGGAACGCTTCACGAATTTGCGTGTCATCCTTGCGTAGGGGCCATGCTAATCTTCTCCATATTGTTCCAATTTTAGTATATGTGCTGCTGAAGTGAGCACAGCATAGACATTTTTAACAGTATTTGTACTTCTAGCCCTTAAGCAGGGAATTCCTTTTTGTTTCTTTGTATCATCTTCGGTTTCTTTCATCAGTGTTTTACAGTTTTCAGAGTACAGGTCTTTCACCTCTTAGGTTAAGTTTATTCTTAGGAATTTTATTATTTTTGGTGCAATTGTAAATGGGATTGATTTCTTTAAAAAAATTTTTTTTTTAACATTTATTTGTATTTGAGAGACAGAGAGAGACAGTGTGATCAGGGGAGGGGCAGAGAGAGAGAGGGAGACACAGAATCTGAAGCAGGCTTTAGGCTCTGAGCTGTCAGCACAGAGCCCGACGCGGGGCTTGAACCCACGAACCATGAGATCATGACCTGAGCCAAAGTTGGAAGCTCAATCGACTGAGCCACCCAGGCACCCAGGGATTGATTTCTTAATTTCTCTTTTTTCTGCTTCATTATTGGTGTATATAAATACAATGGATTTCTATATATAGATTTTGTATCCTGTGACTTTATTGAATTTGTTTATCAGTTCTAGCAGTTTTAGGGTGGAATCTTTAGTGTTTTCTATGTATAGTATCATGTCACCTATAATTAGTGAAAGTTTTACTTCTTTATTACTAATTTGGATGCCTTTTATTCTTTATCTTGCCTGATTGCTGTGGCTAGGACTTCTAATACTATGTTGAATAAAAATGGTGAGAGTAGATATCCTTGTTTTGTTCCTGAACATTTTTTATTTTTTTAAATAATTTGAGTATGATGTTACCTGTAGGTTTTTCATAATCAGCCTTTATTATGTTGAGGTGTTTTTATCATGAATGGATATTGTACTTTGTCAAATGCTTTGTCTGCATTTCTTGAAATGATCATATGATTTTTTCCTTTATCTTATTTATGTGATGTATCACTTTGATTGATTTGTGAATATTGAACTACCCTTGCATCCCACAAATAAACCCACTTGATCATGGTGAATGAGTTTTTGAATTTATTGTTGGATTTGGTTTTTAATGTTTTCTTGAGGATTTTTGCATCTATGTTCATCACAGATATTGGCTAATAGTTCTCTTTTTTTGTTGTGGTTTTGTTTGATTTTGGAATCAGAGTAATGCTGTCCTCATATAATGAATTTGGAAGTTTTCCTTCTTCTTCTACTTTTTGGAAGAATTTGGTAGAATTTACCTCTATAGCCATCTTGTCCTGGACTTTTGTTTGTTGGAAGTTTTTTGATCACTAATTCAGTTTCATTGTTGGTAATTGATCTGTTCACATGTTCTATTTCTTCCTGCTTCAGTTTTGATAAGTTATATATTTATAGGAATTTATCCATTTCTTTTAGGTTGTCCAACCTGTTGGCATGTAGTTTTTCATAATGTTTCACGATCATTTCTGTATCTATGTTGGTTGTTATTTCTCCTCTTTCATGTGTGATTTTGTTTATTTGGGTCCTCTCTCTTTTTTAGTTTTTTGATGTGTGTGGTTAGAAGTTTATTAATTTTCTTGATTTTTTTTTCAAAGACCAGCTCCCAGTTTCATTGATCTGTTCTATTGTGGGTTTTTTTTTTTCAGTTTCTATATCATTTATTTCTGCTCTAATTTTTATTATTTCCTTTCTTCTGCTGGATTGGGGTTTTGTGTGTTTTTCCTTTTCTTGCTTCTTTAGGTGTAAGGTTAGATTGTTTGGCATTTTTCTGGCTCCTTGAGGTAAGCCTATATTGCCATCAACTTCCCTCTTAGAACTGCATTGGCTGGGGCGCCTGGGTGGCTCAGTCGGTTAAGCGTCTGACTTCAGCTTAGGTCATGATCTCACGGTTCGTGGGTTCGAGCCCCACGTCGGGCTCTGTGCTCAGAGCCTGGAGCCTGCTTCGGATTCTGTGTCTCTCTCTCTCTGTCTGACCCTCCCCTGCTCACGCTGTCTCTCTCTGTCTTTCAGAAATAAATAAAAAACATTAAAAAAAAAAAAAAAAAAAAGAACTGCATTGGCTGCATCCCAAATATTTTGGACTATTGTGTTTTCATTTTCATTTGTTTCCATGTGTTTTTGATTTCCTCTTTGATTTATTGGTTGACTTGTTTACTGTCTAGTAGGATGTTGTTTACCCTCCAAGTATTTGTGCTCTTTCTAGATTTTCTATTGTGGTTTATTTTGAGTTTCATAGTATTGTGGTCTCAGAAAAGATGCATGGTATAACTTTGATAAATATTTACAATTGCTATATCTTCTTGTTGGACTGTCCCTTTTATTATTATTATTATTTTTAAATTTTTAATGTTTTATTTATTTTTGAGACAGAGAGAGACAGAGCATCAGTGGGGGAGGGGCAGAGAGAGAGAGAGGGAGACACAGAATCCTAAGCAGGCTCCAGGCTCTGAGCTGTCAGCACAGAACCCGACGCGGAGCTCAAACCCACGAACGTGAGATCATGACCTGAGCCAAAGTTGGAGGCTTAACCGACTAAGCCACCCAGGCGCCCCCCCCCTTTTATTATTTTATGGTGTCCTTCTTTGTTGGTTATATAGTCTTTGTTTTAAAGTCTGTTTTGTGCGATATAAGTATTGCTACTCTGGCTTTGTTTTGACATGCATTTGCATGACTAATGTTTCTTCATCCCCTCACTTTAAATCTATGTTTTTAGGTCTGAAATGAATCTCTTATAGGCAGCATATAGATGAGTCTTTTTTTTTTAAAAAATATTTCTTTATTTTGAGAGAGAGAGAGAGAGAGAAGAGGAAGAGAGAGGGGAGAGAGAATCCCAAGCAAGCTCTGAATCATCAGTATACAGATGATGCAGGGTTTGAACTCACAAACCAGATCATAACCTGAGCCAAAGTCAGATGCTTAACCAAATGAGCACCCAGGTGCCCCTAGATGGGTCTTTTTTTTTTAAACCATTCCATCACCCTATGTCTTTGGAACATTTAGTTTATTTACATTCAAAGTAATTATTGGTAGGTATTTATTTATTGCTATTTTGTTACTTGTTTTGTGGTTATTTTTATAATTCTTTCTTCTCTTCCTCTTTTCTTGCACCATTTGCTGGCTTTCTTTAGTGATATACTTGTATTCCTTTCTTTTTAGTTTGTTTGTGTCACTTTTTGTTTTTTGATTTGTGGTTACCATTAAGTTTGTATAGAACATCTTCTGCATATAGCAGTCCATATTAAATTGATGGTTGCTTAATTTTGAACCTACTCTTTACTCCTCTCTCCTCCACATTTTATGTATATGGCATCATACTTTACATCCTTTTATTTTGTGATTTCTTTGCCTGGTTTTTACATACATTCTTATTCTTACTGCTTTTGTGATTCCTACTCTTCTTACTCTTATTATAGTCTTTTCTTTCCACTCAAAGAGTTCCCCCTTAACATTTATGGTAGGGCTGGTTTAGTGGTTCTGAACTCCTTTAGCTATGTTTGTCTGGGAAACTCTTTTATCTTTCCTTCTATTCTGAGTGATAAATTAGTGGTTATCCTTGTAATGATTAGAAAGGAAAAGGAGGAGAGTCTTCTAGAGTTTGTAGCAGTTGTTTCTGGATTTGGGTGTTGCCTATACGGTTATATTCAGTTTGTAAAAAGAAGTATTGAGCTGTCTACTTATGTATGTTTTTAATGTATATTATTTTCAATGGATAGTTTTTAAAACTCAGGTACCCAGTCTTGCAAATACTTAAAAACACTGACAGAGTGAAAACATTCCTAATATGTTACAAAGATAAACAACCAAAATGACTGGTTGCAACATTTCTCTTCAGTAGTTTCCATTAGAAAATTAGGTTCCTACTAAAAACAAACAAGTAAGGATGGTAAAATAGAAGGTAGAGGAAAATAAAATTATTTTGAAGTTCATTAACTGATTTTCAATAGATCCACTTAAATTGTGTTTTAAATCTTTAGTACTGTACTAATTTTACTTGTTGATATTTATCTCAAGAATATGATAGGCCAAATTGTTGTATTTGTGAAAGTGCTTTCTGATGTTTGCTAAAACACATTGGAAAAGCCAATGTAATAACACTGTAGCTTTTTATAGATCATAAAAGAAACAGAGCCTCTTTAAAGTATATTTGAAGCTTCATTGGTCCTAGTCAGAAAATGGAATTATTTAGTGTTTCAATAAAGCCATGGGACCATCCTCCTTTTATGCACCATAAGTATCACACCAGCTGCCTAATTTTTATATCAATGAGAAGAGGATGGATAGAATTTTCACATCCATGATTCGTGTTGGAAACAAAACATTCACCAACATTTTCTGCAGATCCCCTTGACTTATTTAATAAAATAACAGAATCCCAAATTATGAAATTTTTTTATAAAGCTCTGAGTATCTGGGGGGCATACAATGGCAGGTGTGTTGGTCACTAGCATGGGCATCAATATTACTCCAGGTTCTCAATCACTGCCACACTCCCTCTTCTCTTTTTGTTATTTTATATTCATGACCATTCTCCTTCCTTTCCTCGTGTAAACATAAAAAATACACTACTTAATTCCTGATTCTGTTTGCTGGATAGAGAAGGCAATTCATTAATACATCACTCGCTATTTCTCACTGCAGACATGCTATGCATTGCTAGGCAGAGGTAAGGGCTCTCAGGAAAGCTTCCTTTACATTGATGGAAACAGGTGTTCTCTTTTAGTTGTCAACTCAGCTCTCTTCTGAGAATCTCAGATAAGTGGTCCAAATTACATCTAAGAGGAAAATTCGCCCAGGCATAATTACTTTTCATCAGTGTGCCACAAATAATGAAAAGAACAGAACACTGGAAGTATATTGTAGTCTACTTAATCACCATCATTTTAAAAAGCTGATGTTGAATTCCTTACTGCAAGACAAATTGTATAGCTTTGGTGGAAAATTAGGCATATTTTCTAAACACTAAATTATGTTTCTTCTAATTCACATTTGGCTAAGAAAAGCTGGCTAGTTTTTGTAGGAATGGAATATAAAAGATAAGGTTTGCAGCTGCCATTTCAAACAGTGCATTTTTTTTGGTCTGTTCTTTAATAGCTTCCTGTGTTTTTATTCATATTGAATGAATCCCCTTCTTTATTTTTCTTGGTAAGATAAATTTCATCAGGGTTGCTATCTATGCAGGATGTAGGCAGATGCCTTATATCACCTTGCCCCTTCATCTCCCATTGTTCCCCACCCTCACCCAAGAGCCAAATTTGTGGAGAGCAACAGATTATTAGTACGGGTAGAAGTAGTAAAGCTTTGCCCAGTGATACACAATTATCTAGCATTGTGCCTAAGAAATCCTTGTCATCAGAATTTTAGATAGCATTTCTCTGCACTTAAGTTCTAGAATTGAAAATCTTCAGTTGAGGCATGATGGAAAATCTGAGACCAAAAAAACCTGGTGTGAACAAACTCAACCACTGATTAGATATGCGGAAGTTGCTTAAACTTTGCATGGTTTGGTTTATTCATCTATAAAATTAGGATAATAATACCTAATAATATAATAGGTATATAATATAATATAATAATAATAGTAATAATAAGAATCAAGTAGAATAACAAAAACATTTTTTAGGATTGTAATTGATTAATAGTAATAATTATAAATGAAATCTAATATTTTGAGGAGGGTGTGTAGACTTTTGGGGAGATGATGGGAGAAAGTGCCTGTCATACATTAGCACCTTCAACCAGGGTCAGGGACTTCAGGTCACCTTCTGTTTTCCTAATTGCCTTCTGTTCGTTCCCCATCAACAGCTCTTCCTCTGTGATCCTCGATGTTTATCCTTTCCAGCCAATTATTGAGAGCCCTCCCATCATCTCTTTCCATCACACATTGAGGAGTGTTTCTTTCGCTCTATCAGCCAAGCACGATGATGGACTAGAAACGCCCATTCATAAAATAAAATTTGTTTGATGATTAAGTTACCCTGGGTAGAGTTAAAGGCTTCCCCAAATATTACAATATGTAAGGCAGGGATCCGCAAGCTTTTCTGTAAAGGGTTGGGCAGTATCTATTTTAGGCTTGCTAGGTTATATGGTTTCTGTTGCAGGTATTTAACTCTTTTGTTGTAACGTGAAAGTAGATAGAGATAATATGTAATCAAACATGACAGTGTTCCATTAAAACTTTATTTACGGGGCGCCTGGGTGGCTCAGTCGGTTGAGCGTCTGGCTTCGGCTCAGGTCATGATCTCACGGTTTGTGGGTTCGAGCCCCGCATCAGGGTCTGTGCTGACAGCTCAGAGCCTGGAGCCTGTCTTCAGATTCTGTGTCTCCCTCTCTCTCTGACCCTCCCCTGCTCATGCTGTCTTTGTCTCAAAAATAAATAAAACATTAAAAAAAACAACTTTATTTACAAAAACAGGTGGTGAGCTGGGTTTGGTCCATGGGCCGTAGTTTTCTGGGTCTCTAAGACAAAGAGGTGAATCACACCTTTAAAGCGACACAACCATTATCACATAATATAGCTTTCCTGAAAAGATGCTTCATGGAGAGCTGTGCTCCTGCAATCAAAGGTTAAATGGTCAAATATATTTTTGAAATGCTATATGATTTTTCCCCTTCTTAGAGGGACTCCAATGCATTAATATACTAAAGGCCCTGACTTTTTTTCAGGAGTGTAACATTAGTAATAGGAATGATAGCTAATGCTTTAATAGTGCTTACTGTGTGCTGGAACTGTTCTAAATGCTCTTACATATATTATTTCATCTAATCTCCCTGTGAGATGTAGAGTATTGTTAATGCCATGTTATAGTCAGTGAAACTGAGGCACCAGAAGGTTAATAATCTGCCAAAGGTACCATGATTAGTGGAGCTGGGATTCAAAGTTAGGCAACCTAGCTCCACGGTCTGTGGCCTGGGCCACCCTTTGCCTCCACGTAACATGTGGACACGTGTGTGCAATACTGTGTGAGCTGGGAAGGTGTTTCTTTAATCCAGTTCTCTAAGTGAGGTCTAGAGAGATCCAGTGACTCTGTGAGGGTCACAAGCATAATTAATAACTGAGATAAGTCTACAGATCAATTAAATCACTGCCCTTCACTTGAAGAAATGCTTAAATTAATCCTTTATAAAGACAAAAAAATCCTTTTATAAAAATGAGTTATCTCTAATTTCCTTTTTCTAATTCAGCTTTTTATAACTAGTTCCATTTCAGTGGGGTGAATGTACAGTTTGATTTTTTTAAAGGTAGAATTATTTTCACTTAAAAAAATGGGATAGGCACTCCTCTATCAAGGGGAAGATCACAGATCTTCATCTCCAACTCGCATTTCTCTCTCAGGCTCTAAATCAGTGTTCCCAAGACTCAGTGCACATCAGAATCACTTGGGGTACTTGGAAAAAATGATGCTGAGCCCCACTCCACTGCTTTAGAAATTCTGTTTTGATTGTGGATCTGGCTTAAATATTTCTAAAGATGTCTGTATCCAGGGCTGCGAATCACTGGTCTAGAGTCACATGTGTTATTATCTGCTAAATTGTACACCTACATTAACAGCAACATTTAAAATACTACATGGAATGAAACAAAACTTATGTAGGTTATAATTAATAAAAATGTGACCACATTCCAAGCATGAGTGGAACTTTATTATCACAGATAGATTGTGCTGGCAGGTGTAATATTCAGTCAGTTTTATGTGAGTGGGGCCTTTGCATTGACAGGCATCGTTGCAGAACCAGACTGACTTTGATAGGTTGCTGTAGGTCAGTATGGCTCAAATAGAGGCTGATCTCTACCGTTTATGTGTTTGTTTAATGCCTGGGACTTACGGTAGAAGAAACATGTATTTTGGAGGATTAGGTTGTGCCACTGTTCTTCAGCAACTTGAAAATATTATAATCGTTTATGATAGACTTCAGAAAAGAAAGCATGTATATTAGAGTAATCTAGCATAGCAGTTGACAATCTGTAAGATCAAATGGGATTAAAATGATCAGGACTTGAGATGGCTAATGACTACTATCAAACATTAAATTTATCTTTAAGTTTTCTGGCAGTTAAGGCAAAAAAGTGAACATGCTAAGGACCTAGTTTTATATTCTGGATAAAAACAGCTTCCACACTTGCAGAGAAGATTGGTATTTTTGGACTAATTTCAACCAAAAATTTAATACATATGTCTTTGGGATAACACAGTTGAAAATATCTTTACCACAGTTTCACAAGTCATAGAAAGGCTGTTCAGTTTATGATAGTTGAATGACTCCTCATACAGATGAGTGGACCAAATATCATGAATAAGTAGATATTTCTATAGTTGTTCATTCCCTTTTCATTTATTCGTTCAGTCACCTATTTGCTTCAAGTGCTAACAATGTGCTGGATACACTGTTCAGTTATGGGAATATGGTATCATAAGATCATCCTTGTTTTCAATGAGCTAATAGTACAGAGGAGAAAATGCTTAGTAAAGACAACATCTCAGAGTGAGAGAGGGCAGAGCTCAAAATAAAGGTGTGTGATTGTTTATGTTATGGGGACACAAAGAAATAGGACCTACGTGAGACCATGGGAGATCAGAGAAGACTGAATAGGCTTAAGATGAGCAGTGAAAATGCATTTCCAGAGGAAGAATAGCAGGTTAAGCAGCAGGGAAGGGTACCGAGTGTTCAGGAAATTTACAAATGTCTCTCCTAAGTTGGAGGGTGGGGTTCATATGGGGATGTGGAATCAGAGATTTGTGTGGGATTCCAAAGATCAGGCCAAAGACTTATAGACTGTATCAAAGTGATGGGTAGTCACCTCCCTATTTTAGGCAGGGAAATCACCTGATCAGATTTGTGTTTTAGAAAGATTACTCTAGGTACAGTGTGGAAGGAAACAGACTGGGAGGTCACTTAGGAGGCTGTTTGTGTAATTCACTTCTTTTTTTTTTAATTTTTAAAATATTTTATTATTTATTTTTGAGAGAGAGAGAGAGACAGCGTGAGCAGGGGAGGGTCAGAGAGAGAGGGAGACACATAATCTGAAGACAAGCTCCAGGCTCTGAGCTAGCTGTCAGCACAGAGCCTGACGTGCGGCTCGAACCCACGAGCTGTGAGATCATGACCTGAACTGAAGTCAGACGCTCAACTGACTGAGCCACCCAGGTGCCCCTGTGTAATTCACTTCTTAAGTGTTGAAGATATGAAGGGAAGCAATGATAATGTAGAATAGGGGACAGATTCTACAGCTGTTTAAGAGATTGACTTACATGGATTAATGACTATAAAAAGGGGAAGAGAGAAGATTTGAGTAAAGTTACCTGAAGTTACCTGGCTTAGATGACTGGGCAGCTGTGGGAAAATTTACAGAGATTAAGAACAACAGAGGAAAATTGGATTTGTGGGTAAGGAGCAAAGAGTGAAGGATGAAGACGAGTTCAGTTGACACTTACGAGACATTGACTGGAGAATTCCAGCAGAGCACTGAGGACTGAGCTGGAGGCAATGGTTTTGGAATTTACCAGCATGTAGATGGCAGTTATAGATGGCAGTGTATATCAGGGAGATGACTTACATTCTGGAACTCTGAGAAACATTTACACTTAAAAGGCTTGTAGAGGATTCAGTTTGTGAAGGAGACAGAAGCATAGTTAGAATAAACTCAGAGTATGTGTGGTAATGGAAGTGATTAACAGAGTACATGGGACTAGCTAGGGACGTGACCTGGAACAGAGATAGAACTGAGATAGAAATACACTAAACTGTCTGTGAGTATCAGCTGTGCTAGATGGGACTTGTTAGGAATTGGCTCTCTGACACTAGGCTGAATATTCTTAATAGGAGCCTATGGATGGTTCATGTTGTTTAAGGGACATATGCTTTAGATATCAGATATATTTCAAAAGTTTGAGATCCAAACATTTCTCCACACACTTAAGTCAAGTTGTGAATGCAGACTAAATATCGTCAAAAGTCTTGGAAGAAATCTAAGTGCTTGCATAGCACAAGGTGGAGATGACCATGTCCTGGGCTATGAAACATGGAAAATTAAGGCCAATTTCTACCAATTAAGTACTTCAATGAATACAAGCTAAGTATGTTCAGTGGAATGGATGATCTTAAATAAAACTGTATTGTGAAGGTCTTACCGGAACAAATTAGCTGCAAATAATAGCACCAAGTAACTGAATGCACTCTCATAATGAGTTGGGTTATTTAAGATTACCGATTTAAATATGACAATTTTGGTTTGTGTATAATTGATACTTCTCCTCCTTGAGAATTGTATTAGACTGCATGTCTGACTCTTTAAGACCTTTCTTAGTTAGGAATCACATAAGGAGATGAAGTATCATGGATGCCTGGCCTCTTTTCCCATATCTATGGAGCCTCAGGAATTGTGGGTAAATTCAGAGGCCTTTTTGATCTGCACATCCTTAGGAGCGTTTATTGGATATCATGACTTCTCTCTACACACTGGGAAATATACTATGAGCTCTGACTCCAGGCTGAATGAAAGAAGCAAAGCTTCTTGGGGATTTTGTAGGTCTCAGTATTAGAATATTAATAGTTTGACATCTTTCCTCTGTTCTTACCATCTTAAGAACTCACATCAAATAGGGAAAGGTGAGGTGTTCATTGCTTGTCTTTCTGGAACTTTATCTAATTTCTAATACCCTTGGCTGCAACACTACTAATTCCATTTGAGTTTTCCACCATTTAAATCCCTTAGTACTCTGTAAGTTTCAAGTCTAATGTGAATTTTCCCCAGTTTTCAGCATCTATATGTAAAAAATCTTCAATTGCATTTTCAATAGATAACACAAAAGGGAATTTTAGGTCGCTCTCAAGAAGCCAATGAGTGCTGTAAAAAGGGAGAAAGGAGGAATGTCTTAGAGCCAAGCAAGGTTGTTATGTAAGAGTCATTTGGTTTCCTGCAGGTTCTTTACTGGAAAATCAAGAAAAAGGGCTAAAAAGATTTTAAAATGTTCTGTAATTAGAAAAAATTTTTTTTAAATGGTTGATATTAGGCCTCTAATGTTAGCATCAGTCATAGAGATAAAATGCTTGTCTTTCTGTTTGCTCTAGCAGAAGGATCTTCTTTTCCTTAACAGAGTACCCAAGTACTGAAGTACTGAGTACTGAAATGTAGTGAATTGTTGTGATGTCTAATAAAATAATAATAGTTTTAGAGTCAACACCACTATTAGAGTACTCCTGGCTACTCAAAGTGTGTTCCAAGGGCCATCAGCCTTGGTACTTCAGGGGAGACTGTGAAGATGCAGAGTATTAGGCTCTAACCCAGATGTTACTGAATCACTATCTGCATCTTAAGATGATCCCTAGGTGATTTGTCTCCACATTAATATTTGAGAAGCACTGGTCTAGATGAATAATAATCATACAACTCTCCCACCTTTTTTTCTTTGTCTTTTTTTTTTTTTTTTGTCAAGAAAATTATAATGAGAGGCACCTGCCTGGCTCAGTCAGTAAAGCATGGAGCTCTTGATCTTGGGGTTGTAAGTTTGAGCACTATAATATTGGGTGTAGAGATTACTTAAAAATAAAATCTTGAAGAAAAAAGAAATTTACAATGGAAACATCTATTATGCTCAAGTACTGAACAAAATTGTTTTTCACACTACGAACTACTATTTTAATTACTCAAATGACTGGTTGGCAATGAAGAATTACCATAAAAAAGAAGAAAAATCTTGATTTTTTTCATTTTCTGATTGTCATGTTTTCTTAAATTCATTTCTTTGTTCTAGAGCTGATATAAAGACCCACAGTATAAAAAATAAATGTTAAAAATATCTCCTTAGTGAATTGATTCAATAAATACATCAGTTTCCTGTGTACTACTATGTCTACATGAATATTTCCTTCACATTAGTTAATCTAGTTGAGTCAACTTATTCTGCGTACAAAATTCTTACATCAATAAAAATGTTACTAACATTTTTATAATGGAAATAAAGATTTGAGTGAAACACTGAAAGGAAGTTTGATTAGTTTGATATTATCAATCTTTTAGGCATGTGGATGCCATTAGCATAATGCCAGGTAAATAAAATGTTGGTTAACCTGAAACTTGTAAAAATACATAGTAAACAAACTGAGAGCTGTAGGCTTCACTGAAGGCAGACCTGGTTAAGCAATTGTGGATTATGATATCACATTAGTAAACTTGGAGTCATTTTTGAATTTTTCCTTGCCCTCAGCTCGTTCATCTAATTAATGTGCAAGTTCTGCTGGTTTCACTACTAAAGTACATTGAGAGTTAATCCATTTATCTCTATCTGCACCACTAACTGTGTTCCAAGCCATCACTATCCCAAAGGTCTTTCCTCTTCCTCTATAGTTTCTGCTCTATCATCTGCCCAATCCATTTTTCACATAACAGTTAGAGTCACCTTTTAAAAATGTTAACATAAGTCTGTGTAACTCCTCTACTTAAAAATCCTTCACTGCTTTTCCATTGCTTTTGTTTTGTTATACCAATTCCCTAGCACATCAGTAAGGCCTGGCATTGTCTTCTCAATGTATCTCATGCCATACTCCCTTCTTGTTCACCTCACTCCGTGTCTCCAGATTTTTCTCAGTTCCTAGAGTATACCTCCCGCTCACCATAAGACAATTGAATGTCTCACTCCTTTTCCCACATCAGGTCTCAGTTTTAATGTTACCTTTTCAGGGAGGACCTTCCTGAGTGTCTAGCTTTCCCGTGATTTTCTATTTTAACTCCCTGTTTATGTCCTCAGTAGCACATTACAAATTAATTGTATACATTTTCTATATTTATTTGCTTATTGCCCATCTTTCTCAAAGAATGTAGGCTTAAATGAGGGTGTACCTCACAATTGATTGTTAAGTTCCCAGCAAAAAGCAAGCATCATTACATATTTGTTAAATAGATAGAATGACTTTAAAGCAAATACAAAGAACATCTTATGTTTAATTTTTAATTACTTCTTTGATCTTCAGTGGTTCCTAGTTCATTATGCAAGTGATTAATTTTAAACAAATCCTTTTAAGCTCATTATGTGAAAAAGTATTAATTGTGACATTTTACTCTTTCAAGGAGTACTCAGCATTAGAAACAAAATTAACATGCCAAGAGGATATTTTAATAGAACATTTTGTTGAGATTTGTATCACAGTAGCCAACTGAGGCTGCTTAGCCTAGTTATTTGTCTCAATCTTTGTGTTACCTTGTGACTGACTTTAAGAAATTGAAGTATGCCAGTTGCCTTATTTACCAAAGTAATCTGTTGATATGGTGTATAAACCAAATTTCAGGGCAGCAAATGCTCAAAACTCAGAAAGCCGAATTCTCTTGGACTCAGTGTTAAGAATTTGTGAGTGTGTTGGGGAGCCTGGGTGGCTCAGTCGGTTAAGCGTCTGACTTCGGCTCAGGTCATGATCTCGCGGTTTGTGGGTTCAAGCTCCACATCAGGTTCTGTGCTGAGAGTTCAGAGCTTGGAGCCTGTTTCAGATTCTGTGTCTCCCTCTTTCTATGCCTCTCTCCCACTTGTGCTTTCTCTCTCTCTGTCTCAAAAATAAATAAAATACAAAAAAAAAATAAAAAAATAAAAAAAAAGAATTTGTGAGTGTGAAGACTGTGCTCTTAAACATTTCAGGGGAGTCTCTGTTGAGGTCCATTCTCTGAAAGCCAAGCAAAGGGGCCAAGACTATATTGTAGTTATCAAAACTGGATATCTCAGAACTCTAGAACTAAGTTATTAGATAAAGAAGGAAGCTCAAGGGCACCTGGGCAACTCAGTTGGTTAAGCATCCGACTCTTGATTTTAGCTCAGGTTATGATCTCATGGTCATGAGATTGAGCCCTGCATTGGGCTCGCAGAGCCTGCTCAAGATTCTCTTCCTCTCTCTCCCTCTGCCTCTTCCCTGCTTGCATGTACATGTGTGTTCTCTCTCTCTCTCTCAGAAAATAAAAACAAACAAACAGAATGAATATGTAAAAGAAGGAAGCCCAAATAGCCCAACCAGGGGCCTGATGCCAAGTTGGAGGTGCTCAAGTGATGGACTGAAGGACATGAATCGAGGAATGAGGATGCGTAGTATTGTGTATAAGAGGACAATTGGAATGTCACAATCAAAAGTTAAGTGTAGATTTTCAGAGATCAGGATGAAAGCTGAAAAATATCTATTAAAATGTTTAAGTATACTTGATATATGGATATATGAAGAATCTGGATGATTGAATGTATATATTTTAAGTCTGAATGTTCAGACTTTGTATTAGTTTCCTGGGGCTGCTCTGACAAAGTGCCACACACTGGGTGGCTTTTAAACAACAGAAAATTACTATCTCAGTTCTGGAGGCTAAAAGTTCAGGATCAATGTATCTACAGGGTTGATTCATTCTGAGGACTGCAAGGGAAGGCTGTGGTCCAGGCTTCTCTCCTTGCCTTGTAGATGACTGTCTTCTCTTATCTTCACATCATTTCTCTCTGTATGTGTCTGTGTCCAAATTTCCCCTTCTTTTATGAACAACAGTCATGTTGGAGTAGAGCCCACCCTAATGGCTTCATTTTAACTTGATTACCGCTGTAGAGAATCTATCTCTGAGTAAGAAGAGGTGCTGGGGGTTAGCACGTCAAAATAGAAATTTTGGGGAAACACAATTCAACCCATAACAAACCTTAATAATTAATTGTATGACATTTTTAATATAGAAAATAAAAACTTATGTCAAAAATATTTGCTTCGTGTGGCTATAAACTACATAGCACATCCAAAAAAAAAAGCTAAGAAACTAACTACCTGTAGAAATTAGCATGTGCTCTCTACATACTATAGCCTATAACCTATAAGCAAACCATAATAAAACTATTTTAATAAAGAGATTAATTAGTATCACTCTCTAAATTGAAATTTGTCTTTGTGCAGTCATTCAGCCTTAACTGGAGTCCGTTAGAAGCACCCTTTTTGGGGTAGAAATTTAGTATTAATAATATAACAGTTGGCACAGAGGACAGATTTTCAGCAGGAGTTACATGTGCTAATGAAGCTTGGGGCTTACTGGGATTGATTTTAACGTTTCTCTTGCTTTCCCACTAATGAGATCTAAATGATAGGACTGATAGACTTTTTCCCCCTCAACCATTATTTAAAAGCCAGACCACATTTTAATTTAACATTGAATTGCCCATAAAATATTAAATAAGGTAAATGCAGCAAAATTATCCAACTTAGGAAATGTGCTAATCTTTTTTTTTCCTTCTAAATCCTTAGCTGGGTTTTAAAGAGCCTCAGCAAAATCCATTTTCTTCCTCTTTGAAATGCTCCTGTATTTGTGTGGCTAAGAAGAGGGCGCTGCCTTCAACAGTGGTGGTCTCTTGGTGTGGTAAGAAATGAACAAGTCCTGTGTTCATTCATTGATTCCATCACTTATGGGTTTCCTTTTTTTTTTTTTTCTATAATGCTAATTTTCACCTTCAGGAAAAGGTTATTCTGCCATTTCTCAAGGCCATTAGTGATGGAACTTGTGATGTGGTGTCCACATAACTGGCTTTTTTTTTTTTTTTTTTTTTTTTTTTGCTGATCTCTTCTGTTTATCCCATGCCCCCTCCTCCTGTTAATACCCAGTGGTATTTTTTTTGCAAAGTGCTTGGATGCTCATTCTGTTTGATGTACTCATTATTGCCACTAAGGCCTCCTTTGACTGACAGCTGAGATGGAGCAAGTGGGCACTGATCCATTCGTACGCTTCAGTTGCTGTTGTAACACAGGCCCCAGCCTGACAGGTGAAGCGAACGGCATAGTTTTGTGATGTGATTACCTGGAACCACAGATCCACATACACCCAAATGAATGAAATTGATTTTGATTTGCAGTCCAACAAAGTAAGGTTCCAGAATGTCAGCCATCCATCCATCCCCCTCCTCCCCCACCTCTGGTCTTTAGTTAAGTTGTAATATTCATAGGATGGATTTTATTTAAATACAATTTTGTTGAATAATGGTGGCAATAGTCAAGACTCAAATTAATAAAACTTTTTTTTCTGCAAAAGTTTATTCTTAGTGAATATAACTATATTAAATACTTGTCATAACTCAGAAGTAGATTTAGTTTTGACTTTTTAGCAGATACTACACACTAAACACATAGACACACTCCTTGTAGCTACACTCTCCTAACAGTTTCCCCTTCCTCAATCTGTCTAGGAATCATTTTTAGTCTTGGAAGTATTTTTTAAAAAATTTTTCAAGTTTTTATTTATTTATTCTGAGAGAGACAGAGAGAATGAGCAAGAGAGGGCCAGAGAGCGTAGGAGAGAATCCCAAGCAGGCTCTGCACTGTCAGCTCAAAACCCAATGCGGGGCTTGAACTCACAAACTGTGAGATCATGACTTGAGCCAACACCAATAGTCAGATGCTTAACCAATGGAGCCACCCAAGCACCCCATAGGCTTGAAAGTATTTTTTGGAGAAAGGCACGGACTTAATTTTCATGTGCATGTGTAGGGCTGGGCAATTCATGTCCTCATATTTTTTGCTGCTATTAAAAGGTATTGAGATCTCTGTACTGAACTTCTGCATGTTTATTGGGATCTGGTTGCATATTTAATGTATATAACTTAGTCAGTTTCTTGAAAAAAATTCCACAGAATTATAGGCCTCACTCCACAGCCACTTTATGACTATCTCTCGAATAGATCCTGGTAATACAAGTTTTTATAAAAACTCATGTGACTTGAATACAAAGTCATGTTTGGGAACTTCTGGGTTGACTCAGAGTCAATACCCAATTGGTGCAATGGTTTCCCCTGACCTTTCCAAATAATCTATAGTTGAGCTGCCAGAAATCTTATATAACTCATGATCAATAGTGAGCTCTTCATAAAGTAATTCTCTGGAAGTTTTACAATGTAATTTATAATTATGAGCTATATATTATTTTATTTCATTATTGTATCTTTGAAGTTTGGGATGTCTTGTATTGAAACTATAGATGATTTTCTAAATCCTAAATCCCAAATCCTGTATTTCAACAAGTTTCTTTTTACCTTAAAAAAATTCTGATTTTTAAAATTGTTTCAAGTAGAACTGATGCCAAAAGAAGATGAAAAGTAAGATGAGATGAGTAAAAATTGATTTTTAATGGTGTCACATCATTTTCTTTTGAATGGATACGTAAAAGTCTAATTACAGTTTAGAAAGTACATCGTGCATCTTATTACCTCCAGTATATCATGTAACTAGAAATATATCACCTCTTATTAGAGACAACAAGCTACAACAGGATGCATATAGAGGGCACTTTAGCTGTCTGAGGAATCAGGATCCATTGATCTGTGGGTTTCCAACCAGCCTAATCTTTTGTCTCCACATCTCATATAATGGCTCAGTACCATTTACTTTATAACTTTAATTCTCTATTCTTCAACACAGTACTTGTTTTCAGAATTTATCTTTAGTGATCTGTCTCCTAGGTTCAGCACATCTTGCTTTAAAAAATCAGAAACTACTTTATACTCATTTCTTAAATATGGACTCTGACTTCTGGCACTTTAAGAGGAAGAATTAATTAGGTTATCAAAAAGTTAGACATATCTGATTTAGAAAATGGTGTTTATATGTGCGTGATAATGTGTGGGTGTATATTTCAAGCGCTTATATCCATTAGAAACTTGATGTGGGAAATATTTATGTTAAGGTTTCCAACTTTGGGCCTGTTTACCTTGACTTGTTCAGAGTTTCCTGGGTTCCCTGGTTATTTGAAATTGAAATATACTTGAAGAGCCTATTTCACTCTGAGACAGTAGAGTAACATCTTTTTAAATTTTTTTAAATTTAAAAATTTTTTAATTTTATTTTTTTGTAACTTTTTTTTAAGCAATAGAATGTGATTCTATATACTGACTCTAGTTTGGGATTCTGATTTCTTATTTTGTAAGATTTGCTGTTTGTATCTTTCTATAAACTATTCTTTTGTCATAATGCAAATCTTGCTTGCCAGCCCCCCCATTTTGGTATTTATTCACTAGCTGTGTACTAAGTGCTATCCACTTAAGGAGTGCAATATTCAGGAGAACGCTGGGTAATATTTGGCATTTAGCTTGCCTGTCTTGAATATTCACTTTAATATTTTACCAGTCCACTTCAAAATTTTACCACTAAAAATCCATTGTTCAAAATATTTCTTGGTTATATAACTGAGGTATCTACTTCCCTCTTTTTTTTAAGTTTATTTATTTATTTTGAGAGAGAGAGAGAGAGGATGCATACGAGTGAGGTGAGGGAGAGAGAAAATCCCAAGTGGGCTCTGCACTGACACTGCAGATGACAGCCCCAGTGCAGGGCTTAAACCCATGAACTGAGAGATCATGACCTGAGCTGAAATCAAGAGTCAGATACTTAACCAACTGAGCCACCCAGATGCCCCTACTTCCCTCTTTTCTAACTTAGGACACTGTAGTATGTTCAGTTAAACCCCACAGTACAGTATGACAGCCCCCCACGGCCACTCACTAGGCATTCAGCAGGGTGGGCTGGATTAAGGGATAATGGAAGGAGGCATGGAACATCTAGATAGAGGTGGTCCTTGCTCACACACAATAGCCAAAGGGAAGGATCAAAGACCCATGGTGTCTGTCATTTCCATTCCTATGAAGACTGAATATTCAGCTAGCAATGCTCTGATCATTCACATCTCTTGAGCACTCTAAAAGTGTCTCTGCTAATGATCTTTCTGTCAACCCTTGGACCTGATGGGATATTTGAGAATTGTTTAGGGTCTAGAATGAAGTGAAAGGCCTTTGGATCCTGTGCTCCTCTTCACAATACCATTAAGTGTTTTCTGTGTGTCTAAATTTTCTCTTTACTTTAAATTTTGTCTTTATTTTTTCCATAATAATCTTTAATAACCCATAGGAGATTCCTAATAACCTGTTAGAGCCCAAGTAGCAATAAAAATTTGGTTTATCTTCTCCTGGAGTATAAGTAGGATTCAAGTTTTAGATGATGCTAGATATTGTGAGATATTTTCAGTGAGCATGGATAATACCCATATTTGAGGACTATCAATTGGCTTCTTACATTAACATTAACAATTACAACAACAGCAGCCAAAAGGAAAAAAAAAACACAAAAACAAGCAGGATTTCATATAAGAAAATAGAGTGAATATTCTAAACTCTGCAGCATTCAAATGAAGGATACACAGAACAATGGGAAATTATCTAAATAGTCATTACAATACAAAATAAATTACTAAAATAAGTAAATTATAACAACTACACATTAATGCCACTTGCATTATTGTACATACACAAGTATCAGTCCTGTTCAATACCTTATTACATTGCATTTTCTTCCCGTGAATTAGTTATTTTTAGACCCATTTTATTTTAATTTATTTATTTTTATTTTTTTTAACATTTATTCATTTTCGAGAGAGAGATAGAGTGCGAGTGGGAGAGGGGCAGAGAGAGAGGGAGACACAGAATCCAAAGGAGGCTCCAGGCTCTGAGCTGTCAGCCCAGAGCCCAACGCGGGGTTCGAACCTGCGAGTGGTGGCATCATGACCTGAGCTGAAGTTGGACGCTTAACCGACTGAGCCAACCAGGCACCCCTAGACCCATTTTAAAGATGAGCAGCCAAAGGCTTAGAGATGAGAAGTAACTTTCCCTAATGTCAGACAGTTATTACCAAGTGCTTTTAAAATTATTTTGCTGTGGGGGCACCTGGGTGGCTCAGTTGGTTAAGTGTCCAGCTTTGGCTGAGGTCATGATCTCACAGTTCACGAGTTCGAGTCCCACATTGGGCTCTCTGCTGCACAGTGCCTGCATCAGATCTTCTATCCCATCCTCTCTCCACCCCTCCCCCACTTGCTCTCTCTCTTTCCCTCTCTCTCTCTCAAAAATAAATAAACGTTAAAAAAAATCATGCTATGATTGGCATTTTTTCTGGCTTAGGTTTTGTGCCCTTTCCATTGCACCACACTTAAAATGTTTAGTGCTGTTCAACTCTGCACTATTAGACCTTTGCTCATTCTCTAGCTCTCTCTATGCACGGACATACATATTTTAAAATATGACATGGGATATCATATTATCAGAATGGTGTAACTGATGAGCCACAAACTCTGTGTCAAATATGTTGGTCTTACTCCTGCCCAAGATTCCCTTTCTTCCCTCCCACAGTAAGGAGCTCTGTTCCACTTGTATTTTCCTAAACCAAGGCTTCTTAATCACAGCATTACTGACATTTTCGATTCGATAATTCTTTGTTGTGGGAACTGTCCTACGCATTGTAGGATGCTTGGCAGCATCCCCAGTCTCAATCTAGGTTCCATTAGCACCACCCACTGTCATAATCTAAAATGTCTCCATAATCATGGCCAAATATCCTTTGGGAAACAAAATTGTCCCCAACAGACAAGGACTGGTTTAAGTTCAATCTGAAAGTAACTAAATAAAACTGTAGTCCCTCTGCTCAGTTTCTTTCCTGCACATCAGAGACTTCAAGGGATTAATTATTTAGGGATTGGGTTAGAACAAGTCAGGTTCTGCTGTGGTAACAAACAATGGCAAAATTGGCTTATCTCAACAAGCCACTGGCTCTCCAGGGCAGCTGGCCTTTTGAGCTTACCATTCTAGACCACTTCAGTCTTCTGGCAGCTCACTATCCACACATGTTTTCATGATCATTGCAGCAGGGAAAGATAGAGCATGGACAACTGTGCAAACTTCTGGAAGGTACACAGGTTACTTCAGCTCTTTTATTATTGACAAAAGCAAGCCAGAAGGTTCTAACTTTCAGGCAGAGAAGAAATTTAGTCCTCCATGCATGAAAGAGGATAACTGGGAACACTGGAGAGCATCAAGTGATGTCTACCTGTTTATATAAACTGTTGTCTGAATGCTTTATATTGAACCTAGTAAAGTTCTAGGTGACGTGATTCAAATAAAGTTGAAATAGAGTATTTACCCATTATTTCAGGAGAGAATGTTCACATGTGGAATAATCAGTATGCAAGACAATATATACCACACACAATAAATTGTATGTTCATTAAATTTATATATTGATTTGGAAAATATTTGCATTTTTATATTTGCGTGGCATGTCTTTTGGGTTCTGGGACCCAATTTCAGTGTGTGTGAGGTGAGGAGATTTCCCCACACAGCCATCAATTTTCTGGGCACCAACTTGGGGTCCTACAATTTGACTTGATTCTAACACTGTGTAGCTAGAGGTATCCTCAGATTCCCAAGTTAAGATTTCAGTCCTAGAAGACTGTCTCCTACTCTCTACTTCAGAAGTCAGTTGCAAGCCCAGGTTGTTGCCTGTGCTTCTGACTGGTTATAAATCAGAGGTACTATTGCCCCTTTTGTTGGGTTTGATTAATATTCTAGAGCAGGTCACAGAACTCAGGAAACATTTTACTAAGCTACCGGCTTATTTTAAGAGGCTATAACTCAGGAACAAACAGATGGAATAGATGCACAGGGCAAGGAATGAGGGAGATGGCTTGGAGCTTCCAAACCATCTCTGGGAGCCCCACTCTGCAGCACCAACACGGAAGCTCTTGGAATCCTGACCTTTTGGGTTTTATGGAAGCTTCTTTACATAGGGATGATTGATTAAATCATTGGCCATTGATGCTTGGTTCAACCTCCAGCTCTCTCTCTTCCTGGAAGCTGAGGATTAGGACTACAAGTTCGGTCCCTCAAATCACAAAGTTGGTTACCCTGGTAACCAGCCCATCCTTAGGCGCTATCCAGAAGTTACCTCATTAACACAGCAAAAGACACCTTATGGCTCTCATCACTCAGGAAACTGTGCCAGAAACTGAAGACCAAATTTGTATTGTTATAATAATATCACAGTATGTCTATTTATTTGTTTTTTTTTTTTTAATGTCCAAAAAAATTTCATAAATCTTTCTGGCTAAGTGTATTCCTAGTTGTTTTATAATTTTGTTTTTATTTTTGAATGAGAGTCACCTCTACCTTCCCATTTCTTTTTTTTAATTGTTTATTAATTTTTTGAGAGAGAGAGAGAGAGAAAGAGAGAGAAAGAGGCAGAGAGAGAGAGGGAGACACAGAATCCTAAGCAGGCTCCAGGCTCCTGGAGCTGTCAGCACAGAGCTCAGTGCTGGACTCAAACCCATGAAACATGAGTTCATGACCTGAGCCTAAGTTGGCCACTTAACCGACTGAGCCACCCAGGCACCCCCTTTTTTTTAATATCTATTTATTTTTGAGCCAGAGAGAGAGCACAAGCAGGGGTGCAGAGAGAGAGAGTGGGATAGAGGATCTGAAGTGGGCTTCGTGCTGATAGCAGCCAGCCCAGCATGGGGCTCAGACTCCCAAACTGAGAGATCGTGGCCTGAGCTGAAGTCAGACATTCAACCGACTGAGCCACAGTCACCCAGGTGCCCCTCCACTTCCCCATTTCCACCTGGCTACTGCTAGTACACAGAGAAGCTGTTTGATTTTTTGTATATTTTCCTTAATCCAGATATCTTACTACCTTTTAAATTGAGTCTTTTAGGGAGTCATTCTCAAGGTTTTGCCCTGACATAGCAGCATCGGTATTGCCTGGGAACTTGTTAGAAGTCCCAATTCTTGGACTCTCAACCCAGATCTACTGACTCAGAAACTTTGAGGGTGGGATCTAGTCTTTGGAATATTTAGATGTAGAAATATACTTGAAAAATAATGAAAACATTTTTTTTTCTTTTTTGATTTTTTACAGATAGTTATATTTCTTCTTGCATTAGGTGAAACATCTAGGGCAATGCTGGGTACTAATAGATATAATCTTGACTTTGATTTTGTCTAAAAGAAGACCATTGTTTGTTAGTTTCTGGTGTTTACAAGTTCTCTTACTATTTGAAATTTTTATGCAGAGTTTTAAACAGGAATAATGACTGATTTTTGCAAATGTTTTCCAGAATTTACTCATGTAATCATTGGAGTTTTGCCTTTAACTTGTTAGTGTTTGAAATATGTAGATGAGTTTCCTAATGTTGAACCACATATACATTCAAGGAATAAGTACAACTTGGTGGAATTATTTTAATGTGTTGCTAGATTTGGCTTGCTAATGCCTATTTCCTAGCATTTTAGTTAATAGAATTATTTGTTTCCTTAAAAACATTACCGTATTTTTTCCATCAATAATAATATTATTATATCAATAATATTATTACAACATCTAATATTGTTAATGCACCTTTTCCTGTGTCAGATTTAAAGGTTAATTGCATTTTATTACCACATATTTTCTGTAGCTCCTCAGACCTCAAACCATACCATAACAATAATAATAGTTGCCTCTATATATTCTCATTAGAATTCTACCAAATATCTGGCTGGGTAGCTGCCCTCGTCAAGTGGAGCATGTAACCATCAAACTGAAGCATGAATTGGGGATTACAGCTGTAATGAATTTCCAGACCGAATGGGATATTGTACAGAATTCCTCAGGCTGTAACCGCTACCCAGAGCCCATGACTCCAGACACCATGATTAAGCTCTATAAGGAAGAAGGCTTGGTCTACATCTGGATGCCAACCCCAGATATGAGCACTGAAGGTAAGCATCAGAAAAATCTTTCTGGCCTCTTGGTGAAGTGTTTCAGAGAAGCCATTGCTGTCTGTCTGTCTGTCTCTATCTGTCTATCTACCTACCTACCCATCTACCTTTCTGTCTATAATTGAATGACTTAAATATGAATGATAGAAATGGAATAACTATAAGGTTTTAGGTTTAATATGTTTGACATATTTTGATATATTGGCTAAGATTCTCCTTTGATTTGTTTACTTATTAAACATATGTCTATTATGTACCTGATGTATGTGTGGCATTATGCTGGCAGCTGGGAATACCATGGTGAGGAAAAGCAGGCATAGCTCCTGTCCCCATAGAGCTTAGAGTCCTAAAGGGAAGACACACATTAATCAAATAACTACAAATAGAAATTTACAACTATGATGAAATATTTGTTAGAAAGATACCGCTGTGAGAGCATATGCACAGGCAAATCAGATGTAGGAAGAGGGTCAAGGAAGGTTCTCTTAGGTATGTTTGAGCTAAATCGAAGGGTGGGGGGTGGGGGTCAGGTGGGAAGGAGGCTCCTTAGGAAGGGGCAGCTTAGGAAGTCTCTGCTGCAGGAGAACATAGAATGTTCTAAAAGAATGCCAGTATGGCTGCAGGTCAGAGAATAAAGAAAGAGGGCCTTGGAGATTTGGGCCACAATAAGGATTTTAGACTTTATCCTAAAAGCAGCAAGAAGCAGTTGAAAGGGTGGAAGACTGGGAAGTGCCACGATAACTTTTTTTTTCCTTCAGAAGTGCAGTTTGCACCGTGGTGGACAAAAGATGGAGGTGGGCCCCCAGTGGATGTGGGGACACCAGATAGGAGGTTACTGAGATAGTTGAAGTGAGAGATCCTGAGGGATGACACAGTTGGGGGCAGGGTGGCAATGGTGAGGCTGTAGTTATTACACATGTACCAGGCGAGCATGTCTTTGTGAAGAGGGGTTAGGACATGCGTGCTGATGAGAAAATGAGAGACAGAGAAGGCATAGTTTTTATCTAATGGTAAGAGGCGGTAGGACAAGTTCAAAACTAATTACAAGGCAGAGAAGAATGTGATGTGAGGAGCGGGTCACATGCTCCTCATGGGTTAGGGGAGAAGAGCACAGGGAGGCAATAGCAATGGCTTTGACAGGTTGATGCAGAGGGAGGAAGGGCATGCCAGGTGGTTGAAACGGTGTACGTAAAGGCCCACGACATGGTGTTTTACAGGAATGCTCTGTAGTTCAGCTTCGTGGTAGAGTTGGGTTCTCTCTGGGAAAGGAATGAGGGGAAGTGAAGCTGAACCAAGTTACACTACTAGTATCAACCAGCTGTCAGCAGGGGGCAGCAGAGGGCTGTGGGAATGGTATTGGTGAAGGGAGTTTGGTGAACTGCTATTCTGGGGGAAAGAAGGAAGGCAGGGCTGCCTCACCAGCAAATGTCTCTAGCCTCAGTCCTCTTCCCCCCAAAGTACATAATGTATCAGACACTCTCCTAAGCAGTTTCATGCCTTAACTCATGTAATTCTGATAAGACTCCAGGCAGATGTAGGTTTCTCCATTTTGCAGAGGAAGAGACAGGTACAAAAATGTTAAGTAATGTAGCCAAGGTCATAGGGAAAGACACACAGCCCAGTTTTTAACCCAAGCAGTCACACTCAGATCATTGCTGCAGGCACAGTGCTACGGTGCTTCTCCCTGCAAGCTCACGTGGACTCGTCGTGTGCATTCTGCAGACCACCCCACTCTCAGTCCCTGGTGCTTGTGATGACCTGAGTTAGAAGAAGTCCATTTGCCAGGGAAGTAGCTTGTCTCCCCAGGGTCAATAGTCCAAGATGTAGGTAGGGACAGAAGACCTCGAGGATCGTCGGGAACCTGGATGTCGCCTGCCTTGGCTCTTTATGAATCTCAGGTTGTTCTCATGGCTGGGCTGGACTGAACCATCACTAGGGATGAGGTGTAACTTTTCTTCCTGAAGGAGGAGATAGATTGGTTACTCTTCTTGGTAATGCTGATCCAAAGAAATTGCATCGAGCCATTAGAGCTCCATTGTTTTTCAAAGAAACAAAATCACTTTGCTTGTAGATAAGATCGTGGGTAAGCCCACTATAGTTGTGTTAAAATCTTTTGGGGGGTCACCTAGTCACCAGGCCCCCATCCCTGCCACAACAGTGGAGCACCTTCCACCCCAGGGGGATTAGACAGACACCAATGACAGCAGAATGAAGTAGTAGCTGTGTGATATCGAGCAGGCTAGTTCCTGCATTTGGAAAATGAGGTAATAATTTCTGCCTTACAAGATGATAACAATAGAATAAGATGATTGATATCAAAGTGCTTTGTGTCTCTGGTTTCAAAACAGAGAAGATTGCTAGGACCACGTGCTTGTAGCTTCCAGAGAGCGTTCTGATTCTTCTTTGATTCTGATTTCATAGCATCGTTACCCATTGAGAGTGTAACGTGAGACAAGCTTGGAGTAGTTGAACTGCATCCCATTCCATCCCAGGCACTGATTACCCGAGGGCCCTGGTGACTAACAGGTATTTGCTCAATAGTTCAGGGTGTACAGAAGCCTGAGGGAAAACTCCATCCCCAAAGGCCCACTCTAGTTGTGTTAAAATCTTTTAGGGGGTAACAGGGTCCCCAAGTCCCCATCCTCACCGCAAAAGGGGAATACCTTCTACACTGAGGCAGTTTGGCAACACCAAGAACAGCGAATGAAAGCTCCCACTTGGCAAAGGCCAAACTCTGATGGCTAAATGAAGGCTTTCTTTGGCTCAGCATAACTGGGGGAGTAATCAAAGGGTTAATTCCTGAGTCACCGGGGACGTTTGGACCAATAGGTTAATCTGTGCGGCTCACAATATTAGCACAATGAACATATAGATTAATTTAGCTGAATATTTTTAGAACTCTAAAGAAAAATCCATCTGGATGTGTTTTGAGCTGTAGCATAATGCTGTCAGATAAAGTCTGAGAAAGAAGACAGTTTGTTAGGCCTGACTGTCACCACTGGTTGTCAACAGACCTGTTACAATCAATTGTACTATCGATCCTTACTCTTGTACATTTTGTCATATGCAGAGGAGTTAGTTAGGATTTTTCTTTTCTTTTTTTTTAAACAATTTGGTTTGTGTCGTTCACCTGAGACATGAAAAGCTCCCAAATCTAGCTGTCACCTGAAAAAAAACCCACCCAAATCTGTTCATTAAAATTCAGTTTTCTTTCACATAGGAAGTACCCCGATTGTGTTTTGACCTCTGTCAGTGCAGTGCTGGTGATAACAAATGGTGTGCCTTTGCCTCCCAAACGAGTTAATGTGCTTCCCAGAGTCCCCAGCTACCCCTTTGTGGTGACAGTCTGAGTTCTGTGTAACTCCACCCAGTGTGTGCAGGCCTGCCAGGAGGCAGACATTGACCTTGGGGCCACAACACCTTGGGCTCGGGCCTTGTTGCCACCATGTAGCTGTGTGATATCAAGCAGGCTAGCTCCTGCATTTGGAAAATGGGGTAATTATTTCTGCCTTATAGGTTTATAACAATATAATAAGATGATTGATATGAAAGTGCTTTGAAAATTGCAAAGTTGGGACTATATTTTTAGTCCCAAGTTCTTAAGTTTCTACCAGAGGATGTACTAGATAGTATGGGCCTTATCTATATTATACTGCAAAGGTGAAAAAGGAGATATGCTCAAATGAAATAATAATATATTCTGTCATAAATCTGCCTGGAGTAAAAAAGGAAGGGTGTATGTGTGTATGTGTGTGTGTGTTGGAAAGGCTGAAGGTTGTTCCAGAAATAATTTCTTTCAAGGTCAACCTTAGGTAAAGGGCATCTTCAGGGCCTTTTCCACTCCTTTGCCTGGTTTCAGGCCCTTGTCCTCATTCTCCCAACCTTTGTTTGCTCGATGCATGCTTTCAAGAAGCTTTTTAATCATTCCAGGGTTGGATTAGCCTGGAGGAGGTGTGGACCACAAGTTAGATTAGAGGGATCTGGTAGTGTCTCAGATCTAATCAGTATCATTGGATTTTTGTTTCATTTTATTTTTTATTCATGCACTTAATGAATGCTTCTTGAGCATCTACTGAAAGCCAAGGCCTGTTTTAAATTCCAGAGTAAGAATCACAGACAGTTAAATGTTTTGTTAGACCTGCACAGGGTTTAAAATTTTCAACTTAGTTGTCAACAGTTAAAGTTTGGAATACTTGATATAAAAAATCTGGATTTCTGTCTTGCCTTTAGGTATTATCATTTTTATGCATGGAAACTTTTTATCTAATTAACTTCTGTATGGAGCCTAAATATATGAAACATGAAAAATTAGAGGCTCTTGTTGACACTGGTTTATTGTGCAAGCTCTGATTCTGGGCACCCTCTTATTCCTTGGTGAGTTATGCATTAGCTTGGGCTCCCTAGAATGGGTTTTGTAGCAGAGGCATATGGCCCACTGGGCACAGAGAGCTCCTGTAGGGCACAAGGCCTAGCCCCCAGCGAGGATGTTGCTCTCACCTGGGTTAAGAGCAACAGTGTAACTGAGTAGGTTTGGGGTGGAGGTGGGAAGAGACTGAGAATTCAGACTGACAGTATGGGGGCCAGCAAGTACCACTGACCAGGTAGGTTAGGGAAGGGCAGTAGGATAGTGGTTAAGACCAGAGGCTCTGGAGTTGTGCTGGCTGGGTTTGAATGGCCACGAGGAATAACCTTGGGCAAATCTCCTTGTCTCAGTTCCCTCAGGTATAAACTGAGGATAATAATAGCACCAATCTCATAGTTGTTAAAAGGTGATTGTAAGTGAACTGTTGCATGCACAGTGCTTAGAACAGCACTCGTCAGGTAGAAAGGGCTCAGTAGATGTTAGCTGTCATCAATCAAAGCAGAGTGATTTGTAGTCCCTAGAAGTCAAAATAAGTGAGAGCCCCAGTGGAGGCCAGGCCGAGACAGGTGTACATCCTGGACCAGGTCCTTGTCTGGTGTCCTTTCTTCTTATTTAGTTTTTTGTTATGTTATTGAAATAGTTGTTTGATAATTCTTAAGTGAGGTGGCTAAGTGATTCTAGGAGAAGACCACTGCAGGGTGAAACCAGCAAATTAAGCTGGGGGCCTTCTGGAGCTTCCCAATGGCAACTGCCTTCCAGAACTATACATTTGAGGTCACAGAATTCCAAATTCACACATACCCCTTTTCAACTTCTAAGCTGTATGCATGCCTCTTGAAGAAACTTTTATGGGTAAAGGGGAAAGGGAGAGATATTGCATCATTTGGGCCATTTGATGCAGACCCTTCCTCAGGGATTCTCTGGCCGAGAGCAGGTTGGGGGAAGGGAGCCTGATGGTCCATGTGAACCCTGGCTTGGGCAGATTGGTGACACCGATGCTGTGTAAGCTGAGTGCAGGGGCTGGCGCTGACTCCAGAAGCTCCCACAGCATATGGCTACTGTGGTCTGTTTGGACACTGGGCATTTAATGAAAACGCATGTTAATAATACTTCTCAAGGATTTTTTTTTTTATTAAAAAATTTTTTTAATCTATTTATTTTTGAGAGAGAGAGAAAGAAAGAGAGGGAGAGAGAGGGGTAGTGTGAGCAGGGGAGGGGCAGATATAGAGGGAGACACCGAATCCAAAGCAGGCTCTAGGCTGTGAGCTGTCAGCACAGAGCCTGATGTGGGGCTCGAACTCACAAACTGAGAGTTCATGACCTGAGCCAAAGTCGGACACTTAACTGACTGAGCCACCCAGGTGCCCCTAGTCAGTAACCTTATAATAATGTTGTGTGGTGATGGATGGTAACTACACCTGTTGTGCTGAGCATAGCATGTAGTATAGATAGAATTGCCCAATCACTGTGTTGTACACCTGAAACTAACATTGTGTGTCAACTGTATTTCCAGAAAATAAATGTGTTTCCTGCTCATCTCTTGGCAAAGTACATGGTAGCTAGAGAGGCAGCTGTAACAGGGAACTTGTCACATGATGCCAGCTGTGGCAGGAGCAGGAATCCCAGCTTCCCAGTTTGATGTATGGCCATTCCCTTCACAGCCAGTACTGGGCTACACTCTAACACCTCTTCAGCAGAACAAAAGCCTTGCACATGGGCAGTCTTCACTCTTATTGGGAGGGCTGCTCAAACATATTTTGGAAGTTTTGCCTCCTCTTACCTCCCAACTCACGTGGTGAGTCACCTACACAGTACTCTCCCTGAGACATGCAGTGAGACAGCTCTCTGGTCGTATGACATTTTACATCTTTCCATCTCCAGTGATATTTTACTGTCTCTAGGGAAGTGCCACGAGCAACTGCCTGTACAGGCTGCCCACCTAGCTCTAACCTCACAGTACCCTACAGCCTAGGGAGGAAGTGCAAATTGGTTGCAGTTGATGGCTGAGTTTGGACTCTGAAAAATCAAGTGGCACAGAGGAGCTGGTGTGTCTCCACTTCAAATGCCCTCCGAGATCAGGCAGGGAGCATGAACATATGGCAAAGGGCGGTAGGAAGAGATGGAGGCTGAGGAATTGTGAAGTGTGCCCTGGCCAAAAGCATTCCAGTCAAAACTGTCTCTAACCTGCTGTGTGCGACCTGTAGCTTTAGATGCCTTAGTAAGAGATTAATAGAATACCAGCAGCAAAATTAGAATATTGTCTTGGCTTCCATGTAGATGTTTCTGCTCCTGTCTCAGAGCAGGGTGAGCCTGAAGATAAGGTAGACCCACCCCAGACAGAGGGGTAAGTGAGACGGCCTTCACACCATGATGGCGTCTTGTAACATCTATCTGTTCTTCTAAGGTACAGACATCTGATTGCCATGTGTTGTGTTGGGCTCTTAAGGGGCATTTACATTTTAAAAGAGGGCATCTAAAAAGGGAAGTCTAAACTTACTTGTGTGGCTCTCATCTCCTCTCGGCTCCACCCCACCATGGAATTCTAGGTCTCTGTAAAAATCTGCCCTGAAATCATTTGAGGGGAGAGTTTTCCCCACCTTTCCAGTTATCCGGCGGCATAGCAACATGAAGCGCCATTGTGCCCCTGTGTGGTTGAGAACACAGAGTAGCTAGAGCGTGTCAAGTCATGGGCACATAATCCAGATTAAGCAATCTGTATAGTTTCCCTATTTCATTCCCTTTTGAAATAATTTATAGTGACCATCATCCACCCCTCCCCCACAAATCCACTAACCATCTTTGCTCTGAGAACCTGTATGCAAAAGAAACTCTAGGCATCTAGGAGTTTGATGACTTTAGGGGGATCTCTGCCTTATGAGATGAGACAGTCCAGCAGGCCTGAGCAGACCATCGCATATTCTCTCAGTGTGTAAAGGAGAAGACATCTCACTACCCGATCATCAAAATAAGTCCTGAGGTGATAATAGCTATAACCACAGTTGCGCAGCAAAGGAGAAATCGAATCATTTCAATACTCACTGGTTCATGAGGCAACAAATGAATGATCACTTATCGCATGTGTATCAATTAATGTTAGCATCCCATTGGCCAGATGAAAATTAGCATGTGTTGAATGAATAAGATTGACTCCTTTGACGAATATGGATTAATTCTGTGTTTTGTATTTATCCCGAAGATCTGTTTGGATTAAAGAAAGTCCAGGTGAAATCCTCTAAATCTCTGCCCGATCTGTACAAATCATTCTGATAGATGTAAAAATCCATTCTTCTGACCATAGCCAGTGGTTAACTGTTCTTTGAAAGGAAATTTGCACTGATGCAGAAGTCACTCAAGGCAAAAGCAAGGGAAGGTTCAGAGCTGATCCATGGCCTCTGGAGGACTCTTTCCGCTTTTTTATTAGCAGGCTTTGATATTATCTTACCTTCTCCATCAAAACAAAGGAATGGAGCAGCTCTAATGTCCCCACCTCTCTCTCTGCATGGCACTGATTTCACCAGGCGCTGCAGGAGTTGTTATTAGTGGCGATATCGGGGTTCGTTATTCATGTGTATGTGCTGTGCTTTCTCAATCCCAGGCCGAGTACAGATGCTGCCGCAGGCGGTCTGTCTCCTCCACGCACTGCTCGAGAACGGACACATCGTGTACGTGCACTGCAACGCCGGGGTCGGCAGGTCCACCGCGGCCGTGTGCGGCTGGCTCCAGTACGTGTTGGGCTGGAATCTGAGGAAGGTGCAGTACTTCCTCATGGCCAAAAGGCCGGCTGTGTACATTGATGAAGACGCATTGTCCCGGGCAGAAGATGATTTTTTTCAGAAATTTGGGAAGGTTCGTTCTTCCATATATAGTGTGTAGATGGCCCATCTGCCTCCCCACCCTCCCAATGTCCTTAAGAACCGGGTTTCCTAAAGTGATGTCAGCGGAATGACCTAGAAACAAAGATTCCACCAGAACTGAAAAGACTGGTCACCTGGCTTTTCCCACAGCCCTCCCCCTTACTCTGGAGCTGACTTTCTATTATGCTTTGGTTGGACTGCATTTTCTTTGAAATATTTTACAATAGAAGCTATGAGAAAAAGCCACAAGCAATTGGGCCGTGCAGTGTTCTAGCATAAGACAGAAAAGTGATGCGTGAAATTCCTGCTGCCCGCCTGCAGACCAGCCCTTTGCTTTAAAGATGCTGGATTTGTTGTGTGACTTAACAACCACACCTTCTTGCTGCATTGTAATGTTACAGGCAGGGCTGTAGATTTGATCACTTGTGTGTTGATACACACACACACACACACACACACACACACACGCCCATGCATCACTTTCCTGCTCAACTGAATTGAAATGATAAAATGAGAGGTGGTCAGTTGCCAGAGAAGGAAATAGGGGGAGAGGCCTGGCTATGACAGAGGAAGAGCTCACATGACTGAAAAGTGATGGCTTTCTAGACTTCCTCTTGGCATCCTGCTTCACAGTTGTTCAAATTGGTTCCGGGGAATCACCTTCCTTCTCTACCCACAACCCTGTGTGACAACCACAGTAGTTACTGTCTCTCTGCTTGTTGTAATTGAGGCTCGAGGAGCACTGACAGCTTGCCCAAGGTCTCATGGCTAGTCAGGAGCCAGCTGGTGTTTAAGACCCACGTTTAGGTGACTCAGTGCTTTCAACACAACTTGTCATTTCGGCACAAGGTAGTAGATTCTGTTTCTCTCAGAACAAGATCAGTTTTTCTACAGCAGTTTCTACAGTGAGAAATGGAACATCATTTAGTTGCCAAAGAATTTGGGAAAGTGGTTCTGTTTTGTGCAACCTAATTTAAAACGTGGTAGGCTGTCTCCACACCCAAGTGGCCTGAGCCATAGCTCGAGAGAGGAGCTGTCCTACCAAAAGAGCCCAAATCCATGAATAACTGTTGCACAGCTTAGGAGCGATCCTGTTTCAGCCCTCAGTTTAAAACTATACATAGTGACTGTGCCACCAGCATATGAGGCTTTCTACCCTAGGTTCTATAGTAAGTATGAAGATCAACATGACTTTGCAGCACAGAAACAGCCCTGTGTTCAATCAACCGTACCGCAGGATTGAACCATGAATGGTATGCCAGAACAGGGGAAGGAGAAGTGACTTTTATTGGGTGTCTCATATGTGCCAGGTGCTTTGCAATTCTAATTTAACCTTCACAGTACCCTATGAGGGTGGTTCCTTACTTCCCAGATACAGATGAGGAAACGAAGGCTCAGATAATTAAACCAACTGCCCAGCAGCACATGGTGAATAAACAGATGAAATGAAATACAAAGCTCGGTTTGTCTGATTCAATGCCTATGCTTTTTCTATTAAACTACAATGCCTGTTTATTTTTCTGCTGCTTGTTTTCTTCTGTAATTATTTCTTGATAGATATGAGAGACTGTGAATTAGCAAGTATGGGGGACACATGGGGAAGTTCCCCTGGAGTTCAGAGGAGGGAAGGATGTCCTCATTGTGGGACTCGTGGGATGACTTTTAATTTGTCAGAGAAGGCCAGACAGCTCACATTTCTCCTGCAAGTGTACAAAGTTAAATTTATAAGTCAGGACTGAGTACTAGGAAATCTAGCTCCCTTCTAAAAATAACTAGAGATAACTATTGTACCCAAGTAACCCATTTGTAGTCATAAATATGTTGTGTAAAATTTGATCTTAAAAATGGAATATTTGTAACTAATTGTGTGTGTGTGTGTATGTGTGTATATGTGTGTGAGACTTTCTTTAATGCCTAAGAAGTTTGGCTATGTAACCTCCACTATAGAAAGACTCCTATGGATGGATTTTCTCCTTTTTCTTCTGATAGGCAAAATCAGTATAGGGCTATTAAAGAATGTTTTAGAATAACTTCCCTTGTCCTCAATAAATGGATGTCTGATGTATTTCAAAATCACCTGGAATTTTGTTAAATAAAAGCATTAAAAATGACCTCTGATGGGGGCACCTGGGTGGCTCAGTTGGTTAAGTGTCAGATTCTTGATTTCAGCTCCAGTCATGATCTCATGGTTCGTGAGTTTGACCCTAACATCGGGCTCTGTGCTGAGAGTGCAGAGCCTGCTTAGGACTCTCTCTCTCTCTCTCTCTCTCTCTCTCTCTCTCTCTCTCTCTCTCTCTCTCAAAATAATAAGCTTTGACCTCTGATTGTAGGATTAAAATTTTTATTAATTTAATCTGAAATCCAGGAGAAAAAACTGTGCTTCCTTATTTGTAGAAGAAACAGCTGAGCTAAATTGCTTTTTCCTGTCACTCTTATTTTTTCGGTCGCTGATGAAAACTGGCAGTTACAGGACAAAAGGAAGACAAAGGGGAGGGCACCACAAAGAAGTGAGAATGAAAACCTCAAAAGTGTGTCACAGAAAATCAAAGCACAGATTGTGCCATTAGCTGCTTGTCCCTGGCATTAACCAAACTTTCCGGTCACAGATTTCTTAAAGAAAATGAAAATCTCACTCATGGTTAAGGAATGTCCGAATAAGTTGGTTTCTTTAAGCTTGAATCATTGTCCCCTAAATATCTTGTGTGCAATATTAGGAAACATCTAGAAAAAATAAATATTTTTTGACCAACTTAAGGTGTGGGTGAAATAATGATGAAAAAAAATGTGGTTAGGACCTTGGAAACAGAGTAATGAAAGGCAAGCTGTGAAGATGAATTAGAAAGGAGAACTTGCCACACAGGAAAAACACCTAGTTGGTGTGTTCAAAAGTTACAATGGAGAGGATCTTTACAGATGACCTCGTTAATTTCTTTATTTTGCAGAGGAGCAAGCTTTCACTCACTCAGAGACATGAAGCAACAATTCCCCTAGCAAGAGCTTTAATTGAGGGCCAGAGGGAAGGGGAAAGCTGGGAAGACTAATCACAGAATTTATTCAGATTTGCTGAGGGGTCATAGCAGAATTCATGGGCAAGGAAGGACAGGCAGGTGGGGAAGAAATGGTGCAAGGATGAATGGAAATCGGAGTAAGCAGAAGAGAAATGGCTAAAATGAGAAAAAGCAAAGGGCAATGAAATTTCCAGAAGGAATTTCCTTTCACAAAGACAGTCTTGGGGGATTGAGAGGGAAGGTGTGGCAGTAGGAATAGGGTTATGTTTTCAGGAGAGGGGAGCACCCTCCGTATCCACTGACTTCCCCTTGGGACCAGATTTCAGCAGGGAAAAGGGGCAGCTGGAAGCAATATGCAGATCCCAAAGTGGTATATTACCTGTAAGGAAAAAAGAAGATCCCATAGAAGATGCCACTGAGAATAAACAGGACAGTGTGGATTAAGCTGCCTCTCACTTTAATAATAATTACCACAGTAGTAGTAAGGGGAAGAGGAAGGACAACAGTAACAACTTCATTCATTCTAACAATACAAATGGCAATAATAGTAACAGGAAGAAGAAGGATAACAGTAGGAAAAAATTAATGAATTCTAACAATAACAACAGCAATAATAGTAACAGGAAGAGGAGGGACAGTAGTAGCAACTAGTTCGGTCATTCTAACAATAGTAATGGCAAAATTGCTAATGGTAAGAGGCAAGATGATGGTAATAACAACTTTACTCTCTCCTTCTCCAACCCGTTGCTCCAAAGTCTTTCCTAATTCGGTTCATGGAAACATACTTCCTGTTGCTCAGGACTGAACCGGAGCATTCTTAACTCCTCTCTTTCATTCAAATATCACATCCAATCCATCAGGAAAACCTGGCACTTCTCTTGTCAAAGCATCTGAAGCCTAACTACGTTGTACCTCCTCCACTGACCAACTCTAGTCAGAGCCAGTGTGATCTCTAGACTGGACTCCAGAAACAGCACCTTCACTAGTCCGTCTGTTCTCTTCTTCCTCAAATCTACTCTCACCTAGCGGTCAGGGTGATTCCATAAAAATGTATGTCAGGTCATGTCATTCCTATGCTCAAAGCCTCCAGTGACTTGCCATGTCCTTCAGGGTGTAAGCAAGACCCCTTCCAGGACACGTATGCCTATCTGTTACATCTGTGACCTCCTCTCCCACTGCCTCCCAGCTCATTCTGCTATAGCCACATGGGCCTCCTTGCTCTTTGAGTACTCCTGGCTGGCTCCTACCCCAGGGCACTTGCACTTGCTGTTCTGTCTGCCTGGTATGCACTGGCTCAGGCTCTTACCTCCTCCAGGGATGCCTCTCTGTGCCAGCCTATCAACAGCTGCCATGTCCAACCCCAGCCCTCCCTCTCCTCATTCTCTGCTTCATTTCTGCACGTGGAACTTAGTACTGGCCAATACATTACCTAATTTGCTTATTCGTTTTATTGTCTGCATCCTTTCGCTACAGTGTCAACCTCAGAAGGGCCACAGTTTAGATTCTGTTTTGTTTGGTGACACACGTAGCGTGCCTCTATCAGAGCTCGGATTACAGTCCAGTGAGTGCAGGCCAAGAATAGCTAGTAACTATTGAGAACATACATGTTCCATGTACTGTTCTCTATGTTTTACGTGTCTCAGCTTATTTCATCTTCCCAACAATGCTATTAGGTACATATCATTATAACCCCTATTTTGCAGATAAGAAAACTAGAAGCATAGAGAAAACATTAACTTATTGTCAGGAAAGTAAGACAGTTTCACCCCTGGTTTGGGGGAGTAATCTCCTGATGACCTCCCTGTATAAAAACTGGGCACAGTGTGTGTGGCTTTGCTAGGGCAAACTTTAAAAAGTACCACAAATTGGGTGTCTTAAACAGCAGACATTTGCTGTTTTACCGTCTTGGAGGCTTCGGGTCTGAGATCAAGGTATCAGCAGGGCTGGTTCCTTCTGCGGGATGTGAGGGAGGATCTGTGCCTGGCCTCTCTCCGAGTTTGCTGGCAATTCCTTGATTTGTAGAAGCATCACCCTGACCTCTGCCTTCATCTTCACATGGTCTTGTCCTTGGGCATATGTCTGTGTCCAAATTTCCCCTTTTCATAAGGATACAATTCACTTTGGAATAGTGGTCCCCCCTACTCCAGTATGACCTCGTCTTAACTAGTGATATCCAAATAAGATCACATTCTGAGGTATTGGAGGTTAGGACATCAGCATATGAATTTTGGGGGGTGGGGAATATAACTCAAACCATAAAACTACAGAAAACAGCTACCCGAAGTCTATGGAGAGTGAAAAACCCAAGTAGGTTGGAGGAGAGTGTCAATTTGGAAGGAGGGACCTGAACGGCCTGAGTTTTTATTTTTGCAGGTATTAGCCTGATATCAGGCCATATTTGTAGTATTGTGAAGACAGCTAAACGCTGACAGAAAACCTTCTCATTTTTGGTTCAGGGACCCAGACATGAGCAAAATAAATAAGGCTTTCCCAAGTTACAGAGATTAGTTCTGAAAGAAAAAAAATGTGCTTTATTACAGGCCCCTGAGATACCCAAAGAATTTCTAAGAGCTTCTGGGTGAAGTTCTCTCATTCTGAAGAAAGAAAGAACTACAGGAAGAGATGCTCTTTCTTCCTTTGGTGTGTGGATATGTGATCCCAACTAGTGGAACCATGTTCCCACCAGCCCGGGAATAAGCCAACACAAAAGGACAGAGGAGAGAGTCTGATGAAGCTGTAGTCACTAAGTTACCCTTGAAATCTACCCACCTCCTTGGCTTCCTGCTGTGTATGACGGTGTATTTCTTTGTGTTCGAGTTACTTAAAGTTGTGTTTTCTGTTGCTGATCACGGAAGGCATTGTAATTGGTACACTACCAATACATGCATTCTAGTTTTAAAGTAGTATTTATTTTTTGTCATAACTTGTGGCATGAAAACACATTTTGATCCTGATATCATTTGAACAGCTTATGTTTTACATTTGCTTCTATTGGGGACAGTTCCCAAAAGTGGGTTTCAGAGGATAGTTCTTAAAAGGAAGATGGAAACTCTTGAATGATGATCCACAATTCAAATTTCATGGCAGAGAAAAGTAATTTGAGGTGGATTTATTAGACTTCAGGACATGTATATATTTGTGATTTGTAGTTTTTATCCTTTAAACAATGGTTCTTATGTAGCTAGCTGAAAGCCAACTCCAAATGGAAGCTATTGAAAGCTCTCCATTTTTTTGGATAATAAACAAACATGCTCCACAGAATTATACCTTAAGATAGTCTCCAAGCCTTATATGAGACAGGTAATCTTAATATCTAGCCAAGTAGCTAGCAAAAAAATGAAATGGATGGGACTGGCTTGATGTTTATGACTTCTTTTTCCTACCTTTAGACAGAAATTATACTGAGTATAAAGATTAAGAAAGAAGAAGAAAGGGAGGAGGAGGAGGAGGAAGCAAGCAGAGGAAGAAGCAATAAAAACAAGAGACTTTTCACAAATGAAATAATTAGCCCCTGATCATATGATTTGGGTTTTCACATTTAAAAGTAGAACTCTCAAGTAGAAATTTAAATGAGAGAAACTTAAACAATTCATATGACAATGTTTGTGTTTCCACTTGTACACATACATTATAAACTTAGAACAAGTTCTTATCTAATAAAACATATTCAAAAATCTAATAACTCACATTCAAAACATCCTTTGGTTGAATAATTAGCTATTGTTTTCTCATGTAAGATCATTGAGAGTTTGGTAAAAATGTATTTGTATGTTTCATATCATTGGTCTTGTACCAAGAAGCTCTTCTATCACCTTTTAAAGATGTTCTCTTAATCACTTTTATTTGTTTGTTTATTTTTGATTACTTAGCATTAATTTAGTGTGGACATAAAATATGTGGCTAATATACAGTATAGTAGGAGTGGAATAGTTAAAACGTTAAGCATTGGGCTCCTGTACCTAGAGGATATGGTAAGATTTCCAAGAATCTGTCCATGGGGAAAACCTTTAAGCTTAATGTGATCTGGAAGTTATCATTAGACCAAAGGACAGAAACTCAAGAATATTTCCAGACAGCCAAAAGAGTAGTCAGAAAATGTGGGGTCATTCAGATAAAAGACAGGATGAATTCCTGTCCCATAATTGTATCAGGCATTATACCAATATTACTAAAGGAAATAATACTTAGCATTCAGTGAATAGGATGACTGTCATTTAAAACCTGAACTGTAACCAATTAGTATTAAGTGATCTGGCATAGCATCAGAATGATATGGATTATAAAGGAGAAATTCAGAAGAAAATAGACAGTGATAGAATAGAGAGCTGGACCTAGAATAGAACAGAATAAATAATTACATTGTCACACCTATCATGGCTTCCATGAATTCTTAGAGAAAACTCAGAATTCGCTGAGTGCAATTTAGTTTGCATTATATGGTTGTTTTAGTAAAATAAAATATATTTTTATTCAGTAGATATCCTCTTGTTCCCTTCTCAAAGTTAAATGACAAATCCCAAAGTGGATTTATGGTCCAGACAATTTCAGTGAAGATTTTGTACCCTTTGTGGACAAACAAGGTAAGCATCCCCTATTTCTTACAGAATGGTGTTCAAACAAAGCTTATATCTGCCCTGCACCTCACAAGTTCAGGGATGTAAGCCATTTCTGTATATTGTGATTATTGATGTATTTGAGCTTATTCTATTTGCTTAGCTTTTATTTAAAAATTGTTTTTGCCTTTTTTTGTTTTATTTTCTCCTGTCTTGTTTTTATTTTTGACTTTAATGATTTCTTCTCCCTTACAGGGAAAGAACTTTGACATTGACTTATATCCACTGGTCTTTACCGTCCTTCGTGTTGACATTATCATAATTATAATTATTAGATTTTTTTGTTATACTTTCTCATTTCTGTTCTTAGCTTAAAAAATCTGTTAGATATGGCAAAGAAAATGTTTGTGAGGGCATACTCTTCGTTGCCAGACTTAAAATTACCACACCATTCCAGTTTTGTTTTCTTATGTCTCCCAATTTCCATTATAATTGAGAACATTAAGTTCTCTCAAGTCATTGGAAGATGAGCATATAACTTCCATTATAATTGAGAACATTAAGCCCAGTGACTCTCAAGTCATTGGAAGATGAACATATTATTATCCATCTCCCCTCGGGTTCTCTATCTCCTCATTAGCCACAGCTTTCTTTCCTTTGGTTCATCCACCAGCACACTTCCAAAAAAATCATTGTTTCATGCTAAAGTATCTTATCTGCTGGGTAATTCTCCCTACCTTTCTCTTCATTGTGACAGGTCGAATTCTGCCTTCAAATTTTACATTATAATTTCCATTCAGATGTCAGGAGGTAGAGTGTGTTTGCTATTTTAAATCAGAGTTTTCTCAATCATCATCTGTACCAATGACACCCAAATCTCAATCTCAGTTCTAACGCTCTTTCTTGGGGGTCTAGGGCTACCTAGCAATTTTTTTTCTGAACATTTTTATTTGGACATCTCCCAGTAAGTATTCCACGAACTGAAGTTTTGTTTCTTTTGCCAAATCTCCCATTTGCTGTTGTTATTGTTGTTGGATAGATGGTGGCAACACTTTCTCTCCAGTTGCTCAAGTCAGAAAACTAAATGTCATTTTTGCCATCTCCTTTCCATTTACCCCTCTTCTAATCACTCAACAAGTTCTTTCAGTTATATCTCCTACATATCTCTTAAATATGTCCACTCCCAACTGTCAACTCTTAATAATTTATTAAGGGATACTGACATCTTTCTACTGTTATTCTTACCCCTTTCTGGACCATTCTTTACATTGCTGCCAGAGAAACCATTCTAAAACTCAACTATGATACTGTCTCTTCCTTGTTCAACATTTCCCAAGGGCTCCTCATTGTTCTTGGAAAAAGTAAAGCGTTCCTATTGTGATATATAAGGCACTTTATGATCTAGACCATGCCTTTGTCTCTAGTTTCTCTTGTTATTCCTAAATCCCCCAAGAGCACTCTTCAGTGACAGTGAATTACTTAAATGCTCTAAGACCTTTGTACCCTCTGGGTTTTGCACACGCTCTTTCCTCTGCCTGGTGTCCTCTTTCCTCCCAACTATGTGTGGCCAACATCAACTCATCCTTTGGGTCTCCAAGGTGACCCTCTCTGAGATATCTTCAAGACTGTTATGAGACTTCAAGGTTACTCCTCTCAGGCATTTTCATAAGACCCCATGTTTGTTGCTCTTGAAGCACTTAACACCCTGCACTATAACGTCCTTAGGGCTTATAAATAGTCCTTAACAACATAGGCTTTTGCACACTCCCATGTTATGTGAGCCAAATACTTGTTTGGATTCCGTGCCCAGGTATAATTTATATTTTAAGAGAAATGTGAGGAATACATTTCATGAAAACTTTTTAAAGTGTAAGTTAATGATTGCCCATTGCCTCATTATCTTATTTAAAATTTTATTTTCATTTTGCTATATTGTTTTATCCATTATAAAATGTCATATTTAATTCCTTTTGGAGAATGAGAGGTACAAATAAATACACACATAAAATAGTTGTCCTGCAATCTATACATTCAATGTAATCTCCATCAAAATACCAATAGTGGAACACCTGGGTGCCAGCTGGTTAAGTGTCTGACTCTTGACCTCAGCTTAGGTCTTGATCTCAGGGTTGTGAGTTAGAGCCCCATGATGCTCTAAATGGAGCATCTAAGTGGATTTGGTGCCTACTTATAAAAATACTGATAGTATTTTTCACAGAGCTAGAACAAATAACCCTAAGACTATATGGAACCACAAAAGACTCTGAATAGCCAGAGTAATCTTGAGAAGGAATAACAAAGCTGGAGGTATCACAATCCCAGGTATTACAATATATGCAAAGTTGTAGTAATCAAAACAGTATGGTACTGGCACAAAAATAGGCATATAGATCAATGGAACAGTATAAAGACCCCGGAGATGAATCCATGTTTATATGGTCAACTAATCTATGACAAAGGAGGCAAGAATATACAAGTGTGGAAAACAGTCTTTTCAAATAAATAGTGCTATGAAAACTGGATAGCTGTGTGAAAGAAAGAAAGAAATCAAACCACTTTCTAACACTATATGTAATAATAAACTTAAAATGGATTGAAGACCTAAATGTGAGACCTGAACCATAAAACTCCTAAAAGAAAGCATAGGCAGTAATTTTTTTGACATTGGCTATGGCGACATTTTTCTAGAGGTCTCCTCAGACAAGAGAAACAAAAGCAACAATAAACTGTTGGAACTACAACAAAATGAAAAAGTTTTGCACAGCAAAGGAAAGCATCAACAAAATGAAAGGACAACCTATTGAATGGGAGAAGATATTTGCAAATGATATATCTGAAAAGGGTTAATACCACAAATACAACCTATACAACTTACACAACTCAACGCCAAAACCCAACTCGAATAATCCAATTTTAAAAATGGGCAGACGACCTGATGAGACATTCTTCAAAGAAGACATACAGATGGCCAACTGACATATGAAAAGATGCTCAACATCACTAATCATCAGGGAAATACAAATCAAAACCACAATGAGATATTACCTCACACCAATCAGAATGGCTAGAATCAAAATGACAAGAAATAACAAGCATTGGCAGGGATGTGGAGAATAGGGAACACTTGTGCACTGTTGGTGGAAATGTAAATTGGTGCAGCCACTGTGGAAAACAGTATGGTGGTTCCTCAAAAAAATAGAAATACCATATGATTTAGTAATGCCACTACTGGGTTTTTACCCAAAGTAACCAAAAACACGAATTCAAAAAGATATGTGCACCCCTATGTTTATTGTAGCATTATTTACAATTGCCAAGATACAAAAGTGACCTAAGTGTCCACTGATAGATGTATAGATAAAGAAGATGTAATATATATATAGATAGATAGAATATTACTGAACAACAAAAAAGAGTGAGATCTTGCTATTTATGACAACATGGATGGGCTTAGAGGGTATTATGTTAAGTGAAATAAGTCAGAGAAAGACAAATACCATACAATTTCACTTATAAGTGGAATCTAAAAAACAAAAAAAAAATGAACAAAGAAACAGAAAAGACTCATAAATACAGAGAACAAACTGATGGTTGCCAGAAGGGAGGGGGGAATCTCTGAGACTAATATTACACTGTATGTTAATTAACTGGAATGTAAATAAAAACCATTAAAAAAAAGAAGGGAGGGGGAAGGTGGGATGAGTAAAATAAGTGAAGGAGATTAAGAGGTACAAATTTACAGTCATAAACTAAGTCGTGAAAATGGAAGTACAGCAGAGTTAAGATAGTCAATAATGTTGGGGTAATATTGTATGGTGACAGTAACTACACTTCCGTGGTGAGTACCGCATAATGTTTGGAATTGTCAGATCAGTAGGTTGTGCACCTGAAACTAATATAACATTGTATGTCCACTATATTCCAATAATAAATATTTTAAAAAATCAAAGAAACAGAAAAGGAAATAACCAAGAGACAAACACGGTTAACATTTTGCCATATTGTAATTCTTTGTTTCTATCTATAACATATAAATCGTATTTTATAGAAAAATAGTGCCTTGTTGAAGCAGTTGCACTACATGGAGGCTGACATCATGACTACTACTGGTGTGTATATCAAAAAAAGGTGAAATGTCATACATGTGTCAGGGTAAAATTGCAACTTTTGGAAATGAAGGTACTCTAAAAATAGTATACTCCTTTATCCTTCACCTTATGGACACAAATATCAGAGGATTGCCTGAAACCTACAGAATGTCTCCATGTGTATGTGTTAATTTGATTGATACATGCATTGTTATGATAAAGCAAGAATGAACTAGAATTTAGACCATTGTTACAAGTTTCCATTTTCCTTTTTTTCTAACCCAACAATTTGTCTAGTATCTATAATTACTCTTATAACCGGTGGAGTAAATAATCTGTTGTGACCACCTGTTCTTCCTCCATATATTCTGTTGAGCATATAAACAGCTGCAGGCCTCAGAAAGTCATAAATAAAAACTCATGACTAAAAGATCAGGCAAACTTGGTGACCTGTTAAATTTCAGATGTCTGAGTATTCTCTCTTCCAAAGAAAACTGCAGACTTTATCATCAGTGTTATTACATTGTCAGTGTTTATTCACTTTTAAAGTTAGCACCAAGTTGTAATTTTTTTCCTATTTATAGTATATTATTTGCACCAAGAGTAATCAAAATTTGTAACTCATTACTTAAAAAGATTTATGCACACAAAAGTTTTGTCTATTTTTAATATATTAAGCTGATGATTAGAAAATGGATGTGACATTCTTTAGATGATAATGAATCATTACATATATAAACCAGACTGGTAAAGGAACCCTATATAAAGTCACTGGCAAGAAAGGATTAGAGTTGTGTGCAAAGAAAATTTATTATTTAGAAAATTGTTCTGGATATCCATAAGGAATAGCAAATGATATGAAACATGTTTCTTTTGCAAGGTGATTTTTAAATGTCCTAAGTAAATGTCCTAGTTTAGTTTGAAGAATTTGCCAATTTTCTTTCTCCAAGCATTACTTTGACAAAAATATTTGTAGTTGTACAGAATATATCTTACATCTCAGTGGTCTCTTTTCTTTCAGATCAAAAAGAAGGACTTTGTGATCTATTTCATCTTTGATTGTCATTTTTAATGACAGAAATAAAGGATACATAAATGAAATCCACCTTTTAGTCAGGAGTCAATCTTCCAACAGCTCATGGTAGAGATATTATCAATAAGATAATTTGCAAAAAGACAAAAGGGAGAAACCTGGATTAGTAGTAGTTTAAGTAAAAACAATCGAAGGTTGAGCCAGCCATTTGTTTTTTGCTGCTAAAACAGGCTAACAAAATGATGGGCTGATTTATTATACACAAAAATGTACAATCAAGGTCCTGACCACACAAAACACAAAACTTTGCTCTGACCACTAATCAATTAAAGGATTATATTCAGTACTGTCAACATGTTTGAAGTAGGATATTGACATTTACAGATTAGACAGTTTTCCAGAAGGGACTTCTGATGTCTTCAGGAGTACAGATGGAAAAAAGAAGTCCTCGAGATCTTTTTGTATTAGTACTTTTACCTTTTGAACGCTTCCTTGTCTTCTAGGTGTTGTGTGGGACTTCACTCACTTAGCGATCACAGTGACTTTGTTTGGTGGATGTAATTATCAAAATAGATGGAAAGGAGCTTTGGAAGACTCACTTGGAGAAAAGAAGACTATGGAAAGAAATAACACTCTTTAAATGGTGTATAAATAAGGCAATTACCTTGCACTTGCTGCTGCAGAGGGCAGAAGTGAGCTCCAGGGTCAGGAGTTATAGGTGGTAGCTTTTCGCTTCCTTTACAAAAGGACTTTCTAAATAGAATTGGGAGATGGTAAAAAGATTGTTTTGTGAGGTAAAGAGCTTCCCATACTGTATTAGTTTAAACCAGAAGTTGAAACATTTCCCTCCAAAAATATTTTAAAAAGGATTGATTATTGGATGAAAGATTGGATCATATGACTTCTGAGATCCTATTCATGGTTAACAACCAATGCTTCAAATTATTGACTTATGTCAACTTTCAATTTCCTCTTTTTCCTTGAACATTAAACAAATTAACATTTATCGAGGCAACCGAAGGACATGGGAGTGAAGTACAAATGTTCTAAGATGCTCAAAGAGGAAACTGAATACTCATTGGCTCTTGCCACTTCCAAGTGGTGTTGGAGTATATGGGGTAAAAAAAAATGTACTGCCTAAAAAAGTAAGAACATTCTGTAGCTTTGCAGAGGGTTTCACATTATGTGTGTAGGAAATACTGGAAAAACTTGTCTGGGGCCAAATGGAGTGAGCTGAGGGTAGCTTCTCCAATGAGAAGAACTTTAAAGGACAAAGAGGGTCAGAGTCTGCAAGAGAGAATCTTTGCTACAAGAGTCAGCCCCTGAAATCATGTAGCGTTCACCTAACTGGCTTGATTGGGTGTAAGTCATCTTCTCCATGTACTTCCATGTTAGATTTTTATTCAGAATTCTTCATGAAGATTTCACTTTAAAACATGTCTGAAAAAATTTGATCCAGTGTCAGTGAAACAATTTTATATTTGATCATTCTTGGGCCCAATTCTAGCTTATTGGCTGACAGTTCTTGGGCTGTGTTGGATTCAGTATATTGACTGATCAAATCCTGCTTGCCTATCCGTTTATTATTTTAACTTTGAGCCAAGTACAGAGTCAGATCAAATTAATTGACTCAGATCTCTACTCAAGGCAAGTATATTAGACATGCCAGTATTTTACTGGTTACCTAGTCTTCTGGGTAAATACCACCACTGTCCTCTCAGTGGAAGAACTTGATTGCTTTTACTGTTTCATGAAACAAGATGTTTGCTGTGATGATGTCTCAGCCAAGTACCTTACAGAGGAAGATACTTGTGAATATGATCGTATGCTCAAGTAAATAATCTCCTGAGTTGCTTTCTCCCTATTTTCCCTGCTATTTAATTCCTTCCCTTTGACGTAATTTGCTGCCTGTTTGGTTAAGGCAATTAGATATTTGTGTTAATTAGATACTTGTTGTTTATCCTCAAGTGGAGGTACTTAGCTTATGGGGTGAGCTGGCTCTTAGATGCTCATTCTGAGAGTAACTCTTTTTATTTTGCTGTTTGCTCTGTGGCACATGCATATCTATTTCTTCAGCTATGTATGGCTCTCTGAAAATACATCAAACCTTAAATGGGCCCTCAGAGAAGTACTTCTTTTGTACTGTCTGTTGTTTAAAAATGTGTTGATTATGCTCTTTTCTTTTTTTTGTACCTCTGAAAAAAAAAGATGACCAGCCAAGAAAGTGAATTGAACATTTCCTCTCTAATTTAGCAAGATCTTGAACTGCTTATGGGTGATATGCATAAAACAAATATAAGGGGTTAACAAAGATTTTTCACATGAGTAAGTGCAGAAAGGAGAGTCACTTTACAAAAGAAAATTGCATGCAGGGCACATTAATGAAGTAGTTTAATTCTGATACTTTTTCTAGCTTTGGAAGGGGTGTGTGTGTGTGCACGCATGCCTTCCTATATGTGTACATAAAACTCTTTCTGAATCCTGGGTAAGGTCTGCCAAATGTCCAACAGGCCAAGTATCTAGCATTAGTAGTGACAGAGGTTAAGGATGGGACAGAAGCAGCAAAGGTTTATGACAGGAAGTGCTGACCTCACAAGAAAGTAAGAGCTTTGAAGTGCATATGTAGTTTTCCTTTACCTGCTCTTCCTCTTGCTTTATAGTACCCTAACCACTGGACAAGTTGGGATGGAGATCACATGTCGGTCGAAGATTTAAAGACAGTGTTGTGTCTCTCCCTCCCCTCTCCCTCTCTCCCTCCTCACTGTATATCAGAGCAGCTGTGTCAGCCCTTTTCAAGCCACAAACTGGTGTCACACTCACTTCCT
>CM053577.1:19860199-19878020 GCA_028646485.1 Cryptoprocta ferox
CATAAGCTTTCTATAGTTTTCATCGTACAGGTCTTTTACGTCTTTGGTTAGGTTTCTTCCTAGGTATTTTATGGTTTTTTGTGCAATTGTGAATGGGATCAGTTTCTTGATTTCTCTTTCTGTTGCTTCATTATTGGTGTATAAAAATGCAACTGATTTCTGTAAGTTGATTTTGTACCCTGCAACTTTGCTGAATTCATGGATCAGTTCTAGTAGGCTTCTGGGGGAATCAATCGGGTGTCTCACCTGTTTTTTACTCCTGATGGCTAACACCTGTCCCAGGTACTTTTTATTTTTATTTTTTTATTGTTGCTTTTTTTTTTTTTTTTACCTGTCCCAGGTACTTTTTGATTTTGTATCTTGACCAATTTCAATCTCTTCTGGACTCCCTGCCTGCATCTGTTAGGCATGTATCATTGTCCTCCTTGCAGCTGGCATTGTTTTCTTCTCCCATCTCTTAGCCTCCTAACGTTCTTCCAAAAACACCATTTCCTATCTTCCCTCAAAGACTTGTAGTGTGTTGTCACTGATTATGTTGTCCAGAATTCTAAGATCTACAGACTGTACATCACAGCATGTGAGGAACAAGCCTTGAACTTCATTTCCTTAGTTTCTATTCTTTGGTTCGTGGGTCTTAACTCATGTTAGACAAACGTGTACAAAACTCCCATGATGCAGTCATTCCAGCCCAAATGCCAAGCCTTGAAGAAAACAGCCTCATGAGGCTAGAGCAGTGGCTCTTTTAAACCCACTCAGTTGTGTCTCTGCTGTCATTAAACTGTCACTATCATTGCTCTTCCCTGAAACCTTTCTAGATGAACCAGAGGGGACCTGTACTTTGCCTTGTAGAATACAGGATCCCCAGTGACTTCAATGAATTTCTCAGCTATCATCTTGTTGTTGTTGTTGTTGTTGTTTTTGTTTTTTACTTTCGTCCTGTTTCTGATATCAGCACAGCACATCCATAGGTGATGTTCTTAATTGGATATCACGGAGTTATATATAGGCCACTCTGGTGCAGGCTGTGTGTGCACATGTGAGTTTGCAAATTTTAAGAGGGCTCAATCAATGGATTTATGAACCTAAGTGTCTAGCAAAACATCATGTGCTATATGTATATAATTGACTCTTTGGGATGATGACAAAAGCAATATCAAAATGTCCCTTTGGTAACAGACACAATAGTAGTGGTAACGGTTTAAAACGAATTGGGTTTCCTGACAATTCTGTAATGTAAGTACTATAATTATACTCATTTACTGGTGAGGGAACTGAAGTACAGAGAGGTTACTACCTTCTGTAAAGTCAGACAGCTTGTAAGTGTTAGAGACAGATGAAATCAGGCTGTCTGATACCATAAACCCTGCCCTTCACGACTATGCCATGTTGCCTTATAGCTGATTTTATTTTTCAATCTATATTGAAGGCAATCCAAACTATATTCATGGTTTTTAATATTTAAAATATTAGTAAAAAACTATGAAGCAAATATTTATGTCTTGGCAGAGCTCAAATAGATTCTGGTTAGTAATTTAGAAATGTTTTCCACATGAAATTTTAATGCAATATATAAATATTTAAACATGAAATATTAATATAAAATGTAAATACATGCTTTTAAAAGCATACATTTTTAAAATTTGCACCAGGGTATTGAGGTTATTTTGTCTATATGTACAAAATACAAGTGGGGAAAAAATGATGTCCAAGAAATTAAATAAATTATGCAGTTAAGATAAATGATACATGTGTACTATATACAGACGTTCACGCAGGGCACTGAAATAGCTGGATAGGGATGTAAGAACCGTAAGATAAACAATTGGTTTCTTTTCAGGTGGAGTCAAAATTTTCTGGATTTACTTCTGGATTTGTTTTTCATTTTCTTCTCTTTTTTTTGTTGTTGGAATGAGATTAAATAAGAATTTAGACTGTTGGTAAAGGGATGATCAGTTGGCAGAAATAAATGTCCACAGGTAGTCACGTGGTTCGAGAAATATCCTGGAAAGGATAAAATGCTGTAAGATGAACAGGGAGGATTATACAGGGCTCTTTATCAATACATCCAAAGTGTGATGAGTTTCCTGTGTTTATGTTTATTTTCCCCCAAATTTCTCCCTAACCATGCATATTAAATGTGCCATTTTTTGATGTATCACTTTTTGAGTTATTTCTTCTGACTTTGAAAGCAGATTTTTTTGTTTCTTCTTTTCGGTTTTATGAAGGATAATTGGCACATAATGTTCCATTAATTTCAGGTGTACAATTTATTGATCTGACCATGGTTTTCCTTGACCATGGAGCTTTTTATTTTAATTTTTAATTTTTAAATTTTAATGGACCTAAATGTTTAAAGATAATATAAAAATTTGATGCCAAGGACCCTCCCCCACTTTTTTGTCTCTGGAGAGCAGCATCATAGGGAATGTGTCTTTCCCTGCCTGAAAACATTCTGAGTGTAAGTTTTCTTGAATTATAGCAATGTTGGCCTTCCTCTGAGCCACATATATTCTTTTTGGGGTTTGCAGTCAGCATAATCACACCCCTACTTTTCTCTGTGGTTGAACTTCAAAATGAAGAATTCCTGTATGCCACCCTGTATCAGAGAAGAGAAGAGCTAATGAAACGGACTGAGTTTATGAGGTACATAAGCATCATACATGCAATGTATACAATCACGTCATAGTATAGGGACAGACACCAGGCGTTAGTGATATCAGAGTTAGGGCAAGTGTTTGAGGTGTTCAGACTATGTTTTTTTATGTTTCTATAGATGATGAGGAATTGGAAAAAAATCCTTTGTATACTCAAATGCTAAACCAAGGGGTATTTTACTTACCAAGTAAAGTATGTGGTTTTAGTTGTAATTGTTGAATAATTATTATTGTCATTGGAAATTCTGAGCAGTCTCTCTCTCTCTCCCTCTTTCTCTCTCTCTCTCTCTCTTTCTCTGTCAAAAAAAAAAGTACATGTTGGCAGTTAAAGCCACTTTTTGATTCTCAGGACCAATTTTTCTGTGGTAAATAAACCATAAAATATATAAACTGTCCTGGCAAAATTGTATATTTAATTTTTACTGTCATCTTGCTGTGTCTTTTGGCATGTTACTCTTCTCCATTCCTTCCTTTCCACTCCCTACCCCCAGTGGTGGCAATAAGCCGCGGTAGGAGTGCTAGGAGTGCCTCAATCTGGTTCCCTGGCCTGCCTTCCTCACGTATAGGTCATGTCCCCTCTCTCGCCACGTTATCTGATGTTCCTTCATGCTTGTGACTTACTGTCAAGAGACCTGCTTATTCTGCAAAAATCCCTAAAGGGATCCTAAGTAGTGAAATAGCTGACCCTGTGACAGTCTGTGACCTTTAGCGGCCAGTGGTCCTTATTAGTGCTTTTCAAATGTAGACCTTTTAGCAAACCATCTACATACATATATTTAAGACTCTCATGATTATCTGAAAGGAAAGTTTGGAAGGAGTTGGAGGTAATATGCTTTATTCTATTTTTCCAAAAGGAAGTAATAATATTATTGACTAAGGGATGTATTTTGCAGGAGAATATGAAAAATAAAGCATCTATTCTCATTTACCTATTTTTCTCCGAATTGTTTTCCTTTTCTGTCTTCCTTTGAAAGATCTTAATAAACTATTTGATTTACGAAAACTATTCTCAGGCTCTGGAGCAAATGACACTAAATATTGTGCATTTTTAAAAGTAAATTAGTGTTCTTTAATTATATATTTTGAAGATTTTAATAAAGCTAAATGGGGAAAATTTTTCTTCATGGGAGAAACATTATTTCATGTTGAATAGAATATTTCCAGATAGTTCTCTGCCTGGGCTAGATATTCTAATAGCAGCTTTTTTGTAGAGTCAATATAAAATTTACATTTTTAAGAGCAGGGTGAAGCTAAAACTGAATTATTCAAATATACACAAGTTTTATTCTTTACTAGAAATCAAATTTGTTAAAAGAGAATCATCCTAAATGGTCCAATGTGCCAAACATCTAATGTATTTTTCTTGAGTATGATAGTAAATTCCTAAAGGAAACTTTCAAATCTTTGTATACGGTAATATTATCCAGCAAGCATAATAACATTTCTCAAATTCCCAAGAAGTATAAACTACTGTTTTTTCTAAAATGGTAAGTTTTAAAAAATACACACACATTTTAGAGATTTTTCTGTATGCCCCCAAAGAGCATAAGCTTTTTATGGTTATCCAATTTGGCTTTTGTGAATAAACATTTTATTGTTTATAATTCTGCCAGGTAAAAATGAATCAACAAATTTCCATCCTATATATTTTAATGAAAATTCTCCTCACATGTTTAAATATTCCCTGAAGGCCTGTTTCCCCCTCATTTAAATTACTTAAGATCTTGTTAGTGGTTTGAGATATGAGAATGTATTTGGTATTTAGAATCACATAACTTTTAGCTTTTTTAACTGGAAGGGATCCTAGAAGATCATTTCTAGAATAACTTCTTCAGTCTACAAATAAAAAAAATTGAATCTCAAAGAAGCTACATAATCCATCTGATATATGGCAGATATACTGTTTCCCAGTTCAAGCACAGATCAGTTCAATAAGCATTTATTACTTACTGGCGACTTTTAAACAATTGAGGAATAATGTCAAACGTTTAGGAGCTTATATCTCCTATATCTCCTAGTTTGACATTATTTCTCAAATGTCTAGGAGCTTTTAATCAAGTAGGGTGAGCAGACATGCTAATAGAGAATATCAATAGAATAGGTTAAATATGGTAATAATGACAAGTACAGGAGAAACATATAAAAGAGGAAGAATTGACTCACTGGATAAGTGCTTTTATTTTTCTTCAACATTTATCGGGCACTTACTCAATGTCAAGTGATAAGTACTAGTAAACTAAAATAGACACAGTCCTTGATGTCAGTATTCTTAGTCTTTGATGGTGGTGGGTAGAGAAGTCAGTGAATTCATCACATAAAATGTACAGTAAAAACTAAAATAGTGCCTTGACTGAACTTCTAGTAGGGCACATAACAAAAAAAAAACCTGACTGGGCTAGGGGTTTGCGAAAGGTTTCCCTGATGGTCACCAGGACAACTCACCAGTCGAAGGGAACAGGCTCACTGATTTTACCAGTGAGGTTTTAAAGAAAAAAATTGTGGAAAAATGGAAATAATAAAGTCTTTTCTAGATAGTTTAGTTTGTTGACAGAAATGAAGCCCCTGATTGTACCACTGGGTGGCTTCAGTGGCTGTTTCCTCCGTGCCCAAGTATAGATGCCACAGAGAGTCTTGTGACCACAGGGCATGGATGGTAGCATGAAGACTTCTGTTGCTCTGTCTCTGGACCCAGGATATTTCATTCATTTGGTTAACAAATTTTTTTCTATTAAAATTTGGAAAAGTGGGCAATTTCAGTCTCAACAAGTTAAGTTTGTTTTCTTCTACCCTAGCTTTCCCTCCTCTTGAGTCCGTTGGTTTTGACTCAAGTGGTTCCAAGAATTTATGAGACACATCTAAGAGAATATGGAATTAGGGTATATAATGTGCATTTAATGGCTTATGTTTGTATAGTTTTCATCCACTACTGGGTAAAGTTAAACTATTGATAACCATCCTAATAGGAATGGCTTCCCGAAATACTCTTCTTGCTCACTGTGCTGATTCACCTGGTATTATAACATGAAGATACAAGGCCAGAGGTCATATCATAGTATGAATGTGGCTTCTGGTGGCCAACACCACATATTTGTGGGGAATGGAGGAGAAACAAGATGTGAAAGGTACAGAGTCTTGAAGCTAGTCTGTGGAAAATCCTTCCAATGATCAGAACTGTAATACTGTAAACAGACAACCAGGTTATCATTGATGTCAAACCAAAAGGAAAGTCATCCCTTGTTGGGTGTAACTTGATAATGTCACAAATATACTTATCAGTGCACCAAATTAAATTAAACTAAATGAGGAAAACAGGTAAGGTGAATTCTGAGAGCTGTAGTCAGCATGGGTAAAGTGATATCAAGAAGGCTTTATCACATCCTATGTTAGAGTTCAGTCAGGAGATAGAAATGTCACACAGTAATGGAAACAAAGGAAGTTTAATATAAAGAAGTATTAACTGTAAAAGGGAATTACCTACTAAGGAGTAAAGAAAACATAAGGAAAGGAAGAGTAATAGCAGACATGGGGAGCAGCCCCTCATCTAGGCTGAGGTGGAGCATCCAAGGAAGAAACACATTTGGAAGATCTTATCTTCCTCTAACCTGCCACACCATGAGATTCAGACTTCCCTGGAGACCCTGCAGCCACACCCCACTGGATGGCAGAGACCTTGCAGCAGTGCTGTAAAGACTCTTGTCTTCTGGTGTAGGGAAGCCATCCATGAGAAGATGCCATGCTGAAGAACTCACTGAGAAGCCATCTGCCAGGATATTGCCCTCCAGGGTGCCAGCGTAAGCTGCCCATAGGGTATCCTGTGTTGCATATTGCTGTAGGAGCCAAAAGAGAAGAGCATTACCAGGTACTAGAAGAAAAACCTTTTCCCCCTTCAGTGTCTTTCCAGCACCCTCCACTGACCAAACTTAACATCAAGCCAACTGGCAAGGGAAAACTCTTCTAGTATCACAAACAGGCAATGAAAGGTGGATTTAGAACTGAGAAGCAATAAGCTGATGACCAGAACTCACCCCTAAACAATGATCATTGCCAATAACCTACAAATAAGGTAGATATTGCAAACCCCAGGGAAAAATCTGAAAAATAAGGAAAATCGCTCCTCTTATATGTCTTTTCTACTCTCCATACTCTACTATAACACTGCATTGGTTCTCACACTTCTGGTCATCAAATGTATGCTTCTATCCCCTCCGCCCTCCACCCCAACCAAGCAATTCTGTGACACCTGTTGGGTGTCCTACAATTTAACTCAATTCTGACACTATTGACTTGGAGATACCATGAGATCCTGCAGGTTAAGGGCTCAGTCTCACAAGACTTCCTTCAACTTCAAATGCCAATCCCATGTCCAGGTTGTCACCTGTGCTTCTGACTACCTGGCTATAAATTGGAAATTCATCCAACTAAGTTCTCCTTGGGTTTGATTAATTTGCTAGAGCATCTCACAAAACTCAGAGCAACATATTACTTACTAGATTCCTAGTTTGTTATAAAAAGATTTAACCCAGGAATAGCTGGATGGAAGACATGCATAGGGCAAAACGTGGGAAAGGCACAAGGCTTCCACGTCCTCTGCAGGAGTGCCCCTCCCCCACACCTCCAGGTGTACACCAATCTGAAAGCTCTCCAAACTCTGTCCTTTGGGATTTTTATGGTGGCTTCATTACAAAGACATGATGATTAAATTATTGACCTTTGGTGACTGATTCAACCTCCAGCCCTTCTTCCCTCCCTGGAGCAGGTGGGGTGTGGAAAGTTCCAACCTTTTAATTACATGGTTGGTCGTCTTCACAACCGGTCTTCATACTGTGGGCTTTCCAAAAGTTGTTTCATTAACATAAACTCAGATGTGCTTGAAAGGAGCTTGTTATGTATAACAAAAGAAATTCATTTCACCTTTATCATTCAGGATCGATTTCAGAATTTGTGAAGAAAATTAAATATAACAAAAGGAGCCCCTTTGGCCCTAATATAGGTAATTGCAAGGGTTCTAGGAGCTATGAGCCAGGAACCATGAACAAAAACCTAATATATATTTCTTACTGTAAGTCACAATATGGCAAGCGTATGTTGAGAAGAAAGTGCCCTAAGGGTAAGGGTGGGATTGGGAGATCGGGGAACGGGGTAGCAGGTGGCCAGTGAAGAACCCTTTTATTGTTGCATGTGAGGAATACCAGCTTTCTGTTGTGAGAAATGACAAAATAGGCAGAGATTATAGAAGAGTTTTGTTAGAAACTTCAGTGAATTGAGATATGTCTACACAACCTGCCTTCTTGCTATCAATCTGTTCACTGTAGGTATCAGTATGCAGAGAATAGAGCTGTTGACCTTAAGAAGAAAACAGCCAGTTATTTTGCCAGTGAAATGGATTTATTTGGGAATAGAAGAGGAATTGCAATTTGTGACAAGTAACCTATAGCAAAAGCCATAGGCAGATCCATAGAACAAAGGAGAAGAATGCCCTTGTATAGAGACAGGGGGGATTTGGGAAGGGGTGTTAAAAACAAAAGTGAACTGAAAGTTTGAAGTGTAGTGGCTTTTCATTGGCTGAGTTCTGACAGTCTCTCATTTGCTGGGCTCATTGGGAAACAAGGAGAAAATCTTCCTTCCTCCCGTTGGGGTAGTCAAGTAGGCTTCTTCCTGGTCGGAATGAAGGGTATACATTTTCCTGTTGAGGCTGCAAAGGGCTGTGAGTGGTACCATGTGAGAGTTTCTGGCTTCCAAACTCCATTTTATTTTTATTTTTTATTTAAAAATTTTTTAAAAATGTTTATTTATTTTTGAGAGAGAGAGAGAGAGAGAGAGCATGCACACAAGGGAGGGCAGAGAGAGAGAGGGAGACCCAGAATATGAAGCAGCCTCCAGGCTCTGAGCTGTCGGCCCAGAGCCTGATGTGGGGCTCAAACTCATGAGCTGTGAGATCATGACATGAACTGAAGTCAGACACTTAGACTACACCACCCTTCCTAACTCCATTTTAAATGAGGTTTTCTTTATTTAGTTTCACAGAACTGAAACTGAATTCATTGATTACTGTTAGGTGAAAAACTCCAAGTAGAACAGAGTTTGCCTTGTTCATAGATTGGTAAGGAGAGTAAAACAACATGTATTTTATAAAATGCTACAAAACATGAGAAAATTATGTATAAAGGTATAAAAATCAGGTGTCCTCAAATATGTTTCATGGAACAATAAATATGAAGAGACAATGGTATTACAATGAATATGATAAGATAAAAATGGAAACAAGTTTAAGAATGAAAATAAGGAAAAAACATTTTCTCAGATGATCTGATGGCTAAAAATAGAATAGAATATAGAAACAGAACAATTAAGAGTTTAGCAAGTTGCCAATCGTAAGATCAGCAGATATAATTTGATAGTATTTCTACATTACAGAAATAATAAATTAGAAAATGTAATTTAGAAGGAAAAATATATATGCAATTTCTGAAGAGAATTATAATATTGTATTTTGTTGAAGAAAGTAAAAGGAAACTTGTACAAGTAGAGAGATATACCATGTTTACAGATGACAGAGTTTGCTGTAAATACTTGTTATTGATTAAAAAGAAAGCCTAGAGTGGCCTAGAATGGAGTCTAGACACAAAACACTATGCTCATACATATAAAGCAGAGTCCAATGAGGCTATTAGTGTTTCACTCTTAAATATGTAAGGAAAGCTGAGGATTATCATGTATATAAGAAAATTTCCAATATATAAGATATCAGAACATACAGAAACAGCAGGGAGGAGTTAGGGAGGCAGAGTGGTCTGAGAACCCTGGGCACAACTCTTCCCTCCAACACTGCTAGATCAACATCAAATCATGTAGAACACCTAGGAGATCAATTTGAGGATTAAGAGAACAATCTGCCTAATTAGAGGGAGAGAATGTGGCAGGTAGGAGGGGTGGAGACATGAATTGTGGGAGAGAAAAGCCATGGTGCTGTGGAGGGGAGGGAGCCCTTTTTGTGGAGAGAAGACAGAAAGAGGAGAGAGGGAGAGAGGTTCACACAAAAGAACACTCCCTCAAAACCATTGGCTGGAGAATTGAGAGGAATGGATGATTGCAAGTTTTTGCATACAGTGGCGCCCAAATTCTCAGGTTTTAGAAGTCCTGCCATTCCCTGACAGTGTGGTGTGGGGAGAGAATGTTCCTCTTTCTGGAGTAGGTTTGGAAGAGGGTATATTGCCTCTTCAAGAACAAAAGACCCGGCGGGAGCGTTGAATGGCTATTTAACAGCAGGGGACAGCGGCAAGCGCAGAGGGCAGATAACCTGGTCGCAGCTTTTCGCTGTGCTTCACCATAAACTCTAGGCACTGTGTGCCCCTGTAACTGCTTTTCTGGGACAGAAGGGCCCCAGGCAAAGTGCTGCGAGTCTGTCCTCCAGAGGAAGGGAAAAGGTCGGCGCCTTGCCTGTCCTTCAAGATTTGAAGTTTTGAAGCCTAGCTGCACACCAGAGATAAAACATAGGAGAACTGTGGCTCCAGGTGTGGTGGCAGCCTGGGCACGGAAGCACTGAGGCAGGACTCTGACAGAAGAAACCTGGGACAGAGGAGGGGAAATTGACTGCTTTTCTGTAAGGACTTGCTGAACAGCTGCGGGTGCAAACTACCCTCCCCTGGTGAGGAGATGCCATCTTTTCCCATCCCTGCCCCACCACCCCTGCCTACCAGCACGGTTCAACCTCACGGAGCAACACAGTTCCCCCAGCAGAGGCTGGAGCGCTTACCAAACCCTGCCACACTTCGCCCTGCAGGGGCACCTTTACTAGGGCAGGTCTGACTGTGAGCCAGCAGGGCAGGCCTCTCTACACCCCCCCCCCCAACCCAGGACCAGCACAGGCCCCCCCACATGCACCCAACTCTACTGATCATAGAGTGCTTCAAAGCGTCAGCTTCAGTTCCAGTGGAAATAGGACCAGATTTTCTTTCATATCCCTTTGGAATCAGGCTTACAGTTCTTTTGTTTGTTTGTTTTTTTGTTTCCTATTCTTGTTTTTTGGATCAGCCTTCCTTTTTCTTTTCTTTCTTTCTTTTTCTTTGGAATCAGGCTTATACTTTTTTGTTTGTCTGTTTTCTTTGTTCCTTTTCCTTTTTCTTTTTTTGGATCAGCTTCCCCCCCCCCCCCCCCCGCCCCCTTTTAAGTCAGGCTTATTTTAACAAATCAAAGCACCCCTAGTTAAAGGTCTAAACATTCTGCAAGGCAAGTAAGAAGAAACTCTGCAGAGGACTGACCAGTAGGGAAGAGCAGTGAAAACACAACAGCAGGGTGCACACAGCACACACCAGAAACACTCCTGAAGCACCAGGTCTTGTACAGTATATGACCCCTTCTAATACAGCATTACTTTCAGGAGCAGGAACATAACCAGCTTTCATAACATGCAAAAGATAGAAACCTAGACAAAATGACAAGGTGAAGGAATTCTCCCCAAAAGAAAGATCAAGAGGAAGTCACAGCCAGGGATTTGCTCAAACCAGATATAAGCAACATATCTGAACAAGAATTTATTTTTTATTTTATTATTTTTTTAAATAAAATTTATTGTCAAGTTAGCTAACATACAGTGTATACAGTGTGTTCTTGGTTTCAGGGATAGATTCCCATGATTTATCGTTTACATACAACCCTAGTGCTCATCCCAACAAGTGCCCTCCTAAATGCCCATCACCCATTTTCCCCTCTCCCCCGCCCCTCAGTTTGTTCTCTGTATTTAAGAATTCCTCTTTTTTTTAAAATTTTTAATGTTTATTCATTTTTGAGAGATAGAGACAGAACATGAATGGCAGAGGAGCAGAGAGAGAGAGAGAGAGAGAGAGAGAGAGAGACAGAATCCCAAGTAGGCTCCAGGCTCTGAGCTGTCAGCACAGAGCCTGACATGGGGCTCAAATATGACCATGAGATCATTACCTGAGCTGAAGTTGGATGCTTAACCAACTGAGCCATCCAGGCACCCCTGTATTTAAGAATTTCTTATGGTTTGCCTCCCTCTCTGTTTGAAACTATTTTTCCCACTTTCCTTCTCCCATAGTCTTCTCTTAAGTTTGTGAAGTTCCACATATAAGTGAAAACATAAGATATCCATCTTTCTCTGACAGACTTATTTCAGTTAGCATAATACCCTCCAATTCCATTCACGTTTATCTGAACAAGAATTTATAACAACAGCCTTAAGAATACTAGCTGGACTTGAAAATAGCATAGAAGACACCAGAGAAACCCTTGCTGCAGAGATAAAAGACCTAATTAAAAATGCTATCACTGAGATGCAACAAAACCCAACTGGTTGTAAACACAATGAGGAAGGAAGAAACAGAGGAATGAACAGGTGATATAGAAGGTGAAATTATGGAAAATAATGAAACTGAAAAGAATAGGTAAAGAAAACCATTAGATCACAAATATAGACTTAGGGAATTCAGAGATTCCATAAAGCAGAATAATATCCATATCATAGGAATCCCGGAAGAAGAAAAGCAGGGAAAAGGGGAAGAAGGTTTATTTGAACAAATTATAGCTGAGAACTTCCCTAATCTGGGGAAGGAAACAGGCATTCAAATCCAAGAGTTACAGAGAACTGCCCTTAAAATCAACAAGCAGGTCAACACCAAGACATATCATAGTGATACTTAAAAAATACAAAGATAAAGCAAGAATGCTGAAAGCAGCTATGTACAAAAGGTCCTTAACCTACAAGGGTAGATGCATAGAGTTAGCAGCAGACCTGTCCAAAGAAACTTGGCAGGCCAGAAGTGAGTGGCATGATATATTCAACATGATAAATGGAAAAAAGAAATGCAGCCAAGAATACTCTATATAGCAAGGCTGTCATTCAGAATAGAAGGAGAGATAAAGAGTTTCCAAGACAAGCAAAAACTTAAGGAGTCTGTGAACACAAAATCAGCTCTACAAGAAATATTAAAGATAGGATACTTTGAGCAGGAAAGAGAGACCAAAAGCAACAAAAACAAGGAAGGAACAGAGACAGTATATAGGAACAGCAATTTTACAGGTAATTCAATGGCACTAAATTTATATCAATACTCTGAATGTAAATGGACAAAGTGCTCCAATCAAAAACATAGGCTATCAGAATGGATAAAGAAAAAAACAGGACCCGTTTATGTACTGCTTAAAAAAGCCTAATTTTAGTCCCAAAGACACCTCCAAATTGGAAGTGAAGGGGTGGAGTACCATTTATTATACTAACGGACATGAAAAGAAAATAGCCGTACTTATGTCAGACAAACTATATTTTAAACCAAAGACCGTAATAAGAGATGAAGAAGAGCACTGTATCATAAAAAATGTGTCTATACAATAAGAAGATTTAACAATTGTAAATATTTATGCCCCCAACTTGGAACAGCCAAATATATAAATCAATTAATAAGAAACTTCATGAAACTCATTGATAATAATACAACAATAGTGAGGGACTTTAACACCCCAGTTATAGCAACAGACAGATAATCGAAGCAGAAGATCAAAAAGGAAACAATGACTTTGAGTGACTCACTGGACCAGATGGACATAACATATAATCAGAGCACACATCCAGAATGTGTGAAATACACATTCTTTTCAAGTGTATTGAAACATGGAATGTTCACCAGAAGAGATCACATGCTGGGTCACAAACCAGCCCTCAATCAGTACAAAAAGATTGAGGTCATACTATGTACTATGCATATTTTCAGACCACAACACTATGAAACTTGAAGGCACCCACAGGAAAAATTTGGAAAGTCCTCAAATACATGGAAGTAAAAGGACATCCTACTAAAGAATGAATGGGTTAATCAGGAAATTAAAGAAGAAATAAAAAATACATGAAAGAAAATGAAAATGAAAATATGACAATCCCAAACAATGGAACACAGCAAAGGCAGTCCTATGAGGGAAGTATACAGCAATATAGGCGTTAATCAAGAAAGAAGAAAAGTCTGAAATACACAACCTAACCTTACATCTAAAGGAGTTGGGGAAAAAAACAGCAAATAAGACCTAAAACCAGCAGAAGAAGGGAAATAATAAAGAATAGAGCAGCAACAAATGGTATAGAAAAAAAATCAGTAGAACACATCAGTGAAACAAGGAGCTGGTTCTTTGAAAAAATTAATAAAATTGATAACCCCTCTAGCCAGACTTATCAAAAAGGAAAGATAAAGGACCTAAATAAATAAAATCACAAACGAAAGAGGAGAGATCACAACCAACATCGCAGAAATACAAACAATTGTAAGAGAATACTATGAAAAATTATATGCCAACAAATTAGGTAATCTGGAAGAAATGGATAAATTCCTAGAAACATATAAATTATCAAAACTGAAACAGGAAGAAATAGAAAATTTGAATAGACTCATAACCAGCAAAGAAATTGAATCAGTGATCTCCTAACAAGCCAGGGTCCAGGGCTGGATAGCTTCTTGGGGGGAATTCTACTGAACATTTGAAGAAGAATTAATAACTATTCTTCTGAAACTGTTCCAAAAAATAGAGAGTGAAGGAAAACTTCCAAACTCATTCTATAAGGCCAGTATTACCTTGATTAAAAAACCAGACAAAGACTCCACTCAAAAGGAGAATTACAGGCCAATATCCCTGTGGAGAATGGATGCAAAAATTCTCAACAAGATACCAGCAAATTGAATCCAACAGTACATTAAAAGAATTATTCACCGTGATCAAATGGGATTTATTCCTGTGCTGCAGGGGTGGTTCAATATCTGCAAATCAACCAATGTGATACACCACATTAATAAAAGAAAGGATAAGAACCAAATGATCCTCTCAATAGATGCAGAAAAAACATTTGACAAAATACAGCATCCTTCCTTGATAAAAACCCTTAAGAAAGTAGGGATAGAAGAAACATACCTCAACATCTTAAAGGCCATATACAAAAGACCCACAGCTAATATCCTCAATGGGGAAAAACAGCTTTTCCCCTAAGGTCAGGAACAAGACAGGGATGTACATCCTCACCACTGTTGTTCAACATAGTACTGGAAGTCCTAGCCTCAGCAATCAGACAACAAAAAGAAACAAAAGGCATCCAAATCGGCAAGGAAGAAGTCAAACTTTTACTCTTCACAGATGAAATAATACTCTATGTAGAAAATCCAAAAGACTTCAAAAGTTTGCTAGAACTGATACGTAAATTATGCAAAGTTGCAGAATATAAAATCAACGTACAGAAATCTTTTGCATTTCTACAAACCAATAATGAAGCAACAGAAAGAAAAATCAGGTGATCAATCCCATTTACAATTGCACCAAAACCCATAAGATACCAAGCAATAAACCTAATTAAAGAGGTAAAACATATGTACTCTTAAAACTATAAAACACTTATGAAAGAAATTGAAGAAGACACATAAAAAATGGAAAAACATTCCATCCTCATGGATTGGAAGAACAAATATTGTTAAAATGTCGATACTACCAAAAGCAATCTACACATTCAATGTAATCCCTATCAAAATAACACCATCATTTTTTGCAGAACTAGAACAAACAATTCTAAAATTTGTATGGAACCAGAAAAGACCCTGAATAGCCAAAGTAATGTTGAAAAAGAAAACCAATGCTGGAGGTATCATAATTCTGGACTTCAAGCTGTATTACAAAGCTGTAATCATCAAGACAGTATGGTACTGGCACAAAAACAGACACATAGCTCAATGGAACGGAATAGAGAACCCAGATATGGACCCACAGGTATATTGCCAATTAATCTTTGACAAATTAGGAAAGAATATCCAATGGAAAAAAGTCTCTTCAACAAATGGTGTTGGGAAAATTAAACACTGACATGTAGAGGAATGAAACTGGACTATTTTTTTTACACCATACACCAAAATAAATTCAAATGGATGAAAGACCTAAATGTGAGACAGGAAGCCATCAAAATTCTAGAGACCACAGCAATCTCTTTAACCTCGTGTATAGCAACTTCTTATGAGCCATGTCTCCAGAGGCAAGGAAACAAAAGCAAACATGAACTATTGGGACTTTATCAAGACAAAAAGCTTCTTCACAGTGAAGGAAATAATCAACAAACTGAAAGGCATCCTATGGAATGGGAGAAGATATTTGCAAATGACATTTTAGATAAAGGGCTAGTATCCAAAATCTATAAAGAACTTATCAAATTCAACATCCCCAAAATAAATAATCCAGTTAAGAAATGGGCAGAAGATATGAACAGACATGAACAGACATGTATCCAAAGAAGACATACAAATAGCTAACAGATACATGAAAAACTGTTAAATATCACTCATCATCAAGGAAATACAAATCAAAACCACAATGAGATACCACCTCACACCTTTCAGAATGACTAAAATTATCAACTCAGGAAACAACATATGTTGGTGAGGATGTGGAGAAAGGAGAACTTCTGACACTGTTGTTGGGAATGCAAACTCGTGTGGCCACTCTGGAAAAGAGTATGGAGGTTCCTCAAAAAATGAAAAATAGAACTATTCTGTAACCCAGCAATTGCACTCCTAGGTATTTATCCAAAGGATACAGAAATACTGATTCAAAGGAGCACATTCACCCCAATATTTATAGCAGCACTATCAATAATGGTCAAATTATAGAAAGAGCCCAAATGTGATTAAGTGATGAATGGATAAATGCCAGAGTCCAGCTCCAGCAGGTCCAGGGCTCCCTGAAGGATGGGCAGTGTCGGTGAAAGGGGGAGGGAATGAGAGAGCCACAAGTTTCTTTTTGATCACCAGGCAGGCATCTCTGCACTGACCTGAAAGTCAGCTTTATTTATGGTAAAAAATGTATGGGGTATAGCACAGAAGTGGCATTTGCCTTAGACAATGATTTCTGATGACAAATTGCTTTGGTATGTAAAAATTTCCCAGAACATAGATTGGTAGAAGACTCATGTATAATCTTTATCAATAGTGATTGATGTAGGTGACTTAGATGCTTATCATATGGGGAAGGAAGGTATCTTCAGCATTTAAATACAAGGCAATGTTTTTAGCATAGTAAAGGCAAAAGTTAGTTCTTTGTGAGCAGGGGTCAATAGCTTGTTTGCTTAAGGGGAAGTATAAGAAAAACAGGATTCTCAGGAAATGCAAATGTTTGCTCCCATAAACACAAAAGAAGAAGTTCCTACAATAAGTTCCTTCACAAGGTGCAATCTGCATGTTTTAGAATAAGGGGATGAGTCACTCCCGATACCAGTCAACAAGGTGCCTTGGGAGTCGGTGCTCAAGCAAAGCAAAAATAATTGAATGAGGGTGGATATCAGTCACCATCTGATGGCAAGAGGCCTTGCAAACTTGCCTTACTTCACAAGGAGTTTTCTCAACTTAATGAGTTCAGAAAATGGCTTCCAACAGATAAAGAAGAAACGGTATACACATACAATGGAATATTACTCAGCCATAAAAAAGAATGAAATTTTGCCATTTTCATCAACGTGGATGGAAGTAGAATGTATTATGCTAAGCAAAATAAGTCAATCAGAGGAAGATAAATATCATATGATTTCACTCGTGGAATTTTTTAAGAAACAAAAGAGATGAACATTGGGGAAGGAAAGGAAAAACAAAATAAGATGAAAATAGAAAGGGAGGTAAACCATAAGAGAATCTTAAATACAAAGAACAAACTGAGGGTTGATGGAGTAGAGGTAGGTGAGGAGATGGGCTAAATGGATGATGGGCATTAAGGAGGGCACTTGTTATGATGAGCAATGGGTGTTTTATGTAAGGGAGGAATCACTAAATTCTACTTCTAAAACCAATACTATATTATATGTTAACTAACTTGAATATAAATAAAATCTTGGATGGAAAAAATTTTTTAAAACAATCAGAAACAGATAGAGAATATACAGAAAACAAATGAAAATTTCAAAGAAATTATAACATATTTTTATTTTTCATTTTTTTTAACTTTATAGTTTATTGTCAGGTTGGTTTCCATATAACACCCAGTGCTCTTCCCCACAAGTGACCTCCACCGTAACCATCACCCCCTTTACATTTCCCCCTTCCCCTTCTGCCCTCAGTTTGTTTTCAGGATTCAAGAGTCTCTCATGTTTTGTCTCCCTCCCTCTCCCTAACTCTTTTTCCTCCTTCCCCTCCCCATGGTCCTCTGTT
>CM053577.1:19878520-20112649 GCA_028646485.1 Cryptoprocta ferox
AAAAAAAAAGAATTAAACAGAAAAATAGAGTTATTGAGAAATAAAGATATGATAAATGAAATTAAGAATTCAATAATGAGTTTGAAAGGGAAAAGGAAAAGAAATTTTCCACTAAGTAGAAAATCATAAAAAAATAACAATAAGACAGGAAAGATAAGAAAATTATAGAATTATCTCCAGATGTATAGCATCTAATAGTAGAAATTTCATTGAAAGAGCATGGATAACACATTGGGGAGGAAATTATCAAAGGCATAATAAAAGAAATTATCCAAAAGGGAGGGATGCAAAAAAGTTTGCTGAATATTCAGGACACACATAATTAGAGATATTATCATCTCTCTCATCATGATATTTTAGAATACCAGAAGACTCCAAAAGTTACCAAAATTTGAAAATAAACAGGTCAGGTATAAAGGATCTGAGTGGCTCAAAATATTGAATTCTATGCCTAGCCAAACTATCAATCAATATAAGTGCAGAATAAGATATTATCAGACACATTAAGTCTTTAAAAATTTCCCGCTCAGTCGGTTAAGCGTCCGACTTCAGCTCAGGTCACGATCTTGCAGTCCATGAGCTCGAGCCCCGCATCGGGTTCTGTGCTGACAGCTCAGAGCCTGGAACCTGCTTCAGATTCTGTGTCTCCCTCTCTCCCTGCCCGTCACCTGCTCATGCTCTGTGTCTCAAAAATGAATAAATGTTAAAAAAAAATTTTAAAAATTTCCCATGCAGCACTTCTTCAGAACCTAATGAAGACTGTTTTCCTATCAAAGCAAGTACATAAACCAAGAATGAGGAAGACCTAAGATCCAACAAACAGGATACAGCATAGAGGAAAGTAAAGAGGAATCCCAGGATGACAACTCTGTTGAAGGCTTAGATTCCGGTCCAAATGACAGCCAGAAGGTAAGTGAGTTCCAAGGGGAATGGAGGTATTTCTGGTTCAAAAGTGGAACCAAAAACTTATCAGTTTGACAGTGTAGAAAATTACATTGAGCAGTGTTTTTATAAAATTGTGGAGGATGTAGAAGGCATCCATAGATTTAAAGAAATCAAAGCAAATGAAATAAAATAGAGATATTATGTAATTCCAGGAAGGACCAGAAGAAGCACTAGAAAAGGAATTAAGTCATAATATACTCAAGAGTAAAAAATATCTACATAGTTATAATAAAAAATATTCAGTATATATACTATAAAACTTGTGGTATAACAGTATCGGGAAAATGGGAAGAGAGTAAGAGGAAATCTAAGAGATTTTCATCTAACAGAATAATTAGTAGGGAGTCTAACATAGTTGACAATATGCATTAGATGTCTATTACTTAGCGACCTGGAGAAAATCCCAAAATAATAGTGAAAGCAATAGAAAGTGATTGTTTTATGGTAGTGGGAGTAGGGATGGGGATGTGGAGAATTTGTTGTCTATGCTGCTTGAGGCACATGTTGTACTGTTTCCAAATAGGGTCATTATTGGCGTTTGGGGTGCCAGTGCTTTTTTCTGTGGGGCATCCTACATATTGTACGACATTTGGCAAACCTAATCTTTGAGTATATAATGCCAGTAGCCCCTCCTGGTATTTGTGACAAATCTAATATTCCTACACTCTTCCTAAAGCTCTCTGAAGGATAAGTGTACTTTGCATCTGAGAGCCTTGATAAAGAGAAAAACTAATTCTAGAAATAAAATAGAACATGTAGGATGTAGAGAAAGATATACTCAAGAAAATCTATAAGAAACTTGAAAAAAGAACAAAAAACAAAAAAAAATTAAGAAAAAATTGTTAACACTTAAACAGAAATGAATGAATTAGAAGAAAAAAGTAGGCTTGATACATATAAGACCTGCCTCTGTGAAAAGATCAAAAGACTTAAGAAACCAGTCAATGTTAATCAAGAAAAAAAGTTGGGAAAGTGCAAATATATTAGATGGGGAAAAAAGTGGAATAACTATAGATTAAGATAATAATTTTTTAAAAATGGGAATACGGGGCACCTGGGTGGCTCAGTTGGTTAAGCATCTGACTTTGGCTCAGGTCATGATCTCACAGTTTGTGAGTTTGAGCCCCATGTCTGGCTCTGTGGTGACAGCTAAGAGCCTGGAATCTGCTTTGGATTCTCTATCCCCTCTACCCCCCCTGCCCTTCCCCCACCTGCACTCTCTCTCTCACAAAAATAAATAAATAAACATTAAAAAAAATGGGAATACAATAGCATATCATATAAACATATTTTAAAATTTTAATAAAACATTATTTTCCTAGCACAATAACATAGGAATATGTTATTCAAAATGTACCTTCACAAAACCAAACATACACATTTAGAAAAATACACTCACAGCCTATATTATATAGAAGTTCTACAAGTTCTATGAACCTTCAAGGAATGAATATTTCTACATCACTGGAACTATTTTATAAAAAGAATTGAAATTTTTCCATGTAACAATAATACGAAAATGGAAGGTGTGAGCATACACATGCAGATCCTGCAGGCCAATTTAATTTTATTTGCAAATACAGAGTCAAATTCTAAGTAAAGTATTGGCAAATTTTATTCAGCAATATAAAAAAAAAAGAATAAATTACACATTTTATAATGACCAACCATGTTTTATCAGGAAATCCAAAGGATAAAAATTATTTGTTAATCCCAATAAATAGTAATAAATGCGTTTGATGAATCACAATATACATTATTGATATGTTGTTTTAGAACACTAGGAGTAGCAGGACACTTCCTTGACTTTTATTTTTTTAAGTAGGCTCCACACCCAACATGGAGCCCAATGTGGGGCTTCAACTCAAGGCCCTGAGACCAAGACCTGAGCTGAGATCAAGACCTGAGCTTAACTGACTGAGACACCGTGGCACCCAAAATGAATATTATTAGTTATTTGGAACAGTTACGTTTCCAGTGTTGTTGTTTTGGGCTAACATTTTGTTGTTAATGCCCAGTTTTATTGCACTGTGTTCTGAGAGGCCAGATCCCACTAACCAGCATCATTATTCACCAGTGGGCTTTTCCATTAAAATCGAGATGCAGGTAGGGATGCAGATGATTGTTATTATTGCACACTGTTCTGGACATGATACACAAGGAGCTAAAGATTAAAAAAAAAGAGGGAAAGGGAGGTATAAAACCTTGTGTCAGGAAGCATAAGAATCATTGTTATTTGCAATAATATAACTGACTACTTAAAAAAATTATCTGGAAGTGAATGAGTTGAAAGGTGGCTAGTTTCAAAATCCATATGCAAAAAAACAATAGCTTTGCCCTGTACCTAGAATATTGAGTGGCTAATAAACAAAATTTGAATATTTTTGTTATTTTAAAAAGCAACAAAAATGTGAAATAAAAAACCTATCATACACTTGTTACATCTCTGTGTATTGGAACAGATGAGACAATCTGTGGAAACAGTGTGTATTTAAAGCTCTTGGTTCTCTCTAAATTGCAATTCAGTTTAAACCAAATCAATATAGGGGTGTCTGGCTGGCTAAGTCAGAAGAGCATGCGACTCTTGATCTTGGGATTGTAAATTCGAGCCCCACACTGGGGTAGAGATTACTGAAACAAATAAACTTGAAAAAAGAAAACTGGCATATTTCTAATGATATTTAAAAAACTTCAATATGAAACTTTTTTTCTGAGAACATACTAATTTTACATTTAATCTAAAAGAATAAAATATTAAAGTTAAAAGGCAATATGCAGTTTCCATAACTAAAGCCTGATGGTTCTGATATCAGAGAAGATACGCATATCAAAAGAATGAAACTAAATGCAAAAAAGACCCATAACGGCATCTGAGAAATACAGTCAGTTAACTGTCTGGCTCTTGATTTTGGCTCAGGTCGTGATCTCATGGTTCCTGGTATCAAGCCTGTGTTGAGCTCTGGGCTGACAGTGCAGAGCCTCCTTGATATTCTCTCTCCCTCTCCCTCTGTTTCTCCCCTGATTGTGCACACACGTGCACTCTCTCTCTCGCGCTCAAAATAAATAAATAGACATTAAAAAACCCCAAGTTTATAATTGAGTAACAAATTTTAAAACGTATTATTCCACAGCATACCATGAATTATTTAAATTTTTAATTACATATGTATGTAAAAAAATAACGTCCTATGGGTAAAACACCAAAAATAAAGCTAAAAGGCACGTGACAAACCAGTAAAAATCAGTTACAAAATGTGAAAGATTATTAAATCTTTAATATATAAATCAGTACCAAAAAAAGTTGGGGGAAAAACGAATGGAAACAAAACAAAATCACTACAGATAGTATATAAACGGCTCAAGTAGTTTAGATTCTTGTGGTGGAAATAAAAATGAAATTAGCTCTATTGTAGGTAATTTTAAACTATGTATTAAAATTATTCAGGTTGTACACAGTCTCCAATCTAGCAATTCTATTTCTAGGAATTTATCCTAAGGAAATAATAACTGAATAAGTACACAAAATGTATGTTTGAGATGTTGACCCAACTTGGTCATGATGTATAATTCTTTTTGCATATTTTAGGATTCAGTTTGCTAATATTTTGTTAAAGGTTTTTCACATATGTTCATGATCAATGGTGGCCTGTAGTTTTCCTTTCTTGTGATTTTCATCTGGTTTTGGTATTGTGGTGATGCTAGCGTCACAGGTTGAGTTAGTGTTTTCTCTGCTTGTATTTGTTGGAAGAAATTGTGGAGAATTGGTATCAGTTCTTACCTAAATATTTGATAGAATTCACCAGTGAAACTATCTGGGTATGTGCTCTCCTTTTTTGAAGGTTATTAATTATTGACTTAATTCCTTTAACAGGTACATTAGTAGCTACATATTAATAAATATATTCAGAATATCTGTTTATCCGTGTGTGAGCTTTGGTAGTTTATACCTTTTAAGAAATTGGTCCCTGTCATCTAATTTATCAAATTTGTGGGTATAGAGTTACTTTTTGGCATTTCTTTTTTATCCTTTTAAAATCCTTAAGATCAGCAATAAGAATCCATCTTTCCTTTCTTATATTGGTAATTTATGTCCTCCTCCCCACCCCCACCCCCATTATTTTATTCATCTTTTCAAAGAAAAAGCTTTTGGTTTTATTGATTGTCTGTATTGTTTTTCTGTTTTGATTTCATTGATTTCTGCTCCAATTTTTATTATTTTCTTCTGATTGCTTAGGCTTAAATTGTTCTTCTGTCTCTACTTTCCTAAGGGAGAAATTTAGATTATTGATTTTAGATATTTTTCCTTTCTAATATATGCATTTAATGATGCTAAAAATGTCTCTCTAAGCACTGCTTGTGCTGCTTCCACAAATTTTGATAAGTTTTAGATTAAAATAATTTTTTATTTATCTTGAGACTACCACTTTTACCCATGTTTTACTTAGAAGTGAGTTGTTCAATCTCCAAATGTTTGGAGATTTCCAGCTTTCTTTATGTTGTCAATTTCTAGCTTACTTCCATTGTAGTCTGAGAACATACTTTGTGTAATTTCTTTATTTCTTTCTTTTTAAAAATTTTAAAATTTGATAATATATGCTTTATGGCTCAGAATGTGGTCGATCTTGGTGAATGTTCCATGCAATCTTGAGAAAAATGTGTACTCTAGAATGTGTACATCCAATGTTATTGGGTGGAGGATTTTATAAATATCAACTAGAACAAGTTGATTGACAGTGCTTTTCAGATCAACAAAATCTTTACTTTTGATTTTAAGTATGTTGAAGTGGGTTTGTATTTCTCCTTGCAGCTCCATCTGTTTTAGGCTTACATATGTTGATGCTCTGTTATTAGGTACATACAAATTAATGATGGCTATGCCTTCTTGAAGAATTATACTCCTTTATCGCTATGTAGGGTCCCTTTTTATTCCTGATAATTTTCCTTGTTTTGAAGTCCACCATGTCTTTAATATATGTTGGGAGCCACCCTGAACTCACTGGTTGAGTGAAAATTGCTGGTGAGGGTACGGCAAGTTTGCACGGTCTCTTGCCACCAGGCAGCGACCAATATCTACCCTCTTGTAACTATCATTTCTGCTTGGGCACCAAACCTCGGAATGCTTTGCTGATTAGTGTCAGGAGCGGCCTGTCCCCCTGCCCTGTCCCTGAGGCATGATTGTACCTGGTCAGAAAAAAGATGAGTAAACTAGATACACCCTAATGCGACTAAGGCAAGCAACATATAATTTTCCTCCTGGCTGAGCAATTAACTGATAACTCACTACTTTCTAGGCCTGGATGTCGTTGCAAAAGTCACTACTGCGATAAATGTCAAAAATGTATCATTCGTCTTTGGGACTGTGAGAGCAGACATTATGTCTCCTGGGGATCCTGTTTTTCTGGGAACTTTCTCTTAGAGCTATAAACAGCCTAATGACCTTTACTCATAAAAAACAGGCAATGCTGTTTGCCTCATGGTTAAAGGTCACTTTCTTAGGGCTATACCTGAGGTTTTGTATATCCTGGTCTTATGCATCCGATGGAAAAAATGTACGCTTAAAAAATACCTGCCCTTCCCATATGATAGCATGAGTGCCTGTAGCTAAGTTTTTTATGACAATCATTACTACTAGAATTGTAACTTCTGCAGAATCCATGTTCTGGAAAATTGTAAAAATTATCTATGAGAAATCATTTACTAAACACACTCTGCTCTTTCTGCTCCTTGTGCCTTTCACTATAAATAAAGCTAGAGACAGAGCAGAGTTGCCTGCCTGGTGATCAGAAAGAAACTTGAGGCTCTCTCATCTCTCTCGTGCCGACACCGTCCATCCTTCAGGGAACCCTGGACCTGCTGGAGCTGGACTCTGGCAAATATAGCCACTTTAAGTTAGATTGTTATTAGCATGGCCATATTTTTCTCTGTCCCCTTGCTTTAATCTGAGTTTTTATATTTACAGTGAGTTTCTTATAGACAACATATAGCTTATTTGTTTTCATTCACTTTGACAATTCCTTTCTTTTAATTCGTGTATTCAGACCATTCATGTTTAAAGCGATTATTGATATGGCTGGATTAATATCCCTGCTTTGTTACTGTTTCCTATTTGTTGTACTTGTTATTTGTGGTTTCATTCATCATCTTTTTGTGCTTTCACTGTTTCAGTTGGACCATTTTCATGGTCCATTTTATCTCCTCTCTTAGCATATCATTTAGGGTTCTTTTTAAAAACTTTTTTGTGCTTGCCATAGAGCTCGAAATATGCATTTTAATCTAATCTATATCCATCTGTCAATCACACTCTACCACTTCAGGTGAAGTGCATGTACCTCATAACAGAATATTCCCAGTTTCTCCCTCCAATTTCGTAGGAAGTTCATTTCACTTTTCCATATGTTATAATCATCTGATACATTGTTACTATTCTTACATTAAAAAACAAATTATCTTTTAAATCAATTAAAAATAAAAATAAAATATTTTATTTTACCTTAATGTATTCCTAATAGATCTGAATTTCTGACCTGTATTATTTTCCTTCTCCCTAAAGAACGTATTTTAATATTTCTTGCAGGGCACATCTGATGAATTCTCTATTCCTGTTTGTCTGAGAAATTGTTTCTCTTTCACTTTTCAGGGATAATTTTGCTGCCTGCAGAATTCTAGAATGGCACAGTTTTCTTTTGGCACCTTAAATATTTGACAGCACTCTTTTATTTTATTTTATTTTATTTTATTTTTACTTGCATGATGAGAAGTCTGCTGTAATTCTTCTATAGGTAAGATGTTTCCATCCCATCCCCCCAGCTTCTTTTAGTAGTCTGTCTTTGATGTTCTGCAGTTTGAAAATGAAACGCCTCTGTATTTTGACATTTATCCTGTTAGGTGTCTCTGACTTTCTTTAATTTGTGATTTGGTATCTGTCATTAATTTTGGAAAATTCTCAGACATTACTACTTTCAGTATTTATTCCAGAATATTTCCATTCTATGTTTTTCTTATTGTTGTATTCCAAATGTGCACATTTTATGCCTTTTGAATTTACCATAGTTCCTGGATATCCTATTTTCCTTTTCATTTTTTTTCTCCTTTGCATTTCAGTTTGGAAGTTTCTATTCATACACTTTCTGGCTCACTGATTCTTTCCGTAGCTGTGTCCAGTCTACTAATGAGCCCATCAAAAACATAAAACATTCTTCATTTCTTTTACACTGTTTTTAATTTCCAGCATTTAGTTTTGATGCTTAGAGTTTCCACTTCTGTGCAACATTGCCTATTTGTTTTTGCATGTTGTCTGTTTTCTATTAAATCCTTTAACATATTAATCATAGTTATTTTAAATATTCTGATATTCCAACACGTGTGTCATATCTGAGTCTGCTTTTGATGCTTGTTTTGAATCTTTAGACTGTTTTCTTTATTGACTTTTAGTATGCCTTGTATTATTATTTTTTTATTATTTATTTTTATTTTTATTTTTTTAAGCTTGACATAATGTCTTGGATAATAAGAATTGTGGTAAATGGCCACTGGTGTGAGTTTCTATGTTGTTATCTGGATAGGAGACCAGATGTACTTAATGTTTGTTGTAGGTTTCAGTGACTTAAAGTTTCTTCAGTATCCTTCTTGAGGTCTCCTCTTTGTCTTCAGGATTCTCTAAGAACTCCTTCTAAAATAGAGTCTGTTCCTTGCAGCTCTTCAGGCTATCATCTACTGTTCTTATATTGGAGCCCTGTTTTGACATGGTGTGTTGGTGTGAGTGAGAGGAAGTGTTTTATGATCTTAAAATTAAATCTCAGTCTTTTAGTGGGCCCGTGACCTTGGGCTGTGAATTTTACGAGTGTTCAGAGTTTTTTTCCCTCCACTTAGATGAAACAGAAGGGTGAGAAGGTACTGGAATAAGATAAATGCCCTTCCCCCAAGGGAATAAGGCTCTGAGAAAGTCTTTTTCCTTTGTTATAGAGAACATTGTGGGCATATTTCAATATGACCACTCTCCCTTCCAGCCTGGACATGAGGAAATCTCTGTCGGTTCTTGGTTCTAAGTGCAAACCTTGTGAGATTCCTGGGAGTAAAACCCACAGAAATCATACTTTCCCTAAGACTGTGGCCCCCAGGAGTTTATTGTCCTCATTCTAATCCATGTGCAGACTCGAACAATTTGTCAGAATTGCTATTTTTGTGTACCTATAGCGCATGGCTCCTGCAACGTCTGCTCTCAGTAAACCGATGTTGGCTGTGGTTCTCTGGTCTTTCCAGACTCAGCATTCTGGTCTGCCCTATGACCTCAATTCTCTGATGGAGGTCACTGATCTTCAATTTGTTTAGTGTTTTTTCTTATGTTAAGGATGGCAGTGACAATTTCCAAGCTCTTTACATGTCAGAACTGAAACTGGATACTGGGCTTATTTTTCATATGTTTTATTTTGCTTCTGTCTCCTTTCTTTCTTTTTAAAATTTGAATTGTACAGTGACCATGCATTGCATGAATAACTCAGATCTTAGTGGTCTTCTCATCCATTCAAACTGGTCCTCTTCTGGCCTGACATCCATCAGTACCTGAAACTGAGACCCTTTGCTGGTTTTCACGTGAAATCCAATTGCACTTACCATTCATCATCATTCTTCTCTTTTTCCGAATTTTATAGTCTCTACCTGAGATTTATGGAGGCACTGGAAAGGATGACAGTCACACACTGCACATTATACCCCAGACAAAGCCCCATTATACACATCTCTAACAAAGTCCCTCTGTCCTATTGCTGCTTTAGAAATTCTATTTCACTGTCCTCTGAAACCTGCATATCATCCCCAGCAATGGTACTCAGCTTCCACTTCACAAAAAAAAAAAAAAAAAAGTTGGATTCCATAAATGAAGTACCTATTATTTTATGGAGTTAAGCACATTTATAAATGGGAAGTGAGATAATGAAATGCTCTGTCCAGTTGCACCTTAGATTATACTTTCCTCATCAATAGCCATTTCCGGGTAGCTCTAATTCAACTATACTCTTTTACAGTAGTAGACTGCTTTTGTAAACCCCCTCCAGACTGCCTCCATACTCTAGAAACTTGGGTTATTTCTCCAGAACAGCATGGTATCCTATATCCTGATGAACCTGACCCATCCATTTGTCACATACATTGTTCTTGAGTCTTAATCTATTTCTCTCTGATACTAATTTTAAGTTTATAGAGTACAAAACATAAGTCATAGACTATATTTTAGTCATCTTTTAATCTTAAACATTTTGCAGTATTCCTGACATATGGGAAGTGCTCAAAAATAGTTTGGTAACTGAATGGATGACTTATTGGTGATGATTTTTTTTTATCAACAAAGTGGGAATCTTTCTATATGTTTATGATACCAAAGGAAAAACACTTAGAACAATGAGTGCTAATTAATATGATTTTCACTAAACTTTCATACGTTAAAATTTTCCTTAATAATTTGCCCAAATTTGAATCACTTTTGAATTAACTTTGAGATTACTAATGAAACTGGAATAAAGTTTCCTGAAGGGCTTTTCTCAAAAATAACTCAATTATCCAAGTTAAGCATGTTCCACATGAAGAATTTTAATTCTGTTCTCTAAGGAAGTAATTCATGAATTGCATGATTTGTCCATTCTCATTACAAGAATAATCAATAGACCTCTAATGTAAAATTAATTTATTTCCCTAAAGGATTCATAGTTTTTATTAGGTTCTTTCCAATATTAAAGAATGTTAAACTGTGAGATTATATATTTCTTCCCCAGAAGATAAACATGTCAATACTATACACAATGAGGCCTACAAATCCTGTAGTTAGCAATGAAGACACATTATTAAGGCATTGCAGTCATCTATGTAATTCATTATGGTTCATCAGAGAAACTTATCCTGAGGTCTTTGGTGTTCATTGTCTGCAATTGACAAGCATGCTTTTAATACATTTTGCAGCTGAGTGAATGGCAGCTAAATATGTAAGTGGTTTTCCAAACAGACTACTTTCTGATTCGTGCATATATAACTTGAATTTAATTCAGAGCTTTTATTTATGAGATTTCACCAACATAAAATTTTCATTTCCAAACTTCTTGATAAATTGAATTATAGAGAATACAATGGATTTGGTTAAGAAAATGGCATACTCTTCAAAGTTTTAGATATTTTGTTATATTTAACATAACAATTCCTTTTATTTATATTATATTTATTTATAACAATTCCTCATTCCCTTAACCCAAATTCTTGTGTTCTTTGTTTCTCCTCTTGGGTGTAATATAAGACTTGGGTAAAGTGAGAACTATGCTTAGTAATGACAATTAGAATATATGATTTAGGTACTCAATTTGTGTGATATATTGCACAGAATTGCAAATCATTTTTTGTCCCTAGCTTCACCTGCTTGGAAAAAAATGAGTCCCTTCTTTCCCCAACTTGCTGTGCTGAGAGAATTCTTATCTACAGAAGTCAAGGAACAGCTGTTTACTAATGGATCACAGCAGGAGAATAAACACAGCAGTCTGGGCAGAGGATATTTTTCACTCTTGTGCAACTTGTTTCTCAATATTTTGTCCTGTGTTGTGGATTATAAAGTGTGTATGTGAGAGTAAACATCAGGCAATCACTCTTCTTCTCTCTGCATGAGGAATAACACTTTGAGGCATATTAGTAATTCATATATTCTGAGCCATGTGCAATGCAGTTCTTTATTGAATAAAATGAGTACAAAATAGAAACATGGATCGGGTTTACTTTTCTCATTAATCATAAAAACAGCATAGTAAGATGAGAATATTTCTTTCAAATGGGGCATCTCTTATTTGGCTGCTTTTATATTCTGTTATATTATGTTATTACCAACTACCGCATGCTTTCCATAGTTACATGGCTATCATGAGTCTAGGTGAGACATTATGAGAGTGAACCAGAGAAATGATTGGAATTAAGAACATTCCAAGAAGATAAGAGTTTTCAAGTGTTTCAAATACTTGAAAGAGGTCATGTATAAAAGGAAATTAAAAAAAAATCCAACCCAATAGCATTCATTGATTTGGGAATTAGGAGGTTTTGGTAATGTTGCAGTCAGCTTGAGAGCCATACTACAATAGATAAAGGTTAATTATTGATTACTCTTTCAAGAAGATTGGCACTATGGACCATCAGAGTTCATTTGGAGTTTTGTTTTATATATAGTGGGAAGTATGCATTTCTTTGGGCTGGGGCTATGTCTGGAATTATTTCTATTCTGTAAATTTCTAAAGTTTTTTTTTTTCTTTGAAGGTTGGGTTTGGTTGTGAAGGACACTTAGAAATTACTGTTAAATAAATGGGAATGGGGAGCTCCTTTCTACTTGCTGGGTGGGATGCTGCCCAACTCATGGATCTTTGAATAAAGCCAATTAGGTCTTCAAATTTAAAATAAATAAATGAATAGGAAAGATCGTTTTGGGGGGGCACATGATTGTCTCCATGTTATACAAAGATCTAAATAAAGGGATCCATCTTTGAGTGTATCTTGTGTATAACTTACCATATCTCTTTATTTTCAAATATAGTGATAATCACTGTTCTCTTCATCCATATTAATGCTGCTCAGAAAATAGATGCCTGGGCTATAGACTCAATGACATAGAGCAGTGATAATTTCAAAGCATAAACAATTCTGAAGGGATATTTTGGTATTTGACAGCACCCTGCCATTATACTGGTGTGCTGCTTGCTTCTTCCCCGAATGCCAAAGTTTAGCTCAGAAAAATAGTAGGAAGAATAATATCTCTATATTAATTTTTAAAAGACTTAAAATTTTTTTAAAAGAAAGGACTGGGAAGGTGACATAACAGGAAAACAGATTTAGTATCCCACATTAAACCAACAAAACCCTAGACAAAATATATAAAACAGTGATTTTTAAGACACTGCATCAAGCAATAAAAGATGCTGAGTGATGAGAGACAAGTGACTTGAGCCCAGTGACTGCCCCAGCTTATTGCCTACCAAGAATTTCCAGGCTGTGCCCAGGGAGGGGGAATCTAGTTGATCCCCTGAGCAGACTCCCAGAGTTGAGGTGAAGGAACTGAGGGTTTGGGTTGATCAGAGTAGCTAGAGCTTGCAGGACAGAGTCCTGGAGAGGTGAAAGCTAGACAGAGAAAAAAAGGAGAGATTTGAAAGTTCCCAGCACTCACACAGGCCTGGGAATTGTGCCTGTTCCCACCAACCAGTCTGGAAAACCTAATTAATGGAAAATTTTGTAAGTACATAGAAGGGCTTTGCATCACTAGTGAGGCAAATTTAGCCTTAGACTCAAGTGTACTCTGGCCCTGCTTAATATATTTTAAGTATAAGACTAAAAAAAAAAAATCAAACTTTTTCCATGGAACTTAAATGTATGTCAAAATAAAATTAAAAAATGATCATATAGGGGTGCCTGGGTGGCTCAGTCAGTTAAGCATTCAACTCTTGACTTTGGCTCAGGCCATGATCTTCTGGTTCATGGGATCAAGCCCCATGTTGGGTTCTGTGCTGACAGAGTGGAGCCTGCTTGGGATTCTCTCTCTCTCTCTCTCTCTCTCTCTCTCTCAAAATAAATATATAAACATTTTAAAAGACTATATATATTATAGTCATATAGCAGACTTACACTATGTGAAATATTGAAGAAGTCCTTTAGACAGATAATGACACCAAATGAAAATGTGTATCTAACCAGGAATAAAGAGAAATAAAAATAGTAACTACATGGGAAAATTCAGAAGACATTTTTCTTTTCATTTAAAATATATTTGAAAAAAATGACTCTTTAAACAAAAATAATAACAATGTGGTCTAGAGTTTATAATCTAAATCGAATACAAATTTCAAAGACCAAGGTAAGAAAAATGGAAGTATACTATTGTCTTAAGGTTATTATATGTAAAGTGGTATAATATCACTTAAATATGGGGTGTTATAAGTTAGAGATTTCTACTATAAACCTAAAGCAACCACTAAAATAACAATACAGTTACAGCTAAAAAGCCAACAAGATGAAATAAATTGAAAATAAAATTCAAAAGTTAATCCAAAAGACAGAAGAAAAAGAGAGACAAGCGAAACAAATGTGGCAAGTAAAGAAACAAATAGCAGTAGTAAACTTAGCCATAGCAGTAAGCACAATAAATGTAAAGGGTCTAGGTATCCTATTAAAAGGCAAACTTTGTGAGACCCAGTTATAAGCTGTCCAGAAGAAAAGCACTTTACGTGGAAAGACACTACCAAGTAAAAACTTAAAAGATAAATACGTACCATGCTAACACTATCAAAGAAAGCTGAAAGAAAGCTGTAGTGGTTGTATTTTATTAAAATAGACATCAGAGCCAGGATTATTATGAGAGATAAACAATGTCATTTTATAATTATAAAAGGGTAAATTGATTGAGAAGACAGTACAATCCTTAATGTTTGTGGATCTAAAAAATAGAGGTTCAAAATACATTAGGAGAAAGCTGCTGGACTGCAAGAAGAAGCAGACAATCCATAATTATAGTTGGAAATTTCAATCTCTCTCTTGATAATTGATATAAGTAGTCAAAAATCAACAAGGATGTAGAAAACACACTACCAAGTTGAGCTAATTAACATTTATAGATCATTCCACCCAACAATAGAATTCACATTGTTTTTAAGTACACATAAATCATTTGGCAAGGCAGACCACGTTCTGGGTCATAAAAAGAGACTCAATATGTTTTAAAAGATTTAGGTCATGCAAAGTATGTTTTCTGATGACAATGGAATTAAATTAGAAATCAGTAAGTAATCTTTGAGAAATCCCCAAATATTTATAAACTAACACTACACATCTAATAACTTGTGGGTTAAAGAAGAAATCAAAAGAGAAATTTGAAAGCAACTTGAACTCAGTGAAAATCAAATTCAGCATACCAAAATTTGTGGAATGCCTCTACAGTCATAGTTAATGGGAAGTGAATAGCAGTAAATGTCAGTATTAGAAAAGAGGATCTCAAATCAATGATGTCAGCTTCCACTCTAAGAAACTAAAAAAATAAGAGAAAATTAAATCTGAACTACACAGAAGAAAGAAAATAATAGTATTATAGTGGAAATCAAGGAAATAGAAAGTAGAAATATACAGAAAAATCAATTAAACCAAAAATTGTTTCTTAAGAAGGTCAATGAAATTGATACATCTCTAGCCAGAGTGATCAAGGGAAAAAAGAAGGAACAGATGTGCCAGATCAGGAATGAGGGTGGTGACATAATTATAAATTCTACAGATATTAAAAGGATAATAAGAAAATAGTATGATCAACTTAAGTTGACAAATAAAAAGGATGGGTTTCTTAAAAGACACAGACTACCAGAGTTCATATAGGAAATAGATAATCTGAATAGCCCATTATCCATTAACAAAATTTTGTAGTTAGAAATTTTCCCACAAAGCGATTTCAGGGCCAGATGGCTTCACAATTGTTTTCTACAAAAAATGCTTACTATAAAACCACAGTTTTCAAGACTGTCTCGCATTGGCATAGAGAAGGACAGATAAATCAAGGGACTAGTAGTCCAGAAATAGACTAACATATCTATGACCACTGATCTTCAACAATGTACACGGGTGATTCAGGAGAGAAAGTATGGTCTTTGCCACAAATGGTGCTGGAACAGTTGAGTGTCTAGGGGCAAAAAAGCCCCAAAAGAACAATAAAAAATCTTTGATTTAGATCTCACACCATATAAGAAATTAACCCTCAAATAGATAATATGCCAAAGAAATCCTAAACATGTAAAACTCACTAGAAGAAAATATTGGGAAACAATTATTGTGATGTTTGGCTAGACAAAGATTTCCCTTAGACATGACATGAACTGCATGATCCATAAAAAACAAAAAAGAGAAACTGGACTTTATTAAGATTTAAAACTTCTGCTTTTGAAAACACTTTTAAGAGGAAGAAGACAAAAGGGATAGAAAGGGAGAAAATATTTTCAAATGATACATATGATAAAGGACTTCCACCTAGGATACTTAAAGAACTCAACACATAGTAAAAAGCAATTCAATAAAAAAAATGTGCAAGTTTTGAACAGTCATTTCACCAAAGAAGATCTTCTAAAGAGGAGGGCAAATCAACAATGAAAAGATGCTCAACATAATTTACCATGAAGGACATGCAAATTAAAACTATGATAAAATACTGCTATACACCTATCAGAATGGCTAAAATTAAAAAAGTTGACTATACCAAATACTGGAGAGTATGTGGAAGAACTAGAACTTTCATACACTGCTGCTGGGAATATAAATGGTGCACACACTTCAGAAAACAATATGGTGCTGCTTTAAAATTTGAAACCTAACACCTACTATATGATCCAGTCATTCCGCTCCCACATGTTTACCCAAAAGAAATGAAAGCATGTAGTCATACAAAGACTTTTACATGAACATTCATAGCAGTTTTATTTGTAAAAGCTCCAAACTGGAAATAACCCAAATGTCCATTAGCTGGTAAATGAAAGAATGAAATATTGATATAGGCAATGACTCAAAATAATTATTATGCTCAGCAAATGAAACCAGACAAAAAAGTACATAATGTGTGTTTGATTCCATTTATATAAAACTCTAGAAAATGCAAAGAAAAAATAAACAAGTGATTGCCTGAAGATGGGGATCAGAGTAGGAGAGATTATGAGGGAGAATGAGGAAATTTGGGGGGATTATGTATACGTTCACTATCTTGATTGTGGTGATATTTCATGGAGTTTACATGTATCAAAACTTTTCTAACTGTACACTTTAAATATGTGCAGTTTCTGGCAATTATACCTCAATAAAGTTGTTTTTAAGAAAGAGTTGCTTTTAAACAGCCAAATTTGTACATTTGGATATTATATAAATTAGGGTAAACTGATGCTGTGTTGTCTTAATGACAAAATTTCTTGCTCCTGACATCTGACCCCTAAACTCTTTCCTACAAACGTCTCATTAATTGGACTACAAAAGGTGAAGGAAGTATAGTACAGAAGAGAGCAGCCTTCCCCAGAAATCCATAACACCAGGGACTAATTCTTTCCATTCTCCTCGTGGTATTGCTTCTGATGTCTGGAACGGTATTTTTTAAATTTAATTAATTAATCAATCAATTTTTTATTTTTAGAGAGGGTGCGAGCAGGGGAGAGGGGCAGAGGGTGAGAGTGAGGGGGAGAGAGATAAAGAGAGAGAGAGAGAGAGAGAGAAGAGAGAACCCCAAGCAGGCATGGAGTCTGACACAGAAGTTGATGCAGGGCTTGATTCCACAACCCTGGGATTGTTACCTGGGCTGAAATCAAGAGTCGCTTGCTCAACTGACTGAGCCACCCATGTGCTCCTGGAACAGTATTTTTAATCAGCCTGAAGAGACAATCTTCCAGGGAAGGAATTGTGGGGTGGGAGGGAATGGAAAACCGGAGTATATTAAAAATCTTTGGAGGATGGGATGATTGATGTATATAGTTTAAAAACAAAGCAGATCTATGTCCTATTTATGATTTCTTTTTTTGTGTGTGATTTTTAATTTATTTTGATTTTTAAGTAAGTTTAAAGAAGGGCATTGGATTTTTACATTCATGAAAGAGAGGAAGGTTTATAAAGATAGAGAAAAACTATTTTAGGACATTCCTATTACTTTTTATTTGGTGGCTTTTAACTTTTTTGAGAAGTTTGGAGAGTTGTAGACCCTTTCCCCAGGAAAATGGGTCCACACATGTTGTTTTGAGAAGTGCACAGGGACCCACTGAAGCAGACCCCCAAATGCACATGGTTTTCAGGCTCAGAGGCTGTATCTTCAATCATCCTGTTTTCAGATGCCCTCAGGGATGTATCAGGAACTATAGACACAACATGTACTTCTGGAAGTAATTTTAAAAATGAGTCTGATGTAAACATTGAGACGATGAGTTTTTACTGGCCTTGTAGCCTTTGGAGAGGAAGCAGGAGGTAAGCTTTGGCTGAGAATATTAGTTTTATTTCCTGCTAGCTGAGTGATTTGGGGCAAAGAACCTAACTTCTCTGAACCTCACATTTACTCATTTTAAAATATGGGGATAACAATATCTGTCCAGTCTACTTTATAAGAGCTGTTGGAGACTCCAATAAGACATGATTAAAATCTGGCTGTGAAAGTGTAAAAACTATCAAATGTAAGTGATTATTAATCTGCATAAAAAAGACAGGAACTACCTAAGTCAAAGGGGGTGGGGGTTTAGGCAGTGCACTTGAATATATGCTTTGAGTTGGGACAAATGAGACTACTTTGCCTTCTTTTTTAAAAATTTGTTTTAAATTTATTTTTGAGAGACAGAGAGCGAGCGAGCAGGAGAGGGTCAGAGAGAGAGAGGGAGATACAGAATCTGAAGACAGGCTCCAGGCTCTGAGCTAGCTGTCAGCACAGAGCCCGACACGGGGCTTGAACCCATGAACGGTGAAATCATGATCTGAGCCGAAGTCAGATATTTAACCGACTGAGCCACCCAGGCACCCCTACTTTGGCTTCTAAAAATGATCAAGAAGCTATGTGAGATTGTAAGAGTACTATACACATACCATAGATGACAATCAATCCATTTGTTTCCCATAATGCATTTCCCATTGACACTAAGGGTGCATGAGTTTTCTGGTTTCATCAGAAGCTTTCCATAAACTGATGCTTGCTTGATTCTGCCACAGGGTAGTATGCGGGGGGAAGGAGGGTTGGGTTATGAGGTCCCTTGAATGTTCTGTCATGAGTGTTCTGTCCCTTCACTTCATCATAGATTGCCCAGATAGGATAATGGGATGATTCTAGTACCACTAAAGAGTAAAATATATTTGTAAGATTCATGCTGATTAACCAGGTTTTTTAAAAAAATACCTGTCAAGGCTATTATTACAAAAGTGAATGTTGACTATACCAACTTTGCAGGAGTCGGAACAGTCAATGCTAACGTGCCATTTTGCCTTTTCTTTTTCAAAGTGTAAAGCTTTTAAAGAGGTGTAAATTTTCCCAAAAAGCATTTCAGCAACTCATCTATCACTTGGTTTTGAAAACTCCATGCCTATGGCTGCCTCCTCCCCCTTCACTTCCATTGTATTGGCTACGTTGATACCTCCAGTGCAAACTCATTTATAGTCTGGGCATCAGCACACTAGAGCTGCTTGAACACCCCTGGGGGAAGTAATTATTCCATCAGAGGATGCTTATTGTCCTCATCATGCCACTAATTTCTGCATGATTTAAGTGTGCGTTTGCCACTGCCTATTATTTGCCTGGTGCTGACACCACAGGTGCTATTATCAGCCAGGGTCTGGCTGTCTATCTTCTTCCCTGCAGTGTCAGGTTGGCATTCTGACATTTGAAAAGAGAAAGAAGGCATGGAGGAGATTGGAATCTAGTTCCTGGCATGCCCTTAGCAAAGCACTTTGCACTGGATTAGAAGTCATGGATCTGGGCTCCTATTCTTTCCTATTTGGGAGTAAGATGACACACTGGAGTTTTCAGCCTGTTGGAGAAGTCGTATGTCCCTTTCCTGGGTGTTATCTCATCCTTAGTCCCCTGGGATAGTCTGAAATGTGTAACAGGTATATTTATTATAGAGCTAAAATAACAAGTATAATTAGCGTGATCTTAGCGAACATAAAATGACATTAGATATGTGGCAGCCTTCCTTCATGCTGTCAAATTCTTGATCTCTAAATCTGGAGATACAAATACAAAATGCTCCTGGTCGATAAGGATGAAGGGCTGCACAATTTACCACTAGGCTTTCTAACTACCCGGCCTATACTGGGGAAATGTCACCTATTTAGGGCACTGCGCAGAGAAAGGGGGAACAGATGTCAGACTCTGGGGGAGTGACCATTGGTCTCTCTCTGCATGACCATAGAAGCACCAGCTATTCCTTTGAATAATCTAGCTTCAGGATTCAATATCAGTGTGATGGATCAAATCATGGTACCTGCCTCATCTTCCAGGAAGTGTGCTTGGTTGGGGAAACAGGGTGCGGGACACACAGCACCTGCTAAATCTCATGTGCTTTCTTACATTTCTCAGTCTCCCCTGCAGTTAGGTTGGGGCCCTGTGGCTAGTTCTGACCAATGAGCTAGGAGCAGATGTTTTGGTGCCTCTTACAGATACAGGCAATACGAGCCAGTGTACTTCCACCAAATTTCTTTTATCCTGCCTTGGCAACATGCTCTAGATGGTATGGCTCCCAGATGGAGCTGGGTGACCAATTTGGATTGGACTTTACCTGAGCAAGCAATAAACCTTAGTTGTTTTAAAGTCATCCAAATTGGGGAGTTGTCTGTTGCAGTAGTTAGTGTGAATTTTCCCATTTAAGACAGGGCAAAAAGATATGGGAGAGTGAGGACAAGTACATGAAAGTTATCTAGAAACAATTTCAGTTCTTAAGGAAGAGTATTCTAAGAAAAGTTTTCAAAAATAGATTGATTAAGGGGTGCCTGGGTGGCTCAGTCAGTCGGTTGAACATTTGACTCTTGATTTTGGCTCAGGTCATGATCTCATAATTTGTGATATCGAGCCCCATTTCAAGCGCAGAGCTTGCTTAGGATTCTCTCTCTACTTTTCTGTCTGTCCCTCCCCTGCTCTTGCTCTCTCTCCCTCTCCCAAAAATAGATAAATAAGCATTTTAAAAAGGATGCTGTAAAAAAAATACATTGGTCAGGAAAAAAAAATATTGACCTATCCGATGAGATAATTAGCCCTCTCTGGGTCACCACTGTGTATAAGAAGTGTTTGCGTACAAAGAATGCTGTTAAATGGCTCCGAAGATCCTCCTGCTGCATCTGTTCCCCTGATGGTCTGTAGGCTCACTAAGATGGCGCCTGTGAAGGGCTGCATGAATGTAAGATGGCGTTAACTGACAAATGATGGGCTTATGGAACGTGTACTGAGCATACTTTCCCCTTTGCCAAAGTCAACTTACTCTTTTGTGATTTCTACAGAAGACTCCAGACTCTGTTCATTGGATTTTCACTGTCCTTTTATAGTAGTACTAAACCAGAATGACTTTGACATGGGCACAGGCACTTTTCTTTCCTAATTTACAAGATTTCTTCAGGCTGCAGGCTTCTTTTGCCTTTAGGATTGTTGCCAGGCAACAGCTGAAAGTCACTGGTCTAAAACACCTTACAGAAACTCTTCTTTTAAGAAACTTTAATAGTTTCTTTTGACCCCAGTGAAAAACAAAAGATTGACTAGCATTTTGAAAGGTGGCCTGCAGTACCTTCTGAATGTTCTTTGCTGGTTCAGGTGTGGGTAATGGATTTTTGCTCTCTTACTCTCAGACTATGGAAGAGAACCTCCCCTTCAGTAACCTTCACTGGTTAAGGTTTGAGAAAGCAGTGAACATAGTGGTCAAGGTGATCACCACTCAGTGGATAGTTAAGACTACTGTTCTCACCTTGAACAAGGTGTTAGGGGCTTTATGTAGGCAAGAGATCAGGCTGGGGGGCTGCACAGTGAGGCAGAGGAAATTCAGGATAACAAATCATGTGCAAACATAAGAGATAAACATGTGAATAAGAGAGCCAACCACCAACAAACCAGGAACTGTCCAGAAAGATGGTTGGCATTTCTATTTTATACCAAAACATTTCTTCAGAAATATTAGTAATAGAAGTAATATTAATAATGTTAGTTGGTAGTATTAGTGATAGAAGAAACGTTGAGCTCTTCTAGACCAAATTCTCAAAATTTTAGGAGTTTGAAAATCAACAGCAAAGATATAGTTTGCTTAGTGTCACAAGGTTAATGACAGATCCAGGACTAGCATTCAAGTCTCCCAATTTCCAATCATAGCCTTTTGTATTATACCCCCAATATTATTATGCAGATAATTTTTGGTTAAACTCATCTACCTAAGGAAAAATAGCCTCAGGATGTGAAGTTACCATGGCATTCATTCATTTATTCATTCATTTATTGTTTCTGACCTCAAGGGTCTTCTAGTATTACTTGAAAATAATATTCACTGACCCAGACATTGGCTTATAGAAGAGATTTGCATTTCCTTTCCTTATTAAGCACATCAGTGTTTCATGGGGCTCATAAAACACGTAAGAAAGCAGCAGTCATGCACAGTGTGCCCCATTACTGATTTAGGTGTCCTAAGGTGTAATAGTTAATGCTTCTCTGCTTCATGAGTAGAGAGAATTCAGCTCACCTATTCTACTCTTCCAGAGCTCCTCAGGGGAAAAGAAGATGGGAAAGCCTCCCACGACCAATCAGGCAGGTTGACACTCACCCTTCCTCAGGACTGTGTATTTCAGAGGGTCACCCTTCTTCCAAGAAAAGCAGTACTTTCACCCCACGGCTTTCCTTCCTGGGGCCCTGGGCATCTGTCAGGCTCAGAGAGCAAATACAATTCTTGTGTACAGTCTCTTGACCTGGACCCTGGCAGCCACCCTGCATGGGAAGGGGGTTGGAGCTGTGAAATCAGGAGCTCCAGTGCACGTAGTAAGATGACAGTTTTTGAGGCACCCTGATTTGTTTTTTTTTGTTTTTCTTTTTCTTTTTAATAAAAATTTTTTAATGTTTATTTTTGAGAGACAAAGTGAGCACAAGTGGGGGAGGGGCAGAGAGAGGGAGACACAGAATCTGAAGCAGGCTCCAGGCTCTGAACTGTCAGCGCAGAGTCCCACACAGGGCTTGAACTTACAGACTGTCAGATCATGACCTGAGCTGAAGTAGGACACTTAACCAACTGAGCCACCCAGGCGCCCCTTCCAGGCACATCAATTTGAATCTAAAGTTGAGTTCATGAGTCTTTCTTACCTATGCATTTCCTCCCCACTGATTCATAAATAGCCACCTGACCTGAGGTTTCAGAGGAGGTGACAGCTGCTTGGGGGCCCTGCTGTGATCTTTCATTTGCATCTGGTGCACCAATAAAATCATATTGCCGTGAGCACCAGTTGTTAGTGCTATGTGTTAGGAATGTGACATTTCAGGGGCAGAGTCAAATAGCAGGTTAGTTCAAACAGCATGGGATCATACATGGGCATTCCACTAGGGTGGCCAATCTGAGGGTGCCAAGATGAGAGAGAGAAGAGACAATCCAAGTTAGGGGTGCGGAGGGCCAGCACTGGAAGGTGACACTGAGGCAGTGGGGAAGCTTGAGGACAACCAGAGAAATCAAAGTTCAGACTAGCCAGAGCATGAAGAAGAGCACAGGTCTCCTGTAAGGCGCCAAGGTGTGGAGTTTCAATGCTGCCTCCATCAGGGAACCCTCTGTTAAGAGATGGTCACTGACTGGGTAAGGCTGAAAGATGCCCGGTGCTTATATTAGAGGAGCAGTGGTGATTTAAGCCCTTTCTTTGGCACAAACACAGAAATAAACTCCAGGCAGATTTAAAGGGCTACAGGTTAGCTGGGCCACCTTCCATGTGAATGTGACACCAGCTTTGATGTTAGTTGGTTATGTCAGGGTTCATTATAAGACTTCCCATCAACACCCCCAAACACACACACACACACACACAGGATGTGTATGCATGTATACACATATATATGGTGTGTGTATATATATGCATATGTATATGTATGTTTATATATTATACACTTTATATATACTATACGGGTCTTCCATATATATGACATTATAGTTATTTTTGTATAATATATGAGTAGCAATATATACCTATAACATGAATTATAACATAGTGACACACACACATACACACACACATAAATTTTGCATGACTCTGTGTCCTTTTCAGAGATTGGATGATTTTTTCCTTCCTCGTGCTATCCCTGCCTTCCCCCACCCTGCTCCCTACCTCCCTGTTCATCTGTCACATGCTGTGCCTTGGTCAATGCCATTGGCTCGAAAACTCAAATGCCCTCTATTTCTCAAAATTTACCTGTTCAGTGTCTCATTTGCTAAGAATCTTTTTGGTGACATTAGTTCTAATCTAATAAACTAGCTCTCTGTGGTGGTTGCTAATAACTTGCTGTGTCATACATATGTATAATTGTATGTTACCTGAGTCCTTCTGAGATTTATCCCAAATGTTCTTCTCTCTGGGCCTAGAACAGGGCGAGGTGAGTCAGGTGCCTAAGATACAAAATTTAAGGAGGTGATTGCACTACTTGGAGAGCAAGTGCCCCCTTAGATTTTGTGCCTTTGAGCTTGTTACCACACCCTCTTCAGGCTCTGAGTGCTAGGTAGAAATGTAAATCACTGTGACCAGCAAGAAGAGAGATGCTTCTTGTCACCTCCCAAATCACATTCCATAGGTATCTGCTTGCTCTAAGCCTTAAGCTGGGGACAACTTGGGTCTTAAATTCAGAAGTCAAGGCATAAAATACCACTTAAGACATGGCAATTTGTCAGGATGTTCCTTGATGATTGACAATTGTGAAACATAGCTAAAAAAGATTCTGGGTAATATCAACAGAGGAAGTTGAGCATAAAATGATACTAATTTGGCACTGACCTAGTTTTAATTTAGTATAATAGAAATCCTGAAACAGTGTGGTATTAAGGATGAATTTAGGAGGACGAATAAAATGAGACACAGGAAAAATGACGTTTGCAAGGTCAAAGGCACAGCTATATTTCTTAAATAAATTAATTACCTTCAAAGGAAAAATTATCAAGATTCCCAGAGGATACACATTGGTGTGGGCACGCTCCATCAGTGAGGCTTCTGTCCATTTCCAGGGACAAATGGAAGAATGTAATGCTGATATTCAGTGACTTCCTATCACTCTGCTTATGTCACAAGTGCAAAGGTAATGTGATAATAAGGAATATGTAGTGCAATCATTTTGAAGATTCTAGAAATCATTCTAGTCATAAATGTTTTTTTCCAAATGGGAAATTATATGAACAGGAAAATATTACATTACATTCTTATTAAAGGAATAGTGGTTTTGAACAATTGCTTTTGAAAACAAATGGATGATTATTTCAAACCTATCACCAAGGGCTAACTGTATTAGCTAAAAATAAGTGATATGAGTTTTGTTGCAAGCATTCCTATTAAAGAAGCAATGGTACATGATTTTCTCTAGCAGGTGCATGCTAATGATCTTGAGCTTCAGAAACTTCCTTTTAACCTCCAGTCATTCTTCTCCAAGGGATACTTGACAGACTGGAGCTAAGACAAGTAACCATGGAGGGGAAAATAAACACTAATAGAGCTACACTGAAACGTGCTGCACATGTTTTCAATAGCATTAAAGAAGGGATAGTTATGTGTTTGTTACTTTTCTATATCACCTATTTTGTTTCCTTTTTTTTACATTCACGTTTAATTATTTATTCAGCACCATGGGGAGGGAGGAGTGGGTAGAGAGATATTTGCAGGGATTCAAAACCTGTCCTAAACCTCAGGCTAAACCTTTGGATTCAAGAGAGTTAGTTTTATCTAAATGAAAAAAAAGTTAGAGATATTTTATTGATTTTTCTGTTTTTCCTCTTTCTCCATATCTAGATCTCAGGTTTTATCAGGCTTTCAATAAAATTCTGACTTCACTTCACCAAGCTACTATCTTTTAATGACTTCCCATTGCTCTTGCTATCAACTCCAGACTCACAGCTAGTAGTAAGCCCTGTATGATGTGGCTTTTTTTGGCCTCTTTACCCTCATTTTCCTCTACTCATTGTGTTCCAAGCACATTGGCTTCTTTCTGTTCCTCCAACATTTACAACTTTGGGTTTCTGCATACATTTCCTCTCTCTTGGATGGTCTTCCTACAGCCCTTCCCATGGCTCTTCCATCCTTAGGACCCAACCAAAATATTGCCCTATAATAGAGTCTACGTCTCCATTTTTGATGCCTAACCATAGATAGCTTCAAGCCCTGCTCCTCTGGGAAAGGCAATGAGAAAATCTATACTCTCACTCCTTTGGCACTGATACAGGTGGGAGTTTAAACTATGCAAGCCCCAACACATTCATGGAACCCTCACCCTAGCCCTAGCCCCTAACCACAACAAAAAACAAACCCACATGCCCCTTTCTTTGTTCAAGTCATTTGAACTGGCTTGAGTATCTGTGGTGGTCTCCCTCAAAAGCCTCATTATGTAAGTAATAAACCTTTTCATACACTCTTAGTGCCCGAGCAGCTATGTCCATCTCCACCTTGAAACCAATTTTGAGTGGTAGGTTTGACTCACCCTTTATGGTGTACCCCCAAGACACAGTTCCTCAGAGAGGCCTTCTGTAACAATTATCCCAGGATGGCTTTGCCTATAAGTCTCTACCTCATCATGTTTTCTGTGTCTTAGTCCTCAAAAAAGTCTTTAATGATTTCTGTTGTTTCCAAAACAAGTAAAATAGCAGTAATCTGGCTTTCAAAACCTTTCACAAAGTGATCACTGCATCTCCAAACATGTCTCTCCCTACTCTGTGAGCTCCCAACTAACTAGTCTTTGCAGTTCCTGACTAGGAACATTCCCTTTCTACTTCTTTACTCTTGTAATTCCACTTACTTGGGAAGCCCTGACTCTTCCCTACTTGTTCAAGACCAATCCATTCCTCATGTCCCAGAATTGGGACTATTGCTTCCATGAGCCTTGCTAAATAACTTCAAAGCTCAGTGATTACTCCCACTTCAAGACTCTTACAGAAATATTTGCTGTCACGGTTTCTCCCTATACTTTGTTCTTTCCCTGTTTCAAGCAGATAGCCAGACCCTCTGAAATTTTGCCAAGGGAGAAAGAGGGAGAAGCTTGAAGTCAACAGCTTTTCCTGTGTATTGTAAAACCTTTATCCAGTGAATTGATGATATTAGTATGCTGGAGCCACAGGAGAGAGAAGGGAAGGTCTTTGAGTGGAAGCCAGATAAGGTGAAGAGTGCCCTCTGTAATGGGACATGGGAGAGAGAGCTCGAAAGCTCACAAGGGAGTGGGGGCTGGGTAGAAGTTCCCAGGCAACATCCCAGGGTCAGGGCAAACAGACGGGTGGCTGTGGGGTATACCAAAGAAGGGAGCACCCAAGGTGCCAGAACTTAGCCTTCCCCCCAAACTATCAAGCCCTAAGTGGATCATCAAAGTGGCAGGTTCCTTGGTCCTGAAGGAATCATGCAGACTGGACAGTGGTGTCTCAAAATAACTCATGTGGACAGGTGACTGGTGGCCTCCCCAGACCTGGATGTTCTATCAACTCAGGGAGATAAGGCCTTGGCATTGACCCAAGTTGAATTTCCTTTCAATCTGGGCCAGAAATCGGTTGATCTAGAAAAGAAAGATATGTGCTGTTTCTTGCACACCTGAATTTGTGGACTTATTATTTCATACTTGCTACTCTAGTGATTTATTTAACTCATTAAATTAGCATGATATTCATCCTTCTTTTGTATTTGTATTATATCTCTTTGGCTATATAAAAAAAACTCCTAGAGAACTGTGTAATTTCACAGTCTAGTAGAATTTTCTGCATATAAATAACAATCAGTTTTTTCGTGTACAGAAAAACTCAGGACACTATCTGACATTGAGACTTTAATTAGTCTCCTGGTAATCATTGTCCTCATAAATGGTCCAAGTGCTGGGAAGTAGTTCACATGCATTCAGTAACCCAACAGTTATTATAGAAATAAGAGAAGATATGTGAGTCAGGGAGTGAGAGAAAAAACAGATAGGTCAGTTGTTAGGGCTTGCCTGACTCAGGGCTATCATTTATAATAATAACCACCACTTGTGTGTCCTCACTAGGACAGGGCTGGGCTGCAATCTCTCCTTGCTTTGTTCTAGCCCTTAAGTTAGTAAAATGAGAACTGCCATTTCAAAATCAAAACTAAAAAGTACTCATTAATAAAATAAGGCAGGACAAAAATGTATATAGAATATTACTCTAATTTTGTTTACATATCTGTATGTGTATGTATTTGGAGAATACACACGCACAAATATTTTTATGGATATACATGCAAATATATCTCTCTATACTTGTATCTACATCTATAAACTCTAATCCTGGTTATCTCTACATGGTGAGATGCCTGATGACTTTGACTTATTGTTTATAATTTTCTAAAATTTCCATAACGAACATATATTTTTAATACTCAGAAAAAAGTAAATGGTTCAATTTTTTTAAAAAAGGCAAGTGGATAGAGAGACAAGATGCATTATTTTTGATCAATACTTTATTTATACCAGAGTTAACACAGTATTTATTCACTTGACATGTATCTGGGAAAAGAACCATGATTCTACATGTTCAGTTGTTGTCATCCTATGACCCATGTTCTCCAGAATAATTTTAGTGGAACATTTTCTGAATTGTATTACTAAAATCAATTTTAGAAATCAATAACCTTAATGTTTGGAATACATAGCAATTTGCTTATAACTCTGTAACTAATATATGAAGACAAGATTCACAGTGATTATTTCAAAATGAAACCTATGATCAACTAAAAATATTTGACAAAGGTGACTGTTTATTAAAGATATGATTTTAGAATGGAGCAAGCATTAATTGTAGAGTCAGTGGTAGAGCTACTCCATGCCTTTTGTTCCCCAAATCTGGATTACACTTTCATCTGTCCATGCCCTTGAGGGAAAGGGAGCTACCATTCATTCAGTCAAAACCTCTCAAGGGCAGGCAATAGCATTATGTATTCCTGGAGTCCACATAAGTACATGAGTATCAGGTGGACAGGAACCAGCAGATGTATCTGATTTAATTTGCCAACTGTTTTTGTTTTTGTTGTTAACATTGTTCAAAAAAGAAATGCAATAAGGAAATTTTACATAAAAGAACTAGATTTCCAGTTTCTCCCGAATTCCAAAGTTTTGGTAAAACCAAGCTCACTTGCCTGCATGGCATGACATGGTCCAAATATCACGGTCCCCACCTGCCTTGTTTCATATAAGTCATTTATCTGCCTGGATCCTGCAAGCATTTAACTTTACAACCAATGAAAGCCCTCTAAAGCCAAAACACCAAGGTTTGGGACTTTACTTTAGAATAAACATCAGGCAATCTAACCTCAAGTCACCCAACTAGCGCACAGTTGGTTAAATGGCTGACTTTTGATTTTGGTTCAGGTCCTGATATTATGGTTCTTGGATTCAGGCCCTGTGTTGGGCTCTGGGCTGATGGTGTGGGGCCTGCTTGGGATTCTCTCTCTCCCTCTCTCTCTGCCTCTCCCCTGCTCACGTGCATGCTCTCTCTCTCTCAAAATAAATAAATATACTTAAAAAAATAAAAATTTGCAGCATCTGGAGATATAGCATGATTGAACTACTGTATCCCTATATTTTGATACATCCTTTTATTCATTCAACAAATAGTTTTTTTTGTTTATTTATTTATTTTGAGAGAAACAGAGAGAGAGAGTGCAAGCAGGGGAGGGGCAGAAAGAGAGAGAGAGGAACAGAGGATCTGAAGTGGGTTCTGTGCTGACAGCAGAGATCCTGATGTGGGGCTTGAACTGATGAACTGTGAGATCATGAGCTGAGCCAAAGTCAGGTGCTTAACTGACTGAGCCGCCTAGGCACCCCCAACACATAGTTTTTGATTATCTGCTATGAACACCCACAATAGCCTTAGCTCTAAATTACTGAAGTTACTTGAAGCTGCTGAAAAGTCACAGGGTTGTTTGATGAAGTTTTCAACCAGAGAGAATGATAAATGGGTATTTAATTTTATGGCATGATTTAGATGTTGATATGGAGTTTACAAGGGTTGGTAAACTATGGCCTGTGGCCCAAACCCTGTCCTCTCCTGTTTTTGTAAGCACACAACTAGGTCCTTTCATTTACATACTGGCCAGGGCCGTTTTGGTGAGAGTTGTATCTGTGTGACTCACAAGCCTGAAATATTTGCTATCTGGCTTTTTCAGAAAAAGTTTGCCCACCCCAATTTAGAACATGGATTTGAATATCCCCTGAACAACTGGAAAATTGAGATCCAGGTTATTATATGATGAGTGCTCTATGACTTTTATGTTGTGAGACATCTATGATGATTTCAGTTCCTAGAAAAGTATGGATTGCATCAGGAGATTCTAACTTGGTGGAATACATACTGAACAGAAATGATTTACTGAGAGAAGAATCACAATTGAGGCAAATTGATCTTTCTAGATGAATTTCACTGCTGACCTCACTGCTGCCTCCTGGGCTGATTTCCAACACTACAGTCTATACACAGCACCTTGCACCTGTTTGTCCAAGTACTTGATGTGGATAAAAACCTGCCAGATGGACACTGGTGTTCCAGTTCCTACTGCTTTTTTAGTGTCGGGCTTGTGTTCAGGGCTGGGGCCTTTTAACATTTTGGTGAGATAATTGCATCAAACTGTTTCTTTTGTTCTTTTTCTTTTGGCACAACCACCTGGTCTGCAAAACTAATCCTGGCTTTGTGAATTGTACACATGAATAGTTTGAGTTATGACCATAGAGAGTAGAGTGGATAATGTCATCTTAATGTAGGTATTGTGTCAATCAGTCTCAGATTAACTGTGGTGAAGAGATTTGCTTCTTATGAATTCAGGATCAATTAATTTACTGTATTCATTTGTTGTTTACTTGTTAAAAGGTCATCTTCTTAAGGGACAAAGTGTAGTTGGAAAGGGGGCCATCTGCAGACAAAGTATGAAGGAGTAAATTTCTCTGTCTCCTGTCTACCATCTGTTTTAAAAAACCTCTTTCCTGGAGGTGATTATTTTTTTTAATTGACACTAATGGTATTGGATAACTGTAGAAATTATTGTAATTTAGAGCTCTTACAAGTTAGTCTCTATCCACTATTTATTACCCACATATAAGCTTATGCTAGATTTGTCATAACTCTGTTATTTTGATCTTAGAAACTGAGACTAAGAAAGCAAAGGGACTTGGCCCAAATCACATAGTCAAGAAGTGGAAAATTGAGATGAACCCTAGCTTTATATATTTTTCCAAATTCTTTGCCTCTATTGTCTATAGGCTTCCCAGGACCATCCACTCAATTCTGGTCATTATGGATAATTCCCTAGGCTCTGGGTTTTTGCCTGTTCATGTCCCCTTCTTATTTCCCGTCACATTGATTTTTTATACATTCTGTAACGAATTATTGAGGACCTCTTTTTACCACATATTTTGCCTGCCTCTTGATTCAGTACAACATGCCTGCCCTCAGGGAGCTCCTGGCTCACAGACATATATGCTGGGCAAATAATGACCATATATCCTCTTTCCGCCATGGTATATATATATCCATTTTAAGAGAGAGAGTGTTGTAATGATGAAACTTTAGGCACTACCCAATAGCCTTATAAAAGTATAATAAAGGGGTGGGGGTGAGGGGTCCAGGGAGCCCTAGGACCTCTAGTAGTAGGACTTCGCTTCTGCATATGGTTGATCCTGTTGGAAAACAGTCCATTTTAGACTGTTACTATGCCTATAATATTTGTAATTGGAAACATAATCAAGCTTTATATCTTATTTAAATCTAAGTTCTAAAATATAGCCTAGTAAGTTATTTTTCTTCAGTGACATTTAGAATCACAATTTGGGCAAAGCAGAAGGTAAGGTAACCCTTTAATCTTGAGATTTTATGTTTCTTGTTATCTTCTCTCTATTTTCGGCAGCCAGTCCAGATAGTTGTGTTTGTAGTTCAGCCAGTGGCTCTGATGGGGTTCAGGATATGCTATTGCCAAAATATGAGATCTTGGTATATTGAATATCTTAAGCTGATGAAGATGAAATTTGGGAAAATGGTAGAAGCAGAGAGGTCACACTTGCCCACCACTTCACCTTTCTTTCCTGAATACAGGAGATAAATCTCCATGTGACTGGTGCCCTTGCTGTATCAGGAGGAAGATATTCTTTTCACCATAAACCAACCTCATTAAACTAACCCTTATCACCCTTGTTACTTCTTCATTACTCACTACCCTGAGTCCAAACCCTTTTGCCTTAATTCTTCACCAATTTACTGTCTCTTTGTCTAAAGGGTATTTAAGCTCCCTGTTCTGAGCCCATGGAGAACCCATTGCCCAAGATGTCTTTTTTTAAGGTCTCATTCTCTTGTGAAGGCTCCATGTATATGTAAAAATCTAGTACAATTTGTATGCTTTTCTTCTGTTAACCTGTCTTTGTCAGTTTAATTTTCAGACCTAGTTAGGGACCCTAAGAGAGTCAAGGCAAACTTTTCGCTCCCCTTCAGCTCTATGAATTCCTGCCAGAAAATGGACTTGGAGATTACCCTCAAAATACAGCATTGCTAAATGTAAAGATGTAATGAAACACTGTTGTAATGATGCCATGCTTGCACATTTAGAGACATCCTTTTTATGTGTGTGCTATGAAGTACACACAGATAATCTGTTAAAATTGCTATACTTTTATTTTCTATTTTTATATGGATGTATCAGAACACTGGAGATAGAGAACTGAGGCATACCATGATTTGCTATGAGCTAAAGGTCCCTTTTGCTTTTTCACATGACTATATATATGACATGACTATGACTATATATTTGTGTATATACACCACTGAGTGTTGTAGATTGCTATGGACAAATGTAACTACAAACAAAAAAATGCCTCAATAAATAAAAATCATTATAAATACTTCAGATATGTTCAAAGAAAGAATGGAAATCAGAGACATAAGCAGTTATATGATACACCTGCATCTATTTCTTTTTTAATACTTATTTATATTAGAGAGAGTGAGAACAAGCAGGGGAGGGGCAGAGAGAGGGGGAGACACAGAATCTGAAGCAGGCTCCAGGCTCTGAGCTGTCAGCACAGAGCCCAACACAAGTCTGGAACCCAGGAGCCATGAGATCATGACATGAGCTAAAGTCAGATGCTTAACTGACTGAGCTACCTAGGCACCCCATGCCTGCATCTATTCTTAAGGAGAGGAAAGTCAGCTTTCTTTAGCAAACAGGTGACAGTCACTCCAAGGAGAATACTGCTTGAGGATAAGCTGAGCACTTCAAGTTACACTGCTTCTCTGGGCTTTTCAGATAGCCTTCAGAGATCCTGATGCCAAAGGCTGCTCTCTAGAAAATGGGCTGACTCTTACTTCCTGTATTAACAATACTACCTTATAAATGTAAGTACCTCTCCTCCTCCACTTGTTACCTCATTTTCCCAGAGCTCTAAATACTTTCTGCCTTCTAAATAACTCCTTTATTAACCTTAATGCTGTGGTGAGGCCAGCAGGGGAATTTGGAAGGACTATTCATCTTCTGAGCTCAGAAAATTCTATCACATCAGGGTCAAGTAACTTGCAAGATCTCTGCTCATCAGAAACACATTTGAACCTTCTGGCTTTGCACGAAGAAATAAGGTTAAAAAATACATCAGTGGTAGTCACCCAGAGGAATGGAAGAGCCTGTTCACTGTTAGACCTTTTTTCCCAATGCGAGTCACCGAAAGTAGAATCCACGAACACAAACGGAGTTGGTTAATAGGGTTTTATTTTATTCCGGCCTGACGGCCCCTCCCGCGTGCCTGGAAGTCCTCAGCGGAGCCCGCTGCCAAGCAGGAGCTCAGGGTTTTTAAGGGTTTAGCAAGGCAGAAGATGTCATCATTTAGTTAACAAATCACAGTTCAGCATTTCATAGTGGCCAATCATATTTTGACACACAAATGTTACTTTTGGCGGGAACCTATCAACCCTAGAGTTCTTTGTCTTAGAGGGTGTTTGAAATGTCCAATCACAGTTAGAAAGGGAGGCGAAGCGGTTATACAGAAGCGAGAACTACGCGGTTAAAGCGTGAGGTTGCTTAACAGAATCTTGAAAAACAAGTTAGCCTTTAGGTTACAATCACGTGTTACATCTTAGGGGCTTTCCAGAGCCCAGTTGCCCAACCTTTAATTCTCTACCAGGCTTAGAGAGTAAAACAATGGTTGCTATTTTTGGGTCCAGTTTGACCCGAGGGGGTAGGGTCTTACATTCACCAAGTTGTCACTTAAAGGTGTCTCCACAAGTGAGCAGTCTGAGGCCTTGGCAATCTTGGCATGCTTTTATATGCTCTATGCACAATAGGCATTGTTTGTTAAAAATTAGTATTGGGACAAAATACTTAATCTGTAAAAATCTAAGTTTTTCTTTTTATTTAATTGAGTGGATTTAGCTGTATAACAGAGTTCAGTATGAACACAAACTTTGTATGAAGCAGATACAAAAGTAATGGAATCTGGGAATAGATTATGTATGCACAAAATGTTGTGACTGCAAAAAAAGGCTAATGTGTAATTTAATTAATGTTCTCCATTACAGAGTCTTGTCTTTGCTAGACTGCACTTCGTTAGGAAGCACAAGCTTGAGTTGTTTACATCAGGTCAGTGAACTACTCACAGGAACAGAGAAGAATAAATCTAGAAGGTGAGAGGGGGAGAAAAAGGAAGATAAGATTGCTCAGCAAGGCTAGGTTAGGGGAACATTTGGGCTACTGGTCTAGAGTTCCATACAGAAATACAGATACATATATATATATATTTCTTTACAGAAATACACATGTACACACACTGTGTGTGTGTGTGTGTTTGAGACTGAGAGAAAGAAAAGGACTTTTAGAAATTTCATTTGTGGATTAAAAATTTAATGCCCTCATTTCTTTTCTTTTTTTATTTATTAGTTTTTTTTTTTAACAGAGAGAGAGAGAGAGAGAGAGAGAGAGCCAGTGGGGGGAGGGGGAGGGCAGAGAAAGAGGGAGACACAGTATCTGAAGCATGCTCCAGGCTCTAAACTGTCAGCACAGAGCCTGACGTGGGGCTTAAACTCATGAACTGTGAGATCATGACCTGAGCCAAAGTTGGACACTTAACCTACTGAGCCACCTGGGTGCCCTTGCCCTCATTTATTATCAGTTGTTTTTGGATGTTGTCTGGGTTTTTTTTTAAACTACACTGATAATTGCTACAAAGTAGCTTAGTTTTAATAAGGAAAATCTATGAAATTGCTGATTTTTGTACATAAAGGATGGTTGAATATTGCAGATTTTTCCTTTGCTACCCTTATATTTGGAGTTAGCTAGTTCATACACAAAGATTGGTTTAAGTGTTCCAGGCAGAGGAGGTCACATGCACAAAGGCAGGCAGGGGAGGAAAGGCAGGGCACCACCGGGAACTCGGCCCTGTGGCTGGAACGCCATTACCTGGAGAGGGGCAGCCAATGAGCTAACACTGATATGAACCTGGTGTTCCCTAGCATGCACTGTTTTCCAGACACTGTGCCAAGCACTGATAGAACAGATTCCAGTACTACCTCACAGAGATCCTATGAAGCAGGTGTTTTTAATTTCTGTTCTTCTCATTATTATTTTACTAATGAAGAAATGAGCCTGAGATGCTTAATTTTATGTGTCAGCTTGACTAGGCTGTAGTGCTGAGTTGATGTGATTAACATAGAAACAGACTTTGAGTGAAGCATATTACCCTCCATAGCTTGGGTGGTCCTCCTCCAATCATTTGAAGGCATTAAGAGAAAAGACCGAAGTCCCCTTATAAGGAAGGGATTCAGGCTCCAGATGGCCTTTGAACTGGAGACTAAAACATCAACTCCTGCCAGAATTTCATTTTAGACCTGCTGGCCCCCACAACCATGTGAGCCAATTTCTTGGAATCAATCTCTTTCTGTCCCTCTCCTTCTTTCTTCCTTTCCTGGCCCCCCATATTCCCATATATGCTATACATACATACATACATACATACATACATACATACATAAATATATTCTCTCTCTCTCTCTCTCTCTCCAAACACACACACACACACACACACACACACACACACACACACACAGAGGCATACCTCATTTTATTGTACTCGGTTGGGCTCTGCAGATCTTGTATTTTACAAATTGAAGGCTTGTAGCAAGCCTGCATCGAGCAAGTCTATTAGCATTCTTTTCTAACAGCATTTGCTCCCTTTATGTCTTTGTGTCACATCTTGGTAATTCTCTTAATATTTCAAAATTTTTCATCGTTACCTTATTTGTTATGGTTTTCTGTGATCAGTGATTACAACTTGCTGAAGGCTCAGATGATGGTTAGCATTCTCTAGAACTAAGGTATTTTTTAATCAAGGTGTACACATTATTTTTTTAGACATAATGTTATTATACACTTAATAGACTATGGTATAATGTAAACATAACATTTTTATGTACTGGGAAACTAAAAAATACAATCATTTGACTTGCTTTATTGTGATATTCACTTCATTGTGTGGGTCTGAAAATGACCCTGTAATATCCCCAATATATGCCCGTATGTGTATATACTATATGTGTGTGTGTGTGTGTAAAATATATATAATATATTATGTATAAAATATGCTTAAAACACAGAATATATAAAATATATATTTTAGGGGTACCTGGGTGACTCAGTTGATTAAGTGTCTGACTTCGGCTCAGGTCATGATCTCATAGTTCGTGGGTTCTAGCCCTGCATTGGGCTCTGTGCTGACAGCTCAGAGCCTGGAGCCTTCTTTGGATTCTGTGTCTCCCTCTCTTTCTGTGTCTTCCCCTCTCTCTGTCACTCTCCTGCTCATGCTCTATCTCTCTTTCTCTCTTTCAAAAATAACTAAGCATTTAAAAATAAAAAAATATATGTATATTTTATATACATATATGTATAGATAAACATATACAGAATATATATATATATATATATATATATATATATATGATGTACATATATATCCTATTGGTTCTGTTTTTCTAGAGAACCCTAAACTACAGAGCTTTATTCAAGGACCTGGAAAATTGTAGACCAGGGACAGGAACTCAAGGTTTTTCTGCTTCCAAGGTTCATACTTTGTTTAGTGTTTATTTATTTTGAGAGATTGTGTGCACATGCACACACACACACACACACACACACACACACAGAGGCATGAGTGAGGGAGGAGCAGAGAGAGAATCCCAAGCAGGCTCCATACCCAGTACAGAGTTCCACATAGGGCTAGATCTCACAACTGTGAGATCATGACCTGAGCTGAAATCCAGCATTAGATGCTTAACCAATGTAGGGCTCGATCCCATGACTGTGAGATCAAGACTTAGGCTGATATCAAGAGTCAGATGCCCAACTGCCTGAGCCACCCAGGTTCCCCTCAAAGTTCATATTTTTAATCACTCCATCATGCTACCCCCCTTATTTTTCATTATGAAAGTATCATCCTATGTTCCCATCATTTGTTAATGTGTTTGTATCCTCTACTAAGCTATAAACTCAAGAGGGCAAGAACTTTTATATCCCAACATCTAGCATAGTACCTGACATATGGCATTGCTCAGTACATATTTAATTTTAGAATTTGAGACAAAAGATTTATGGTAATGTGTTTTGATAGCTGTAAAGCACTATCAAAATATGGGACTTTAGTTTTATGTAACAAACACATAATTCTTGTAGTTATTTATAAGCAAATATAGAATATGTGTACCTAAAAGTCAGACTGTGTATGCCTAAGCCAGTGTGAATGTCTAAGCCAGTATTATCACTTGATATAGTTTTTACCCTTTACCAGCAACCATGGGTGAAGGAATATTTCCAGGATGGAAAATAAAATTGTATTTCTGTTCGTGACAACTAAAGAAAGAAATAGCAGTCGCATACTGCTTTCCATGTAGAATAAAGCCAGGAGCCTTTAACCTGTAAAAGGCAAGTAGGTTCAATGTCAAATACTAGCTTTGATTGATTGGAGGGGGCTGTCTGCAGCACTTGACAAGACTGTGACAGCAGTTGGCCCCTCAACAAAGAGAGCCATGATTAACTAGCAAGGTCCACCCTGGGCAGCGCAGGTGCCATTTTGTCTCCTGTCCTGAATTAAGCAACACGATAGTCCTTTTCATGTTTTTGTGAATTAGCTAAGCTCACTTTTGGGAAGGAGGAGAGGAATAAAGGTTTGATTTAAAAGGGAGTCAGAATGAATTTCTTGAATCAGGTAAAGCGTTCTGAATTCCTAGGTGAAGATTAATCTCCTTGGTGCTGTCTTTCACATAGAGCATATTCTACTCATCTTTTTCTTGTAACCATCCAAATCAGATAAAATAAAATTAACAAGTATTTTGGGGGGACATCTTTGCTGGAATAGAAGAATAAGTTGTCAGGGCCCTGTCCAAAGGGTAGAAATATATACACTATTGTTAGGGGTATTTGATTTTTCACCTACATTTCACCATAAACTAGCCATTAATTTCATAGTTTTATACGGTCACTAGTTGGTCACTTTTGCTAACATATTAATGTCTTTGCACACTTTTTGCACATCAATTCTTCCATCTGGAATCATTTTATTTCTGTTTGAAATTTAAGCATTGTTTAGAATACATGGTAATAGGGATCTTTTGGTGGTAAACTCACTTAACTTTTTCTTTTGTCTAAAAATGTCTTTATTTCCTCTTTGTTCTTGAAAGACACTTTTGTTTGGTATGGAAATTTAAGTTGGCAGTGATTTTCTGTCAGTCTATTTTTCTGCATTCTTCTGGCCTCCATTCTTTGATGTGAATTCAGCAATCATTCCAGTTATCTTTCTTTTGCCTTTTTATGCCTTAGAATGTTTTAAATATATTTTACATTTGTCACTTTTGCAGTGTTACCATTATGTGTCTAAAATTGAATTTGTTTTTATTTAGCCAATTTGAGATGTACAGGGGTTCTGGATTGAAGATCTTTCAATACTTCTGAAAAGTTCCAAGCCATTTTGGGGTGCCTGGGTGGCTCAGTTGGTTGAGCATCTGACTCTTGATTTTGGCTCAGGTCATTATCCCAGGGTTGTGGGATCGAGCCCTGTATTGTATTGGTGTCTGTGCTAAGCATGGAGTCTGCTTGAAATTCTCTCTCTCTCTCTCTTTCTCTCTCTCTCTCAAGTAATTCTTTATCTTTTCTGAATCACCAATCAGGCATTATTATAGCCCTTGTCACTGTGTCCTCTATATCTTTCAATCTGTTTTTCATATTCTGCATCTAATTTCTTCATAGCTATGTTTTGGTTCTCTGATTCTCAGTGAACATGCATCTCATCTGTTGTTTAATCTCTCTTAAATTTATAATTTAATTATTAAATGTTTACTTGGATTTTATATAAATATCAATTTGGTGGTTTGTTTTAGATATGTTATCTTAATATAGTTTTATTTGGTTCTTCATCAAATCTGGTCATTCTGTATCATGTCTTGTTCTTTGCTTTCAAGTTTAGTTAATTTTTAAAAATAATTTAAACATTTTAAACATAGTGATTTTGCATTCTTTGATAATTCTAATGTCTGCCATTATTTTTAGTCTGTTCTATGGTTGGTCCCTTATGGTACCTTGTTCTTATGAATCCTTGGATTTGTACTGTGAACTATTTATTGTCTTGGCCTATATCTGTGTCACATCTTTGGTCACGGTTGAAATTGATATAAAAGATGACTTACATGTGTTTATGACATTCTCTTTTGTGTGACACATTCAACTCAAAACCACTTTAAATTTAATTCTTAACCTAAGAGTTTTGGCCTACAAAGCATGGATTTGGGCCAAGACCCATTTGAAGTTTGGGTTGAGCTCTTGAGTTCTCAGGGTAGGTTTTTTCCTCTTCATCCAGGGTCACAATCAAGACAGGCAAATATTCTTACCTTCTCCTTTAGTGTAATACGGGTCCCCTGCTTTATACATGGTCTCCGAATGGGTTCCCCATATTCAGTGGGCATTAGACTTTTACTACTGTCCTTCGTGTACCAAGAAGCTAACAAATCAGAAGCTTAGCTTTTCATCGTTTAGCAGAAATTCTTGGGGCAAAAGCCAGTCTTGGTATTTATTTATCTCCCACAATTACTATTATACCTAATTTGGGGGCTCTTTGGACTCCTTATTTTTTGTGTGTGCTAGTTCAGCAATATATTTAAAATGATTCCTAAGAAAATAGTTTATCTGTCTTATTCAGAAAAATCATTCAAGTTGTATAACCTATTATGTGGTTGAAAAAGTCAAAACCCAATTTTTACTCAGACTTCTGCTAGGGACATTGGACTTGAAAACATGAAATCTCTTCACTCCCACAAAATCACAAAGAAGAGCTGATTGAGGGTATTGAGAGGATTCTCTGATTTGGGGGTTGAAAGCTGTAACTACATATACCAATTTATGTACTTTCTGTTGTCTGGGATGCTGCAATGTATGAATAAAGGGGAATTCACATTAGCTCTGGTTAGAAGGCTCCTGTAGTCATTTCAACTCCCATCAGCTTTTACCTGTATATTATAGATCATGTCAGGGCAGGTGATTGAGAGTATTGAAGTGTATGTTACATGAGGTAGCTGCAGAGAAACAGGGCCATATGGCTTTGCAAAATTTCCTAACGCTGTTATGCCACACATACTGTCACTCTGGGATGGAGGACTTGTGACCATAAGTTTGTGCTAGGAAGGGCAGGCCGCTCATCATAAGGCACCATCTGGGACGGCTTGTCCAGATGCAATTTCCCTTAGCAATTTTCCTATGCTCAGCTCCATTGCCATAATGGATAGATTTCTATCATCTGTTCCCTGGGACTATTTTGTAATATCAGTGTTTACAGTGTTAGGATTTTTTTTTTTTTTTTTTTTGGCAATGAACTAAGGAGTGTGACAACTTATTGTCAGTGAATTTGAAGAGTAAAATATTCCCTTGCTCTGAGCTCTCTGCTCAGTTTTGCCTCATGAATACCTTGTCCCAAGTACTTGAGTCTGGAGCCAACTGTATAGAAACAAAATTCTGACATGGAATTACATCACTGCAGATGAAATACCTTGTTTAAATCATAAAAACAATTTTAGGATTCTAATTCCTCAAAACAGTGTTGTGATGTAGCGAACGTGATGCAGAAACTGAGGCCAGATATGGAAGTAAAAAAGCCTTTATTGGGAGCACTCTCAGGTGAGGTTCTCTGGTCCAAACGGAGAGGGGCCAGAGAAGTCGTGCCCGGGAGTGGGGTAGTGGGTTTTTATGGCATTGGCTGGGGGGGGGGGTATGAAGTATTGCCATGTTTATGTAAAGTGATTTGTTGGTAGCTGTTTCTTGTTCCAGAGAGGATGTGTCCGTTGTTTAGGATGGAAAGATTTGATGAATGGTTCCCTTGAAGGTCTCCAGGTGGGGGAATGTTGAGATAGTGAGTGGTTTCTTGTTATCTGGGCGCCTAAAAGGTCACACCTGCCTCCTCGGCCAAACATCCCGACGTTTTTGGTATGATGGGTGCTGACTCAAATCTCACTACTTCCTGCTGGAGAGGTGCGGTGTGGGGTCTTATTGGCGGTGGGGATCTCGGTCGGGAGGCAGGTATAAGGGTGTAGTAGGAGCTGATTGACTGTGACCCGGGAGACCTGACAGATCCGTTCCTGTCCTGGAGAAACTTTAAAATGTAAGGAGCCAGCATTAATAAAAGGCAAAGGATTAGGAGGGGCCCTAGAATTGGCACTAACCAGGTTAGGAGAGTGGAGCGCCTCTAAAAGCTTTATGATGAGGGGGTCATTAATCATTGGGGTTCCCTTAGTGGTGAGGAAGCCTCGCTCTTGCCGGAGAGTTGAGTGCGTGTGGGGAATGAGAAAACATATTTGGAGTCAGTGTAGATGGTAACCCTCTGTCCTTTGGAGAGTTGAAGGGCCCTAGTGAGAGCTATTAGCTCAGCCTTTTGGGAGCTGGTTCCCTTTGGAAGTAAAGCTGCCTCAACGGTGTCGGTTAAAGTTACCACTGCATAAGCTGCTCGTCGCCAGCCATCGGGTCCAAGTACAGAACTGCCGTCGACAAAAAGGATATGATCTGCATGTGGTAAAGGCTGGTCATGGAGACCAGGGCGAGGGGAGGTGAGGGCTTCTACAAGTTGGGGGCAAGAATGTGAGGGACAGGGCTGGGAGGTGGGAGTGGGTAAGAGACTGGTTGGGTTAAGTGCAGGGGAAGGCAGTAGAGTGATATGTGGGTTTTCGATAAAGAGAAGATGGAACAGTTGGACTCAAGAAGGTCCGAGGTGGGGTAGGGATTTATGGCCTAGGAGTTTAATGAGGCGATGGGAGGAAAAGACCATTAGGGGTTGTCCCACAGTGAGCTTTAGGGCCTCTTTTGTGAGTTCGGTGGCCGCTGCCAAAGCGCGGAGGCAAGCCTGCCACCCTCTAACAGTAGGATCTAGTTGTTTTGAAAGATAGGCGACGGCACGGTAGATGGGGCCTAGCGGTTGAGCCAGGAGACCTGTAGCTATTCCTGTGCGCTCATCTGTGAGTAGGTGGAAAGGATGAGAGGGGTTGGGGAAAGTAAGAGTGGGGGAAGTGGAGTTTGGAAAAATGCTGTCTAATTAAGGTTGGGGTTGTGAGTGGCCCTGTGGGGGTCTCTTTGGCAGCTTGGTATAAGGGTTTGGCCAGGATGGCAAAATTGGGAATCCAGTGTCGAAAGAACCCTAGCAGTCCCAGAAAGGAAAGGATCTGATCTGGGGTTTGGGGCGGTTGGAGATCCCGCAGAAGTTGGATGTGATCGGTGGTGAATCCCTTGGAGGTGGGGGTTAGGGAAATTTTTCGGTATGTGACAGTGGGAGTACATAGTTGTGCCTTAGACGGAGAAACGCAGTAGCCCCGTGCGCCCAAAAAGTTTAGGAGAGTGGCGGTCCCTTTTTGAGAGTAATGAAGAGAAGGGCTACAAAGTAAGAGGTCATCCAAGTACTGGAGGAGGGTATTTGGCTCTAGATCGCAGGACATGAGGTCTCTGGCGAGGGCCTGTCCAAACATGTCGGTGCTATCTCTAAAACCCCGTGGAAGAACTGTCCAAGTAAGCTGACTGGAGGTGCGGGTGTCAGGGTCCCCCCGAGTGAAGGGAAACAGAAAGTAAGAATCTGGGTGTAGAGGCACCATGAAGAAGGCATCTTTGAGATCAAGGATGGTAAAGTGTGTGGTAGAAGGGGGAATGTGAGAGAGAAGGGTATAAGGATTGGGGACTACTGGGTGTAGGGACACTACTGCCTCATTTATGAGGTGGAGGTCTTGGACCAGCCGGTAGGCCCCTGAGGGTTTGTGGACAGGAAGAATGGGGGTATTGCAAGGGGAGTTAGTAGGAATAAGGAGCCCCTGTTTTAATAGGCGGGTAATGATAGGCTTAAGGCCCCATCTATGGGCTTCTGATATGGGGAATTGGGCCCGAGAGGGAAAGCCAGCTCCCTGTTTAAGACGAACGAGGACGGGTTGGTGGTGAGTGGCTACTACTGGTTTGGAAGTGTCCCAAACAGACAGGTTGACAGGGTTGGGGAGGGAAGGGATGTGAGAGTGGGGATCCAGAGAGAGAAGAGAGTGGTTTGAGCAGAAAGGGGGGTGGATTAAAATGGAGGCCCCCAGTTTTTGGAGGAGATCACATCCCGAGAGGAACGGGACATGATGGTATAATAAGAAAGGAGTGAGAGAAGGGGAATCCATCAAGTGAGCAAGAGAGCGGAAGGGTTTTAACTGGGCAAGAGGAGATGCCATCAATCCCCACTACTGAGACTGGTGAAGGGAGAGTAGGGCCTGAGTGAGACGGCAGGACGGAAAAGGTAGCCCCCGTGTCCACAAGGAAGGAAATGGACTTACCACTCCCTGGAGCATTACCCTGGGCTCAGCGAGAGTGGGAGGGGGAGGTCCCCAAGTCCGGGCTTTGTCAGTCATCTGCCAACCCAAGGAGTTCAAGTGAGGGGATTGTCTGGTCAGATGGTCCCCCCTGTGGAGGCGCTGATGATGATCTGACTGAAGGACAATCTGACTTCCAGTGCCCCATCTGTTGGCAGGCCGGGCAGGGCCTGGTTGGGGTCCCCGGGTTGGGGCATTGGAGGGCCCAGTGGCCCTCGTTACCACATTTGAAGCAAGCCCCTGGCGGGGTGGACTTTGTGGGGACCCCATTTGTCGGCCCCCGGGGCCTGCCGGCCTCAGGGCTTCCACCAAGGCCTGAGTCTGAAGTACTACCTTCTGTTTTATGTGAGCCTGGCGACAGGCTTCAGCCATCTCCTCCTGAGCATTAAAGACTTTAAATGCCATTTTCACCAAGTCCTGTATTGGGGTTCGGGGGTCCTCTTCTGCCTTTTTTAGTTTTTTACAGATGTCTGGAGCTGACTTGGTAATGCAGTGGGTAGGGAGAACTGTGGCTCTGGTAGGGGAAGTGGGGTCAAGGCTGGTGTATTGAGTGAGCGCCTCAGTGAGGCGGTTGAGAAAAATAGCAGGGTTTTCCTCGGGGCGTTGTAAAATTTCCCTCAGCTTATCAAAATTGACCACCTTGTTGGAGGCGGCCTGCATTCCCGCCAGGAGGCACTGAAGCATTCGGTCTCACCTACGGCTGCCTTGTCCTGCATGATAGTCCCATCCAGGGTCTGCCACCAGGCAAGGGCCCCTACTGGCATAATGGGGTCTATGAGGTGGGCCTGGTCCGCATGGTCCCGGGCTGCTGCCAGGATGCGGTATCACTCTTTAGGGGAGAGAGTGGATGCCTGGATGACAAAAATGTCATGCCAGGTGATGTCGTACGCCTGGGTGAGGTAGCAGAACTCTTTAACATAGGCTGCAGGATTATTGGAAAAAGACCCTAAAGTGCTTTTCTATTTGGGATAAGTTCTGGAGGGAGAAAGGGGTGTGGACCCGGACCACACCTTCAGCCCCAGCGACCTCCCTAAGAGGGCAGAGGAAGTTAAGGTCTGGGGTCGTTTGGGAGCGGGTCCGGGTGGCCATGGGTGGGGAGTCAGGGGTTGTAGTGGGGCCGGTAGAGGAGTGACGGGGTATGGAGGTGGGTGGTGTAGGTTGTGGTGGGGTAGGTTGTAGAGAGGGGGCCGAAGGAGGTGGGGGATCAGGATTAGGGCATGGGCGTGGAGTAGGGCAGAGAAGGGGAAGTGACAGAGTTTCGGGAGGGTCGGAGAGAGGTGACAGAGTGGTTTCGGCCTCTCTGGTAGGGGATGGGGGAGTTCTGGCCAAGAGAACTTGGGTCGTGGAGCACGAGGAACAGAGGGAGGGGTAAAAGCGTAGATCCCAGAAGGCCTGAATATATGGGACCTCAGGCCATTTAGCCGTCCTCCGACAAAAATTGTCCAGATCCGTTAAAATTTGGAAGTCAAAGATTCCCTCGGGTGGCCATTGAGACTGGTTGTCTAGTTTGTACTGAGGCCAGGCCTCGGTGGAGAAAAAGGTGAGGCGTTTATGTCTAAGATCCTGCGAAAATTCCAACCGGTTGAAATTAACAAGAAATAGGCAACCCAAGGGGGTCTTTGGGTCGAATTTAGAGTGAGTTTTTCCCATGGTCTTTTCACCCAGCAAACGGAGACAGACAACAGATGTCCCTGAGTCTGTGATTCCGTTTGTGGACAGAGGAGAGAGAAAGAGCCGTGGAGGACTAAGGACATCTCCCCAGTGGACTAGGCCCGGAGTCAAAAATGACGGGGGATATCCCTGACGCGGCCGCGTTTGTGGACAGGGGTCCCGGGAGAGGGTGGGAGACCAGGGAAGAAAGCAGCCAACTGTCCCTTTAAAACAGGGAGGCTAGACGAACAAAGGAGGAGGGGTCACTCAGCTTGCCCGCCTGGCCGCTCCCCTCGCGGGCAATTAGGTGCCTCTTGGCTTTGGCAAGTCAGTATAAGCCCCTGACACGGATCAGGCCCTGGGCCTGGTTCTGCCTTGAGTCTTATGAGCTCAACAAGCTCCCCACGGAACCGCAGATTGGGGCCCAGACTCCGTAGGAGAAAATCGGTGGAGTCACGTATACACACACGCCGTTCATACAAGCCCTTACCCTGTTAAAATATTTGGAGAGGTGAGGTCCTTGTTGAGGGAGAGGAGTGGCCCCCGACCGAGGCTGGGGACTCAAAACTCCTCCCGGGTTTCAGTAGCAAACGCAATGCTACAACAAGTGTCATATTGCTTTATACTGTTTTACAATGACAAGCGGGCTTGTAAATTTTAAACCAAAAATAAGAATGGCATTTGAAATAAAATTGCCTTGTCTTCTTTAAATGTAACAGATAATAACATCTAAACTGAGAAAGATGGGGAAGAATTTAGTGTCTATGAGTCATAATTCCCACGTGTTTTTATCATTTGTTAGGGCCATGACCTCTTGCTGTGTAATTTTGCCCTTATATTTGATATTTTTCAGGAGAGAACTAAGAATAATATTTAGGGAGTTGCCTGTCAGGTAGGGTTTCTCTAGTGCTCAGTGTAGTTTACACAGTAAAAATTCTTAATATGTTTGCAAGGTGTATTATTCAACCCATTGCATAGGGGCTTGGATATAAGAAAGTCTACACATTTCATTGAATTAGAGGAGGTTTCTGAAAGACATGGCATTTAAATTGATCTTCAAAGGGTGCATACTAGTGTGGAAAAACCATATTTTCTTAGCGGTAGTGGTAGAATTTTCCTCTAGGAAGAGCCTTGTTTTATTTGATGAATATTCTAATATTCTGACAATTCTGTCGGGTGGGGTTATGAGGCCACTTAAGTGCAGGCTATGTACCATGCTTTTGGTTTACTGAGTAGAGCAAGCAAAATAAGTGTGAGCTGCATTTAACTCTTAGAAAAGTAAAGAGGATTTTTGAAGGCAGCAGAATGCAATAGATGGAAGACAAATGAGGTGTCTTCAGGGAAGAGGTTTTCAGGGGAAAAGGAAGAGAGATTGGTGGGAAATCATATTGGGTTTTAGGTAGGTGTTGCTACCATGTGAATCTTCTTTCCCATATTACTGTGACATATTTGGTAAAATACCCGCTTATTTTAATATATTCTGGAATTAGATCTACCAGTTGATTCCTAATAAATGGGATTTTGATGGCAATGAATGTTACTTTTTTCCTTATCTGGGTTCTTAAAGTTACAGAGCAGAAGCTTGAGGCTATATTTTCTCACAAGTGCTTGAAGTGCAAATGAACTTAATTCTTGATTGGGAGCTTAATGAAATATTATAGAGGGCACAAGACAGAGTGAATTTGGTGTGTCTTTGTGGAAATTGAGGGCTCTTGCCAAAGAGTCACAAGGGTGACTTTCAGCTCCACATGGAGAAAGAAATGAAGAGCACTATTTGATTACAATATGGGAGAGTATGAAGGAAAGTGGTAGGAGACAAGGCTGGAAAAATAATCCAGAGCCAAAGTATGAAAGACCTTGAATGCCAAGATTAAGTATTTGGTTCTAATTTATTAGAAAAAAAAAAAAAAGAAAGTCATAGAATATTTGTTGTGGGTGGTTATTTGGATTTATAAAATATTTTTATTACTTCTAAAAATAATACATTCTTATCATATAAACCAAGTAATATAGAAATAACATAAAAAAGAAAATAGATATCCTGGTAACCTTACCACCTATGTTTTGTTATATTCTTTCTAGTATTTGTTGACACGGGCTTTAAAAAGTAAAAATGTCATTATGATGTTTTGTCACGTCATACTGCTTTGTCAGCTGCTGCACTTTATTTATTGAAGACTTGTGATCTGAGACCTACTCTAAGTGAATGACTGTGGTTGCAGTGAGGTCGTGGATTGTAGTGACCAGAGCCCAGAAGAGGTTTCAGGAGGGGAAGAGTCAGGGTCAGTAAAGAGAAGCTGAAAAAGCCCAAGGACAGCGAGTGGGCTGCCTTTTGGGGGAGATAAGAGGCACAGGAGGACTTTGTGGGCAATGGGTTCCAGATTTTGAACCTGAAATTGTTCAAAGTTAAGCAAAACAGGGAGTTGGAATGGAACAGTTTGTCAATTTTGATAGGAAGTTGCTAGGTTTGACTTGAGAGGTGTGTGTGTGTGTAGCTGTTAGCAAATCTGGGTGGAAATGTCTGGTGTGCACTGGAATATTCAGGCATGGTAACTAGGCTAGAGGACAGGAAGAGAGAAAGGAATAGTGGTTGAGTGTTTGCCCATGCACATCTCATTGAAATCCCTCACCCTTGCAAGGTAGGAATTGTCATCTCGGTTTTATAGAGAGGAAAAGGCTCTGTAAGATTAAATCAGCAACCCACACAGCCACTAAATGGCTGAGCAGTGATTTCAACACATGGCTCCAAATGCTAAGCTCTTCTGGTTTGCTATGTAGTGTTGAAGGGGCAAAATTGAGTGGGGGAGATCATTAAAGAAAAAGTATACAACTTTTTATATGGAAATATGTGTGTGTGTGTGTGTGTATGTGTGTATGCATGTGTGTGTCTATGTGTTTTGAGTGTTCATTATGACAGAACCCTGAAGCTAAGAAAGTAACACCCCCCCCACACACATACTAAAAATATTTGTACAATCATGGAGCTTATATTTTAGCAAGGGAGACAATTATCAGACTACAAAATATTCATTAATTTCAATTGGGAGAAGTGCGGTGAAGGAGAGTTAGAAGGAATTAGTGTTTAATAAGGGGACCTGACCCAGTCTCGCTGGTCAGGGAAAATTTCTCGGAAGTGACATCTTTCAGATAGAAGTTTCAATGGAGGTAAAGGGCAGAAAGTTATTCCAGGCAGGCAGAGGGAGTATCTTGAGCAAATTCTGAGGTGGGAGAGAGGTGCCCTCCAGGCAGGGCAGAGGTTGAGAATGGCTAGAGCATAGAATGGAAGGGGAAATGGCAGGAGATTAGGCGGGGGCAGCAAGCAGTGTGCTTTCCCATCCTGAAGGGTACTGTTTTGCAATGGTAATTCAGCCATTAAAGAGAGTGGGAAGGGAAGTGACATGTTTATTTAAATTTGTTTACTTAAAAGACCTCCAGGGCTTGATGTGGAGAATAGATAATAGATAGTGTGGTATACCACATTATCTTTTCTAATTCTGCATTCCCTCCACAGTTGGAAGATCCGATCTTTGCATTGTATCTTGTGACTTTGTACCCCTTCCTACTAGATTGGGGAGTAATTGTACGCACCTGCTGGAGGTTAGTCTTGGCAATGCAATGTGCATTGGTCAGTGGAATATCAGTGGATATGATGTGAGCCGAGGCTCTGAATGTTCATGGTTTGTCTTGGCCTCTTGCCTCTGCATCAGTCATGAGACAGCACGCCCATGTGCCACTGATCCCAGGATGAGACACAGGCAGAGCTAAGCTAAGCCAGCCCTCCAACCTCGAATGAGAAATATAAATGACTTGTTCTGTTAGCCACTGTGATTTCATGGCAGGTTTGGCTAACACATACGGGAGGGTATCAGAATGAAAGCAGGGGGACAAATTAATGGTCTAGGTAAGAGTTAATGGTAGATTGGACTAAGACAATGGCCGTGCAGAGATGATGGAAAGAACTGAATAGGTTCCAGAGATATTTAGGCTTTCAAATTGGTAAAAGGACGACCAATTGGATGCAGAGGTAATGGGAAAGAAAATGCCAAAGATGATATTTCAACCAAAGATTCTTGCGGTATTGTCTAACCTTTTGATTCTAAAGATACTTGAATATGCCCAGAGTTTTAAATGCTTTAGTTGTTTCATTTGTGACTATAAAGATCATTATTTTGGTGAAAAATTTCGATAGTCAAGACTCCTCCTCCTAGCAGCCCACCGGGGAGGCTGCAGGCCACTGGGCATTTACCATTCTTCTCAAGGAGGTAGTCCCAGCCTACGTTTTGGAGGACCTGTGGCCAGGGGCTAGTCAGAACACAAGCCCTGACTTTTGATATGATTGATCATCTAATGTCCTGTTAAAGCTTTGGGGCTGTAATGGGCCTGCCAACTTTTGGTCTTAAGAAGCCCTAAACCTATCACTTTTACAAGGCAGCAAAAAATCCCCCAGTTTATTAAATTTTAGTGCAAGATGCCTTCCAGGCTTTTTGCCTGAGGCACACTTTATGTCTGAACTTGGATCCACAGCTTTATAGCCTGCCCTTTCCCCACACAATTTCCCCATTAGTTCTGGGTAATTCTAATGGCTGGTTATTTTGTTTTGTGTTGTGTTGTTGTTGTTGTTTTTTTTTCCAGAGAAGCAATAAGCTATTTTCTGTCTGTTAGTGAGCAGGAAGCAGCATGGTTTTCATTAACCTAGTGAGAAAATAAATGTTGGCAGTTCAGTTGTTGGGAAAATGAGGTTGCAAACCCCACAAAGTCAAGAATCCAGGCAGAATGTGACTTACTCTGTCACTGAGCAGGCGGGGCTTGTGGTCTGCAAGGGGCTGCCTGCTACAAGATTGCTGTGGCCTTTCTGATGGAGGTTAGGGAATCAGAACCATTTGTGAGTCATTCATCAGGCAATTTAGCCTGTTCTGTCTGATTTTCTTGGTTGTGCCTGCTGCATTTGCCCCTGTTAGATTGAATTTAAGCTTGATTTGTCTGTCTTCTCCTTTCCATGGGGCGCAGCCATGATGAAAATTATTAAAAAACAAAAACAAAACCATACATTTTGTTGCCAGAATTAGGAAGATTAATTACAGTTAATTCTTAAATAAATGTTTTAATAGGTGAGTAAAGTTGAGATATATAATATCTCATTTTGCCTCTCCACATTCAACATTCCTTTGAAATGTTTATCCGAGAAGCTAATAAGGACTAAAATATACTGATGTGTATTTCTATCCTTTTCATCTCATAGTTCTTGAAGTCTAGGGGAAATATGGCCCAATAAAGGGGAAGAACGTAATAAATATCAGTGTAGGAATTGTTCAAAAAATTCTATAAACCATATCCAGAAACAAGCTTCTTCTTTTAGGTAAAACCAAATACAAAGCAAATACTTTTTTCTCTTTTTCAATTATCAAAGATACAGGAGATTTGGAACCAGCCAACTTTGTTTTTTCTAGTTCTGGCTTATTATATGGCCTTGGGCTAGTCATGTAATACTTTTGAGCTACAGAATTCTCCTGTGGAAACAGATTTTCTTCGTCAACCTTCTTGTTAGACAAAAGTTTATGTTTTTCATTCTATGGGTTGGAAGTTGACACTAGTCTGGATCTGTTATTTTATAATGACATTTTTGTTGGTGTAGACACCTTTCAGAATTCACTCATCATTCTTTGACCTGATAATGATTTATTTTGACTATATTGATTACCCTCGGTGCTATTCATTTTTTATGATTAAGAAAAAAAGAGCATCCTTTGTCTCTAGTCTATTTAATATTTTTTCAAGGCATTTCTCATCTTTTTAATCTTATAAGTCTAAATCTAGCAATGGTAAGTGCTAAGTACAAACACAACAAATAAAATGAAATACAAAGACAAAATCAAGCACACAAACCAATGAAAAATAAAGCAAAATATTAGAGTCCAAAAAAACTCCAAAGCAAGATTTAAACTTTCTAGAGGGATTTAGCAAGGAACTCTGGCTTAAATTACCAACAAAATGACATCAGGTGAATATGATTTAATTGGCTTTATAAAAAGCATTTTATTTCCATTTTATTTATACAAAATTTCCATTTTATTTTGGCATTTCAGTAAGATTTCTTTTCTTTAGCAGTTGACTTCCATTACTTCAGCATCTTCTCCACATACTGTTTCCACTTGCATTCCTTTCTGAAGACGCCCTGTAATGGGCACCTCAAAGGACATTTCGGACAGAACTGAAGATGACTTTTGAGCAGCCCCTACTTGTAATGTGTTACTATTCACCCATTCATGGGAAGGGGTAGAGAATATACCATCCCAAATTATGTCACTTTGGCAGATTTGATTATCTTGAGCTAAAGGCAATTGTGAAATAGCAAACACAGAAAGAGCTTTCTGCCCTCCCCCATCTGTCTGAAAGGACAGCACAAATCCCCACCCCCCACCTCACACGAGGACCTCAGGAAAGGAGCCTATCACTGGAGGTGAAGAGCTGGCACCAAGAACTCTTCTTATCTTCTGGGTTAGGCCTCCTATATATTTTCTAGTCACTTCCCACAGCTTATCAGCCCTGGCAGCTCCAGCCCCTTTCTTTTCTAGTCATGTCTTCAGTGTTCACTGCCCTTTCTTAAAATGGTTTAACTGCTCCTTTGGGATTTCACTTCTTTTCTGTGATGTCCCCATGCACACAAAATTTTAAATATTGGTAAAATTTGTATGCCTTTTCTGTTAGACCATCAGACTGTTTCTGTCAGACTGTTAGTCTGCCTTTTGTTAATTTAACCCACAGGCCCCACCCACTGAATTTAAGGGAAGAAGAGGTTGTTTTCCCTCCCATCTACCTGAAACCCACTTACCTTCCAGGAGAAGGCCAGGAGTTACTCTGCCAGCAAACCCTAACTTTGAAAAAGGAAGAAGAGTGAATCCTCACAGTCGTAATGGCAAAGGGGCTCAGAAAGGTGGGATGCCCTGATCCCAGATGGGATTTGGCTGGCAGAGAATCATTGACAGTTTTTCATGGTTGCAAAGTGTCAGAATCTTTGGAACTTCATCCTTGTTGAGGTATAGACTTGGCTTTCTGACTGCTTTCCTTCCAGTCAGGTGTTTCATATTTATAGCCTGAGAATGTTTTCTGTGAATTGTACATTTGTCCTAGATCCCTTTGAAACAACTCTCTGTTTTATCTATGAAGACTTAGCCTTATTTACTGCCAGACTATAAAAAGCTAAGTTTTTAAAGAAAAATAAATGTGTTTAAAGGCAGAAAATTTACAACATGATGCATGTTACTTGGAAATGTTCGATATTTTTGCCATATGATGTCCTATGACTTTCAAGGGACAGAAACCAATTCTATGTGGCTTTGGTGGATTTTTGTGCACAGTAATCTCTAATGTTTCATGCTTAGAGAAATTGATGTTAATTTATAGAGCATATACCTCTGGAGGATCTTCAGCATTTAATGGCCATCATTACAGTTGTATTCTTAATTCTGCTTCCTTCATTTATTTTTCTATTTTTTTAATTAGATTTTTTTATTTGAGTGAGAGAGAGAGAGAGCGTGAGTGAGGGAGAGGGGCCCAGGGAGAGAGAAACAGAGAGAAAGAGAGAGAGAGAATTCCAAGCAGACTCCATGCTCAGCACGGAGTCTGACATAGGGCACTATCCCATGACCATGGGATCATTATCCAAGCCAAAATCAAGAGTTGTATGCTTAACCAACTGAGCCACCCAGGCGCCCCCATTCATTTATTAAAAAACCCTACTTAGAACCTACAAGATGACAGACCCTGTGCCAGTTCTGAGGACACAGAGAGGTAAATCCTAGAGTGCTTGGCTCACTGACTACTTCAGTTGGCATATATGGAGGCCTTTGTTGAAAATTAGGTTAAGTACTTATGAAATCTTTAATTTTTACTACTTAAATTACATGAATTGTTTGCATGCAAAATGGTCCCAGAAAATTTAGACTTACTGACTAAAAATAATCCAAACTATTTTTATTTACTACAATGGCTTACCATTAAAGACTATTCAAATAAAGAACAACAACAAATATATACATTTTCCTAAATACAGTTAATAATTATTTTTAGTTTTTCACAAAACATACTTCACTTCACATACATGCTTAATTTCTTAATCACAAGGAATCTGCTCACATCTTTGAAATAAAAACATATATAGAATGTGTACATGTGTTGAGTGTTGCATCCTCATGTACAGTCCAAAGTAGCTGCCAGTTCTGTCTTTTATAGGCCAAAATTTATATCTGACTTCGAATTGCTTATTCTTATTTTGTACTGGAATAGAAATAAGAACAGATTCTGCATAATTATAATTATTCCACATTTTAATACATTATTTTAAATAGAAATTTAAAAAAAAGCTCTGGAATGCCTCAGTGACTTAGTCAGTTAAGCATCTGACTCTTGATATTGGCTGAGGTCATGATCTCACAGTCATTGGGATCGAGTCCTGCATCGGGCTCCACACCGAGCATGGAGCCTGCTTGGGAATTCTTTCTCTTCCTCTAGCTCTGCCACTCCACCCCACCTTGCCTCTCTCTCTCAAAATAAATGAATAGACATTTTTTAAAAAATTAAAAATAATTTTTATCATATACACCTGTCTCCTAAATTATCCATATTTCTAAGTGACTTTAGGGCTCTGGATTGACAGTACACATAATATTAAATCTTAGTGTTTACATTTTTTTAAAGCTTCAGGATATGCTTAAAGGAATTTCTGACAACCTAAACATTGAGGTTAGCTACATATCAAAAGATCTTCTGAAAGGATGAATTTTTTTCACACTGGTTTTTCATATTTCTTCCCTTCCTCTCATGTATAAAGTTTGTTTTGTCAAATGTGTCCTTATTACCTGAAAGAGAAATTTCCCTAAAGAGAAAAATGTTTTATTCTTTACTTACTACTCAGTTCACACCAAACTTGACCAGGGACATAGGTCTAGAGATTCTTGCTTTCATTCAGAACTAAAAATATGTACTTTTCTGATTTTTCCCTACTATATGATTCTCACATATATATGAGAATCCCTGGTGTCATGAAAGAAAACAGTTAAGGGTTGATTTATTGAATTGCTAATTCATACCAGGTAAAAGGAGAAGGGATGTGGGTCATGCTGAGGGCGAAGCAAAGTCACATCCTTCTGAAGCAGGAGGGAGGCCTTCCTGGCCCTCAGAGACTAAAGTAATTTTGGCTCAGCCCCAGCTCAGTGTCTGAGAATTCAGAGCAATTCTCACCATGTCAGTAACTTCTGACATATTTCTTCTTTGTGGTTTCTTCTGGACTTTTTCCACTAGTGTTTTAAGAAATAGTGCATTAATGGAAACGTTGGGGTAGAGTAAGGTCAACAGATCAGAAGGTGATTGCCATTGAAAAAGTAGTTACTCACAGTTTCCAAGAGGAGGACTCATGCATGCCAAGCTTTGGAGGGCCACACGGCGAAGCATGAGGGTCAGCATGAGGCAGAGGTAGCAGGGGGGATGTGAGCAAGAGCCTTTACTGTCGTTTCTGTGGGAAGGACCGGGCAAGGCAGGGGACACAGGCTTGGAACTGGCAAGTTGAACAATTTCATCAGGCTCTGGGGCATAGGAGCTGTCTCTCATTGTCTGGGGTGATTGAAGCAGGTGGATAGTGGCCCAGACTGTGAGGCCAATAAAGGAGGTGGTTGGAGGTGTGGGCTTTGCATTGCCTGGTTTGCATTTGAAGAGCTTGCTCCTAAGTGAGTGGTTTACTATCTCTAGGAATTGGCCAACTGTGGTAGGGTCAGCATGACCCCAGGTGTTAAAGCATCAGAATACATGGTTAAGAAGACATGGTAATACAATTCAACCTAACTCTCTATCTTGGTTCTTCCTCTTATAGACCTAGACTGAAAATACAGCCTCTTCATCACTGTCCACAAAAGTTCTAATCACAATAAGAATTTTATTAGCTTAGGCTTGGAGTGTTTTAGGAAAGTTATAAGAAGTTATAAACAACTGTAGGCATTATCTCTTTTTCTGTCTTTGTCTAGCTTCTTCTTCCCTGTCCAGTGCAAACAATTTCCCCTCCTTGCCTCTGGCAGGCAAATTCTTACATTTAGTGCCTCCAAGGTCTTAGCTTCTACTCACCCAGGAGTTTCAAATAATTTTCTGAGCATTGGTGGATCTCTTCTCCTTATGATAAAGGCTTCTGTCAACTGCTAAGAAAATAAAAATTCCCTGTCTCATACTGATACCATCATAAACATATATAAATATCAAACTGATAAGCTAGCTGGAGAGAACTGAAAATAACAAAAGCAAAAAGTGATTTTAAATTAATCATAAAGTTGAAGCAAACGTGGAGAATGTGGCACTGTTGAATCCTAAGTGACAGTTTTGGCAGAGGCGTTGATAAACATACCAAGACTTTGATCCCTGGGGCAGGATGTGATCTTTAAGCTTGTGTAGAAGGAATTTATTATATATGCTTATACTATTACAATGCAATATGTGTTATCACTTTGGGGGAACCAAGGATGGTTTGCTACATAGCATGAGGCGGGGCTCCTGGGTATACAAAACACTGGCGTCTGAGGGATGAAGCTGTCTTTATGATTCTATACCACATGTGTCCTTGGCTCTTCTGTGAAAATGACCTGAGAGCATCTTTAAATATCTGCTCTCACAGGACATGCATGATGGGTAATTTTATGTGTTAACCAGGTTGGGCTGTGGGATATCCAGATATCTGGTAAAACATTATTCATGGATATGTCTGTGAGGGTGTTTCTAGAAGAGATAGGATTTGAGTTAATGAACTGGATAAAGATCACTTTCACCTTGTGAGTAGGCATTGATGTACTCCACTAAGGACCTGAAGGAAACAAAAAGACAGAGGAAGGGCAAATGTGTTCTCTGTTTGAGCTGGGACATCCACTCTCTCCTGCCTTGAACATTGATGCTCCTGGTTCTTGGCCCTTTGGACTTCTACTGAATTACACCCCCAGCTTTCCTGGTTCCTTACTGGTTATGTTTCTCTAGAAAACTAATGCAACAAGAGTAACTGGGAGCAAGGATTCCTGGTACAGGAAATAAAAGCTGTGCAGTTTGTTTACTGTGTTCCCACGGGTCTTTCTGGGACTCACAATCTTTGCATCTACAAAATGGGAATAATGTCTGTATCATATGATTGTGCAGATTAATCCAAAGAATGGATTTAAACACTTATCCTTGAGTTTAGTACTGTTGGTGGTTACCATTCTCTGGTTAAATTGATCTCAAGTACAATTATAATCTAAATTTCAACATAATAAGCACTTTTATTTGCCTGAAACTAATTAGATGATATTTGTTAAAATATTCAGATGTTCTAAAAAAAGATATTGGACAGAAATTTACTTTTTAAATATATATTCACCTATGATCCTATCAGCTATAAACTTCTTGAGCTGAACTGGAGGAGTAATCAAGTCGTATGGTGCGAGATTCTCCTCTTGTATGGAGTCTGGGCTGCCAGTTGTAGTTCAAGCTTTGTCATCAACAGGTAAGTGGTGCTTCCAGAAGCCAGAGAGAGAGAGAACGCAGAATGGGAGCATGAAGAGCTCTTGATGAAGAGCTGCCAGAAAACTCTCTGATTTGCATTTAGAGAAATCAGGAATTTACTGCTCAGGTACCTTGATTTTGCCATAGCTGCTTCCTCCTTATTTCCAAGTAATTATTAAACAGGAATTTAGCTCCCACTGTGCACAGCACAGACCAAGTAAAGAAAGGCCTGGCATAGGACAGCTTCTGCTTTTAAACCCTTTTCTATCTTTTAAACGAAAGTTTAGGATTACTCAGAAATATGATATCATAATAAAAGAAGTAGCTAATAGTATCCTGGGCCTTTCCCTAGGTGTTCTGCATTATAAATATGTTATATTTAATGGGTAAAATTATCAGTGTATTTGTGGCTAATCACTGAAGTCAGGATGTGGGACAGACTGGAAAGCAGGGGATTAAACAGACACCATAACCCATATTCTGTTAGTTCTGAGAGACTGAATACCTAAAGGGACAATGGCCAGACCATATATAAAAATAGAACTTTGACCAAAAACCTGCAGCAATGTGCCCAGGAAACCAACCCCTTCTCTACAATAAACAATCCAGAAGACAGCCTGCTATAACTCAGACTTGAAGGAAGCCAGATTTCTATCTCTACTGACAATTCAAGAAGCTAAATAATGAGCCCTGTAGCAGTTGGCCCCAAATAGCCAGAACTTGATTAATAACTGACAGCTTCCATGTTTTTTCCCATGTCCAATTTATGACCAACAAGAGAAAGCCAAATCTGTATTCCTAACCAATCACAGAGTACTTCTAGTTAGCCCACCTGCAGCTTCCTTGTGCCAACAGCCTACAATTAGGGTACACTTGAAGCCCTACTTTTTTTTTACCTGGAAATTTCCAACTCCTCTGCCTGCCTTTGAGTCTATACTAAAACAAAAGTAATAATGGTGACTCCCTTGCTACAGCAAGTTCAGAATAGTCTTGCTTTCCTCATTTGGTTAGTGCTCGTTTATTTCTACAGTTCTGAGAAGGATGAGAGAGTTGAAATTGGATGGTTCTATACAAACACTTCCCCACCGTGGGAAAACTTGGTGGCTGCCAAGGCTGGGCAATGGCGTCTGTTTTCTAGGTGGACAGCCCAATGGGTTTGTGTATGAGTAGGTGAACATAAAGACATGAGTGTGTGTGGGAAACCAGACTTCACCTCTTCGCAATGAAACTGACGGAATGGGTATCAAAATGGCAAAAACAAACAGTACAGCGCCCCCAGAAGGTGTCTGAGAGGACAAGGCAGAAAGCCAATAGCAAAGAACCATAAAATATAGGACTTTCAACTGTCCAATGTGCTGCAGTTAAATTTCAAAAAATTATTGACTTTAGAAATTTTATGACAATATTTTTTTAACTTTTAAACTGCTTTTGACATAGCCTTGAAATTCATTTAAAAGGATTTTCCCCCTACCTTAAACACATCAAAGTAGGGCTTTAGGCAAAGAACTAACTCGGATTTTTACTCCCATGAAAGTCAATTTGGAAAAGGTAAATTCACAAAGTCAGAGTGAAGTTCCCAAAAGCATCATCAGAAGAAACAAAGCCCAACTGAAGCTACTAACAACAGAGCATTTTTACTCTGTTTCACTTACCAAAAATAACTATAGACATGACACAATTGTGATTAAGACCTTCTAACTGTAGAAAGGGTCTTCCTCACCTCACTGGTTTTCAGTGCTAATGGAGCTTCATTTACTTTATCGTTCTTTATTTGTGTACTCTTAGTTACAAAGGTCATCACTGCAATGCTGAGAGTCCTCCCTGGGTCTTTAAGAATCTGGAGGCTTCTACGTACCACTTAGGGTGGTAGTTCTTAACTGTGGTAGCTCATTAGAACCATCCTACCTCAGACCAATTAAATCATAACCTCTCAATGTGTTTTTAAAAATAGCTCCCCAGGTGATTCCAATGTGCACAGAGTGTTGTAAAAACACTCTCCTAGAAGAGACAAAATTTCCTTGACAGTAAATGTCACCTTGAATTATATTCACTTTGTTTGAGGGTTGTCAGATTTTAATAAAGCAACCTTGTTCATTTTAAAGAGATGGTAATACAGATGTTACAAACTGGCTCCCCAGTTTGGCATGTTCAATGCTGCTGTCCCAGGATCCAAGGGCAGTGGTGGTCGGTGGTGGTCACCAGACTTGGAGTAATGGGACAACAGAAAGCAGATTATCTATTCCTTCCCTATGGCTTCAGTTTTTCAGAATGAAAATGATCAGCTAGCTGGTATAGGAGGCAAAGAGCTGAAGAGTGATCATATGTCATGTTGGTTGTATGAATAGTCAGTTATGACACAGTGTAACAGGCTGGCTCTGTTATATAGTACAGTGTTCTTTCACCAGTGCCAGTGACCGCCCAGAGGACATGGATCGACAGGTATGGTGGCACATTTGCACTGATGAATGGAGAAAGCCTTGAGAAACTGATTTGGAGGCATGGAATATGTGGTTCCCAGTTTCAGATTTTAACATAGAATTAACACCAAGTGACTCTGTTTGAGGGATTTTGTTTTCTAGAATTCATGAGATCACAAATGAAATACGAACTCTTTCCGAATAGAGCAGATCAGAACTGTGTGATCAGACTGTTAACACACTCCGTACCTGGGCAAGCAGAGGAGGAAAGCAGAAATTCTGGCCCCTTCACCAGTCTGCTCCTGTGGCAGTGGAGGTCCGACCTCTCAGCTTCTGTTGACTGGATCTTTCCTTGAACAGATACGTGTGGGGACAGCATTTGAGGCCTCCTGACAGGTGCACAACTTGGAAAGGGCTCTGCATTCCTGATTTACTTTGAACATGTTTTTGTAGAAATGACTGCTTTAGATTGTTTCTTAATTTCTCCTACCCTTTTAACTGTTAGAGCCACGTCCCCTGTTAAAGGGTATGGTTTTCTTTAGCATTTGGAGAGAGAGAAATATTATCATTGTTTTTGAACTTCTTATTCATCTAGAAGAAAAGAGGTTCAGAATAATATGCATCACCACTCAGGTGAAATAAGTGTGTTAAAGGTACCACTTTGGGCATAATCCCTTTCAGAGCTGGGCAAGGTGCCTTGGCGGGCTGAGTTGTGCCTTTATTGCTTACCTTAACTGATGACTACTCTTTCAAGGGCACAAAGTTCATCTGTGAGTAAAATCACTCCAGCATTACCACTGCTTCCACCATTCAGCAGATTCTCAATGACATTTGCTAGTGGAATCAGAGGTAAGTGAAGCCATAAAGAATATTATAGTTAAAATTTTTTTAATTAAAAAATTTTTAATAGACATCTTTAGAGCAGTTTTAGGTTCACAACAAGACTGAATGAAAGTACAAAGATTTCCCATATACCTGTTGCCCCCCCCCACATGCATAACTTCCCCATGATCAGTGTCCCCTACTAGACTAGTACATTTGTTGCAATTAATAAACCTACATTAACACATTATTATCACCCCAAGTCCATAATTTATGTTGGGGTTTGCTCTTGTGTTGTACCTTTTATGGGTTTGTAGAACCCACCATTAGAGTGTCATACAGAGTAGTTTCACTGCACTAAAAGTCCTCTGTGCTCTGCCTTCCCCTCCCCTTCATCTTTCCCCTCCACTTAAACTTTATATTTAATTAATAAATTACTAAACAGTTTCAGAACTATATTCATTTATTCAGCACATATTGTGTGAGTGCTTATCAAGTGCCTCACACTGATCCAGGCACTGGAGACACAGCAATAAACAAGCAGGTCAAGATCCATTGTCTCCTGAGTCTTATATTTTAGAGAGAGAGAAATAAATAACAAGCAAGCACAAATTCAAAACAGAATTAATGTTGTGAAGAAGACAGATGGGTGACATAATAGAGAGTGATTGGTATGGGAAGGACTCCTCCCATATGGATGGAGGTTGGGGAATCGCCTCTCTGATATGGGAGTATTTGAGCTGACATCTGAAATATGGGAAAGACTGGGCCACGCAGAGATTGGGGGAAGTGTTGCATAGAGCAAAGAATAAATTTAGGTTTTTCCCCAAATAGGAATAAGTTGGTAAATTTGAGAAATGGAAAGAAGGCCTTTGTTCCTGGGACATAGTGAGTGAACTGGAGATGGGCAGGAGGTGGGGCGGGGGCGGGGTGTGTGTGTGTGTGTGTGTGCGCGCGCTCGGGCATGTGTGGAGAGGTAGGTGGGGCTGGACAGCACAAGGCTTCCTGGGTCATGATAAGGCACTGAGTTTTTTTTCCCAAGTGAAACGGGGCGGCAATGTAGGGTTTTAAAAAGGGGTATGAAAATTTTATGAAAATCACCGCAACTACTTTGTGCAGACTAGTGGAACATCGTGAACAGAGCAGTGAACCAAAATTGGAAACTGTAAGGTGGGTTAGGGGTCTATGCAGGGTCTAGGGGAGAGGCAGGAGGTGGGTTGTGTGATGATGGATGCAGTAGCGATAGAGGGAAAAGAACAAGGAGGTAGAATCCAGGGATTTGATGGATCAGAAATGGGGTGAAGGAACAAGGGAAATCAAAGGTGACTGTGGTATTGACATTTATAAGACAGAGAAGAATAAATAAGGAGCAAGTATTTTCGTTTAGTTTGGTTTCATGGGGAGACTTGACAGAGTTAGTAGTTGTGTAAGAACCATTAAATTTCGGAAGGCTACTAATGTGCTCATGTAGAATCAGCAGTTGAATGTCCCAACTTTGGTGCTTAAGAGGGAGAATGGGGCTGAAGATGTAAATTTGGCAGTCATCAGGGAATAAACTGTATTTAAAGTCAAGGAGTAGATGAGATAATCTAAGAGACATGAGCTGTAAACTGGCAGGGGCAGTTTGAGGTCAAGAGAAGACTGATTTATTTACATTTCCAGCAGGGCTACCAGAACATGTTCATTAGATGCTGGTTATAGGGGTGAATTGGTCAATGTTAGTGTCAAACAGCAAAATCTGGAGGCCTGGTTGTAAAGTCTTCCCTACCACCTCATCCAGCGGGATTAATTATTCCCTTGTCTCTACTCTCATAGGGTTTGCTTGATAATATTTAAAATATTTTATTATGGTAAGTTATGTAAATGTCTGTCTTCCAGGTGGATAGTAAACTCTTTGGAAGAACATGTGTCATTTATTAATGGTCAACTATGTCAGGTCTTTATTAGGCATGTGATGTGTGCGATCTCAGTTACTCTTCACAATAGCCCTTTATGGAAGACATAATCTTCTCTAGTCTACAGATGAGAACTTCTGGCTCAAAGAGGCTGAGTAAGTGACATAATTTGGGTTGGAAGCAGAGTTGAGATTTAAGTGCAGGCCTGCCTGTCTCACAACCACACACTTTCCCTTGCCATACTTCTTCTTCAGTGTGTTCTGCCATGGATCCTGGTGCCTGCTTAGCACAGCTACCCATCAGGCACACACTGACCTGAAGTTCAACAATGGTGAGCTTTGAAAAGAAAGTTACAGTAATAAACCTTGAAAACCCGCAATTCAATTACTCTCGCATTCTCTTGTTTTTGATAATATATTCTATTTTTTTCTTTAGGGGGAATATCTCAGATTGTTCAAACCCACACCAGTCCTTCTACTGGAGTCCTGCTGCGTGTCTTGATCAGGAGAAAGACGAAAAGAGGGGAGCTGGTGCTGGAGATGAGTTGAGCTGATGCTGGCATCTGCTGAAGCTCTACTTGAAACTGGATGGGAAGAAGGAGCAGTGGAAGGAGGAGAACCTTTGGCTAATAAGTGAGCATGGTTTGCTGCAATTAGGCAACTACATGAAGTCAGAGAAGGTAATTCTTTTTTTTTAAATATCAAAATGAATATTTCCTTTTGTTTGGGAGTTTTCCTTCTTGGGAGTCTTTTGCCAAATTTGTCACATTATGATGATAACCTCAAGCAATGTGTTTGCAAAAAAGATAGAAGATTTCTTTTGGGGATCTTGGTATCTATCAGTCTCCAAATACACGTGTTTATTAGTTTCACCTAAATTTGATGTAGCAAAACAGTTTTGTCCAGTGGCCAGAATGGTAGCTACTAAGACTAGAGTCAAATATTTGCTCTAACTGAATGAAACCAATGTACGGTACCTGATCTGTGCTTTATTAGCCCACTGCACTCACTTGTGTTCTGTTCTAATACACTTGAAGTCAGAGGGCCTGAGCAGAGATCTTGCAGGTCCTGACCCTGTCACATTACCATGGGACTCACACAGTTCAGTGTTTTCCAAGTGCCTGCTCTGTGTTGCCAACATTTTTCTATATACTTTGGGAACTACAAAAGAATTAATGTCATTAGGAATTTTCATGTAATCAGGATCTCAGGATTTGAACAGATGTTTAAACCACCATAAAGGTGGGATTCACTTAAGAGCCCAATCATTTATTCAGAAAGCCCATATTGTTTACCTATTCTGTTCCCAGACATTGAGTTAAGAACTACAGAAAGTTTAACTAAGAATACAATGTTCTGCCCTCAACAAGATCAGATTCAAAAGAAAAAAAGACAAATTAAAAATGACTAATTTACAATACAGAAAATATCTTGACGTAGATAAGAGTAGGATGCTTTGGGGACACATTGGTGGAAATCCTAAACCCACTAAGAACCCCTGAGAAGGCTTTTTGGAAGAGGGTAAGATTAAGTTAACTGTAAAGAATGAACAATAATTAGCCAGTTGAAGAAGGTGATGGAATGGGGATGAGCAGTCCTGGAAACAGAAGAGGATTTTCAATGGTAAAGAGTTGAGGAGCTGGTTGTAATTCTGTGTGGCTAGAGCACTAGGTGAACGTGGTGTGCTGGGATGCAGTGAAATGTGAGGTTGGAGGCAGGCAGGCACAAGATAAGCAGCTGCCTAGTTTTGCTAAGGAGTATGGATTTCATCCTGAAGGCAATATAAAGCCTCCACTGAGAGACTTTAAGCAGGTTTGCATTTAGGAAATAATACTCCAGAAGGAATATAGGTAATGGCTTTGGAAATAGACACAACCATAGCAAAGAGGCTGGGAAATTGCTGCAATAATCCAGTTTTGAAATTTCCAGGGTATAAATTTCAGCTTGTGGGAGTTGGACTGGAGAAAGAAGGCAGTTTAAAATGTAGATTTAGGAGATGAAACCAACAGAGATTGTTAATTATTTTACTGTTGCTAGTTAGGGAAGTAGTCTAATAAGTCTTGATTTCTGCCTTAGCTGGAGGATGAATGACATGGTTGTCTGGGTCTGCTGGTGGAGGAGGCAGAGGAAGGGTAAAATAATGAGTTAAAGCTAGAGCATGTTATCTTTGAGGTACTTGTTCTGCATCCAATTGGACATAGCCAATAGGTAGAGGGTGGAAGGTACAGACAGGAAATCATCTCAAAATATGCAATATTTAGAGCCAGGGTAGTTAATGCAGAAAAGAAAAGTTAATGAGGCATTTCTTTGACAACCTGATTCCACTCATGATCATACTCTAGTCATTGTCATTTTAATACATCTAATCCTTCCAAAACCTTAATTTCATCTATCCCACTCTCTGACCACTACTTCTCAAATTTGAAACTCATTCCCTCTAGTGTACTAACTCCAATGATGTACCTACACCCACTGGAACCAACAATCCCATGTTTACATCTTTTTCATTAAACAGTATTTCACCAATTTTTCACTATCCCTTACCCCTTCATTGCTCATGATCACTGCTTACGCACCTTAAAGTCATGGTCAATAATTTTAATCACTTTCTTTCTTCCTCTTGCTTCATTGTACTTGACAAACAATAACACTGATTAAGTCCAAACCTTTGCCTACTTTTAGTGCCTGTGACTGCAACTGATTGTGGTTGGAAAACACACACACACACACACACACACACACACACACACACACATACAATCACACTGACTGGTCTCATTGTGACATTCTTGACCTTGGATTTCAGGTGGGTCCTTCAAGTGCTACCTGGCAATCAGATAATATATCCTTATCTCTTGTGTAAGATGGCTATTTTATATCTTCTTTCATCTCTTCAAATCCCTGCCCCCTTCCCTAAACACCCCCTAGTCCCTTCTTCACTCTCAGGAGATGAATTTACTTTCTATTTAACTGAGAAAATTAGAACATTGGATAATTTACATGAAAACATCTATAGAATCCCTTCATCACCTCTCTTCCCCATCAGAATCTAGCAGACATATTCTGCTTTCTTGTCCATTGCCATAAATAATGTCTCCACATTCAAATTGAAAGTCAAACATTTCAAATATGTATGCACTAGATCCTGTGTCCTCTCACCTACTCGGGGACATCACTGTGGCAATCTCTATCATCAATTTTTCACTCTCTGTCCAACACACAGACTGAAATAGTTCTCCAGTGGAAAATAACCTTCTCTCTCACCATCATTTTTGCTCCTCTTTGCTGCAAAATTCCAACTTCCCTTCTTGGGTTCAATCTTAATCCTCCTCCAATCAGGCCTTCATTTCCACCCAAACTGCTCTTGTCAAAGGGACCAGGAGCTTTCATGAAACCCCACTTCAACTCTCATTGTCCCTTTCTGTAGCACTTGACATTGATGATGACTACCTGCTCTTTGTTACTTCCTTTGGACTTCAGCATTCCAGCCTTCTTTGTTTTTCTCCTCCATTCTGTTTGCTCCTTCTAAATTGTCTTAGCTGGTGTCTTATCTCTTAATTCATGAGTGCCTTAGGTCTCAGTTTTTGGTCCTTTTTATTTCCCATCATAACTCATTTTCTTAGTCATATCATCCTGTTACATAACTTTAAATACTGGGTATATATGCTAATGACTCCTAAATTTAGAACTTCTGTCTAGACTGTTCTCCTGAATTCCCTACTGCTTGCTTAATATTTCCATTTAGTTGTGTAGTAGATGTGTCAAGCTTTCCAGGTCCCAAAGTGACCTTCCAGCCATCTCTGCCCCCTTGACATTGTCTACCCACAGTTTTCCTCATCTTAGGTGATAGCAACTCCATTCTTCCAGATGCTCAGGCCAACAATCTTGAGTTGTCCTTAACTCTTTTTTTGTCTCTCATATCCTGTATCCAGTCTACTAGGAAATACTGTTGGACATAACTTCCAAACATAAATAGGAACTGACCACTTCTCACATATCAGCATTTGCATCCTGTGTAAACCACTGCCATCTCTTATGTGGATAACTGCAATAGTAGGTTTTCTACTTCTACTCCTGCGTCTTTACATCCATGCTGAAAATACCAGCCGGGTGATTCTTTTAAAATGTAAGCCAGATAGCATACCTTTACCTTCTAAGCTCAAAACCTACAATGGCTGCTTATATCACTCAAAGTAAAAGCACTTAAAGTAATCTAAAAATCCCCGCATGACCTGGGTCTCCATCCTCTTTCTGAGCTTATCTCCTTACTATGCCCCCTTGTTCTCTTGTTGTTCCTTGAACATTTCAAACATGCTCATGCCTTAGGACCTTGCTGTTCTTTCTGCTTTACTTGTTATATACATGGCTAACTCCTCATGTCTGTCAAGTCTTTGATTAACCATTACCTTCTCAATGGAATCTACCCTAGCTACCATAGTTAGGCTTACCAGTTGCCCTTCCACCTCCTTGGCCCTTGTGATCCCTTTACCTTGTTCTACTTTTTATGTAGCCCTTATCATTTTTAATATGTTATATAATTTAATTATTTATTATGCTCATATATGTTGCCTAATGTAAGTTCACCAAGATTTTCATGTTTTTTTATTTTTTTCCAAGTTTTTTAAAAGTTTATTTTGAGAGAGAGAGTGAGAGAGAGAGAGAGAGAGAGAGAGAGAGTGCATATGTGCATGCATGTAAGTTGAGGAGAGACAGAAAGAGGGAGAGAGAGAATCCTAGGCAGGCTCTGCACTATCAGTGCAGAACCCGATGCGGGGCTTGAACTCAGGAATCATGAGATCATGGCCTGAGTCTAAGGTGCATGCTTAACTGATTGAGCCACCCAGGTGCCCCTCTTTTTCCAAGTTTTTATTTAAATTCCAATTCATTGCAGTATAATATTAGTTTCAGGTGTAGAATTTAGTGATTCATTACTTATAATACCCAGTGCTCATCACAAGTACCGCCTTAATACCCATCATCCATTTAGCCCATCCCCCTCGCCCATCTCTCCTCCAGCAACCCTCAGTTTGTTCTCCATAGTTAAGAATCTATTTTATGGTTTGCATCTCTCCCTTTCTCTCTCTCTCTCCCCCTGCCTCCCTCCCTCCCTTTTTCCTATCCCCTATGTTCATCTGTTTTGTTTCTTAAATTCCACCTATGAGTGAAATTGTATGGTATTTGTCTTTCTCTGACTGACTTATTTCGCCTAGCAGAATACTCTCTAGCTCAATCCACATCCTTGCAAATGGCATGATTTCATTCTTTTTTTACGGCTGAGTGATATTCCATTCTGTGTGGTATGTGTGTGTATACCACATCTTTATCCATTCATAAGTTGCTGAATATTTGGACTTTTTCCAAAATTTGGCTATTGTTGATAATACTGCTATAAACATTGGAGTGCCCGTATCCCTTTGAATCAGTATTTTTATATTCTTTGGGTAAATACCTAGTAGTGCAATTGCTGGATCATAGGATAATTCTATGTTTTAATTTTTTGAGAAACCTCCAACACTGTTTTCCAGAGTGGCTGCACCAGTTTGCATTCCCACCAACAGTGTAAAAGGGTTCCCCTTTCTCCACATCCTCTCCAAAACCTGTTGTTTCCTGTGTTGTTAATTTTAGCCATTTTGACTGGTGTGAGGTGATATCTCATTGAAGTTTCAATTTGTATTCCCCTCATGGTAAGTGATGTTGAGCATCATTTCATATGTCTTAGCCATCTGTATGTCTTCTTTGGAAAAATTCTATTCATGTCTTCTGCCCATTTTTAAACTGGATTATTTTTTGGGTGTTGAGTTTAAGTTCTTTATAGATTTTGGATACTAATCCTTTATCCAATATGTCATTTACAAATATCTTATTCCATTCCTTAGGCTGACTTTTAGTTTTATTGATTGCTTCCTTCATTGTGCAGAAGCTTTTTATATTGATTAAGTTTCAATAATAGTTTATTTTGTTTTTGTTTCCTTTGCCTCGGGAAATGTATCTAGTAAGAAGTTGCAATAGCTGATGTCAAAGAGGTTACTTCCTATGTTCTCTAGGATTTTGATGATTTGCTGTCTCACATTTAGGTCTTTCATCCATTTTGAATTTATTTTTGTGTATGGTGTAAGGATGTATGCCAGTTTTATTCTTTTGCATGTTGTTGTCCAGTTTTCCCAGTACCATTTGTTGAAAAGACTGTCTTTTGTTCATTGGATATTCTTTCCTGCTTTGTAGAAGATTAGTTGACCATATAGTTATGGGCACATTTCTCGATTTTTCTATTCCGATCCATTGATTGATATGTCTGTTTTTGTACAGTACCATACAGTCTTGATCACTACAGCTTTGTAATATAACTTGAAGTCCAGAATCATAATGTCTCCAGCTTTGCTTTAGCTCTGTGAAAAATGCTGGTGATATTTTGATAGGTTACATTAAATGTGTGGATTGCTTTGGGTAGTATAGACATTTTAACAGTATTTGTTCTTCCAATCCATGAGCATGGGCGTTTTTCAGTTTCTTTGTGTCATCTTTAATTTCTTTTATCAGTGTTTTATATTTTTCAGAGTATAGACTATCTCTTTGGTCACATTTATTCCTAGGTATCTTAGGGTTTTTGGTGCAATTGTAAATGAGACTGGTTCCTTGAATTCTCTTTCTGATGCTTTATTATTGGTGTATAGAAACGCAGCAGATTCTGTACATCGATTTTGTATCCTGTGACTTCACTGAATTCATGTATCAATTTTTTGGTTCTAGCAAACCAAATTCGTGTATCAATTCAGTTCTAGCAATTTTTTGATGGAGTCTTTTGGGTTTTCTATATAGAGTATCATGTCATTTACAAATAGTGCACGTTTCACTTCTTCCTTACCAATTTGGATGCCTTTTTATTTCTTTTAGATTGCTGAGGCTAGGACTTCCAGTACTATGTTAAATGACAGAGGTGAGAGTGGACATCCCTGTCTTTTTCCTGACCGTAGAGGAAAAGCTCTCAGTTTTTCCCCATTGAAGACAATATTAGCTGTGGGTTTTTCATATATGGCCTTTATTATTATGTTGATGTATGTTCCCTCTAAACCTACTTTGTTGAGGGTTTTTATCATGAATGGGTGTTGTACTTTGTCAAATGCTTTTCCTGCATCTCTTGAGAGGATCAGATGATATGTGGTGTATCACATTGATCGATTTGTGACTATTGAACCACACTTGCAGCCCAGGAATAAATCCTATTCCATCATGGTGAATGATTCTTTTAATCTACTGTTAGATTAAATTAGCTATTATTTTGTTAAGAATTTTTGCATCCATGTTCATCAGGGATTTTGGCCTGTAGTTCTCTTAGTGGAGTCTTTGTCTTGTTTTGGAATCAGGGTAATGCTGACCTCATAAAATGAGTTTGGAAGTTTTCCATTTATATATTTTTTGGAATAGTTTGAGAAGAATAGTTATTAACTCTTCTTTAAATGTCTGGTAGAATTCTCCCGTGAAGCCATCTGGCTCTGGACTTTTGTTTCTTGGGAGATTTTTGATTACTGATTCAATCTGTTTGATGGTTATCAGTCTGTTCAAGTTTTCTCTTTTTCTCCATTTTAGTTTTGATAGTTTATATGTTTCAAGGAATTATCCATTTATTCCAGATTGTCCAATTTGTTGACATAATTTTTCATAATATTCTCTTATAATTGTTTGTATTTCTGTGGTGTTGATTGTTATTTCTCCTTTCTCATTTGTGATTTTGTTTATTTGGGTCCTTTCTTTTTTTCTTCTCCATAAGTCTTTCTAGGGGGCTATCAATTTTATTAATTTTTTCAAAGAACTAGCTCCTGGTTTCATTTGTTCTACTGGTTTGTTGTTGTTGTTGTTTGTTTAGTTTCTGTATCATTTATGTCCACTCTAATCTTTATTATTTCACTTCTTCTGCTGCCCTAGGCTTCATTTGTTGTTGTTGTTGTTGTTGTTGTTGTTGTTGTTATTTTCTAGCTCTTTTAAGTGTAAGGTTAGGTTGTTTATTTGAGATTTTACTTGCTTATTGAGATAGACTTGTATTGCTATACATTTCACTCTTATGACCACTTTTGCTCATCCCAAAGGTTTTGGACTGTTGTGTTTTCATTTTCATTTGTTTCCATGTATTTTTTTTAATAGTCCTTTATATGAGGCTTATCTACTGACCCTGGGATAAATGCCCAGATAGAATTTAAGAATAGTGGAAAACAATGGGCACATAAGTATTTTAAAAATGGTTGAAAAAGGGAATATAGGAAGGAGATAGATGGAGGATTAGACATGCAAGTATGAGACCAATTCTAAGATGCCATAGAGGGGGAGGTGGGGCTTTGTGAACAGTCAGATGCAACAGAGGAAACAAATGAGGAGAAGGCTGATGGTGACTGTTGAGTGTCAGGATTAAGAGGCCATCACCTGGTAAGGTAGAGAAGAATAGGCAGAAAAGTGAATAGAAAAGAGAGAGCAGAAAGTGCAGGCAGTATGTCAAGACAGCTGATTAGGAGGAAAAGGAATTAGGAAAACATCATTGAAAAAGCTGGGCAAGATCTGATTATGTCTATATGCTGAAGGGAAAGAACTTTAAACAGTCGATGGAGGGATGTGGAATTCAGAGTGGGAGAGATCAGTGTAGTTTGGGGAACAAAAACAACCTTAAGGAATGGGTAGGATTTGGCTGTGTGATGATTCTGTCTCAAAATATGAGGCAAAAAGTTTGTATTATACTGGATGAGATTATGCCTGCAGTAGTTAGGGTTAGGATTGTCATCCTGCTCTGCAATTTACTAGATTTGTGATATTGGTAATGATTCTGGGTCTGAATTTCCTCATCTGTAGAATGTAGCTAACAAAAAAATCTTCCTCATACAGATATTATAAAGTTTGAACGAGATGGTTTCATTACTTAGATGTCAACCTGAGACCTACCTGCCCCTCAAGATCTAGGGCAAATTGGTTTAAATCTTTGCTGGTTTTACAGTATTCAAAGGTCTGAAGGCTTTCTCCAAATCTCTTTGACCCCCTTGGATCTTAAATTCTGGGTTCACTTGGTTCCCCTCTTCTGTGTGCTTCTTAGCAGCTTCTATCTATGCTGTACTCATTCTAATAAGGACCTCTCTTCTTTCTGTGGCATCCTCAAAACAGAAAAAAACTTTAAAAAATTGCAAAATATAATTTAAAAGCCACAAAAACCCATTCAATGATTTTTATAGAAAATTGATAGGGAGAAGAATGAAGTAGAGGGGAGACTATGTCAGCAATATCAACAACCCTGTAGGGAACATTCAGCAGCATCCTTCCTGTACTGTTTCTATGCTCCAAGTCCTGAGTTTCTTTTTTTAAATTTTTTTTTACATTTATTTATTTTTGTGAGACAAAGTGAGACAGAGCATGAGTCGGGGAGGGGCAGAGAGAGAAGGAGACACAGAATCCAAAGCAGGCTCTGGACTCTGAGCAAGTGTTCAGCACAAGGCCCAACACGGGGTTCGAACCCACAAACCGTGAGATCATGACCTGAGCCGAAGTCAGACACTTAACCAACTGAGCCACCCATGCACCCCTCCAAGTCCTGAGTTTCTTTCCATGCAGCTACTGCTCCCTCTCTCTCATGTCTTCTCTCTTCTGAAGTCTGGAGGACACTCAAAAATAGAGCCCTAATAGGGGATTTCCGTCCTAATCACTTATTAAGATTCCTCCAGAGGGTAACAATTCTTTTCAGAGGAATTCAGGAGCTGACTATTTAAATAATAAGATTTTCTCAATGCTGCAATATTTGTAATGTACCTGTGTGAGCCAGTCTAGCTATTATTGTTATAAGGAATGTGAGGATTTACTTCTCATCCAAGGCTGGGCTCTGGAAGAAAAGTATGGAAGATTTGGAGCACTTCTTGATTCCATTTTTGCTGTTTTTGGACACTCCATCCTTGACAGTCTCCCATGTTCCAGCCCTGCCTTTTGAGCTGCCAACTCAGTTTCTGCTTCTGAGTATCTGGTTGGCATCTCACAGTTATACCATTTATGTTTCAATAGAGTGGGCCATTCTCTATGCTTTCTGTGTCTGAGTTCTGATTGTTACTCCGAGGTCCTAGCATAGGCTAAAATGGTGGTTGATGGCAGGGGGCAAAATGAGAAGAGGAATGATTAATTTCTCCCACCTCAGGATAAATATGTGCTATTCTTAATTTCTTCTACTCAAAGATAACTGTAGTCAATTCTAGGCATAGAAAGTGATTAGTAGACTTACTATGTCATAACCTTTATTTTTGTGAGTTTCACACAATCTGGATCTGATCCCTGGGTAAATGCCATTCTGATTCCATTAAGGTTAAATTTCAAACAGACAGTAAAGGGCAAAGCAAGAGCTGAAAGTAATTACAGAGAAGAGAGCACATCTGCTCTACCAGAGTGTCCATCTTGCTGCTGATGCTGAAATGGATTAGTCTTTTCTCAGAATTGGCTGGGCAGCTTTAACAGTAGGATGTTATTAAATGACAAGATGAGTCCATTTTGGAATGAAGTCTAAAAATCAAGGTGCCCAAAATAAATCAGACCAATAACAAAGTACATTTCTCCACTTCTCTGGAATCAGCTAAAGTTCTCTTGCTGAGAACACAAAACAGTGACCTTTATCCTAACCAAAAACTTCTAAGGTAAGTAACTGGGATATTGGAAAAATAATATATAGCATTATACATAGAACAGTAACTGAATTCACCTTCATATTAGGTCATTCTCTAGTAGTAAGTTGTAATTTTAATACAATTTACAAAGTCCTTCAAGCCTTCAAAGAAGCATTGAGTTAGTGTTATGGTTTATGCGCTTTGTATGTACATGATGATAATAGTAGGCAAATCTTTTAAGTGGCTTATGAATTGGAGTGGCCTTAGGGAATTCTCTGTAGGTTGCTGAAATGACTTCTTCTATAAATTGAGTATTCTGAGTTTTATTTTTGTATGTTGTAGATCCAGATGTAGAAATCTAATCATGGCAGTGTAGCACATGATACTGTTAGAGACACCACCTAATGAGTTTATGATAATCCACCATAATCCTAGAAGACCCATATTTCTGTCCAAATAGGACATGGAATTTTTAATGTGCATCTTTAAGTGCCTGCCTGACTCCCGGGGATAATACACTATCCACTTAGTGTTTCATTGTCTCCCTTCCACAGATGCTGCTGAAGTGAGCATATTAAAGATATTGCCTACCAATCATATAAATTAGGTGTTTTTTTTTTTTTACAATGACAGAGATAATTTATATCTATTGCCATTTAAATAGTTCTTACATTATGCCTTTTGAAGCTCTTCCGCTTGTGATAATGGGTTATATGAAAATAATAAAGTCTTTGGAAATGTCACTTCTGGACAACTCTGTTTGTAATAACACAAGGTATTCCTTGGGGAGCCCCCAGGCACAAGGTTCCTTTAAATAGGTGTACATTGCCACTTACCCGAGGTAACCCTTTCATGCCCCCACCTGGGAGACCAAGGCTCTCTGAAGCTCAGACCTTTGGAACCAAAGTCCGTTGCCTATTTTTCTTTATCTGGCCACATTGTTCCCTATTACAGCACGACAGAGGCTCTATACATATATATTTACTTTTTGCAGGTGAGAGAATGTCTGGGGCATACACAAGATATATACTTAAGCGAGTCCCGTGGTCTTATAGTCCTGCCATGGTGGCACAAATTTAAAGTGGCATTAATCTTTTTGGTGCTTTCTGTTATCCTGTCCTCACTATGATCTTAGGGATCTCTATTGTTTTCTGACCATCCCTACTTCTCCTTAATTTTATCAGTAGGCATTGACTGGGCTTTTAGCTTCTCTTAGCTTGTAGGTCCTCAGAAAGGCAAGGGCAGTTTCTAGTTGGGTCTCTGAAATATTCTACTTGGGTTACAGGGTCAGTTCCTCTCCTGGAAATTCTTTCACCTTCCCCAGGACTCTGCCTAGAGAACAGGAGCTACACTTGCAGTCACCACCTGATTGGGTTTATGATACTTCAGTATCAATATCAAAAACCTGTTCATATGTTCAGTTAGGAATCACTGCCTCTGCATCTTGCGGGTCATTGATGGTGGCAGTAATCACTGCAGTTGTCCCAGGAATATGGTAACATTTGATTGGCTATCTTATTAGGAAAAGACAGTAATAACTGGGCTCTGTAAATCTCCACTCTGACTACCTCTTAATAGCATTGGATCCTTAGGTGCTTGAGTGTCAGCTCAGGGCCAATGCTCAATAATCCTCAAAAAATATTGGTATATTCCCTTCCCCCTATATATAGTCACTGTGGTAAATGAATGCAGGTTCCTTTGGAAAGACTAGGAGGAGGATCTACTGTATAAACATGTGGCAATTTATACTGGGAACCTGGCTCTAGTGTGAGAATTCAGTGAAGGGCTAGAAATTGTGGGGCCTTAATCTCAGCTCTGTTTACCTCAAATATTTGGTGTATACAGACTGAGTAATATTTTAGTAGGCTGCCCATCAATTTCAGTCCTAGACACCATGATTAGTTATAGTCACTACCAGTGATGGCTGCAGATCCCTCATTACTGCCTCAGTCCTGCTACCCCCTCAGTACCCAGGCCCTCTTTGTCTCTGGCTATAAGTGGCATCTGCATTACAAAATCCTATCATCCACACTGATATTATGGAACTCCACTCAGTGGCAATTTGTTCCTCTGTCTTCGCTGGTTGTCAGAAGACAGCCAGTACAGAGCTTTACAAATACTTAGTGCTCCCAGCAATGTATTCCTTAATGCCTGAGACAAGGCAGTGATCTTTGGGCCATCCTAAGTGACATGGTTAGAACTAGGAAAGTGTTCCCCATTATAAATCTACTCTAACCTGTTCATCACCTAAGCTTCCAAAATTTTCTATAATCAGGATTCCTCAACCTGGGCATGAGTGATATTTTAGATCAAATAATTCTTTGTTGTGAAGGAGTGCCATGTGCATTGTAGGATATTGAACAGCATCCCTGGCCTCTATCCAGTAGAGGTCAGTAGCTCCTCCCTTCCATTTATGGCAATCCAAAATGTCTCTAGACATTGACACATGTCCCATGAGGAGAATCTAGGGGAGCAAAATTTTCCCTGGTTGAGAAAAACTGCTCCATATTGTTGAAGAAATTGTGGTTGAGTCCAGGTTTCAGACAAAGAGAACCATTACAGCAAATTGTTAAAAATATCTTGCTGTTAAAGTTAATACACAGAATCCATATTTTTTAGTAAATATATGTGTATCAATAAATATGACATGGTACAATATTATGTTTGTTCTCGCCTAGTCTACCACCCTTAGAGTTCATTCCTATCACACTTCCCATATTTTTCCTGATATAGGCAGATAGAACCTTTCAATTATTTTTACTTATAACCTGTTTCTTCTTGGTTGAGACTCATGATCAATTGGGATTTTCTGATATCTGACTCTAGTTATGGAATCCAGAGGCAATCTGGAGGTCTATGGGTAGGTCCTGAGAAACACCATAATCCTCTTGTAAGGAAGCTGCCTCTGGTGATGAGGAAGAGATACTTTCTTCTCACCAAATAACTCCTTCCCCCATGCTCTACCACATTATGTAGTCTCCTTGCTATGATGGGTTCTTAGTTCTGGTAAATGTACTATGAACAGAAGGGTTGAAGGAAGTCATTGAGAGGACATGATCTCTGGTTGGCCCATGAACTGAACTTGGGCAATCAGATGCTCCTCATCTTCTCCCTTGTCCTTGGGGCATACCCTCTGCCTACTGTTCCACAGTGGGAGCTGTCCAAGGACACAGCCTTGAGATAGTAAGGTGTTGTTGGGACCATCTGGACAGTATATATAACCGAACCCAGTTAAGGCCTCTATATAAACTTGAGATTCCCATGGATGGGTATGGAGATCTACTCATCTTGTGGTCACCCAAGACAAGCCTTATATATAAGTTCCCTTGCTTATTAAACCTGCCACCTATCATGTCCTCTGCCAGACTAGCTGCAAGTTGATTGAACTTCAACTAGTCTGGGTCCATGAGTATCTATGTGGAACGAAGTCCCTACCTATCTGCACTGGACATATAACATGAGAAAGAAATGCACTCTTTGTTATGTTAAGGCAGTGAGGTCTCAGTGGTTGTTATTACTACATCATAGCCTATCTTATTCTTATTAATCAAGAGAGGCCATTAGAGAGTTTTCAGTTATGGGAATGGCAGCCTCATTCGACAGGGGAGAGGGACAGCTTCCACTGACAAAGGAGGTTTAGTAGGTATTTTCTTCCTGGAAATCATGGTTGAAAATTCATTTCTTTGCCACTTGGATGCATGAGTGATCAATATTCATATTTCTGCTGTCAATGAAGTCACTGCTGCCTTCAAATCTAACTAAGTTAGATAGACAGTTGCAGGTACCTAAACTTGATGGTCTGCTTCCTGGAATCACGTCTAATACCAATCTTCATATGAAGAAAAGCAACCTTCATATGAGGAATCTTGTGGGGAAGGAATTCTGGAGAAAATAAATGGTTTCCAGACTTCTGAAATTTTCTAGATCATAGGTGACATTGACTTGCCGAAAGAAATCCAGCCTTTACCAAGTATTTCCCTGTAAATTCTGTCCCAAGCTGATTGTGAAGACCTGTTGCTTACTTTTCTGCATCTATTAATGTGGGAATCATTGTCAAAATCTTATTGGCTCTGAGAAAGTTTTAGGTATTAAATGCTTGCTGTACATGATAAAAACGACTGATATGGAGGAGCTCTTATGCTTACGATTGTAGCCACCTTTCCTAGGTTTTTCTCACGGATAACGGACTTGCCTTATTTGACTCCAGGTTTGCAGTGTATTGAGCATCGCCTGGAACATAATGTGATTGCTAAAATTTATTGAATAGCTGACTAAAAACTGTGCACTTCAGCATCTTAAAACCATGTATAGAGAGACTACGATAAGCAAGCTCTGGGCTACAATTAAGGAAATAAGGAAGACCCTGAGGAATTACAGAAAGAAAGTAGGGGGGACCATTATAAAAACGAGTTTGGAATGCGTTGTCTACAAGGGGCTTTCAGACCACAGAAGAAACCGGAGATATCTGATCAGAGTCTTGAAATACTGGCAGGAATTTTTTGGGTAAAGTGGGGTGGGAAAAGAGAATATTGCACTGGGAAGAGGAGATCGCATGATGCCCTAAAGAAACTATAAGCAGGTCAGAATTTTTGGAGAATAACATTGGAAGGTGAAAATGGCAAGGAGCCAGGCTGAAGATGCAAGCTCTTCTCATGCTTTCCAACTATTTTTCACTGTATGACCCTCTTCCCCACCTCCAGAATGAAATCTAACCTAGAATGCCAATTAAATAAACCAAATGAAAGTAAAATGTTACTAGTGTATTTTAAATGTTTGACATTTATATAATACAAAGGACGGTAAGAATAATGTGTGTTTTTATGAAATAGAAACTTTGATATGAGAAATTGTTTATATTTGCTTGTGCATTTTTATTATTTTAAAATATTTTAAATTTATGTATATATGCATGTGTGTATTCAGACCAATGAAAAACTTACTTCTATAAAATAATAGAGGTTTGAAAAACCCCTTGATGGTACTCTTGATGGTACACAACTATTTAAAAAAGGTTTTTTCTAATCAAGAAAAGACCTATGTAGTCAGCTTGCATAGAGGAGGTCTAGCAGCAGTGTGGAAGGGAGATTTAAGACAGAACACAGAGGAGACTGTGGCTGAGGCATCTGATGCTCACTGGATGCCCATGAGTGCCCTTCACTTCCTGGCCTCCCTTTTATGTAGGTTAGGACCATGTGACCATGACCAGTTTGGGTCAACTTTGTCACTTCCAGGCTGAATCAGAGAAAAATGAGCGTGGTTTCTCTATCCTGCCCCCTTCCTTTTCTACAAGGCAGTTGTGGATAGCACTCATGGGATGATGTTCTCACAGGTTGGAAGCACCTGAATGGTCATGACACAGGGGACAGCTACAACAGAGAACCAGTTTTCTCCTACTGGCCTTCATGTGAGAGAGAAAAAAACCATTAATCTGTCATGCCTCTAAGATTTCAGACTTTGTTTCTTACCTAGCATAGCCTAGAACCAGCTGACTCATAAGATAATGAGGGATGCAAAGCAGCGATGAAAAAGAAAGGAAAAATTGGAAAAAAATTATTATAGAATTGGCAACAATTTGTAATCGACTAAATTGAGGGATTAGGGAAAAGGAGGCATGTAAATGGCTGTCGATGTTAGGCTTGAGCAACTATGCGTGAACGTCTAATAAAAATACAGACATAGAATATGGTGATAAATGAGGTTATATTTGTATTTCATTTGTGAAAGTACTTTTCTCAGTTCCAGCTGCATAGTAACTCAATAGATAAGTTTTTTCTTCTATCCTTATAATTTGCAACATCATTTTATGTGCCCTATAAGACATTTAGCAAAGGTCTTATTTTCTTAAATCTTTTATAAATTATTATTATCAAACTAATAATTGTTCCATGTTGAAAATCGAAACATAATGAACACAGAGAAAAAGTCATTTGCAATACCAATCCCATCTATCAGTTTCTGTATCGACTACCAAGCTCAACAATTTCACCTACCTGGCATTTCTTGGCTGCTTAAGGACAGCTCACAGACTCTTTGTAGTGCTTCTGGCAAGCACTCTGAACCTTACTTGCTTATTTCTGATTTGCTTCCTCTCATCCTGTTTCACAAAACCAGGAACTGGAGAGTGGGTCAGATTGAAATGAGAACAGAAATGGGCTCGTTGGCGAGGCCCCCAGATCCAATCCCCTCACATTACCAGTAGAGGGTTTGTACAACCCAGTTACCACCCCGTTTATAGGTTGACCTATTTTTACCATGCCTTTTTTTGTTTTTCATATGCTTGAGATCATATTATATATTCAACCTGGAAACTAATTTTTATGAAATTTCTCAACCTACATTTCTCCATTGCTATTGCATTTTTCGTTAATACACTTGATTTATGGCTGTATCCCAATTTATCTTGTGAATATATAATAATATGCCTTGCCTTGCCTGTACTTTTAAACTTATAGGGTTGTTTTCCCTTTGCTGTTTTAGTTTTAAGGGTCTTTTTTTGGTTGTTCTTGTTGTTGTTGTTTACTACTGTTAGTCATGATGTAATGAATGCCTTTGTGTCTAAAGCTTTGTTGTATACCTAAGACTATTCTGGGCGAAGAAATGCCAGGAGTGGAATTCCTGGATCAAGGGATAATGCGGCTGGGGAAATACTATAAATTATTTCTGAAAGTCATCTGATAATTTATATGCCAGAATCAGTCCCCTCTTCCTACCACAGGGATTTCATGAAAAAGCAAACATAAACATGACATACCATGCACTACTAACACACAAATCAGGCCATGTTGCTGGTGTTAAAAGGCACTTCACTATCCTAGTGTGAAGTTCTCTGCCATTGGGGCTGTCTCATTTTCCATCAGTCTTCGTGGCAGTAGCTTGCACATTGTAAGTGATAACACCACCGGTAGGAAGCTCATTTCATGGCAGGGGTCAAAGCCAACCCACTCCTTCTGGGATGCTCTTTCCAGGGGGTGTCTGTCTATGCAATTCTTTCTCACTTATCTTCAGGCAACTAGGGATTTAGACTAGATTTTTGAATAACTTTGTCTTTAGAAGCAGATGATAATTTAAAATGTTTAAAAATAAAGTAGAATCATCAAATTGTAATCACTTTGTCATGCATTCATTTGTTTCAACCACACATATCAATGGAGGAGGGGACTCAACCATAATAATGTTTTGTGATTTTTATTAAGGAGATGATCACATTGTTTAATATTTCAATCACAGGTACAGTCCTACAATGATACCTGTTGAATCCCATTTTCTTTTAATCCAAACATTAATTTCAGGTAGAGATATAATATGCAACTAAGACTTTTTTAAAATCAATTTTTTCTGCTTTACAGGTAGTCATGGGGACAACTCATAAAATATAAATAAAGTCTGAGGATTTGATAATACTAATTTATCGATATTCTGTTAATATCCTGATTTTGGTAATTATACTGGTTACATAAGGGGTAAAGAGGCATCATGGTTGCAACTTAACTCTTACATGGTTCAGAAAAACAATAATTTGTACATATATCCATATAGTATAAGTATGTATATATGTACACATATACAGGGAGAGATGTTAACAGGGAAAGTGGGTGCAGGATATATAGGAGTTTTTGTACCATTCTTGCAAATTTTTTATAAACCTAAAATTATTTCAAAATAAAAATTAGAAAAAAAATCAATGGATCAGGAAAAAACCTCTCCCACACTAAAGTTTTCCTCTACCTATCCTTTGTACAACTTTAACACTAGCATTTATTTAATAATTTTATTTAATTTTATTTAATGATTTTAATAATTTTAATTTTATACCATAATGATATATGATAGTCTGCACTAAGCGTCTTTATGTATAAATTCTGTGGTATCATGATGATGGGAGCATCACTAAAAACATGTAAATGGGATATGACAAGGCTAAAGCTACAATTAATTGTCCTTCCACTTAGAATCAGTGCTCTGCAAAATAATTATGTATTCAAAACCATTTTATTGCATATTTGTAATGAATATTACCACAAATCTGCATTAAAATCATTGTTCAATTCAATGTAATGCTTATTCAGTGAAAACCTGAAGATCCTCAAGATGTTAATTTTCTTACTGATTTACACATTCAGTGTGTGTCAGACATATATATTAATAGTCAGAGTTTATGTTGGGTTCATTGACTTTTATTAAGCACTTCCAATTTGCTAAGTGCTACATACATGATAGGAGACAGTCACTGTTTATTTTCAAGGTGCTTTCCTAAGACTGAATAATAAAGACATCTTGAGCAAGGCTGTCACTGTGCCAGGCTTTAATAAGGCTACCACCCCTCTCCTCCTTCTTCCAGATGGGGAGGTAGGGGCCAATGACATGTGCTGCTTGGGGATGTAGGAAGAGAGTGCAGGTGAGCACGTGTGCACCTCCTCTCTGTAAGCAGCTTCTTCAGCTGTCATCTCTTCTTTAGGAAAGTCATTTATTTAGGGCTGTACCATCCTTTAGAGGACACTTCTCTGCGGCTCACCTCGGGATGACTTTGCAAAAGCAAGGAACTCTGGAAACGTTGCAGGCTGAGCATGGCCTCTGCCAGAGCCATGTGGCAGATGGCAGCTATGAGAGGCAAGAGGCTTGGCTGTGCTCAGTCTGGCTGGCAACCCTGGATGGCAAGAAGATGCTCAGACATCAGAGGAATTCCCATTTCCCTCTCCTGGCCATCTTAATCTAGCCTGACACTTCCCTACTTCAGTTTCCCCTGAATAATCTCAATACAGAGGTGCTTTCCTTTCATTGACCCTCAAAGGTTCAGCTGTGGACTTTATCCCACTTTCAAAGTATTCCCTTGACCTGCATTCGTGCCCTTGCTGCCTTGCTTAAGGGTGTATCCATCCATGCTCAATCAGGTCATGAAATCTCCTACTTTCTTCAGAGTCCAGGGAACAGAGTTCAGTGGTTCAGGGTTCAATTCCAGACTCATTCTTCTATTCCAGCTCTAAGACCTTGGTCAAGTAATTAAGCTCTTCCAGCCTCAGCCTCCATGTCTGTAACATAAAAATAATAAGTTGTTGTTACAACTGCTACTTCTACCTCTACTTATCCTCTTTAGGACCTTGTAGTTGGGATTCTGGATTTGACAGAAGTAAACTAAATAGACTAAGTACACAGTTGAGAGATTTCACCAACCTTATTATATGTCTCAGAAGGTAGGTGATAGGTAGTGACGCGTACAGGCTCACACAGAGAAGAAAACGTTCATAAGCATTGCGTAGATGTGTTCCTACCTAATAGAACAAATCCTTTTAATATGCCTTTCTCCTCCACTCTTTTCCACTATGTAATAATAGGCATTCTGTAAATAATTGTAGCCAAATGGGAAGTTACTCCTCCAGAGTTTCTGAAGTAAAGTTCAACTTTGTGCTTTAGGACAGATGGGTGAACAGTTACCTCAATTTTATGTATCAGTACGACTGGAGGCAATGGCGATGAGTTCCACCAGATGGCCACAATATACTACAGACAGGAAAGATTCAGGAAATAAAATAATTAGGACAACAAAAAGGACAAGAGTAAAGAAAATATGTGGCTGTTCACACATTCAAGGCTGTTCAACCTTCAAATCCAGGGCCACACAGGTTGTGTGTTACACAACCTTCTTTCGTTCCCCTGGGAATATTGCCAGATCCATAATTTGGACCCAAAGGAAAGTTTCAGAGGTCTTTTTCTTTTTTTTTCTTTTCTTTTTTTACTGTTGATCAGGCTTGTTCCAAATTCACTTGAATATTAAGAATTTTTTGATTCTTATTATGACTCAGTGGTAACAGGAGTCTGAATCTTCATATCATTAAACTCTTCAACATCTGCTTATAAAACTTAACTGACAGGGTGCCTGGGTGGCTTAGTTGGTTGAGCGTCTGACTTTGGCTCAGGTCATGATCTTACAGTTTGTGGGTTCGAGCTCCACGTCGTCGGACTCTGTGCTGACAGCTCAGTCTGGAGCCTGCTTCCGATTCTGTGTCTCCCTCTCTCTCTGCCCCTCCCCTGCTCAATCTCAGTCGCTCTCTGTCTCTCAAAAATAAGTAAATGTTAAAAAAAAAAAACAACTTAACTGACAAACACTCTAGTGCTTGTGTTCAGAAGATGTTAGCTGTTATTATTACAAATGCCGTATGCATCACTGAATGCTGCTACACATGAAATATGGCTCCTCCCAGTGCTTGATGAACCTAGTCAGATTCTTGTAGTACTCTTAACTTGCAGTTACCAATAAATTGAATCTAACCTCCCTAACATTTCCCACAAACCAAACCTGTGCCAGCCCCACTCATCAAGGGCTGACTTACCAACCTTGGGCTACATAGCATCTGGTAGAACCATGTGATGATTCTGTATGGTGAGTGCTTTCATTAAAGCCAGCACACTCTAATTTCTTCTTTCTATTTCCCTTCTGTTGATGTTTACAAAGAAGTGGGGCAGTGGACATGGGGACTTTCTCAGCTTCACAGCCTAATTGGAGTTGTGGACATTGCTAGAAGAGAGAAGACAAGTCAAGACAAACTGTGTGAGCAAGTACTTTTTGAGTACAGATTTACACATCTACTATCCTTGACTCCATTGTAGTTTAAAGTCATTTTCTCCCATGCCAGATTGAAATTTATAAACTGTTCATCCTTGGAAGGTAAGAACTTGAGGCTGTAGGACCCAGGGGAGGGCTTACATCTTTCATATAAGGTGGACATCTCAGGAGCCAGGTGTTTACATGAGTGAATTTGAAGCAGCATCCACAGGAACTACCAACAAAACCCCTTACGCTTTTCACTGCCCTCTTGTCTCCTGACTAGCCTGGTAAATACTACTGCACCATTCGGGGATTGACCAAGGTCAGGAGTTGGTCAGTCACCCTCCATGTCCTTGCTGGCGGGTGACTCTGTTCCACAGGTCTGAGTACAGTCACCTGATATTCAGATAGATCATTAGCCAACCTCACTGCCTAGACTGTGTAGCTTGCTTGAGGCGTAACTTCGAAGCAGTTTCCTCTTTGCAGTTTTCTCAACCTTACTGGGGCTTTAACATCAAAATGCAAGCCATAGAAAATCAAACAGAGTGGGATTTACATGTTCTGGAACAAGACTGTTGCTCCTGTTTTATTTTCTTCACTCAAAGGGCTTTGATGAGGGATGTTTTGATGACTGTTTCTCTGAACAGTTGGAACATTCGTATAAATGATTGTTCTCTAGCTTTAAAGGAAATTCTGTCATACCAGCTCACAAGTTCTTTTTACCCAGCTCTAATTACATAAATTGTTATATAAACAGATGTCTGTTACTCTAAAGTCTACTTCACTTGGGAACTCAAATTTTTCTGAGTTCATATGCCAGTGGGCTAAAAGAAGCATCTTTTGATGTTACCAAGGAACATTTTATGCCGTCAGGATGTGAGCAGAAAAGCAGTCATCAATCAGGCTCCTTTGCCTTCATGCTCCAAGGAATAGAGAGAAAAGACCCAGAAGAGAGAGCACACTACAAGTCTCGGCTTGATCCCTAACGGAACTCTTTATCTTGGTTAAATTAATTCCTTTTCCCAAAGTACACACTTTTGTCAGTGTATCCTCTGTAACCATGATAAAGATAATAATATAGAAGAGACTTTCCTCTGCAGAGTCTTATTGATCTTTGTAAGAAAGTCATGAAATAGATAAAGGTGAAACTATGGTCTTCCATTAGGCAAAGACATATCTCAAAGCCACAGTGCTAACATCAATTTATTCATTCATTCATTCATTCATAAAACAAATATTTCTGATTGTCTACTATGCACCGGGCATTGTTTGTGCTTCTCCAGAATAAGGACCACAGAGAGACATGAGCCTTACCCTCAAAAATCTTATAGTCTAGTTGAAGAGACAGACATTAATCAATTAGTAATAACAGTTGATAGTTATAAGCCATGAAAAGCTTATGATTTGAAAATATAGGAATTATTAGCATATGTAGGAAAAGTGTTGAGAAGGATCCCTTTAAGAAATGAATTTTGAGTCAAGTCTGAATAATGTGTAGGATTTGCCTAGGGCAAAGCAGGTCAAGGGAATACATGAATTAGGGGAAAACAGGTGTGCTTTGTGATCCTCAAAAAGACCAACTTGGTAGAACTTTGCCAGGGAGGAGGAAAAGGTGAGCTAGGAAAGGGGTCAGAGGAAAGGTGTCAGATTGAGAAAAGCCTTGCATGTCTTGTTCAGTCTTTTTCCTCATTCTAAGAGCAATGTGACAACAGTATACATATATATATATTTTTTTTTTTTTCAAAAAGACATATAATCGGACTTGTATTTTTAAAAATAAGTCTGGCTATAGTGTAACTAATCAGCAGGAGGGATCAAAGTGGATGGGAGTGACCAGTGAGCAGGCGTTCTGCAGTCAGTTGTCTGTGGAAGGGAAAACTAGAGTTTCAACTAGGTCTGGGTTGTGGAAGTAGAGAGAAGTTTACAGATTTTACGAATATTTAGAAGATAAAGTTTAGAGGCGAGTATCCTTTGCATCTCCCACCTGGAGAACCTGGGTAGAGTCCTCTTTGGGGATGATTCCCACCCCCAACATGCTCAAGCTGGAGGTCTTTAGCTTTATCTCTGGGGCAGCCCATCAGTAACGGTCTATTTGGAGCCCCAAGCACTGGCTGTAGCTATGGCCCTGGTCCACACTAATAGACGCATAAAAACTCTGAGCCCACCCGAGACTCACAAGCAGGACATTTCCTGACTTCTTATCCCCAAACCTATCAACTTTTCTGTACCTTGTCCTGCCCTTTCCTGTAATCTCAGGGACAGAAACATCCTTTTGTTCGCTCAACGTTCACCTGGGCTCAACGTTCACAGAGTTCTCTGGGCCTCTTCCCCTGTCATCTGCTCCTGGACCAACACATCACCCCTTGCCTTAGACCAACTTGTGTGTGCATTTTCGCCTCTGCCTGCCTCCTTCTTAGAGGTTAGTAATTCACTCACTTCTCTTTCTGAAATGTTCCCTGGCTGCTTCCCTGTGCCAATGGTCCAGCCACTGAAGGCCAAGAGACCATACTTTCTGTTTCCATTCTCCTGCCTCACCGCTCATTCCCACTCAGTTTTCTGCCACCTCACTAACGATCTCATAGATCCCCAATCTGCTTTGTAATCACCAGAACATGTTTTTGAATAATTCTTCAGCATTTGATGTTATTAACTACTTCCTACTTTCAAAACTCTTTTTTGGGTTTCTATAACACTATTCTCTGCTGGTTGCCTCGTTATGATCATTCCTTCCTAGGCATCTCCAGTTTTCCTACTGTGACTTCATTCCTGGCCCAAGGTTACATCCCAGGGAACCTCCCTTTCTCATGCTGTAACATGTGCTGCTCCATTGGTTTTGAGCATCACACACATGTTACTACTCACAAAAGGAAATTTCTGGCCTATAACTTAGTCGTCAATGCTAGTATTTTCTTTGTAATATGAAGCACACACTTATACTTAATAACACCAAAAACCTGAAACCAAGCAAACAAAAAAACAAACCCCCCAAATTCTTATGCCATATATTTAAGCTGTTGATTATAGGAAGTGAACTATCTCAGTCCTTTTCACTGGACATATTCAAGCTGAATATAGACAACCATGTCTTGATGTATTGTAGATAAAGGCCAAACATTGAAAAGAGGTGGGGGTTGAATGAAACCTTCTTTAAGGACTCATGCAACCTGGGATATAATGATTCAAATAACATTTACATGGACATGGTAAATGTGATACATTTGGCATTCACATAATTAGTTTTATTAATCTTCTGACATTTCTGTTATTTCAGTATTATACCTGTATTTTTTTTATGTGAACAAAAAGAGGACAATTTGTCTGTAATAGCAGAATATAGATGGCAAAGCTGAGATTTGGGGATTTTATTTATCTGCTGACTCCAAACCTCATACCTTTCACATGATAACAGATGGTTATTTGATATGCTTATGTGTTATTTCTTCAACAGGATTGTTATCTTTTTGAGAATGATGAACAGAGATATTTATTATTTTAATTCCTTAGAATAACTCATCACTGTATTACGTGCAGGGATAGATTTAGATTTCATGAGGATTGAAGCTTGTAAAAAGTTTGGGGTGTGCTTTTAGAAAAATATACAAAATTATGAAGATACCTTCTGTGAGTTTGGCAGGGGCCCATACACTTGGGGTGGGGGTGGGGGGGATGAAACTTAAACCTCATTAGTCCCATTACATGAATTGCAGAACTTTATACTTGTTACCTAAACACAATGTTCTGTATTCTAAATCATTATAGAAAGTAGCAGGAAAGCCCATTTACTCTTCACAATTACTTTAACCATTTTAGGTATTTCTGATCAGTGATGTGATACTTTGGATGGTTTCCAAAGGAATCAGCCTATTTGTCTAAAAGCTGATCTCTGTCAGGAATATGTGAAACTGGCATTCAACACTGGAGATTTATTTGTTAATATTTGCATGCCATCGTAAGGCATATTTTCTCATTAGAAAAATGTGTTTTTTAGTGTAACTTCTTAATGGTTCTTATCCATCTCAGACAGGCCTAGAAACCTACACAGAACTGTTGTGACTCTTAAGATAGTTTCTATGAGACAAGACTCCAATGAGCAGAGGTCGTCACTAGATATGAGAGATACCCTGAAAAGAAATGAGGGGCACCTGGGTGGCTCAGTCGGTTAAGTGTCTGACTTCTGCTCAGGTCATGATCTAAGAGTTTGTGAATTTGAGACCTGTGTGGGGCTCTGTGCTGACAGCTCAGAGCCTGGAGCCTGCTTCAGATCTATGTCTCCTTCTATTTCTGCCCCTCCCCTGCTCATGCTCTGTCTCTTTCTCTCTCAAAGATAAATAAAACATTTAAAAAAATTTTTAAAGAAAACAAACGAGAGGTGAGAGGTTTGATCATGGTGATGGCTCGGAAGCATGAAAGAGAAATCAGATAAAAAGCAAAGAAGTTATTAAGAAGCTAGTGTTTTCAAGACTATTGAAATTTGTGCTCAGGCATCTTTATTTACCATTAAAACTTGTTCTTGACTAATATAGAACTGCTCACTTTTCTCTGGAGTTCTGATCCAAAGTCACCCTGAAACATAGCAACAGATTTTATGCCTGTATGATTTACTTCCTTAACAGTGTGTGAAGTCTTTTTAGTCATTACTTTTAGTAAGAGGATGAATGAAATAATACCACCTGTTATATTTCAGTCTTTAGGGAAATGGTGGGTTGGTGGTTCTCTTGCTCTTTAAATTCCAACTTTAAATATAGGAGCCTGATAGGGACCTGGGGGGCTCAGTCGGTTAAGCATCCAATCTTGGCTCATCATGATCCCACAGTCCTGAGATCAAGCCCCACTTCAGGCTCTGCACTGACAGGATTCTTTCTCCCTCTCTATCTGCCCCACCCCTGCTGGCGTGCACACACGCCCTCTCTTTCTCTCTCAAAATAAATAAACTTAAAAAAAATAAGAGACGGAAAAAACCCTTACTTAAGCATCTATCCTTATTTTAAGAGGAAAGAAAACAAGTTAGCTATCCTTACTCAAGAATGGCCTAGAAACGTTCTTTCAGTGGTAGCCAGCTGAAGATTGAGTGTTGAGAGTTGACTATATTGAGGAGTTCAAACTGGAACTAACTAGATGCTTGGTTTATGTGCTACAGAAAGGGTTCAAACACTAGTGTGCATTGGTGGTTTTCCGGTGAGTCTAGGTGCTTTCTTAACACCAGAGAGTAGGTTTAACTGGAATATCTTCAAAGCAACTTTCAACTCTAGGAGATAGGTTTAAATAATGACTATTCCATGTTAAGAGACAAAGCTTTGATTTTAAAAAGAATAGAAGAAAGAAACTTTGATGAGCTTTTGTTTTTCCATTTGCTCTTCTAATTGACATTTCCCATTGTGCAATCCTATACCAATACATAGCAGGTAAACTGATGAGGGTTATATTAGCTTAGAAGACAATAGATCCTAAGACATGTGCCAAGACAACACACAGTTTTATTTTGAATAGAGCTGTTCATACGTTGCCAAGTAACATTTTCAGACATTGCTTTCTACACTTGCCCTTGGAGCAATTCTTTAAACCACAGGAAAAAGAAGAAAGAATAGCTATAATTTAGGACATAAATAATCAATGCAATGAGACAAAAAGTATGGATAGTGACAAATGAAGACAAGAAAGCTGACTATAGATATTATTGCTGATCTAAAACAAAAAGATTCATAAAACAAAATGGGTGCTTCTTGTATTTTCTGTCATCAGAATTCAGTAAATTTCTGCTTTCAATAGCTGAATATCACTGTTTTTCTGTGCAAAGCTTTTTCTCCAAATGCATGTGAGGTTTTCACACACTATGCTTACTAATGGGCCAGAGTTCTTTATTTTTTCCAAGTAAAGATTATATAAAGTACATTTTACATTTCACACTAGCAACAATTACTTTGTTTAAGCAAATAGAAAAAAATAAATAGAGGCTATCTTCTTTGATACTGTGGACCAGGATCAAACATATTGCCTTATAATAGCCTTTATTGTTACCTGCACGCTGTAATGAAAAGTAGATCAAGCAAATAAAGAGTTCCTTTTCAAAAGTTATTATATATTCCTCACATTAACAATAATCATTATATTCAACTTGAATAAGACATTTTAAATCTCACTGCAAATGTTTATATTTTTCCAACATGATTTCCTTTAAGCCTGAAAATTAAAGCTGGGAAAAATTGCTGAATGATATAGTATTAACTAATGATATTATTTATTACAATTACCTAGCTAATAGGGCTACTTAAAACCACAATGAATCTGAAGTTATCATTTGCAAATCCCATAGTGCTCTGTTATTTGAGAAAAAAATGTAAATGTGCACACGAAAGACACAGGAGCTCTGTCAGTGGGATGTTCATCATTCCCTAAAGAGAAAGAAGATGAGAAACATGTTTATCACTTCTTATAGTGCCTCTCCTTACAGGGAGTATAGATTTTTCATACCTGTATGAGATTTGCTATTGGGCATTTGGTTGATGGCCTCAGGGAATGATCATGGTTAGGTCTGCATTTATTTATTCATCCAAATATGATGCTTATGGTCTGATCACATTACTCATGAAGAAACTAAAACATCAGAGTGATTTCTATTTAGAGACTATATACATACATTTTCTGTTAGACAAAGTGAGAGATCTTAATTTTTAACAATGACATTGTATATATTATCATCACTCTATCATAAATGATCCCCAAACTTAACAATGTAGGGCTACAACAAGCAATTATCTTATAGCTCCTGTGTGTCATGAATTCAGGAGTGGCATGGCTAAGCAGTTCTGGCTCAGGGTTCCTCAGGGGCTGTCATCAGATCTTGGCTTGGGTAGCAGTCATCTGAAGGTTTGACTGGGGCTGGAGGATTTATTATTAAGGTGCTCCATTACAATGAATTAGGTTAATTCAGTAATTAGGTTACTGAATGAATATCCCTGATGGGTAGGACCTAGCATTTCATAAGCCCTCAAGGGCAGCTATGTGGTATGCTTTTTGTGAAACAACACCCTGTTTTATCCTTGAATTAATGTGATATTTAGAAACCAATAATTTTAGACATCCTCTGAAGATTCTCCAATTTAAAAAACAAATGAAAAAATAGCTGCTGTCTGGATAAAACAGTTCTTTTAATTCATTTCTGGCCTCAGAGTAAGAAGGGAAGGAACCCTTTTAGGGCATTCTTCACCACTATCCAAAGCACATGAAGGATCATTGAACAAAAAGCAGTCAGAGACAGCAAGGTCACTCTGAGGGCAAATGAGTATGCTAACTCTGTCATCTATTGGGAGACTAAATCTCTGACAGTTACAAGACAGAAAAGCTGATACTGGGAATTCTTCATTAGTCTAAACAACAGTAAAGGGGTAGATTGGTCCCTGAATAATGTTCTTTTAACTTCTGGTAGAAGCAAGAGTAAATTTTCTCTGGCCTGTGCTCAGTATTAGGGACAACAAAAAAGACATATAATTACAAATACAGACATTTAAAACACAGTAAGTGAATATTATGATTGACTGAGGGCTGACAATTTTAAAAATTTATGAAATGGATAAATTCCATAAATATTAAAATCCTTCCAGAACTCACTCAAGGAGGATGTCTAAATTGTCATATTACTATTAAGTGAATTGAGTCAGTAGATTAAAACATTTCCAACAAAAATATTAGGACTCAATAGTTTTGCAGGTGAGTATTACCTTAAATCTTAACATTATGGTTGGTCTATGAGGTCAGTATAACTTTGATATCAAACTTGGGTCTTGTGCTTCTGTTATTGCCACAAAAGAATCTTCACCAGTTAGCCTGCTAGTTTAGGGAGCATGAGAGACATGTGGGGCAGACAGACTCCATCTCTAGCTTGGAGTCAAGTATACCTTGACCCTGCCTACATCAGTTTGACTATAGCCTACCCACAGATACATAAATGAGTATAAATAATTACTGTTTTAAGCCACTGAATTTTGGGGTGGTTTGTTATGCAGCATTATTTTTCAGTAGCTACCTTATTCACTGTAGAAAAAGCATTAATAAAATTTGACAACTATTTATGTAAGACTATTAATAAACTAGGAATCAAAGAGAATTTCCCACTCTGTATAAACTTTATCTCCAATAAACCTATAGTAAATATTATGGAAATTTGGAGATTAATAATCCCCACGCACTACAAAATTTCTTATTTCTAAGAAATATGCACCAAGGGGAATATGCAGTTCTACTTGTAGTATTATCATTAATACTGCACAAAACCAGAAACAACCCAAAATGTCTATAAAATGAAAATAAATTACTGCATATTTGTACAATAGAATATTAAACAGCAGTACACATGAATAAACTATAATAATATGCAACAACACAGATAAATCTTATCCACATTATACTGAGAATGGCAAAATGTTTAGGATTGCGTACATCATGAATTAATTTGTATAAATCTCAAAAAGTAAAAGCTCTTAAGTTGAATATGGCTCCATAGTAGTTATTTTGTTATTATGATTATAATTAGTATCTGTTGCATATATCTGTTTGTATCTATCAACACAATATAAGCTATGATAATATGGAAAAGTACAACAGAGGCTTATGTCAGAATGACATTATTATAATAATTTCAGTTGGTCAGTCAATACAAATTTATCAGAGACACCATATTTTAGCCTTGGTGGCTTTTATGAGGAACTGACAATGTGCAAAGATGGGAGTGATTTGAAGTATTGCTGATTATGCACAGTATTATATTTTGTGGTTATTTTTGCAGCTATAGAAATGCAAATGTCCCCTGAATAAAACAGGTGACAGGAAATTTGAAGCTTTGGAATATTATGTCTTATTTATTTGTGAATGGCCATTATGCGGTCAGGATGAATATGATAGTATCTATTCTCAACACTACTATTCAAAATTTTATAAAGACTGAATATAAACAGGACACACATGCTCATATGTATGCATTAGTTAGAGAAGGATAAAACTGTCATTTGTACACAATGTAATCATCTACCTAGAAAATCCAAGAGAATCAACGAAAAAACTATTAAAATTAAGAAGGTACTTGTATACAAAATTCAGTACATAATAACTTTTCTATATAGGGCAATAACCAATTAGAACATATCATGGGAAAACATCCCAAATCACAATAGCAGCAGAAACCACCACCACCACAAAAAAGACAAGAAAAAAACAAAACAAAACAAAAAAACCCCTTAAAGACTATTATGAAAAACAATGTAACACTTTCTGAAAGATACATAAACCAACCTAAATAAATGCAGGGACATAACATGTTCCTGGAAGAGAATGTATAACATTTAAAAGATATTAGTTCTTCCCAACTTAGTCTGTAAATTTAATGCAATCCCATATAAAATCCTAAAAGAACTATTTATGGAGTTTGACAGGTTTAGTTTCAAGTACAATTGAATATGAAAATATAATAGCCAAGAATATTTTGAAAAAGACCATAAGATGGTATTTGCTCATCCATGTTAAAAATACCTATATAAAACTCTAGCAGCTAAACCCATGTAATTGTTTAGGAAGAGACAGCTTGATTGCATAGAAAAGGGCAGTGTGAGATCAGATCCAGCCACCTAGGGAAGTTTCATATGTGACAAAGGCAATGTCATATGTTACCTGGTTGGAAATTGATGGGGAAGGACTAGGTTATTTAATAAAAAGTCATGGGACAATTAGCTGAGAGTCTGAAAAAACAACAACAAAAGACAAATTTTTCCTTATCTCACACCCTCACAAAATTGTTTGCAAATGTATCAGGTCATTATACATAAATAACCAATATAAATTTATGTTGAGAAAATAAAGAGAATATTCATTTGTAATTTAGGGTCTGAAAGGGTTTCCTGAGAAAGCTCTAAATTTGGAAATCATGAAGGAGAAAGTTGTCATATTTGCTTACATAAAAATTACAAAACTTAAAATCGCAAAAATCACAATAATTACAAGACAAGTAACAGATATATTTTCTAGAGAAATAACTCCCATTTGTCTAAAAATGGGATATAAGGATTTGACAGCAAAGAAAGACCGGAATCCACCTACACGTCCATCAGTCCTAGATTAGTTGACCTCTGCGATCTCTGCACTGTGGCATAATCAGATAGTTCTACAACATGGAAGAATTTCCCACAAATTTTAGAAAACGGGAAAAGTAAATTGCTGATATTAAGTATAAAATTATGGCATTTAGGCAGATTGTTTAAAAATGAACTTATTTGTAGATATAATGCATACATGTTTATGTATACCTTACATATTGCATAGAAAGTCATCTGGGAGAACTGACAACCTACAATTAACTTTGGTGACCCATGGACAGGGGAGTTAGATCCAGGTGTATGGCCAGGAAGCAACACTGGATTATCTATTCTTCCAGTGAAATACTTCTGTTTTTTTTTTGTTTTTTTTTTTTTACAAAATATGTTTTCTTATATAATTAAAAATAAACCAAAAAGGAAGAATCCTTTTTTACTGAGATTTAAAAACAAGTGTTCAACAAGTAGTTGATGGTGCTAAGTTGATGGGTCTTGCCATTTCTTGTGCTGGATTTTAGGGAGATGGGTTAGCATTATGTACATGCTTGTGGGGGAGTGAGTGAAGAATAGCCTTTTGACACACAAACTTACTGAGTTCTGGCTGTATTGATGTCATTCCCACCGCAATAAAAATTCCAAAAAGACATCTGTGGGGTTATAGCCGCGTTGAATATCAAGCTATATTTTAAGTTATGAGTAACATTCATTGCTTTGAATCGGTTGCTAAAGGTAGGTGTGTGATAAAATATTCTATATAAAACGCTATGGATGAGTAAGCTAGTAATACCTAATCTTTTGAGAGTTGATGAAAGTTAGGATCTTCTCCTTGGAAAAAAAAATACTCAGGTATAAAATTTTGTATACAATGTCTCTTAAGTAAATTTCCCACCTGACTTCATGGAAAGAGGGCATGCCATCTTTGCTGCACAGGATTTAATGCCCCACTTCCCCTGACCCAAACACTTGCAATCCTACAGATATCCTTGGGTAACTTCAAGTAACACACACAGCATGCATACACGGCATTTCTCTTATTAAATGTTCCTGGAACTATTCAAAATGCAAGATAAGAACTCTTGAAGCATAGCTATATTTTATTAAATAGAATAAATACATATGAAATAATAAAACAATGTTAAGTTTGTTGGTATTTTAATAACATGTACTAGGTACATACTAATGCCAAACACTCTTCTAAGAGAAAATGAGAAGTTAAGGAACTTGCCCATGGTCTCACAGCTGGTGGCAGAGCTGGGATTTGAACCCAGGCAGTCTGTCTCCCAAGTTTATGCTTTTGAGTACTATGATATATGGACCATCAAGTCCCATTTTCTTTATACATCCATGCCCTGGCTTTAATATGATGGGAGGTCTTCATACATATGTTTGCTATGGCTGAACTTCCAGTTGTCCCTGAAGATTGTCCTTCGTCAAGGGTCCCTCTGAAATGCCTGCCCCAACTCCTTAAGGACCTGATGTGCTCACTCATAGCCAGAGCTCATTATCACCCAAACTCAAATATTTTGCTGGGAATAAGAGAAACCAATTTATTTTCGCTTGCCCTGTGTTCTCTGTCTTTGAAACCTTATTTATCTCTCCTTTTTTTCTCTTCCAAAAAGTTACTTCTAGTCTCCTCAGGAGACCTTTTCTCTGCAGACAATTAACAGACTCTTTTTCCTGTGATACCTCACACAATATATGGCCTTGGGTTTTCTGTGTGTTGCTCAATCCTTACTGTAAACGTACATATGAATGGAGCCCAATCCAGTGCAGAAGGAGAACAGGTTGTGTCTTCTTTAATCTGGTCATCTTTATTTCATTCACTGCTTTCTCCTAGGCTGCTGGCACTTTGTTATACACAACTGTGGCATTGCCTTTTACAATTGCTCCTTGAATGTGAAAACCTTCCAGCTGCCTCCTATTCATATGAATTCTCCAATCCTGACTGTATTGACTGCAGTGAATTCAAAGCAAAGCCAAGCCCATCATCCCCTTCAATTAAACCCAGATGACTAAACTTTCTACACAAAAATGGACTCGTTGCTTATGATTTTTGCTCAACTTCACAAATTAGTCAGGAGTATTTTTTTGGGATAGAAATATTTTCCAGTCTTCTAAGTAGACTTAGATCCCACTTTAAAAGAAAGAGCTTATAGCCGATAAGGGTTGTGAACAGAAATGGGATTTAAATACACAATCTGGCTGGTGGATGAGGGCATTGGTGAAAAAGGGGGGCGTATGGCAAAGTGTTTGATCCTTTAGAAAAAGGTCACTGAATGAAGAGTAAAAACTAATTACCAGTTTTACATTAATATTTCATATTGACATGAAATATTAAATGTTGGGCATTTGCTATGCCAAATTTACACAAAATTTAGAGGTATTCTTGAGAGAACATGCCTGATTTGACTCTTAAAAGCTAAAGCTATAATTGATTACACTGATGACTTGCTAAAAAGATTTTTGCTTCTGTTAGATGGATAAACATTTTTAAAAACATATTTTGTGCAGTTTTCCCCTAGGTCACAAATGCCATATGCTAAAACCCCAATCAGATAAAGAATAGATAATTAATTGCAGGCTGCTCTCAAATGCTCATCTGCCCATCCAGTCTCTCCAACACCCACAAGTCCTCATCTTCCAACTGACACCTGAAGACAGAAAGAAAAAAAGAAAGAGGAAGGAAGGGAGAAGGGGGTTAACTTTATTTTGAGGATTTTCTGTGCACCAGCCCAATGTGAGCTGCTTTCTATATATATGCTAATTTTTCCACCCCACCCAGTTTAATATGCAGTAAAACCAGCATTAGCAATGTAAGGGACCTAGGTCCTGATCTCTTTCACCTTATTTTATAGATGAGGAGACTATGGGGATGGTAAAGTATCCAAAACCTATAAAAAAAACTTATCAAACTCAACACTGAAAAAACAAATAATCCAGTGAAGAAATGGGCAAAAGACATGAATAGACACTTTTCGAAAGATATCCAGATGCCTAACAGACACATGAAAAGATGCTCAACATCATGTATCATTAGGAAAATATAAATCAAAACTGCAAAGAGATACCACCTCACACTGGTCAGAATGGCTAAAATTAACAATTTAGGAAACAACAGATGTCGGCAAGGATGTGGAGAAATGGCAACACTTTTGCACTGCTGGTGGGAATGCAAACTGGTAGAGTCACTCTGGAAAACAGTTTAGAGATTCCTCAAAAAATTAAAAATAAAGCTACCCTATGACCCAGCAATTGCACTACTAGGTATTTATCCAAAGGATACAAAAATGCTGATTTGAAGGGGGAACATGCACCCTAATGCTTATAGCAGCACTATCAATAATAGCCAAATTATGGTAAGAGGCCAACTGTCCATTGATTGATGAATGGATAAAGATTATATATATATAATATATATATACACATTATATATAATAGAATATTACTCAACAGTCAAAATCCATTTTATATATATATATATATATATATATATATCCATTCTATATATATAATAAAATATTACTCAACAGTCAAAAAGAATGAAATCTTTCTGCTGCCATTTGCAGCAATGTGGATAGAACTAGAGTGTATTATGCTAAGCAAAATAAGTCAGACCTAGATAAATATCATATGATTTCACTCATATGTGGAATTTAAGAAATAAAACAGATGGACATAGGGAAAGGGATGGGAAAATAAGATAAAAACAGAGAAGGAAGCAAGCCATAAGAGAATCTTAAATACAGAGAACAAACTGAGGGTTGCTGGAGGGGTGTTGGTTCAGGAGATGGGCTAAATGGGTGATGGGCATTAAGGATGGTGTTTGTTGGGATGCGCACTGGATGTTATATGTAAGTGATGAATCACTGAATTCTACTCCTGAAACCATTATTACACTATATGCTAACTAACTTGGATTTAAATAAAATTTTTAAAAAAGTCCAATTAAAAAAAAATAACTGCCCAAGGCTATACAGTCAGTTTGTGACAATGTCAGAAAAAAGCTACAAATCTCTCAACTACTAGTTTAAGGTTTTCCCACCATTCCTAGTAAGCTTAGAATAGGACTCATAAACTTAATATATTCAGTCAAAATTTCAGACCCTATGAGGTTCTAAAAACTTTTTAATCCAGCCAATATCATATCAACTCTTTCTTAGCTAAAGACAGTGGTGACCAGTCCCTACCCATCTCTTCTGAGAGGAGCAGGAGGAACTGGTTGGTCTGGACTTTAAAAATTTATAATTATGACTATTTTTAATAACAAGGAAGGATGCTAAAGAAGGTAAACTTAAGATGTGAAAACATATGTTTATTTTTAGCTCACTATTAGCTAAGTAAGTTTAATTAAATTACTAATCTGGACCTTGGTTTCCTGATTGTTAAATGAGGGGGTTAGAAGAGACAACTGTTTAACACTTTTCTACCTGTAGCAGGACTTGTGAATTAGGGAAACCATTTCCAACCCAAGTACATTACAATGGATGAGATAGATGTTTTTCCCCAGGTCCTTTTTCTAAATGAATGACCATGTGATAAATTTGTAATGTTGCAAGAGCAGATAGGAAGGGAGAGATATAGTAGAAGAAGAGACAAAGTGGGAAGGTGACCATTATTTATAAAATAATAGTGAAGGGCATGGATATTTGGGGGAAGAGCCAGAGATATTAGTGTCACTTTATTTAACTACTATGATCTGCACACTTCTCAATTTCAGTATCTTTTATGAATTTTTGAAAAAATCACATTAACACCTTTTGAAATGGAGTTGATTAGAAAGTTACTACTTGAGCAAAGTTAGATGAATAAATATTGAAGTGCAATAAACAAAAGGTCTCTCTCTACATATCAGAGTTTTTAAAGCATGATTCTTAAAGCCTGAGTGAGTGTAACTGGCTAGTCAGTTACATTCTGAGTATTGTCCTCAGCTATTGATAAGACTCCTTCCTTGACCAAACTTTAGTCAGACATCTCTGAACCCTCTTCTCAACTGTGTTTCAATCTTGCCTTGCTTCTAGCAAGGATCCCTTTAGGCCACTTTAGCAAGATACCCTCACCCAGTATCTCCTTTCAGTGATTTTCCATCCATCAAATCTCTTCACTCTACCCCTTGGTTGTAAATCCCACTCATCCGTCTTGTATTCAGAGTTGAGTTCATTCTCTCTTCTGTTGCAATGATGTTGATCCCTATTACAGTAGTATCGAATGAAAATTTCTGTACCATTTTAACAAGTGGTGAATAATTTTCTATGACATGGTTTTTTGTGGAAGAATTCCAGAAACGAAGTCCCTTCCTGGCCCAAGGATCTGCTTGCATGGTGGAACACGTGTAGGAGTGTTTACCTACAAAGCACATAGGAGATCTCCTCAAAGACTATGAAAAATGTTTGTTTAGGGACCCTGAACTTTGGTAGTTTGTGCTTGAAATTTTAGCAACCCCTTGATTTCTTTTCAAAAAAATTATCTTTGGCACATTAATTTAGCTAATGTTCGTAAAGCAGGAGATTATATGCCACTGTCTAATGAACTGTCAGTGAAGGAATTGACTGCTACAATAAGGTTGTTAGGATGTCCATGGAACTTTCAGTCTCAGTCATGTAAATGGGTGCTCCGACTAGGCAGGACTGGCTGATTTATTTGTCTTGTGAAATTGGATGGATCCTGTTTCCTGTTTTCCTCCACCTTACCCCCACTTTTCAACAGTGTGCCTTTCCCATACTGATAAACTAGATGTTCAGCTATAGGGAGATGTTTCTAAGTGCCATTGTGATTGGTATGAGGCAAGACAGAATCTAAGAAGGAATGTTCTAATGTTTTTCTCGGGAGAAAAATTCATCCCAAGAGAAGAAGCAGTCTTGCTTGGTAAATCCAGCATTGAGACAAATCAATGTATTCCTTCTGGGCCTGTGAGCACCTGGAGAGAAGAATGACTATGGATGAAAATAGATCCAGCTTTTTTTCAAGTTTGGCAAAACTGAGGAGCAAGATAACTTTGGCTTTCCTGTAACTGAGCTCAGCACAGAGGAAAAGGTCATTTTCCCTTTCAAGTCCTCTAGACCATTTATTATTTCATAGGGAGAATTGGCATGGACTAGCTTTGAGCAATGGTGGCTGATTACCAGTAACATGTGACTGATGATAGACCAAGAAGTAGAACAATGGGAATTCCCAGAGATACTTTAAGAACAGGAGCTCCAAAAAGATCTGGACTTCCCACATGGGTTAGTGAAGCACTAGAACTCTCTGGGTTTTAGTATTAATATTAATGAAATTTTAATTGCATTCATAGGCTTGGAATATTATAATAAAGGCATCAGTGATTCAAGTTACACAGGTTTTATGAGTATTATATAACAAGTTTCTTGTTTTATTTATTCTACTGAGTATTACATATATATTGAATAGACTTTAATAATTCTTTACAGTCAGGCAATCTGTCTTGTCAAATATCACAAATAAGCAGGTCTCATTGTGTGAATCACACACTTCTGGCTGCTCAGAAGAAAAATGACCCCACATTTGAGAGTCAACAAGGGGGAGTTCCAGGCCCTGCTGTCTGACTGTACCTCCATAAATCACCTCATTACTCTGGCCCCAGCTTCTGATTGGCCTCTTAGTATGTTCATCACTGTTCTGTGTTTACAATAAAAAATTAAGCGAATGGTTTAGGTGATATAAATGGAGAAAGGAGGCACCAGTGGCAGGTTTTTTTTAGCACATGTAACAGAGACAGAATTGCCTCATTTGAATCCTAATTCTGCCACTTATGATGGTAAAATGGGTCAAATTATTTAATTTTTTGCCTCTGTTATCTGTAAAACAGGAATAAAAATTATATTTAACTCATTGTGGTGAGCATTAAATGAGCTAATGAATACTAAGCTCTAATAAACCTCAAAGCATAATAAGCAAATGCGTTTGAGCTTTGAAACTTTTGTTTTCTCATAGAGCCCATTTGAATATTTCTATCTTATAAGGTTGTCTTAAAATCTTTTGATATTATCTATAAAGTGATTCAAAATAGAGATGCCTAAAATGTATACATTAAAAATTTCAAGATGATCTATATTTGGAGAGATATGTGAATAAACAAAATTTAGAATGCTACTTGACAGAGAAGTATAACTTCATAGGAACATAGAAACATATCTGCTTGTTCTTATTTCCTTTTCTTTTGTTCATAAAATTGTGTACCATATTTTTATAAATAAAATGTAGTTCTCTTCAATCCTCACCCCCATTTTCTCTGTCGCCATTGTAATCTCCTCCTGTTTGGCACATAGTAAACCCCCAGTTAGTTAAGAGAAGAAAACATTTAACTGAAATGATCAACTAAAAGAATATAGGCTTTGGAGAGACAAGAGTGCACTATGGATTTTTCATCAAATGGAAAACCCTTTTCATTTGGAAAGGTGTTGTTTTCTTTGTCTCTTTCTCTCCACCCTCCTCCCTTATTCCTTCCCCTTAGTAAAGTTTAGAGAGGTTGCAAATGATCCTACTATAGGTTAGTTCATTTGCAAGCATGCACACAGTTGCTCATTCATCCAGAAGATTTACTCAGTACCTACTACAAGTTGAGCACTGAGCATAATATTTTCAGGTTAGGGTAACCACCATAAGCTGGCAATTGCTCTTTCCCACCTCCCTTCCCTGAACCAACCCCAAGGATTACATTGATTTTATGTAATATTTTTTCTAAATTATCTGATTGAAAGTTATTTCAGAGAAATAACATTATGTTCTTCTGGGTCATTAATTTTATTGATGTTGGGATAAATTTCAGGGAGAGAGCCTGTTGGACAAGAAAATGGCATGGATAGTTTTAGAGACAACACTTTAAAAGCGAAGGACTTTGGAAAACTAAAGAATAAATATAAAATTATGGTCTTTCAGCTACTTGTTACAATATACAAAATGCTTGGGAGTCCTGAGTACCTATTCCCTGAAGTCAAAGAGTTCAATAATAGCTCTGTATCATTGCAACTGAACAGTCAAAGAGGAGTTTCACATACACATTGTAGACAGCTGTTTGCCTTGCACAGCACCAGGAAACTTCCCATATCCCCAAATGGCTTCCTGTCCCCAGCATGTACACACTCAGTCCTATTGGAAGGTACATTTTACTACTCAAGATCCACTGAAGATGTGCAATGCTTCTGTAGAAATACTTTTAATTTTTTTGGATGTTTATTTATTTTTGAGAGAGGGAAAGAGAGACAGAATATGAGTGGTGGGGGTGGGGGTGGGGGTGGGAACAGAGAAAGAGGGAGACACAGAACCAGAAGCAGGCTCTAGGCTCAGAGCTGTCAGCACAGAGCCCGACTCAGGGACTTGAACTCATGGACTGTGAGATCATGACCTGAGCTGAAGTCGGATGCTTAACCAACTGAGCCACCCAGGCGCCCCTGTAGAAATACTTTTAAACCCAAACCCTCCTTGGAAGCATACAATTATTTTTATAAAGAAAAATTTGGAGGTCATCTCTTTGGGGAAGTAGGAAAGAGTATCTGCAATTCAGAAAGAGGCAGGCAGATTTACAGCAGACAGGAAGAAAACAGAACTGAAAGGCCCGTGGAGAGGCCTTGGTTAACAGGTCACACAGCAAGAAAAGAGAATGAGTACAGTGCTCTCGAGTCCGAAGTGTGCCTGCTAGGGGCCAATGGGCAGAGATCAGATAGGCCCACGGTTGCACAAAGTCATTCAGGCACCAGAACATCTGGCTGATGCCTGGATTGGAAGAGTGGGACCCTCAATCCTGAGGGTCATCAGGGCAGGACTCTGTTAACAGAGCTCAGGTGTTAATGAATGGAACAGACTGGAGAAGAACCAAGGGCAGGCCTGACACAGGAAGCAGATTAAGAAGAAAGTTCCAAATGAGAAAGCAATAAGGGGAGTTGTCAGGAAGTCTTCCGGCCTGTGGTTTTCTATACCAACTTTTGGTCTCAGAAATCCTTCACATGCCTAAAAAATTATTGGCAATCTCAAAAGCAGCATATTGTCTGTAGCAGCATATTTTCAATTGAGAATATAAAGAAAATCTGGTAACAGGTCTGTGTTTGTAAATGAAGGGAGTATTATAAAAACCTTTTCAATACAGTACCAGAACTCAAGAAGTGGTCATTCCTTACAACATAGTTGCAGTGCAGAATCTGACACCGTATCAATGATGTTACCTTAAAATCCATTGGTATATCTTGTACTTAAAATAGATGTTGTACCCAAGCATGATTTTTTTATATGTATTGATCATTTGGAAATTTTCAGTGCAGCAAGTAAATTTAGCCTTTTCTGTATTGACAATTCTCATCATACAATGTTAAAACGTGTTAAGATTACCATTGATTTCATTAGAGATGTGTTTCTGTATTTCAGATGCCAGCAAGCTGATGGTGGCAGATATACATTTTCTAAAATTCTAAATTTTGCTTGAAAGCTTGAATTTTATCATTGTTAACAAATGCTATCAATTGTTTTGTGTGAAGTGACAGGCTTACTTGGTCAATTGCCGAGAAAATATCTCCCAAACACCCAATCCTGAAGAAGCATAGACTGGCCCTCTGTAATTCTTTCTGGCAAAAATGGTATTCCTCAGGATGTTAGCTCCTGGATAAGATGGAGTAACAGGAACTGGATTCTCCTAACTGCCTGATTTTTTTAAAATGGGCAATGTATAGATATGACAGTCTTGAAGACATTGGGAAATGATATATGAGAGAGAGAGATGGAAAACAAATGATGTGTCTCTGTAACTGTTCCAGCTTACAACCTTCGAGAGTTTCCAGGTTGTGGTAAAGGGAGGGAGAACCAGATGGAGGAGGTGGAGCTGAGAGTTGGGGTGGAACAGGGCAGCTAGCGTTAATGGGATGAGGTACAGAAAAGGAGAGAACTGGCAGAGAAACCTGGAGATGTACAGAGAGATCCCCAAAGAATATTCAACTGCTTACTAATCAGCCTATGCTTATAACAAAGCATGCCCAAGGTCAGGGAGAGTCCCCCAAAGGATTAGAGGTTAAGTGCTATGATCTTTTGGTGTGTCTTTTGGTGAGTATACACATACACTTCTGCTGGGCAAATGCCTACACGTGAAATTAGACTGATAGGGTATGTGTTTGATCACCACAATTAGATATATCAACTTAGACTCCCACAGTGGTGCCAGTTTTCCCACGTCCTCTTTAATGCTTGTGTTGTATGTCGGTTTTATTTTAGTCATTCTGGTGGGTGTAAAATATTATCTCATTCAATTTTAATTTGCATTTCCCTGATTACAATGGAATCAAGTTCCTTTTTATATGTCCATTGGCTTTGTTCATACAGCCATTATGGTATAACTGATCATTAAAATAACTTTGTAATAAAAGCCAATTTCTTGTTTTATTGGAATAACAGAGTTTTGTTTTCCCCCCCTCTCTAGAAATAATATACTCAGATATCAAAGCCTAGAGGAAATTCTTTGTCAGATTTATTTGACCATCCACTGAAAATCTGAGATTTAGGAAAAATATTATTTAGTAAGTAGCTTTGGAAAAACTTCATTGATTGCACTGGCCAGAAATATTTTACCAAACTGAATACATCTGCTCAAGTTTTAATTAGCAGGTGGGTGATAAGATCTTGAAATGAACTGAATAGCAAAGCCTTTCCATCATGGGCTTGTGGGGGAAGCTTGCTATTTTCAACCTTGATGTTAGACCAACTCACCTCCCAGAGTAAGAGGCTTGGGGACGTGGGGCAGAGGGGGTTATCATGTGATACTGGTAAATTTTCTCATCACAAAATTAGAACAAATTGACAGATCTCTGTCAACTTTAGAAATAACTTGGCTATGTAAATAAAAATAAGACTACATTGAAGGGGGCATCTGGTGGTATAAAAATAGACTGCACATGGCCCAGTGAAAATTAGCTATCATGAAAGGGTTTGCTAATTATTTTTTCTTTGGTGCTGTCATTCCTGAAATACCTCTACCACCTGAGGCCTTATGCTTAGCTTTTCTCAAATCACTTGACTTAAGTGTTTAAAAAAAAATTGTAGTGGGTTTCTAAATATGCCAGAAGCATAATCCCAATTAACATAAAGAATTTGTAAGTCACAGTAGCCCTGACAAAGGTGCTAATGGGCATCATTAGACTTTCTACAGGGCCCTTTAGCTAAGAGCAAAGCCTGTGAAGCCTCCTACGTAAAACAAAGTGTCACAACATAAATAGATATGAACTAGCTCCCTGACCCTAATGCTTCTGCCTGGGACATTTTGTACGATTCATTTAGATGAGACCCACAGTTTTTTATTACACTTATAATGCCACTCACAATAACTCATGATTTCAACAACTAAGGGAATGTTTTGAAAAAAAAAAATGGAAGAGACAAAGTCTTTGTCTTAATTATATCTCCTTAGTGAAAATACAATGGGACAAATCATCTGTTAAGTTTCGAATTTTTAGCTATTTAAGTAAATAAAATAAGCAGTGATTCAAAGAGCAGGTATTTTAGGTACTGTTGGTGTTTAGGAATTTGGCTTATGGTCTAGCTATAGATTTTGGTTACTTGAGCACCAAATTGTAGTTTTAGGGAAACAAAACCAGCAATATTTAGGAGACTTTACTAAACCTGAAGATTGGGCATCATGCTAATAGGTCTGCTTGCATTGATACTTTCTTCCTCCCATTGATTGCACAAGTTAAATATATTATTTCAATTCTTCAGATAAGGAAATTGGGGCTTAAAACATTTACATCCCTTTCCTTTTTCCATTTTAATACTCTGACTCCTTAGAAGTCTCTTTTGCTAGTCTCTTCTTTCTCCCCTGACCTTCAGGGTAGTGTCCCAAATCCTGTTGTTTTTTTCTCCCCTACAGTCTCCAGGAAAATTTGAATTACATTATGATTTCCTATAAGTTTGGGTAATGATATAGAAAGTGTTAAATACACCACTAATCCAGTGTGGAAGCCAATGAGAGATGAAGGATCTTATGCATTTTGCATATTTCAAATAAATAACTTTCTACATTGAAAATGAAATGGAAAATAATGGCCACACAATGTTTACTTCAGTTAATGAATTATGTGGAATCACTACTCTCTGTGCCCTTTGAGAGAAAAAAAAAACCTATATCTTATATCTACTTATGTGTGAGGGATTAGACAACCATTGACATAGAGCAGGCACTTGGTAAGTATTCAAGAGGCAAAATAATACTAATATGATTTTATTTTATTTTTTTAATATTTATTTCTGAGAGACAGAGAGACAGAAACAGAGTGCAAGCAGGGGAGGGGCAGAGAGAGAAGGAGACACAGAATTCGAAGCAGGCTCCAGGCTCTGAACTGTCAGCACAGAGCCTGATGCGGGGCTTGAACTCATGAACTATAAGATCATGAAGTCAGACACTTAACTGACTCAGCCACCCAGGTGCCACACTAATATTATTTTAACTCCAGTATTCCATCAAGTATGAGAGGTCTCATCAGTTTAATGTAGGTCTTTTCAGAATTATTAAAAAGTAGATGTGAGTACAACTTCTTGCTAACCAACAATAGCACACATTTATATGGAATATTTACATAGCACTTTCTTCTTTAGTTTAATCCTTAGTATATTTAGTATAATCACTCCCAAAATGAGTCATTTGGGGCCATCAAGAGCTATGCCTCAAATCATGGTTATATGATTATGATCTTGGACTTTCAGACACTTTAGTATGAACATTCTGATGATTTCAAGGTTTATTAAAAAGTTCTTATTTGTCATTGCAAGACATTTTGAAGTTCCCTGTATTTTATGAAAATAAAAGTTAAGTATTTATCCTTGTAGACAGTGTTGAGCCCTTCATATTTTTAAACATTTTTAAAACCCTGAAATGCAATAAGATTTGTGTTTGAGAAAAACACTTAAAACATTCGTAAGGGAAAGATATAATGAAGGGGAAGAAAACTAGAGGTAGGGCATTAATTTAAAGACTTATGTAGTAACTGGGTAGGAGAAAGTGACACCCCCAAACTGAGAAAGCAAGGATGAAGAGGGAAGGACATATTGGAAAGATATTAAAAATATGGAATTAACAGAATTGGTAGCTAATAGGATATGCAGCAGTGGGGAAAAATATATTGATCAAAGGGGATAAACAGAAGCCCTTAAACCAAGTTTCTCAGGTGTGTGTGGGTGAAAGAATCCTTAGGAGAGCAACAAGATTGTTAATTTCTTTCCTTCCTTCAACCATATCTACCGAGTGCCTTCTTTACATCAGCCATTTTACTAGGCTTTGGGACTTCACAGTGAACAAAATTCAGTTCTACTCTCAAGGCACTACATTAAGGAGATGTAGAATGAATAAACAAGTAAATGCAGTATATGTAAACATATTATGGAGAAAAAATATATAGCAAGATAAACTTTTACTTTGAATTGTGATGGACTAGCTTGTATCAAATCAGTATTCCCAAGAACACCCGTTAGAATAAAAAATAAAGGAAAAGGACAACAGTTTGAAGACATCAGAGAATATCCAAGGTGACCAGGACTTCTGGAAAAAGATTCCAGAGGAAAAGGATGACACACAGATGAAACCTGATATACTCTGCACAATTATTCCCTTGAGTAACACTTTTGAGGTGTTTGCCGACTTCAAAGTTATGCATGTGTAGAACAGCCAAGAAACGAAGGAAGTAGTGACAAGAGGCTAAAAAGCTAAGAGAGGTGTTTGGCAGTATCAGGAAAAAAGTGAACATGCAAGGAAGTGAGACTCTGGTCAACAACTTGGGACTAGGCCATAAAAATAAGATGAAACAAGGAATAAAGTACCATCAGCTGGATCAAGGAGGTCAACCAATATGTTACAGGACTGCCAAAATAACATTAAATACTCTTTGGAAGAAGATAGTGTTACCCAATTGCTCTACAACTTTTCATATATGATACATGCCTCTTTTTTTTAACCTTAAAAGTTTAATTACAATAGTTAACATACAGTGTTATATTAGTTTCAGGTGTATAATATAGCGATTTAACAATTCCATACATCACTCGGTGCTCATTACAATGTAGTTCACTTCTTAATCCCCATTACCTATTTTACCGATCTCGCCCACCCACCTCCCCTCTGGTAAACATTGGTTTGTTCTCAATAGTTAAGAGTCTGTTTCTTGGTTTTTTTCTCTCTCTCTCTTCCCTTTAATCATTTGTTTGTTTCTTAAATTCCACATATAACTGAAATCATATGGTATATGTATTTCCCTGACTTATTCCACTTAGCATTATACTCTCTAGCTCTGCCCATGTTGCAAATTGGCAAGATTTCATTCTTTTTTATGGCTGAATGTTATTCCATTGTGTATATGTACCACCTCTTCTTTATCCATTTATCTATCGATGAATACTAGATCTGCTTCTGTAATTTGGCTATTATAAATAATGCTGCTATAAACATAGGGATGCATGTATCCCTTTGATTTAATGTTTCTGTATTCTTTGGGTAAATGCCCAGTATGGCGATTAGTGGATCTTAGGGTAGTTCTATTTTTAATTTTTTGAGGAACCTCCATACTGTTTTCCACAGTGGCTGCACCAATTTGCATTCCCACCAGCAGTGCATGAGGGTTCCTTTTTTTCTACATCCTCACCAACACTTGTTGTTTCTTGTGTTGTTGATTTTAGCCATTCTAACCGGGGTGAGGTAATATCTCATTGTGGGTTTGATTTGCATTTCCCTGATGATAAGTGATGTTGATCTTTTCATGTGTCTGTTGGCCATCTGTATGTCTTCTTTGGAGAAATGTCAGTTCATGTCTTCTACCCATTTTTTAATTGGATTATTGGTTTTTGGATGTTGAATTGTATCAGTTCTTTATATATTTTGAATACTTACCCTTAATTGCGTGTCATTTGCATATATCTTCTCCCATTCAGTAGGTCGCCTTTTAGTTTTGTTCATTGTTTCCTTCACTGTCCAGAAGCTTTTTATCTTGATGAGGTCCCAATGGTTTATTTTTGCTTTTATTTCCTTGCCTCAGGAGACATATCTAGAAAAATGATGCTACGGTCGATGTCAGAGACACAATTGCTTGCGGTATCTCCTGGGATTTTGGTGGTTTTCTGTCTCACATTTAGGTCTTTCATCCATTTTGAATTTATTTTTGTATATGGTGTAAGACAGTGGTCCATTTTCCTTCTTTTGTACATAGCTGACCAGTTTTCTCAACACCATTTGTTGAAGACACTGTCTTTTCTCCATTGGATATTCTTTCCTGATTAATTGACCGTATAATTGTGGGTTAATTTCTGGGTTTTCTATTTTGTTCCATTGATCTAGGTTTCTATTTTTGTGCCAGTATCATATTGTTTGATTATTACACAACTTTGTAATATAACTTGAAGTCTGAAATTGTGATGCTTCCTTTTGCTTTTCTTTTTCAAAATGGCTTGGCAATTTGGGATCTTTTGTGGTTTCATATACATTTTAGCATTTTTGCTTTAGTTTATGAAAAATGCTATTGGTATTTTGATAGGAATTGCATTAAATGTGTAGATTACTTTGGATAGTATGGATATTTTAACAATATTTGTTCTTCTAATCCATGAGCATGGAATATCTTTCCATTTCTTTGGATCGACTTCAACTCCTTTCATCAGTGTTTTATAATTTTCAGATTATAGATCTTTGACCTCTTTGGTTAGGTTTATTCCTAAGTATTTTATTATTTTTGGTGTAATTATAAATAGGATTTTTTTTCTTAATTTTGCTTTCTGCTACTTCACTATTAGTGTATAGAAATGCAAGAGATATCTGCACATTGCTTTTGTATCCTGTGACTTTACTGAATTCATTTATCAATTCTAGTAGTTTTTTGGTGGAGTCTTCATCTGCAAATACTGAAAGTTTTACTTCTTCCTTACCAGTTTGGATCCTTTTTATTTCTTTTTGTTGTCTAATTGCTGTTGTTAGGACTTCCAGTACCATGTTGAATCAAAGTGGTGAGAGTGGACATCTTGTCTTGTCCCTGACCTTAGGGGAAAAGCTCTTATTTTTTCCCCATTCAGTATGATGTTTGCTGTGGGTTTTTCATATATAGCCTTTATTATGTTGAGGTATGTTTCCTCTAAATGTACTTCACTGAGGGCTTTTATCATGAATGACTGTTTTACTTTGTCAAATGCTTTTTCTGCATGTATTGAAATGATCACATGGTTCCTATCCTTTCTCTTATTTATGTGATATGTCACTTTGATTAATTTGTAAATACTGAACCACACTTTTGCAACCCAGGAATAAATCCCACTTGATTGTGGTGAATGATTTTTTAAAATTTGAATTCTGTTTGCTAGTATTTTGTTGAGGATTTTTACATCTTGTTCATTAGATATATTGGCCTGTAGTTCTCTTTTTTGTGGTGTCTTTATCTTTTGTAACAGTGTAATGCTGGCCTCAGAATGAATTTGGAAGTTTTCCTTCCTCATCTAGTTTTGAAATAGTTTGAGTAGAATAGGTATGAACTCTTCTTTAAATATTTGCTAGAATTTGCCTGTAAAGCTGATTGGTCCTGGACTTTTGTTTGTTGGGAGTTTTCTCATTACTGATTCAATCTTCTTGTTGGTAATTGGTCTGTTGAAAATTTCTATTTCTTTCTGCTTCAGTTTTGGTATGTTATATATTTGTAGGAATTTTTCCATTTCTTCTAGATTGTCCAATTTGTTGGTATGTAGATTTTCATAATATTATCTTACAGTGGTTGTATTTATATGGTGTTGGTTGTTATTTCTCCTTTTTCATTTGTAATTTTATTTATTTGAGTCCTTTCTCTTTGTTTTTTGATGAGTCTGGCCAGAAGTTTATGACTTTTGTTTATCTTTTCAAAGAACCAACTCCTGGTTTCATTTATCTGTTCTAGTGCTTTTTTCAAGTTTCTATATAATTTATTTCCTCCCTTCTGCTAGTTTTGGGTTTGTTTGTTTGTTGTTGTTGTTGTTGTTGTTGTTGTTTTTTCCTGGCTCCTTTAGGTATAAAGTTATGTAATTTACTTGAAAATTTCCTTGCTTCTTGAAGTAGGCCTGTATTGTATAAACTACTCTCTAGAATTGCTTTTGCTGCATCCCAAAGGTTTTGGACCATTGTATTTTCATTTTCATTTGTTTCCATGTACTTTTGAATTTCTTCTTTGATTTCTTATTTAAGCTATTCATTTTTTATAGAATGTTACTTCATGTATTTGTGATCTTTCCAGATAATTTATTGTGGTTGATTTTTAATTTCATAGTGTTGTGGTCAGAAAAGATGCATGGTATGACTTCAATCTTTTTGAATTTGTTCAGACTTATTTAGTGGCCTAATATGTGATGTATTCTGAAGAATGTTCCATGTACACCTAAAATGAATGTGTATGATGCTATTTAAGGATAGAATGTTCTAAGTATATCTGTTAGATTCACCTGGTCCAATATGTCATTCAAAGTCATTGTTTCCTTGTTGATTTTTTTGCTTGGATGATCTGTCCATTAATGTAAGTGGGGTGTTAAAGTCCCTCATTATTATTGTATTACTATCAATTACTCCATTTATATTTGTTATTAACTATTTTATGTATTTGGGGCTCCCTTGTTGGATGCATAAATATTTACAATTGTTATATCTTCTTGTTTCATTGTCCCCTTTACTATTATATAGTGCCCTTCTTTGTCTCTTGTTACAGTCTTTGTTTTAAAATATATTTTGTACGATACAAGTATCGCTACTCTGGCTTTCTTTTGATGTCCATTTGTATGATTAATGTTTCTCCATCCCCTCACTGGCAAGCTGCAGGTGTCTTTAGGTCTTAAATGAGTTTCCTGTAGGCAGCATATAGTCAGGCCTTGTTTTTTTTTTACCCATTCTGTCACTCTATGTTATTTTATTGGAGCATTTAGTCCATTTACATTCAAAGTAATTATTGACGGATATGTATTTACTGCCATGTTATTACTTGTTTTGCTGTTGTTTCTGAAGTTTTTCTCCAATCCGTTCTTCTCTTTCTCTCATGGTTGCTGGTTTTCTTTAGTGATATATTTGGATTTTTTTCTCTATATTCTTTGCTTATCTATTAATGGTTTTTGATTTGTGGTTACCTGCTGGAAGCTGTTTCTGAACTCATGAAGTTGAGAAAATCTCCTTGTGAGGTAAGGCGGGTTTGCAAGGCCTCCCACTGTCAGATGGCAACCAATGTCTACCCCCCACTCAATTATTTTTGCTTGATCACTGACCCTCAACTCAACTCAGCTTGTTGACTGGTATCAAGAGTGACTTGTCCACTTAAGCTAAAAATATACTAATTGTATCTTGTGAAGGAACTTATTATAGGAGTTTCTTCTTTTGTGATTATAGGAGCAAATATTACATTCCCTGAGAAACCTGTTTTTCTTCCCCTGGAGAAAACAGGCTATTGGCCCCTGCTCACAAAAAAATAACTCTTGCCTTTGCTATGCTAAAAACATTGCCTTGTATTTGAATGCTAAAGATACCTTCCTTCTCCATATGATATGCATCTAAGTCACCTACATCAATCACTATTGATAAAGATTATGCATGAGTCTTCTACCAATCTACATTCTGGGAAATTTTTACATACCAAAGAATTTGTCATCAGAAATCATTGTCTAAGGCAATTGCCACTTCTGTTTTGTGCCCCATACATTTTTTCAATAAATAAAGCTGACTCTCAGGTCAGTGAAGAGATGCCTGCCTGAAGAGCAGAGATGCCTGCCTGGTGATCAGAAAGAAACCAAGGCTCTCTCACTCCCTTCGCCAACAATGTCCATCCTTCAGGGAGCCCTGGACCTGCTGGAGCTGGACTCAGGCAGTTACTATTAGGTTTGTTTATAATATTTGCATATAGAAGTCTATATTAAGTTGATGGTCATTTAATGTTGAACCCATTCTTTACTCCTCTCTTCCCATATTTAAGATATATGGTATCAGATTTAACATCCCTTTACTTTGTGAGTTCTTTGACTAATTTTTTACAGAAATATTCATTGTCACTGCTTTTGTGTTTTCTACTTTCATATTTCACTTTTGGTCTTTCCATTCCACTCAAAGAGTCCCCTTTAATAGTCCTTGTAGGGCTGGCTTAGTGGTCATGAACTCCTTTAGTTTGTGTTTGTCTGGGAAACACATGATCTCTCCTTCTATTCTGATTGCTAGCCTTGTTCGATAGAATATTCTGGGCTACAGATTTTTTTCCCATTCAGCACTTTGAATATATCATGCCATTCCCTTCTGGGTTGCCAGGTTTCTGCTGAAAAATCTATTCATAGCCTTATGGGGTTTCCCTTGTTTGTAATTGTCTTCTTTTGTCTTGCTGCTTTTAAGATTTTTTCCTTTATCATTATACTTTGCTATTTTAATTATATGTCTTGGTGTAGATATGCTTTTGTTGATTTTGTTGAGGGTTCTCTGTGCCCCCTGATCTGGATATCTGTTTCTTTCCTCAGATTAGGGAAGTTTTTAGCTATTATCTTCAAATAAATTTTCTTCCCCTTTTTCTCTTCTTCTTCTGGGATCCCTGTAATATGAATGTTATTATGTTTGATAGAATCACTGAGTTACCTAAGTGTGTTCTTGTTTTGCATAATTCTTTTTTCTCTCTTTTGTTCAGCTTGATTACTTTCTACTACTCTGTCTTCTACGTCTTTAATTCTTCCAGCCTACTGTTTATTACATCAAGTGTGTTTTTCATTTCATTTATTATTCCTTATCTCTGTGTCAAGAGTCTCACTGATATCTTCTACTCTTTTCTCAAGACCAGTGAGTCTCCTTATGATCATTGGTTTAAATGCTTCATCAGGCATGTTACTTATATCTGTTTTGCTTAGATATCTGGCTGTGGCCTTGTCCTGTTCATTTATTTGGAACAAACTTCTCTTCTCATTTTGTCTAAGGCTCTGTGCCTGCTTCTTTCTCTGTGTCAGAAAAGTCAGCTATATCTCCTGCTCTCGTGAAGAAGAGATCTTATAATGCCCTGCTATGTAGTGTTCCCTGTTCCCCAGGGCCTGGAGCTTCAATGAGTGTCTCCAAAATGTGCTGCATGTGCTCTGCTGTTGTGTCCTGGTTGCTTTATCTTTTGGGCCAGTTGGCTGCAGAGACTCTTTTTTCCTGTCGTGGGCAGTGTTTGGTCCCTGGCCTAATGCAGTGCATTTTAACTAGGTGTGCATTGCTCTGCTTGCGAAATGAGACCTGCTTCTGGAACCAAGGTCCTGCAAAACTCCCAGGTCAAAAGACATGGTGTGGGGGGGGAGTTCGGGCTGGTCTTCTGGGGGTGGGGGGAAACTGCTGTGCTGGGACGGAGGCAAGCGAGACTGGGAAGGGTGGTTCTACTAGAGTGTGGGGAGTGAGGCTTGGTGTAAGCAAGTCAGGTAGCAAGTGTCCATACTGCACTGGTTCCTGCAGGTGACCTTGTACTTATGCTGAGGAGTTGGGGAGAGAAATGGTGCCTACCAGTTCCTTTGTTACCAGCGGGGTCTTTCCATGAACTCGGTCTCTCTGGGAAGCATTCCGGGCTAAGCAACTAACCTCCCGACTGTGTGCCCCAGGCACTCTTCAGATCTCTGTTTCCAAGCTGTATGTCTGTGGGCTGTTTGCCCTGCCTTCTCTCCAAGAACAGCCCTAATTTCCTCCGGGCTGTCCCCAAGCCATGCCTGCTGACCTTTAAAACTCCAGGCTTTAAGTCCAGCTGGCTGCAAGAACTCAAGATGGGAGATCATCTTCCCCATTTGCTCCCCTGTGTATTACTCTCTGACCCTTCTCTGAGACTATGGCTCATTCCCACTACATGGTCACAATCCATTTCTCTCCCAAATTGGGTCTCCACACTTCCTACCTTCTTCTATGTGGCCTCTTCTCTATCTTTAGTTGTAGAATTTGTTCTGCCAGTCTTCAGGTCAATTTCTGGGGTATTTAGGATGAATTGATAGTTATGTAGTTGTCTTCATGGGAGGAAGGGAGCCTAGTGTCCTCCTAGTCTACTGCCATTTTCCCTTCTGAATGTCTGTCTTCCAATAAAAAATTACACAACACATTGAAAACATGACCGAAGTGAAAACTAAGAGAAAAAATCAACAATAGAAACAGGTCTACTGATGATCTTGGTTTCACAGTGGGCCAGTTACTTTTTTATAACATGTTATGCCAAAACTTGGTGGTGTCAAACATATTGATGATTTCAAGGATCAAAAATTTGGGAAGAGGTTGGTAGTTTTTACTTGGGGTCTTCCATATAGTTGCAGTTAGATGTTGGTTAAGGCTGCAGTCATCTGCAGGCTTTACTGGGGTGTACCTCCAATGTAGCTCATTCACATATCTGGCAGTTGATACTGACTGTTAGCTAGGAACTCTGCTTGGGCTAAGTGGGGCAACTTAGCATAGCCTCTCTAGCACTGTGGTCTCAGTGTAGTTGGAACTGGTTCCCCTCAGTATAATCCTCACTGAGTCATGCAGAAGCTGTAAGCCCTTTATAACACATCTTTAGAAATTACATGGCATCATTTATTTGTGCTCTTTGGCTCGAGTAAATATAAACCGGTGCAGATTCATGAGAAAAAGACCTAGATCCTGCCTCTCAACAAAGGAGTGCCAAAGAATTTATAGCACTTAAAGTTGCTAACTAGAGATATAAAATATATACTTTAAATAATTATGATTAGAATTGTGTTATGAAAATGGTGGAGTAAGGAATTCTGAAAGTTGACTCCTCTATAAAAACAAATTTAGGAATTGGCCCAAACTGTCAGAATCAACTTTTTAAGAACTTTGGAAATGAACCAAAGGCTTGCTGGCCTGGGGAGCATTTACTGAAGAAAAATGATTGAATGTTAGTAAGCACAATGAGCTGTGTGGCATTTTAACTTGCTTGAATCCCATGTCCCCTTTTTTTAGCTTGGCAGTAGCTTTAAAAACAACAGCCTGGGTTCTTAATACTAGAAATAGCAGGATGGACTTTATTTACAAAGAATTATAATTTGTGTTGACCAGCCTGATGACTCCCTAGCACACTGGCTCAAAAAGCTGGTCTTTACCTCACCTGACTGAAACCAGCCCAGTTCTAAGGAGTTGGGGATCATTTACAGGCAAATGCTTGAGTTGTTGCTGTCTAAGGTAATAGATGTCAGTGGGACAAATAATAGACTAACCAAGACCTTGGAGGAAAGGCTGGTGCAAAACAAATTCATAAGAAATTTGAAAAGCTCTTGCTAATCTAGAATTGTAGATTAGAAGAACACATACATACCTAGGGCTGGACTCAGAAAAATGTGAGAGGGCCCTACGCTTTTACCCTTGGCTGACCTTGAGGCTAAGGAAGCAGGAAGGGAAGGGGAAGGCAGAGTTGTAAACACCCCAAAGCACACAGATTAGTAGAGATTGAGAATTTTATTGGCTCTAGGCATTTAGGGAAATTTTAATCTAATTATTACCTGACTACTAAGCTAATGGAACAGATACTTCAGTAGTCACAATGGCAAAGAATACATATTTTAGAGAATTAGTTCGGAGAAATTCATTAAAGAAATAAATAATAACTATAATAAACACAAGAATAGTAAGTTGAGGTGAGGGGAGGGCATTTTATTTCCAGAGTTACCACATTTACAATATTAAAAAATCCAGTTTTCAACAAAAAATTATGAGACATGCAAAGAAACAAGAGAGTATGGCTTACTACATATGAAAAGAATAATCCATAGCAATTGTTCCTGAGGAAGCCCAGATATTGGATTTTCTAGAAAAAAAAACCCCACAAAACCAAAAATCTTTAAATCAGCCATTTTAATTATGTCCAAAGAACTTTAAAAAAATCCAAAGAAGTAAAGAATTAAAGGAATCCTAAATAACTCAAGAAAAGTGTGAAAACTCTCTGAATAGAGAATATCAATAATGAGATAGAAATTATAAAGAAGAACCAATAGTGGGGCACCTGTGTGGCTCAGTTGGTTAAGCGTCTGACTCTTGATTTTGGCTCAGGTCATGATCTTGCGGTTCACAGGATTGAGCCCCACATTGGGCTTTGCAATGATGGTGTGGAGCCTACTTGGGATTCTCTGTGTCTCCTTCTTTCTCTGCCCTTACCCAGCTAGTGTGAGCTCTCTCTCTCTCTTTCTCAAAATAAATAGATAAACTTTAAAAAAAGAATATATACAAATAGCCAATAAACACATGAAAAAAATGGTCAACAATATCATTAATTATTATGTAAATACAAATAAAACCCACAAAGAGGTAGAACTTCACATCCCAGAGGATGGCTATAATCAAAAAGAAATCCAGCAGCAAGTGGATGAGGGTGTAAAGAAACTAGAGCTCTAATATATTGCTGGTAGGAATATAAAATGGTGTAAGCCACTGTTGAAACGTATGGGCACTCCTCAAAAAGTTAAGTATGGCATTAGCGTAAGACTCAATAATTCCACACATATGTATATCCCCAAAGGAATTGAAAACATATGTTCACATAAAACGTGTCCATGAATATTCACAATAAAATTATTTGTAGTAGTGAAAAAGTGGTAACAACACAAATATCCAGTAATTGAAGAATAAACAAAAGTGGTATATTCATACAGTGCAACATTATTTGGCATTAAAAAGGAACATGCTACAACATGGAAGAACTTTGAGATAGTATGCTACATGAAAGAAGCCAAACACAAAAAGACAAGTACTGTATGGGTCACTTATATGAAATATTTAAAATAGGCAAATCAATAGACAAAGAGTAGATTAGTGGTTGACTGGGCAGAGGCAGGGAGAATTGGAATGACTGCTAGTAGGTATGGGGTTTCTTTTGAGGATGGAATTGGAATATCGAATTCAGAATTAGACTGTGGTGATTGGACAACATAGCCAGAATACTAACAACCACTGAATTGCACACTTTAAATTGGTGATTTTTTTGTTATATGAATACCTCAATTTATAAAATTACTATGGTTAGTATTTTCAAGTCAGTAGGTAAAAATCTGGATATTTAATTAGAGAACTGGATCCTATTTTTAAAAATCAAATGGATGTCCCGGAAATAAATATGGTAAATTAAAAATTTGTTATAGAGTATATAATAGATTAGACAGAGTAGAAAAGATTAGTGAAGTGTAAAATAAATAGATTGGTAAGAAACATTCAGATTCAAGAGTAGAGGGAAAAATAGAAAATACAGAAAAGAGGCCAATGAAAAGTGGTGGGAAGATCTGACCTGCATATATTTTATATCCCAGAAAAAGAGAAGAGTGAATAGAACAGAAAAAAAAAATATTTAAGGAGACATTGGTAGAGAATTTTTCAAAAATGACAAAAGATATCAAGCCAAGATTTAATTTAATTTAATAGTTCCCAAGAAGAAATTCAATAAAGGAAATACTAAAGTGTGCTCTTCAGGTAGAATGGGTATGATCCCAGTTGGAACCACACACAGAGAAAGAATGAAAGCATGGGAAACAGTATATATGTGGTTAAATGTGCAGGAACATTCACTTTTTAAAACAACAAAGATAATTATTATGGGGTTTAAAATACATGAATAATTAGATATATGTAAAAATATCTAGGTCCTAGGGTAATCATTTTAAAAATACTTTAAATATACATAACCAACAAGTAATAAGAAGATGGGGTGGGGGAAGTGGAATGATTAAAACACTGATTAATTCAAAAGAAGGCAAGAAAGGATAAAATGGGAAAAAATTCAAAGTATAAGTTAAGAATAGAAAATATGGGACAAATAAAAAATTATAAATTTAAACCCCCAAATATCATAATTACATTATAGATAAACAAACTAAGTATTATAAATAAATAAAAAATCTGTCAGACTAGGTTAAGAAAGACCAACTATATTCGGCTTATAAAGAACAGACTTTAAGAACCAAAAAGGATTGAAAGTAAAAACATGGAAATATATATTTCATGAGCAATGAACAAAAGAAACTGATACATCAAAACAAAGTGCATCTTTTTAAATATAGCATAAAATTAGACTTTTTGTGTGAGCCGATCTAAAAATATTTTTCTTTAATGAATGGATTAAAGGCCATTTACATTTAAATTAATGATTCATCAAATGTGTTTTGTTTCAGCTAAGTCAAATAGCTTAAATTATATTTTCTGCATGCATTGCTGTAATTGCTATATGTCTTACATCGTGTGCTCTCTTAATGCTGGTGTTTTTATATTTCTTTTGCTATTTAGAAAGACATATTCGTGTTTTAATAGTTTTCTCTATATTAATACCTATATATAATGACTTTAGTTCTTTTTTCATGGTTGTTATTGTTTGATTTACCAGCTTTATGTAATATCCTTGAACTTTAAAAAAAATGTTTATTTATTTATTTTGAGAGAGAGAATGAAAGTGTAAGTGTGCCAGCTGGGTAGGGGCAAAGAGAGAGAGAGAGTGGGAGAGAGAGGGAATCCTAAGCAGGCTCTGCACTGTCAGCGCAGAGCCCAATGAGGGGCTCGATCCCATGAAGTGTGAGATCATAACCTGAGCCAAATCAAGAGTAGGTCGCTTGACTGACTGAGTCCACCAAGGAGTCTTATTTAGTACCTATGAAGCAATGAAATAATTCATAGTTTTTTTCACTTTTTCTTTCTCTTCTCCCTTTTTTTGTTCTATTATTTGTATGTTATCTGAGCATATAACATATACATGTTATTCTTCCAGCTTTAGCTAGATCTTACTTTAATATTACATTTACAGTTAGGTGTAATCAATCCTTAACACAATTCTTTAGTTGAAATCTCTCCAATTTTTTCATTAGATAAAATCATTGTTTAGTAGGTTTCTCATATGGGCTCATGAGCAAAATATCCCGTTATATATCTTACATGCTTAAAACTATTTTTTTAATGTGCTTGACATTAAAGGAAAATTTGGCCAGATATAAAAACCTTAGCTCAGACTTTTTTACATGAATTCTTGAAAATGTTGTTCCATTTTTATTTTATTCACTGTCTAAAATTCTAAATCCTCCTGATTTCTTTCCTTGTAAGTAATTTGTTATTTTGCCTGGAGACCATGAGATTTACTTTTTTCTTTAAAGTTTTATCATTTTACTGTGATATGGCTTGGAGTTGACCCTTATGTATTCAGATTTGCCAGATACACAGTGGGCTTTTTCAATATGGAGTTCTTTAATTTTATAAAAAGGTATATGCAGGCATTATTATTTTTCTGCCCCATTCTTTTGTTTTTCTTTTCCCAGGATCTGTAATCATATGTATGTTGGATCTTTATTGTCTAAATTCCAAAACTATAAATTTCACTCTAATCCATTTTCCTTTTTTTCCCCTTGGTTTTCTAATTATTTCAATTTTTTAAATCTCCTATGTTCCTTACTGTGTTATTGGTCAGTGTATAATTCAATGTTAATTTCAAGATCAATTTGTCTTCTTTTTCCACCAGTTGAGTTAGCTCCTGTTTGACATTGTCCCATTAATTATCCATATTTACCCTCAGTTTTGGAATTTAGTTCATGGTATTTTTTCATATATGCAACTACTTATTAATATCATTTATTTGAATTAGTAAATTGTATGTGTTGCATTACAGTTTTTTCTTTTTCATCCCAACTATTTTTGGTGTTTTTTAATACTCAAAACTTTTCATTCTCATTTTCTGTTTTATTTTTAAAGTTACTTTGTATAGATGTTGAGAATTTCGTTTATTTCATTATTAGCTGCACTGGGTTTTCCTGGACAAGAAATAAAAGGTCATTCTATGGACTGAGAAAGCTGGATTTGGACCGAGGCTTAATTGGTTTCTTAATTCAAAGCACTATTGTCTATGAAGCAAAAATTTTTTAATAAAGGGTGGTTTAGGTGGAGAATCTTTCTTCCTCTGATTCTTTGATATTTTGTTTCTGTGAAGCCCTTATTGTCAGATGCTTTCTTCTTTCTTGTCACCACTAAGTCTCTGGGAAGCATTCTCGCTATGAATCTGTCAATCTCTCCCCAGAAACAGCTTTCCTAAGGGTGCTTCTGCTGGATCAATGAACTTTCTAAGATGCTTTCTTTTTACTCCCTATTGTCAGTGCTCTGATCTACTGGGTTCTAGATCTTTTCTTGGTATTCTCAAGATACAACCCTCCCCTTTGGGGAGTAAACCTTAATCCCTACTATCTGTATTCTACTACAGCTAGTATCCTGGTGTTTTCTGTTCTCTTCTGCACAATCCTTGTCTGACCCTCTACCCTGGTTTGTAATCCAGATAATGCTTACCTACATGGAAATCAAAAATTTCAATATCCTCTGCTTCCTTGCTGCTGTCATAGGGTATAGGCAATGCCATTTTGTTGTTATTGTTGTTGTTGATATAAATGCTTTTGGGAGAGTCTATGTGGCAGGTTTTGAAGTTAGGTGACCACAATGTGCCTATGGGAAATCAGAAGCTCTATTTTTCCTTAAACTCTGATGTTTCAAATTAAGAAGACTGGTAACATACCTGGAAAAGCCACAGATTGTATAAATCATTATTTTAGCATTCATGTTTTATATGATAATTTTATATTTTGCTAAAAAAATTTCTGTCCAAAGTTGAAACTGAGTATTTTTTTAGCATTCCTTTGCGCCTAGATTTAGTTCCTTAGCACCAGTTAATTTGGCAGTAATTTTGGTAGTTCATTTTTCATATTCATCTTTGATTGAAGACAAGCAAATTCACTGCTTCTAAAATATCTAATCTAAGATATCAGACAGATGGAGATGGGGAAAGAAGAAATTTCATTCCACTTATCTTCTGTTGTATATTATTACTAAATTTTGTCTTGTATGCTATCTATGATTTATTTTTTAAATTTCTAGTTTCCCCACTGAAAGATGTTGATACAATTATCTTTTCTAACCTTTGGGGATTATTTGTTTCTTTTGTTTTCCCTCAAATATCTTTTCAAATGATATATTTTTAAATAGGCTCCATGCCCAGTATGGGGCTTGAACTCATGACTCTGAGATTTAAAGTTGCATGCTCTACTGACTGAGCCAGCCAAGCATCCGCCATCAAATATCTTTTTAACCTGTATAGGAGAATTCTACTAGTCACACAGAGAAGTTTTTAGGGGCATTTGACTTTCAATCAAATCAAAATATCACAATCATATATGCATTTTACTTAAAAAACAAATCTGTTGATCAGCTGTCTTATAAAAAAGGGTTAAAAGTATTTTCCTGTTTTGCAAAAAATCATCAGTAATATTTATAGGAGACAATTCATTTTTTCTGCAATTATGTGCACATATCATTCTTTATAATATATTAAAATCGTATATTTTCATTTTTTTACCATCTTAAAGATAGTTAAGGGGGATGAACAATTCTAAGTTCTGCAAATGTTTAAAAAATCCTAGGATACATGATCTAATAATTTTATTTTTCCTAGGTGTATAACAATAAAATTAAAGTTTTAAATTCAGACTATTGTAATATTCTCTATATTTTGAGAAATATACACTAAGCATCTAGTATATATGCCAAGACTTGTTCTAGGTGCATAGAGTATAGAACCGAATAATATAAAGAAGCCTTTTGTTTTCAATAGGAAAAGAGATTAGACGGGCAAAAAAATGTATTGAGGGGCAGATAAGATATATCAGACTATCGGGATGCCTAGGTGGCTCAATCGGTTGGTTAAGTGTCCGACTCTTGATTTCAGCACAGGTCATGATCTCTCAGTTTCGTGATTTTGAGCCTCATGTTGGGCTCCGTGCTGACAGTGCAGAGTCTGCTTGAGATTCTTTGTCTCCCTCTCTCTCTGCTCCTCCTTCACTTGTGCTGTCTCTGTCTCTCTCAAAATAAATAAATAAACTTTAAAAAGTATCTTTAAAAAAGATTATATCAGACTAAAGTAAATGTTTTACTTAACAACTAAAATAAAGTGTAATGTGATAACTAAAGGCTAAGGTGGGAGAACAGTGGTGGAAAGAAGCGTAGATAAAATTAAATTTCCTTATAACGTGCAGCCCATTGACAAATACTTTGACAAATACTTTTGTTTAGGAAAGTTTCTCTGTCTTTACCTCCCCCAACTCTAAAGAATATAATCAACTGCTCCTCATAATCCCAAGTACAGCTCTTTCTGCCCATGGGTCCAGTCCCTGTGCTTTAATAAAAATACGTTTTTTCATGGAAAATGTCTCAAAATTCTTTTTTGACTGTTGGCTCTGAACCCCAATACTTCAGACAACATCAATGGCTAGTTTAGATTGGATGGGTACAGTGAAGAACATTTTAGGAAATAAAAACAGCTTAATAAAAACAAAAGGATGGGGGCGCCTGGGTGGCTTAGTCAATTAAGCATCCAACTCTTGATTTCAGCTCAGGTCTTGATCTCACGGTTCATGAGATGGAGTCCCACATCACTCTCCGCGCTGATGGTGCACAGCCTGCTTGGGATTCTTACTCTTCTTCTCTCTCTGCCACCCCACTCCACGCATTCTCTCTCTCAGAATAAATGAATAAATTAAACAAAACAAAACAGAAAGATGACCAATATTGACAGAAAAAGTCTGGGGATGAAGAGAGGTTTATTTTTTTGTTATAAAATTTTGGCTCTTTATTGAAACTATCAAATTACTGTGAATTAATACTTGTGTAGATAATATTTCAGAATAATTTGAAAATCTAGTGATCTAAGATCATTCATTGACTGAGCCATTTCTGAATGGAAAACCTGATGGAAAAACTCCATTTTGATTATGAGTTCTCCTGTACTTAATAGAAACTGGGTTTTAAGGAAACTCTGTCCCTTTGAAAGAAATACTTCCCTAAGGATAACTTTTTAGCACTAACAGCTGGGTAACTCTCTAGTTTAATGAAAGGAAGTGCTGAAGCAAAGAAAATATGGTGTCTGCCTCTGCAGTCTTTCCAAATCATTCCTCAGGCTCTTAATGTGCAAGGAAGATGAGGTATCAGTGTTGCATGCAAATGTTAAGGTCTTCTGAAGTACCTTGTCTTCCTCACTGTGTTTACAAAACAACATGTAAAACCATCTGCACAGCAAGAGGAGAAAACCCATTTTCCTCAAAGAAAGCCCAAATATGCATAATAAAATATCTATGTGAGGGTGTGCCTACCTTATAAATTACAATCAAGAGAAATTGTATAATTTTGTGTGATGTGGATAATTGTACTCTTTTTAAAAAATTAGGATGATTCTCCTACCATGAAGAATAGCTAATGTATATTGAAAGAGAGAGAGACCCATTTAGATGTTCAGCGTTATTCAAAGTAATAGGTTAACAGCTGAATGGAAAGGAAGGGCTCCGTTGTACAGAAGAGTATGGATAAAAAGTGTTCAGGGTGAGGAAGACAAATGAAGGGCAAGTACTTGAGGGTATGACAGAGGGGTATACTGATTCAAAATCACAGAGAACTAAGGAAGGATGAGAAAACTAAGGAAGGATGAGATAAGACGAAAGGATGAAGGAAATAATCATTCAGTTACATAATGTTTTAGATATTGAAGAAAATGCAAATTTCAATGTGTGTATTCTAATTTGGAAGGCTGCAGGATAGAACAATAGGATTAAGATTCATACCATTTGGCTCTCCAAAGAATACGAGTTGAAACAGCAAAAAGCCAACAAAACTATCAATACAAAAAGCCAGAGAAAAAAAGAGAACAAAAGTAACAATAAGAAAACTTAATAAACATAAAATGGTAAAAAATAAGTTAAATATCCATATTTAAATAAATAATAAAATTAATATATACTCTTAGATTGAGTACACTGAAGATTGATCTCTTTCCTGAATTAAGAAAACACACTTAAAGTAAAATATCATTCAAAGTTGAGAAAAAGAAATTTCCAGCAAATACTTAGAACAAGAAAGTAGATGTGGACATTTAATAAAGTCAGGTAAAAGAAAAATTCATGGCAAAGGCCTTGAAGAGGACAAAGAGGCATGTTTTGTATTGAAAAAATACAATCTGCTGAAAAGATTATTTTGCCTATATTCAGTTGTGTCCTAATTGGGCTCCATTCCTTCACCCTTACCCCTATATACCCTATCTTTAATAGAAAAGTCAGATTTGAAAACATTATTCCTCTGTTCATCCCTTCACTGGCTTTCGAATACACTGAGACCAGAAGCCAGTTCTTCACTAGAACCTTGAAGCTCCAACTCCTTCACCACTGTCATTATCTCCTACATTCCCACGTGACTTACTTCATTCCAGCAGAGTGACCTTGCTGCCTAGCACCCTCTTGCCTATGGCCTTCCTACTGTCTGTTCCCTCCACCTGTTAAACTCTGTCCCTAGAAAACTACACCACTCAATCCTCCTTTAGCTTCTTCAGAATTTGCCGCCCTATTTAACATTGCTATCTTCCCTGTCTTTCATGCTCCACATGTCTATTCCCTTTACCTTGTCTTGCAAATCACTGTCTTATAAAAACAATATTGTATTAGCTCTGGGAAAGCAAGCAAGGGTGTGGACATAATGCTAGCTCTCTAAGGTTGCCAGAGGCAGCAAGATGAAATTCATTTGAACAATGTTATGTCAGGAATACTTCTGTGCTCTGTGGAAGAAAATTTCTTTGAACTCCAATGAATGATTATACAAAGCAAAAATTGCCACCAAGTGTAAAGGGAAACGTTGCTTCTCTTTTCAAAGTTTGATATTATTCAGAATGAAATACATGTCTATACACTTAACTTGAAGAAGAGAATCTTTTTGATCAGTAAGGTCATCTCTGAGTGTATTTTGAGAATGATCCAGGAATTTCTGGAAGAAGTAAACAGATATTAAATAAGATACAGTCTCTTTGAAGTCAATTAAGAAAATGGATGAAAGCGAGGGAATACAAATGGCATTAAAAATTGAAATGTCACATGTAAAATATTTAGAAGACTTGTTTTAAAAAATCAAATTTCATTTTCATTCTTGGCCTCTCCAAACCTTTCAGTTTATTGCTTAAGAAACTCCAGAGTAAAAGAAATTGATGTCCAGATTTTTACATAGTGTCCTTGCAAAAGAGAAAAATCTGTGTACACATGCATGTATATTTTCCTTCTTAGGTGATTTCAAGAATGCATGGTTGTATTTGTTTTTGCATTGTGTTTCCTCCCTATTATTTAACACTTTGCCCTACTATCTCATCTCTAGCAATGATATTAATCCATTCAAATATTTTAGAATAATGTGTGCTACAATGTTAATGGTAGAAATTAAGACATTTTAACGTGAATCTGGTTTTGAGAGATAGTACTGCCAAAGGGGAAAGCTATATATAAACCCACAGGAATAAATAAGTTCAAGGCCTGATTCATAGTATGGACTACTACATGCAAAGGGAGGCAGGTGGAGACTGCCTTGATTCTAATTGAATGAACAGAGTGAAACAAGGAGGAAAAAACAGTGGCTCGAGCTCTGTCCCTTCTGTGAACTTCAGCCAATAGTGAATTGATTGTTTCCTGAAAGAATGAGGCTTGCTGCTTGTTGCCTAGAATATCAACCGTAGAAGAATTCAGTGGAATCTCCTGGAGGTAGCCTATAGTAAATATTGCTACATTCTTTACAAAGCTTATTCACAGTTGTTTTTCATTTTATTATTATTATTATTATTATTATTATTTAATTTGAATCCCTCCATAGGTTTTTATACACAAAAGTTAAATTATCTACGTTAATGGATTTTGGTTAAATAGAAAGCATTCATCTTTACAAACCTCATGCAACTGATAGCATTTGAAACTTAGTGGGGAAAGTACTTAATAATGGTACCTAAATTAATTACAGTCTATTTAAGTGGAAAGGCATATCTTTGAGTTTGGCCGACCAAAGATAGCATGAAGGAAATGCACAGTACTATCTTCCAGCTAGTGTCTGTATTCCTTCAGTAGAGAGGAAATACCTTAGAAGAAGCAAACGGTCCCTGGAAATCTGGCCCTCCTAACAGTGAAGTATAAATGGCAACAAATGGCATTCTTGATTCATATGGTTTCTTATTTTTTCTGTATCATTCCCAAATATCTGGCTGTTTTACAGGAATGGGTTGGTTTAGATAAAATATAGCTAATGTGGCAAACTATCTCATGAATCTTTAAACTGCTCATTCCTACTGTGATTTTACTTCCATAAAAATATTACAAAATTCAGACGATGACTTACATAGAAAGTTTTTAAAAGAAATTTTACATATGACAAAACACACAAGCTTGTCCACATACTATACTGTACTATATATAGCTATGTAACTCTCTATAGACTAGGTAGATAAATAGATAAAATATAGACATACATATATACCTACTCTAGCATACCACTATATTATCTGCTATTTTAGTAGACCTATATGGATCTGTAAGTATACCCAGTAGAGGGACCACACATAATTTTTATATTTCTAACAACACAGGTGCATACTGTGAATTATATATTCACACTTTGATGTAGACTGTGTAATGATTTATATTCCTACACTTCTGTATGCTTTACTTATTTCTCTATAACTAAGCTAATCTTTCTGAATAGACCATACCCTGCTAAGGCATTAGGGTGTAAATAAATTTAAATTTTACCAATTACTGCTGTTTCCTTGTCTCCCAGTTTAAGTAATTTCTTTTAGTTTAAAACAAGCTGTCTTAGGCACGTATGCAACCAGTTCAAAGCTGCACTCACCCTCGGGCTATATCTCTGTTCTACTTCTTCTTGCCTGGTATGACATTTGGAATTAAGATTAAGGGAAAGTTTATTGTCCTGAAGGGTTGGAACAGGATGCAGGCTTTTTGGTGGTTTTAGTTGCAGGGTAGCTGATGGTAGGTTGGTATTCACCAGGGTGTTGTAGGGCTGTTGCTATTGTGGGCTTCTTGCTAGAAGCAGCCCCTGTAGACCATGCCTGGTGTAATCTTTGCTGGGTTCACTTAGGTGGTGCTGTAGGGAGTGTAGCCATTTCACCTTGCCATTGACTCCATTGGTTCCCGCTCATATCATGGACACCTGGTTTCTGGCAGAGAATCCTGTTTACTCTCCAGATCAATAATGTATCCCGTAGTACTGAGCTGTGGAATGATTTCTCCCATGATTTTTTGGAAATGTCTCCAGCAATTTATTCCCCTCTAAATCCCCACTTGGGAGTCTGGAACAACATACAAGAACTACTGAGCTCTTCCTTGCCAAACAGTGAGCAGGTGTTTGGGGATTGCTGCAGACTCAATAATCTGAAATCTTTCCTTTGCTGCTACTGTGTTACCTACTGCCATACTGGCAATATACTGGGAAGAACACTGGCCGGTTCTACTGGCAAGCTCGTCATGACTGGTCATCTCCACACAAAGTTCTAAGCAGGAAGTGGTCACTTCCTTCTTGTTTACTGTTCCCTCTTTGGAATTTTTCTGCATATGGGAAGGTCAGGACCCAAATGTCTGAATATTTTCTTCCCCTACTTCTGACTCTTTTTCTACTGTGTCCAGAAAACCTAGGCTTCCCCCTTTCTTATGGCAGGGCACATCCCCATTAATATCCTGTCATTTCTTCACCCTGATTCTGGTAAACTTGATGGTCACGACTACCAAACCTGGTAGAAAAGCCCTTTCTATTTTGTCAAAACCTTCGTGTTATAACTATTATCATGCTAGGGAGAAAAACCCAAATAAACAAAACATAAAATTTGATTTTGAGAGCTGAGAAATTATTTTTTCTTCTAGTTGGAATGTATTCTCTCTCAGAGCAATGAAAACAGTACAATTTTGGGGAAAAAAAATCAAGTGGTTAAGAAATGATTTTCTGGGGAAGACCATTATGGGATATGGAGAAAAGGGAGAAGTAATTTTAAAAAGAGAAGAAAGGACAAAACTGAAAGATGGGAAAATCTGGAAGCACAGTTATGAAAAAGACCATACATTTTATTACACATTTTACTTTTCTGAATTTTCCTTTACGCTTATTAGTAAAATGGGTCATATTTAATAATAGCTAATATGTAATTAGAATTACATGTGAAAATATGTGACAAATATTCCTTCTTATAAAATATAACCAGGGCCAAACATTGTAGGGTAAATGTGAGTTGGTCATTGTGTTGAATGCTTAGGGAAATCTCTGATTAATTGTTAAAAATAACAGCAGTACTTCTTTGTTGATCATTAGTGGTGCCATGATTTTAGTTTAGGAAAGGAATTGGAGAAACAATTTAGTTGTAAAGGGTATGATAAAGTAAGATAAAAATAACACTGCATGTTTTACTGCAGATGTTGTACTGCATCTAAAACTGAGAAAGTCAATAGCACATTTCAAAGAATGGTGGCAATAGAGATGGCAATGGTGGCTGAAGACATTTTGACCCCTGCCTAGACATTCTCACTTTTCCTCATGGCCAGTAGCTTCCTGAGGAAGGTAAACTGGCCCAAGTTTAAGTGACATGGAGTAGTTTGAATAATGTTTTTGCACCAAAAAATGGTAGAAATATGTGACATATCTATAAGGAGAAATTCTTTGACTTACGAAGAAAATTAGAAAATAGAAGGAAAAAAGTATCCTAACTATGAAAGGTATAAGACTGGAACTTTCAGGTATTTTAAACTAATCTCTAATTATATATGTACATATACATATATATATATAGTAGATTAAGTAGAATGCATATGTCTACAAAAGTATAGATTTAATTCATCTGTTAAAAATCATAGACTAAATAGAATATATGTATATATATATATGCTATTAAATCTATACTTTTGATGATTTTTAAAATCTTTGTAATCCTATCAGATTTCACATTATGTAGTTTGGAGATATGGTTGAGTGGCTTTTTAAAGAATCATAGTGTAACAGTGCCTGGCTGGCTCCGACTAAAAAGTATGTGACTCTTGATCTTGGAGTCATGAGTTTGAGCCCCACATTGGGGGTAGATTTACCTTTAAAAAAAGAAAGAAAAATCATAGTGTAGCATCCCCTATTTTTGATTTTAGTACTTTTTTCTATTTAAATTACAGTTTTATCTGATAGCAATGTTAGCTTGTTTAGTATTTGTCAGCTGTATCTTTTTCAGTTATCTTGTTTTAAACCTATCTTTTTGCTTTAGATATATTTCTCATAGATAGCACATATCTCTTTATTTTTAATCCAAATCTGATATGATGTACGTTTAAAGCCTAATCCACCTATATTTGCTCTTATCACCAGCATGTTTGAACTTTTTACCATCTTATTTCAGTTTTCTTTTTACCCTTTTATTTCTGCTTTTTCCCCCCTTACCTCCCAGTGAAATGTGAAAGCTTTTTACAAATTCTCTTTAATGGTTATCTTTGAATTTTTTACGTAAACATTTCTCTAATTTTCCCCACAACCTCCTATAGAAATTAAAATTGCCCTGCAGTGTTTTTTTCCCTTGGTGTCCTTAAAATATTATACAAATGCTTAAACACAAAAGTAGAAAAGTCCCTCCATCACTTCCCCAAAATTGTACAACAGCAAAGAAAAATCCTTGTTATTCAATGCTAAGCAAAAAGCAAGACCTAAAATTTGTGTGCATCATGGGTGAAACTATGTCATATAATGTTCTCACAAAAAGCATCATGCTTCTCATTTGGACCTTCATTGTCCATTTACAGCATGTATGTATATATACATATAGATACATATATATATATATATGTATATACTCTGTCTTTTTGAAAAATCATAGTGAAAGGGTTCCTGGCTGGCTCAGTCTTAAGAGCATGTGACTCTTGATTTTGGGGTCGTGAGTTTGAGCCCCACATTGGGGGTAGAGTTTACCTTAAAAAATAAAGAAAAAAAATATATATATTCTGTATTTTATCTCCCATTGATGAAATAATGAATGAAGCTTGCAAAACAGACTGAGTGTTATAAGCCTGAAGTAAGCCAGAGTGTTACCAAGCATCAGGTCTCACAAAGATTTGCTTAGGTAAGATACAGTTAAATGGTATAATTATTATCATAAATTACATACTCCATTGTCCTCCTGCCAATGTAATTATTGTTGAAATAATTAGAAATTTCCTAAGTGGATGTTCACTGCCAAGGTAAGGAACTAGTTAGATTCATGATTAGCTCTTAAATTTTAATTACCTCATTTCTTTGAACGAATGTTTCTTACCTGTTACATAAAAAAAACTTATAAAAGGTATACGGAAAGCAATGAAGAGGATGAAGTTATAATTATATGCATGCATGAACCAGCCTCTGAAATTATCGATGCAGCAAGGATAAAACATAATTTTAAAAGTTCCAGTAGGAACATATGGTGAACAGTTTGCAGAAATTGCAGAACATCATAAGCATATGGGTCTATTCCATATGATCTTAAGCAATTTTAGGGGCAGAGAATATCATATCGAAGAGTATGCTCTTTTAAGTGTCAAAATAGAGCAATATTAAACACTGTTGGCCTGAATACTATGGGGGTGGTGTATATATGTGTGAATGTGTAAAAGAGAAAGAATACAAAAATGACTGATGACTTAATTAAAATAAAGTATACTCATTATAAATATTTAATTGGATCCTTAGGAGTTGATTGTGTCAAAACTGACTGGCAGTGATTATGGTTTTGATTTCAGTGTTCTTAACATTTCTCTTGAAAGAAGCCAGCAATGCAGAACAGAAATGATAACTCTTATTAAAATATATTTTAAATATTTATTTAGGTATTTCTTCAACATCTTAACTATTCAGTATTTAATTCATGTTTAATTTCAGCTCATTAGTGTGTATTTGATTTATTTGAATGATTTTTCTTTTTGTATCATTCACATTTGTTACATATTTCATTAATGAATAACAAATTATTCAGAAAGTTTTGGTACCATGTTCTTTTAGATTAGTAGCATTCAGTTAAACTTCTCAAAAATGTTTTCTTTTTGACACCGAATGTTAGTTATTATATGAGCACATTGATGGTCTTAATATTTAATGCGGTAGAAATTTTCTAAACGTAGAGAGTGTTAGTGAAACACCAAGTGGGGGCACCTGGATGGCTGGGTTGGTTGTGTCTGATATTTGATTTCAGCTCCAGTCATGATCCCAGGGTAGTGGGATCGAGCCCCATGTTGGGCTCCTCCCTGAATGTGGAGGCTGCTTAAGGTTCTTTCTTTCTCTTCCTCTGACTTTCCCTTCTTGTGCATGTGTATGTGCACTCTTTCTCTCTCTCTACGAAAAAGCATGAAACCTCAAGGAATTCTTTCAAGATAAGCAGTTTTTTTTTTGTTTTTTGTTTTTTGTTTTTTTCAAAAAATTGAAGCCCTCTGTGCTGGGGAATTAAAATATGAGGAGTCTCATTGAGTCTTAACAAATATATTTGCTACAAGTTTTATCATTGTACTTAAAGCAACTCACATCAAAATCTTTCACAACCATTCCTCTAATTTTTGAGATTTGATTCCTGTTTCTATTCCTAGGCCTCCATCTGTTTTGGCTTTAAATTTTCTTTCATAACCTGTCTAAACAGTTATATTTTTGAAAAAGTATTTCATCAACTCAAAGGGTATTAGACCTAGAAGGCCCTTTGGAAATATCCTAGTCCAGGAGAGCATTTTCCACCCAGCACATCTGAGGGCTAGAACATGCTTCCGTTAGTAATGGAGGCTCATTGGACTGGAATTGCCAGTGGTAAGCAATGTATAGGAGCTGTGAGGCAAAGGGAGAGACTTGCAGGTGAGAATCTCATTCTGAAGGTTAAGCAAGATGGGAACAAATAAACTGCAGCTGTCTATAGCCGAACTAGAATTAGAGTCAAGGTTTTCTGTCTCTTAATCCAAAGCTTTTTCTTCAATACTATTATTACTTTCATTCACTCAAGTACCATGAAATTGAGATTGCGTTGCAAGAAATACAAACTGATTTGGTATAATTTAATTCAGAAAGAAATTTTTTGACGTACATAAGATAGCTCAGTGGAATTGTAAGGAAAATGGAACAAGCAGACTTCAGAGCAGGTCTCGGCATTTGCCTCCAGAATGGTCATCATTTTACTGCCAGCATGAATTGAGTCAACAGTTCATGTGTCAGCCTACTAATGAATCAGATTCAGCCAACTTGGGGTCATTTGCCCATCCTTTGGCAGGAGTGGAGTGGTGTATCTCTATCAAGAGTTCTGCCAGATCTTTAGACAGTTTGATTTCCTAAAGAAAAAAGGAGTGTGTGATTACCCAGGGAAGGAAGAACTGGTAGTGGGCAGTCAGAACAACACCTGTCCACTGCAACTCCTTCTTGAGAAAGGTCTTATTCCAGCTGAGCCTTTAACCCTGCTTTTTTGTGTGTGACAGTCAGCCCTGGTGTAATTTCTGGAAGCCTGTGCAGTGGTCCCAGGCAGAGATTCTCTTCCTGAGCTCATGCCTTTCTCCCATTTGAATCTTCCTTCCCCTGAGCCTCCCCTCAACAGATGGGACAAAGCACTCAAGTGGAGGAGGCATTCCTGGAAAGCTTTATGGAAAGGAAGAAATAAGAGTGAATCAAAGCTGAACAAGAAACATTCAGCATTGGAGGGAAAGAATTTGCAGGCGTCCATGCCAGCTCCTTTCTGTTTTCTCATGTAGGGCATTTACTGAGGAGAAAGGAGAGTTGGAGCCAGTGCACAGCAGATTAGAGGTGATTTAAAGGCTGCTGAATAGCCTGTAACAACCAGATGAAAGTTGGAAATGTGCAAGGGCCAGGCCAGGTGACCGACAATTGTCTCCCAGCTCTGCTTTTCTTTCCATGAGGCTAAAAGCACCGAACAGAAATGAGCAGAGCGGTGGGCGGGTGGGTGAGGGTGGGGACTAAGTGGGAGTAGTGAACTATCAGGGATTGTGGTGTGAGTGTTGTTCACATTTTGATTGTGGGGTCCAGGTGGAAGGCAGCGCCTGAAGTTGCTGAAGGAGGCTGGAACATGGAACGGTTCAGCAGCTGGAAGCTGCCATGTTGAAGGGCCACTGTCATTGTGTGTGGGATGTAAGGTTGTGACCACAGGGAGGACTTTCAATGTGCAGGATTCAGGTATGGAGTTGGTGCAGCTTATTCATGAGCATGGATGAGGTGAAAGGGGTGCAAAGTGATAGGACAGGAACAGAGTCTAAACTCAGAAAAAAGTCACTCTCTAGGGTTTAAGAAACTATCAGAGAAATATGAACATAAAACTGAGTGATGAGAATTGATAAGTGAGTGCCTAGAGTTGCACTTAGAGTCAAATTATATCAGATTCTCAGCTAGAAAATCCATCTTCTAGTTCTTTTCTGGGAGGGTTATTCTTTTACCTGCATATATGAATGCACTATGCTATGAAAAATATACCTACCAAACAGAATTTAGCCCGCAAGCCTAACTCAGTGCTTCGTTTTTTAAATGCTCTAAAATTGAAGAAAAGTGACAGACCAACGTCTTGAAATACTGAAGGGTCAAGGCATTCATGAGACTGACAATTTTTAGACTCATATTCCACGGCATGAGATGCAAAAGTGTGTTTTTCCATGTGAAGCATGGCAATACAGTTTTATAGACCACTCTAGGGTTTCATACTATTGAAAACCAGGATAGTAACACAAGCTTGAAACGCTAAGTAGGAGCCAGCTAAGGAGAAAGCCAAATTGAAATAAGTGAAGAGCAACTAAAACCTCTGGGAAATCTTATCTAAACTCCAGGCTGTGCACCCCCTCTGACAAGCTTCCTAAGCTCCTTTGGAAATGCCAACCCAGTTTTAACATTGCCTCAGCCAACACGCAGCCTGCTTAGCCAGGAGAGCAATTTCAGCCTTTAGGGAAAGAGGCTCAATTCCTCAACGGAGGGAATTTTTTTGTCCTCTAAGCAGTCTATAGAAACTCTTCTAATAATTTTTTTATTGTTTTCCCTTTCTTTTAAAAAATGCACTTAACTCTGGTGTTGGCTCACAACCTTGGGAATTTCTTGGGTGAAATCCAAACTGGTGCCCATACAAAGAGGGCAGGGAGAGACTGAAGGAAGAAGTGGACCCCTCCAGATCTGTTGGGGGTGGGTTTTATTAAACCTTAAGCAAGGGAACTTACACACGAGGCTTGTCTTGGGTGTAAACAAAATGAGTAGGTCTCCTTTCCCTTCCACCAGAATCTTAAAGTTTATATAGAGGCCTGATATGTAGATGGTCTCAGCAACATCTTTTTCCCACAAGCCTGTGTCCTTGGGCAGTTCTCACTGTGGGAATGGTAGGCAGAGGGTACATTCCAAGGACAGGTACTTCCTCCCCTCCTTCCAGGGGAGGAAGTAAGGAGCCTCTGATTGCCCGGGTTGAGTTCTCAGGTCAACTTACAATCATGTCCTCTCCATGACCAGCTCTTATAATCTTATATGTCCCTCTCTTTTGTAATGGGCCCTGAGCTGTCACCAAGGGGTTTACTAGCATGGAGGTGGCTTGTTTGCTGGCTACCTGGCTACATTGGAGGTAGAAACCATAGCAACAGTATAGGCACATGTAAGAGAAGCAGATTAAGATGGTTCCCAAAAAAATTTTTTCCACCAAGAGCCATTTATTTACTAAGTCCTCTGGGCTGGGGGTTGGATCACTCAAGGCATTCACTTGTGTTTTTATGTAATTTAATAAATAGCTTTATTTATTAAATAATAGCTATTTATATAGCTTTGCCAGCTGTCATTTAAGGTTGTTGGCTGGATTTAGTAAGGGCTTCTACATATACTATAATGCTTCCCAGGCCAATGGATGAGGTAAAGATGGCAGCTGAATAATTGTACCAGTGGAAAACAGAACATGTCCACCAGGCCTTGTGGAAAGGGAGATTGACAGTTTTAGGAACTTGACCTGGTTCTGTATACCATGCATGTTGACCAGAGGAAGCAGCACTGTCAGGCATGAAGAGATGGACTGGGGCGGGACATGCCAGAACAGGACCCCAACTCTTTTCTCTCTTTCCATGATGCATGTTCTATTTCAGCTATAATGCATTTCAACAGATTCATCTGACAACAGAATCCTAGTGGAGACTAAGTAGCTTGCCATCCCCCAGGGGTATGAAGTAGCTCACCCATCCCAGTAAGACATCTTGTAAATTCCAGGAGATAGTGCCTTTCCCAGGCAGAATGGAGTTTGGTGCTCTCAGTAACATAGCACGTTGATCCATTGTGAGAGTCGGGACAATGGATATTTCCCATGACCTCCATACTGTTCCAGCATTGAGTTTCTTGGCAGGGGTCCCCAGTTTGGCATATGGGGCAATAGGCCCTACTAGGTGATCATGTAAACGTATTAAAGCCTAGGGCAGTACTTTAGTCCACATGCCAACATGGTTTTACCTGTTAGTAATTTAATATATTGCTTTATTTATTTATTTTAAAGTGTACTTATTTATTTTGAGAGAAAGGCAGCATGTTGGGCACAGCCCTATGGATAGTATATTACCTTGTTTAATTCTTGGTAGTCCACTGTCGTCTGCCATCTGGCTTTTTACTGACCATAATGGCTTATTGAAAACACTATGAGCAAAGCATACAATATCCACTGGATGTAGTTCTTGGTTAGTTTCTCTTACCCCCTTGAAACCCCACCTCCCCCAGGCAATTTTTATTGTTTGACGATTCTTTGCAGGGGTGGCATGCTTATTGGATTGCAGCTGGCATTTCCCTCAGCACTAGTTTGATTATTCTAATCTGAAGGTGGAATTCACCTACAGAGGTATGCAGAGTTTGAACTTGTTGGATATCAATGCTCAGTATGTTCTCTGGTATTGGAGAGATAAAATCCTCATGTTATTGGGAGTGGTGGTAAAAACACCCAATTTACAGTGTGAAAAGGACCCTCCGGGACCATAATTGTTTTTCCTACATAACCATTGATGGTGCTGAGGATGCCAGGAAACTTGTGAGAGTTGCCATGTATTAGAGTACATTTGGCTTGAGTATCTACCAGAGCCGTCACTTTTTCTTGTTCTGGAGGGCTGGTGAATAGTGAGATCAACATGAGGCCTCTGATTGTTACCAGGTGAAGGACAATGGACAAGGGCATGGGAAGCATCCACTCTGAATAGGACTGTATCCCTAAAGTTTCTGCTGGACAAGCAGGGCATCAAGGATGGTAGGAGCAGATGGGCAGGTCTGAGCTGTTGTTCAGATTTTTAAGGCTTTCCATGGACCAACCAACACAGTGTTGGGTTGTTGATCTGTCTGTTCAAATGGGGTCCTCATAACAGTGAGGTCAAACCATATTTGCTTCCAGGTTATCTTTACTGGCTTATTTTACAGCCAATTGGGATAGTAGTTTTGGCTTTCTGAGCTCTCTCTTTTGGGTCTTCCCCACTGCCCATACCTGTTTTTGGGATTTATCAGTTTCCTCCAGATCAGCAATGGATTGCCCCAAATCATAAATGCCTTGTCCCAGGGGTATGTGGGTAGCTCAGTCAGATAGGCATCTGACTCTTGATTTCAGCTCAGATCATTTTCTCATGGTTCTGAGATCGAGCCCAGCATCATGTTCTGTGCTGGGCATGGAGCTTGCTTAAGATTCTTTCTTCTGCCTCTCCCCTGCTTGCACGTTTTCTCTCTCTTTCTCTCAAAAATAAGAATAAAAAAATAAATACCTTGTCCCAAAGCTGGGATCAGCCTGGATATCAGCATCTCAGCCTGGATATCATCTCATATCAGGTGCTGGCTGGGGCAACATGAAGAATGTTGGCTTTCACTCTGCAGTAAATGTGATCAAATCAGGGCCTTCAAGGTCAAGGGTGTAGATTGCCTGTCTCATTCCCAACTCCCTGAGAATTTGTTGTAACTCCTTGGTAGATTTCCAGGGACTACATGTTCCAGGGAGGTCCTCCTCATTGGGCCAAGCCTCCTTGTAGGCTAGAATAATCCAATCTCTAAGGGAATGAGAAACTTGAACCCTTGAACGCCATTCAGGCACTGTCAGAGGGTGGTGTATGTGATGTTGCTCATTTTCCCTGCCTTCTGCCTGGTCAGAGAAATGCTGTCTGCCTGGTCAGAGAAATGCCGTCCTTCTCCCCCATAGACTCAGTAACCATGCCTTGATATTCACCCTGGCCTTTTGGAAACTTGGCTGCCATGTCAATAAGCTCAGCAGGAATATATTCTCTTATCATGAGTGTCTCCTGAATCTGAAGCTGCCACACAGCTTGTTGCTGTGCTTTTGCTTTCCTTTGCATTAAAGTGTCAGATGGCCTGGGGCGTTTCATCCCCTTCACTGTCAGTCACCACAACATCCTCCTCTTCACTCTCCTCACTTTCCCAGGGATTCCACCTTTTAGCAACCGAATCAGCTTTGCAGAACAGTGTTTTAAGGTCTCTAACTGAGTCTCCTGCTCTCCCATCTTGTCTGCCAGCCTGAAGCCAGCAGAATAGTGGACACCCGCACATCTTTCTCTAACCTCAGCTCTTCCTCCAACTCTCTAACTCAAGCATTAGCCTCTGGTTGGGCAGCAGCATCCAGTGGAACTGCTCACATAGAGGCCAGGCCACTGTGCAGTCATGCATTTCCCTTATCCACAGCAGTGTGCTCTGTGCAGTTGCTCAAAAAAGTGCGTTAGATGGGCTCGTGTTTTTAAGGCATCCCCATACTCCTGCAGTGGTCCACAAGCATCCAACATTTGAACCACTGCTCTCCCCATAAAGGCCAATGATCAACTCAGGATTTCCTTGGCAGATGCTTCTTTCTCAAGGCCCATTTCTTTGGAATGCTGGCTGACTCACCAATTGTTAGTTTGCAGCCTCAGGAGCTTGTGTGTATAGTCTGAAACTAGCCCACGTGCAAAGATGGGCAGAGAGAGACCTAAGACAAAGGCAGTCCACTCCAAGTTGGTAGGTGGCAGGTTTAATATGCAAGGGACCTTATGTATGAGTCTTGTCGTGGGCAGCCCCAGGATGAGTAGATCTCCACACTTCTCCACCAGAATCTTAAAAGTTTATAAAGAGACCTTAACTGGGTCCAGTCACATACACAGTCCAGATGGTCTCAACAACACCTTGCTCTCTCAAGTTTGTGTCCTTGGACAGCTCCTGCTGTGGGAACAGAGGGCACAGCATACGCTCCAAGGACAGGGGAGAGGGTGAGCAGCCTCCAGTTGCCCGGGGCCAGCTCTTAAGTCAACTGGTGGTCATGACATCTTGATTACCTTCTCCAATATCTGGGAATAGAGTGACAATTAAAAAAAGTGAAGAAATCAATTTCTATTTCCTAGAACCTCTAAACATAAATCACCTTCATACTGTTATTGGTGTGCCTATTTTGCAACAAATCACCTATGGTTTAATAACGAGAATAAAAGCACATCCTGTAATGCTCCAGCTTGTAAGTAAAAGCATTCAAAACAGTTTTCCCTCAGGAAATATGCGACAACTTACTCTAAAATAGAAACACCCTTGTCTAAGCTAAAGACAGGCCGTGTGCAAACTCTTCCTGTAACGGCAACACTCAGCTGTCTGTGATCTCCCAACATTATCCTCATCTTTCAGGCTTTCTGCCATCCCTGTATTTATCTGCTGGGCTTTTAATTCCTGCAAGTCATTGGCACTTCTATTGCTCAATATGTTCTACTTCTGGGTAATAGGAGGAATTCATGAAAACTGGAGCTGTTTTTGTAATCCTTTATAAAACAAAAGCTGGATGGCAGTGGTCAAGTTTTCAAGAGAAAAAGCAGTGAGGCAACTCCAAGTTAGAGGATTGGGCGTCGTCCAGCAAAGTCCTGATAGTCACTCTTGAATATTATCACAAATGTTGGAAAATTGACTTCATTTTGTGCTCACATCAAATCTACATTAAAAACAACAACTATAGACCTACATTAAAAACAACAACTATAGACCATCAGAATGATAGGCTTTCTTTACTGAGGGTATTGTGTCTTAGAATCACGGTTCCACGTGGGAAGAAAACAGCAACTCAGGTCTCTAAGCTGGAAGTATTACTCCTTTCATTGGCAGTTATACTGATGGCCACCCTCCCTCAGAAATCAGGGTCGAGACTGGGATTTCAAGATCTGTGGCTGGGAGTGGGTAGTGATGGCACTTACCTACAGAGCACAGAGCAAAGTAGAACCAATGTCTGTGTTCTAGAGGAAGGCAGGCCTGAGAAGTAAAGGACTGGGTCCAGCCTGAGGGAGAAGGTGGAGAGCAAGAATGGGAACCAAATCAACAGCTTTGCAGTTAGAGTCAGAGAAGCATGACCTGGAGATTTACCTGAGCAACAGAACTCAGGGGATGTAGCTTTCTGTGGAGAACAGAGCTTGTGGGAGACAGCAGTGATTATGGGCCCTGAGAGGTTCAGTCATAAACGGAACAGTCATAATCATCACGGGTGCATTTTTAGAATCAAATAAGATAATGCACACAACTATTTTGTGAAGTGCCACACAAATGAGAGGTGTCATTATTGTCATTAACATCATAATCATCATCACAAAGCCCTGAATATCTAATAAGTCTGTATGCTGGAAAAGAATGAAAAGAAATGATAGGCACCTGATTCTTTACCCAACAATTTAGATGCTAAATATCAGGCACAGATAGAACTGGAGTAAAATGCTTTAACGACTGTGTACAAAATCTAAATTGAAAATGTATCTCATGTACAAGTTTAGTGAGAATTCATGGTGGAAGGCTAAGGCAGATACATCTGTGGACCTAACATGTCAAAAATTGTCAGAGTGAGGGGGGCCTGGATGGCTCAGTTGGTTCAGTGTCTGACTTTTGGTCTTGGCACAGGTCATGATCTCACAGTTTGTGGGATCGAATACTGCATTGGGATTCTCTTTCTCTCTCTTTCGCTCTGCCCTTCCCCTGCTCACGTACATGCTCTCTCTCTCTCAATCTCTCTCTCTCTTTCTCTCTCTCTCTCAAAATAAATAAACAAAAAAAATTGTCATCCTGAAACAAGCAGTCCTTCTGTGAACAATGTTGGAAGACCTCACAGGTCAGGAGAGGTTTCAGAACTTCTTTGAGCTTTACAGAAGCCAACTTTATGGTCTAAGTGAAAATCTGTACATTGTCAGATCACATATTTTAACATGGTAAATATTCTTTATTTCTTTTGATGTGTTCTGTCCTGACCAATAAAAGTGAAACTCCTCAAAGGCAGACCTTAAAATTCCCTGATCTTGCATGCCTGGAAAATTGCTAAATATTCTGCAGGTATTTGATTTAGTGAGCACATGGTTATGGCTGAAGTGACAGTGTAGTTAGAGCATGTCCCAATTTTGACAAAGGAGAGAGCGTAAGTGTAGTGGGTGGGCAGAGGAAATAGGAAACAGAAGACAAACGAGAACACAGGGGGAAAAATGAACCAAATGAGGCCTTTGAAAATGGTTTAAAAAGTAATTGTGTAGATTTGCAGATCTACCATAGAACTTTCTAAAATGAGGCACTAAAGAAAAAACAGTAGACTGAAAAAAAATGGCAGGGTATTTGCCAAGGTGGGAGATCCAACAAGGAACAATTATGGGATGGACTAGGGGTTGGGAGGAAAGTGCTGTCCAGAGGAACTTGACGTCCAAATTGAACTTGCACAAGTATAGAGAAGAGCAGGAGAGTGAAGGTTGCTATTCGTGTATTAGAATGTTAAAGCAGGACTTTCTCTGCTTCAGTTGTGGCTGAAGCCTAAATGAGGAAGGAAAACCAGAGGTGCTAAGTACCCCTTTAGTATTTCAGAGTTTATGATGGTAGATCCTCTATACAGGAACTATACAGGGGGGAAAAGAAGGCAAGGAAAAAGATATCGAGGGACATTTGGGACGTTGACATTACGAAGTGGCCAGATTGGTTTTGGAGAAGTTTCTTCAGAACCAGCTGATTGAGTGCTGACATCCTTTGCCACCCTATTCTTACCATGGTTAGTGAGGTATAGAAACTGGTACCAGTCCCACATCTCGAAAGGCAAAAGGCAAGATTGTGAATGCCCAGCTACCCAGGATGGCAGAGCTGAATAGAGGAGGGAGTTGGCCTGGAGTTATTTTGACCCAAAAGACTCACCTGGAGGGCTGATGGGACTCAAGCAGGGTCAAGCCCAGACAGCACCAGTGTCATATTATGACAATACCCATCAAGCAAAGCATTCCTGCTTTTCCAGTCCTCCCTCCTTCCCAGTCCACTTCTAGGGAGAAGGGAAAGGCTACCTAGAGAAGGGAGGGGGAGGAGGGGAGAACAAGGATGTGAAATAAAGGGCTGACTAGGCAACCCACCACCCCCATGCCTTTTCTGCTATAGACCCAGGAGAAAAAAATAAGTAGGTCAGTCCAGTAGTAAGAAGTTTTTCATCTAAAAATAGGCCCCAAGGCCATATAACTATGGCCAACAGATAGAAGTTACAGGGGCAAATATTTTATTTCAATACAAGGAAGGCCATTTTTAAAAATGTAATATATTTGGCATATAACATTATATAAATTTAAGGTGCACAATGTGTTAATTTGACATATTTATATTTTGTAGTATGATTGCCACTGTAGCAAATTTCAACACTTCTATCATGTTACATGATTTTCCTTTCCTTTCAGTGGATGGGATAATTCCATTTTAGTCATTTAGGAAGTTTGATGATTATAGTTCAATATTGTCTATATTCATTATACGTGCATTAGATCTCTATGGCTTATTTACTATTTTATTTCTTTAAATATCATCAGTCTTCTCCCTCCATGCCCCATACCTTGATAACCACTATTTTACTCTCTTTTTACAAGTTTGGTTTTTTAAGATTCCACATGTAAGTGATTAATATCACACAGTACTTGTCTTTCTATGTCTGACTTATCTCACATAGTATCATGTGCTCAAGGTCCATCCATGTTGTCACAAATGTCAGGATATCCTCCTTTCTAATGGCTAAATAATATTCCATTTTGTATATATGTATGTATGTGTGTGTGCACACGCTTGTGTATACCACATCTTTTTTCTTAATAAAATGTCAAAATCATAATTCACTGAATCTCACCTCATGAGGACCTCCTCAGCATCATGTCAAGAACATATTTCTAGAATGGTTGCAGGATCACAGAGTGCTTACAGGGGCTAATACTGTGGAGGTCGAGATACTGCAGAGATGATTCTAGCATGGGGCAGACATTGGGCCCCATGTTTTGAGGCCTCTTTGATTTATTTACTGTTAAGATTCTATCAGTACGACTCCTAAGACTTTGTTCCTGCCTTCCTTCAAGTGCTGGATTTAACTTTATAGAGAATGGCGGTAATTTCAAATTGCATATCTAAAATTTAAGTTCTCATTATATAAAATTGTCATAAACCTTTAATGGCCCCCATGAATGCTTTAGAAAATATTTTGGCTTACTCTTTGCTCTCGGCTGGGAGTCATGCTCTGAGACACAGCCAGGTGCCTACGTCTTCACAAGATTTTCTCCTTGCCTCCCAAGGTCTCTCTCTCCAGACATTCTCTGTTTTCAACAGCATCATTGCATTGAACTCATCCAGTGTAGTGATCTTCAAAATGAGAATTGTTCATCCCTGATGATGTTCTTACGTGATTCCTTCTTCTTAGTCACTGTTGATTTCACCAACCTTAGTGAAACAGAAAAATGATAAGACATAAAGAGCAAACCCTGGCATTTTCAGTATATTTAAATTACCGTAGAATCCTATTTGTCTACTAAGCAGGAAGCAACTGGTGGACTCAAAGCAGGACTTAAAAAACTGCCCCAGGGGAGCCAGGTGGCAGAAGACCCCAGATGCCTTGCCTTCCTTAGGTTGCCCTAGCAACAGTCCCAAGCAAATCTCAGGGCCTATTGTGAACACACATTTCTCTGCATCCTATAACTATGACAAGTACAACAGGATGCTCATTTATTTAACATGACAATTCTGACAGCAGTTATACATTTCTCCCTACTGATACAGGCAATGGAGTGGATGAGAAGTGAACAAGAGTCCAAACCTCAACTTCGTTGGAGTCCTCAGCAAATATATTGTGAGTTTTGATTATGTCTTGAGTACAGTTCTGGACTCCAGGAGAAGTACAATAGAAATCAGACCATGATACCCTATACTTTAAAAGGTTATGACATAATTAAGGGCTCAAACTCCAAATAGCATTCAGAAACAATGCTAAGGGTTATTGCAATCCAGTAAAAGGAAACAATTAATTCAGTTTTAATCTACAGAACTGACATGCCACATATTCTACTTAGCCACTCTTTTCTTCTTTTCCTCCTTGATATACTTGCATCTGATTCAACAAGCTTTTGTGAGATGCCTAGGACATTTCACAGCCATCTATTAAGGATACTTGTCAGGAATGTGTGTATAGTGTGTCTACTTTGTTTTGCAACTATGTACTGATTCAAAACTATGTTTATTCTATGTATAATCTAAATAATATATGCATATCAGCATTGCCAAGGTGAGGATAAAATTTTTTATTAAACCAACACTATATCTGTGAAGCTGTTTTTGGAGGTTTTAGCCTTTCCTTCTTCTACCTCTACTGGCTCAGGGCAGGCCAGGATGTTTATGTCCTACAGACATGAATTCAACCCTCAACTTTACTATCTACTAATTTTATTTTCTTGAGCAAAGTTCCTACCCTCTATGAGTGTTAATATAAAGTAACATACAAAATGGTTGGCACTTGTGGGTCCATGACTTTTGTAGCTGGGTGACAGTACAGGGAGTTTCATTGTACCATTGTTTATGATTGAAAGTTTCATTTTGAAATGTTTTAAAATGCCTAGCATTTGCAGTCTTATATGCTCTAATGTGTTTTGAACACTCTCACACCCCATCTCTTTTCCCTTCCAAACTTAATTGACTTCCTTTTATGATCTCCATCACACTGACTACTTGTACCAATATTATAAAACTGATCATATTTTGCCTGTGAGTGGTATTTGAACTGTTTCAAGTATTTATGGCTCAGCCCCTTGTATACTCTGCTGTTTAGTAAATATGTTTTCATAATGATTGCTTTTATCTTTAAATCAATCAAGTCATTATAGCAGGAGCAGTACCAAGGAAAACTTGTTATGTTTGTGCTTTTCGTACATCAATTGAAAATAGAACTTATTAAGAAATGTATATTGTCATCATAGAAAGCGCTGGGATCTTTTATACTCATGAGACCTGAGTACTGGTCACCTACTAGTAAGTAACGCTGGTCAAGTTACAGGAGCCCTTTTGTCTTAGTTTCAGAATCGGTGATCACTCGTATCCATGTTGATGAGTTTATAGCACATGTGTTCACAGAGGAAATGTAAACAGTTATGACCTCAGCAGTCCATAAACTAGTTTAAAAATTCAGCATTTCTCCCCTTTGTCGGCTAGGCTACCATTTTATCTGACTATTGAGTTTAAATTGTAAGATTATTAGAGAGAACTGGTCAACATCTGCAGCTGTGTGAAATATGCTATTCATAACAAGAATTATTTTTTTGTGGACTGACTCCTTTCTATAAAGTTAGGAGTGTGGCTGGAGAGAGTCACAGATGATAGCTGATGCTTCAAATGGAAACGCAGTTGTAACATATCCCATCTTTGTGTCCCATCTCAGACCCATTCTGTCTAAGTACAGATTCAAGCCCCCCAAGACTAGCTTCTCTAGTTCTCACCATTAGCACCCTCATTCTCTCTATTATTCAAGTTTGAAAAAACATAGGTTCAACATTGATTCTCCTCAGGCATCAACACTAATCCTTGTCCACTCTTCTAAAATGTCCCTGACACCCATACCTTCCTCTCCGTCACTTCCACCTGCCAGTGATAGCTTACTTTAGGTTTTTATCCCTTTAAATGTAAATAATGCCAATGGCTTCTTTAATACATTTTTTACTACCAGCTTAATTTTATAGTGTTAATTTTATTATGTCAGTTACATGGTTTTCTATTGCTTGCAATGATTAAATCCCAGTTCCCAATTTGGCCCCTATTTTTGCTCTAATTTCCCACCATTCATCTTTAGGAATACTCAGGCACATAATACTCAGTCATCCTTTGTTTGTTACATTGTCCAGTAAAGCTCTTGTTTACGCTTTCTTCTCTCCCCACATTTACGAATCTTGCCATTCCAAATCTGTGGCACTTCATCCTGTAGACCTGCTCTACAATCCCAAACCATATAGATCTTCCCTCTTTTGACTCTGCTGTAGCGTTGTGTCACAATAACCCTCATTTGGTTAACTAGTTACCTTACTGTTTTATTTTCTAGGTGTATGTGGTAACAAGTATCCAAGATAACTCCCAATATCTATAGTCTTATGTGTCTTATGTGTTCGACTTCCACATCGAATCAGAGCTGGTCTTTGTGACTAGGAGTATGGCAGACATGACGTTTTGTGGCTCCCAGACTAGGTCATAAAAGGTATTGCAACTCCAACTTGCTCTCTTGAATCTCTTACTTAGGAGACATGTCAGAAGGATACTCAAGCAACCGGTGGAGGGGCGCCTGGGTGGCTCAGTTGGTTAAGCGTCCAGCTTCAGCTCAGGTCATGATCTCACGGTTAGTGGGTTCGAACCCCGCGTCAGGCTCTGTGCTGACAGCTAGCTCAGAGTCTGGAGCCTGTCTTCAGATTCTGTGTCTCCTCCTCTCTCTCTGACCCTCCTCTGCTTGCGCTGTCTCTCTCTGTCTCTCAAAGATAAATAAAAAACATTAAAAAAAATCAAGCAAACCATGGAGAGGCCCACATGGATAGAAACCAATTTATTAGTATCAGCTTGCCAGCTCTGTGAGTTAACCACCTGAGAAATGGGTCCTCTATAGCCACACAGTTTAGACAAGGAACAACCACGTGAGAGGTCTGAGCCATAACTGTCCAGCTAAGCCATTTCCAAACTCCTGACTCATGGAAATTGGGAAAGATTATAAAGTGTTATTATTTCTTAAGCCACAAAGTTTTGAGGTGATGCTTTAAATAACAAATGGAAAAATAATAGTGTATTACTTACCTCCCAACTGCATTGCAAGCTTTCCCAGCATAGAACATTTGTCTGAAATTTTAAAATCCAAGTGATTATTTAGATACCATTCAACACTATAGCAAAATTAGATATTGCATTTGGAATTAGAGAAGGGAACCATCATTTACTGAATGTCTACTAAGGGGATTTACATATGCATGAGCTGTATATACATGGAAATGGCTACATACATAGATATAGAACAAGATGTTCTCTAAAGATATAAAACATTGTACCCAAGCTGCAAAGTTATGAAGTCAATTTTTCTCTTTCTTTTATCATCATTTCCCAGACTTTTTTTTAAAGTGACATGATACTTGTGAGAGCATTTAATAAGCTACAAAGTGTTCTGTAGACCTAAGGCATTATGGCTTGCATCGATTTCTTTCTCTATTGAGTACTTTAAAAGAATGCTTTCATACTTCTACTCTGGTATTTATTTTGCTTTGCTAAGACTAGATATAGATACTGTGTCACTGTGATACAAACACCTCTGGTTTTCTGAAAATCAGGCAAATGGCAAAAAAAAGAAATTTGTGCTTTGGTACTGCATTGTATCTTCTGCTGTTATGTGCCCAGCAGATGTCTGTCAAAATTGCATCAGTCAAGGTCTCTGAAGGAAAGAGATGGCTCACTGAAATGGGTAATGTATGAGAGTTTAACAAGCTTAAGGGAAATAGAGACGACAACTAATGGAACCTAGAGACTGTAACGAACTTCAGGATAAGTTAAGGCCGGCCAACAGCGATGGGTTTGGGTAGAGAATGAAACCAACTGGACTTAACCTAGCAGGGAGGGACCAGGCGGAATAAATTTTTGGACTTTATCCTCCTTATACATTTTGCTTTCCTGTCCATGCCTTCCTACTGGCTGAATGCAAACCAAGCCAGAGGAAAGAAACTGGGGAGATGCCTTTTATACTGGGTAGCTTCCTGGGGCACAGTGGATGGAGAAGCACAGAGAATTAATTGAGATGCAATGGAAAATATCCAACACAAAGTGTAGCATTATTTATATAATGGCAAAATAATCCCAGTCCACAATAGTGTATGGTAGGCACAAAAACCAGAGATATATTCGAAGGGGCAGCTAGACAAAAAGCCTTATATCAGGTAGGGTCTCAGATTCAGGGTATAAGGGGACATACGGGATTGTGCCCTCAAGAAGCATGAGAATGAGGAAGCTGGTGTCTTTTTGTTCATCATGAAAAAATGCTTGAAGTTTGAAAAGGAATATTGAATATATAACTATCTTAATGACATTGCCATTTAAGCTGATTAGATATAACTTCCTAGCTATTTAGCTATATAAACATGGGGCCTACCTAGAAAATACTGAAAAATCACTTAGAATCAAGCTTCACTCAGACTGACAACATTCTTTCTGCATCCATTTATAACCTCTTCACCTAATGACAAGATTTTTTAAGAATAATTTTAATAGTATTAATCCATGTCTGATATGAGTAAAGGTTCATACTTTAGAAACCAACTTAACTCTAAAACATCTTTCAACTTGAACTCTAAAAGTTATTTAATGTTAGTGAAGGGAAACAGACTTATAACTTGAAAAAAATCTGCCAAATGGCATTTTATTTTAATTCATGTGGTACTTCTATAATTTTAAACTCTAATAATCCCTCACAATTATATGAAGCTAGTAATTTTATCATATTTTGCATAGGTGTTCAGAATTTTCAATACATATGCATTTATGCTGTAGCCACTTTGGATCTACTCTCATTATGTCAATGTGACATGATAAACTTATAAAATATTCCTAAATTATGTGACTGATTTTAGAGACTCTTTCAGGATTATATAGCCCCTGACAGGAGTCTCTTAGCTGCACATTTGGAGATCATATTTTACCTAAGACAGGTACTTTGCTCAATTTATTGTAAATGCCTAACATTGCCTAAATTAAAGCGAACCTTTTGAATAATTTTAGTGCATGTCAATTGCCTCGATGTACCATGGCCAGGTTTATGAATATAGTTTCATCAGAAACAAATCTCAACTGTTCTTTATCATCTGTATAGCAGTTCCCACCCCCTCCAATGATTTGGGAAGCTTTATTGTTTAAGCCAAGGGCTAGTGGAATATAGCCCTGGGTTCAACCATGGATCACACTGTCAGGATCTGTACCCTTTGCATCACCTCTGGGCTTGATTCCCCTTTGCCCAGCACTTACCCAGCTCCTTCCAGATGAAGCTTCCAATCAAGTCTCCCTTCCTTCCTTTGGCAAATGATTGCACTTTCTAGACCAGTAGTTTTCAAACTTGAGCCTGCAGCATAATCAACCCAAGGGCTTGTTAAAACAAATCCACAGGGGCGCCTGGGTGGCTCCGTTGGTTAAGCATTAGACTCTCGATTTCAGCCCCAAGTCATGATTTCAAAGTTTGTAAGTTTGAGCCCCGCATTGGGCTCTGCATTGTCAGGATTCTTGCTGTTCTGCTCTCTCTGCCCCACCTCTCTCTGCTCCTGCAAGCTCTCTCTCTCTCTCAAAAAGAAGAAGGAGAAGGAGAAGGAGAAGGAGGAGAAGGAGAAGGAGAAGGAGAAGGAGAAGAAAACAAACAAAAACAAATCTACACCCCAGGGTTTCTGATTCCATAAGTTTGGAATGTGGTCCAAGAATTTGCATTTCATACTACCACTTTCACATGTAACAGTTCCCTCCTTGAGGTGGAAATTAAATGATTATGGGTGATGCAATTTTGGTAGCAGCACCCTTGTCCTTAAGCACCACCATCAGCACCATAGAGCTAGCGTCGTGTTTGATGTTTGTATGAGAAAAGAAAAGGGTTTTTTAAAGCTTCTGGAGTATTATGCCAGACCATTTAAAAACTTACACATTCACCTTGCCATGACTACCTTCCTACTGTGGAAAAAATGAAAAGCAGTAACTTTAGTTCATTTTTAAACTAATCAAATTAAAAGCATATCCTTTGATTGTGTAAAATATGACAGCCTTTGGCAGCAACAGTCTTTGGCTTCTGGCTATGAATGTAATTTCAATATAAAAAAGCCTAAAGAAAGAAAATTATTTGCATATTTGCATGGTATTAAAGAAATATAAACAGAGTTTAAATAATATACAGTGATCTGAGTATGTGTGGGGGGCATAGGGGTATCGTCATTATTAAATATTTTCCTTAAAAAATTTTAAAAAGAAATTAATATTCATGAATAATCAATTCCAAATGATATTGAAGGAATAATTAGATTGAGTGAAAGTTATAAACTGGGTATAACCACTCATGCAGCTTATAATAAAATAAAATTAACACAAAAAAGATGGTAAACTAGAAAACAGCTTTTTGACAGTTTCCAGAATGACTAGAGACTCTAATCTAGTATATTCTAATCTAGTTCTCCCATTTGGTTATAGCCCCAAGTTTGTAAGTTGATATTAAATTCAACAACTTCTTTTCAGAGGCAATCTAAATAAAATAATAACACCAATTCTTATTCTTTAGTATTAAATAATTTCTCGTACTTTATTTTTTAAGATTTAGAAAGGAGAGTTCAAAACTAATTTTGAAAGAATGTTCTGGAGGTAGGAGGTACTCGTGTCTGCACCTCAGGAGACCCTGAGAAGGTCTTCTATTCAGTTCCAGCCCCTCCAGCCATGGTCAGGGACCAGCCCCACTGACCCAGGGACCTGGCAGGAGACAAACCCATCCATGTGTCCAGAATCAGGTCTGCAGAATTCAATCTGGGCTATAGAACCTGAAACAGCTCTAGAATTGGTTCCAGACCCTCTTAGCCATGGTCCAGGGCCAGTCTAGTGACTGGGTCCCACACATGGACCCAATGTAGTGACCAGACAGCGGTTCTCCCAGGAATCTGGCAGGAACTACACTTGCCATGTACCTGGTAATCAGCCTGTTGTCTGAGAACCCAATTATGGACCCTGAAATGGACCTGTGTTTCAGGGCCGCTCTACTGAACAAGGTACTGGATGCAATTCTGTCCTCACAAGGACTGGACAGGATCTATGTCTGCACAGACCCCTAATAGTAACCTCACCAATCGCGTACACCACTGCTGACCCAGTGAAAGCCTCATGACCAGCACTAACCCAGTATGACTGAAATTCCAGAGGTAATCCCATCAGCTGAGGAATTAGACAGGAGAAGGTCTTTACCTACTGAAACCAGTCCGTAAAGGCTGGAAGAGGAGATGTCTCTTTCAAATGCACAGACACAAATGTAAGACTATGTGGATCATAAAGAATCAGGTAAATATGACACCACCAAAAGAAATTTATAAAGCTCCACCCGTATGCTGCCTACAAGAGACTCATTTTATCTTTAAGGACACACATGGGCTGAAAGTGAAGGGATGGAAAAAGAATTCCATGCAAATGATAACAGAGAGAGAGCAAGAGTGATTAACTTTGTATCAGATAAGATAGATCTTCAGTCAGAGTTGCTCACAGGAGACCATGAAGACCATTATATAGTGATAAAAGTATAAATTCATCAACAGGATATTACAATTATAAATTTATAAGCACCCAGTCTCAGAAATATTTAAAGCATATTAACAGAACTGAAGGGAGAAATAGATAGCAATACAGTAACAGCAGAGGATTTTTTTTAATACTCCACTTTTAACAGTGGATAGATCATCCGGAGAGAAAATTAGTAAGACAACAGCAGAGCTGAATAACACCACAGACCAAATAGACCTAAGGCATATGCAGAACATTTCATCCAACAGCATAAAAATACATATTCTTCTCAAGTGCCCACAGAGCATTCTCAAGGATAGATCATACATTGGGCTACAAAACAAGCCTTAACAAGTTTAAGAGGATTGAAAAAATATCTAGTATCTTTTCTGATCACAATGGGATGAAACTAGAAGTCAATAATAGAAGGAAGACTGAAAAATTTATAAACAATGAACAATCAATGGGTCAAAGAAGAAATCAAAAGGAAAATCAGAAAGTATATTGAGGCCAATGAAAGCATATTAAAAACCTCTTGCTAGACTAACAAAGAAAAAAAGAAAGGACTCAAATAAAATTATAAATGAGAGAGAAGACATTACAACTGACATCACAATAGTAAATGATCATAACAGGCTATTGTGAACAATTATATACCAAAAATTTGCATAACCTAGAAGAAATGGATAAATTCCTAGAAGGAAGAATCACAAAGAAATGAAAAATGTCTAAGGAAATTGATTCAGTAATCAAAAACCTCCCAAATCAAAGAAAAACTCAGTACTAGATGGTTTTACCAGTTATAGCAAATATTTAAAGAACTAATGCCAATCCCTTCCAAACTCTTTCAAAAACTGAAGAGGAGGGAATACTCTCAAACTCATTTTATGAGGCCAGAGTAACCCTGATACCAAAGCCAGATAAGGACACTGCAAGAAAACGACAGGCTGCCAGTTACTGAATGTCATGGGGGATGAAAGACACAGCATAAAGAATATAATCAGTGATATTGTAATAATGTTGTAAGGTGACAGATGGTAGCTATACTTGTGGTGAGCATAGCATAACATATAGAGTTTCAAGTCACTATACTGTACACCTGAAACTATGACAACATTGTGTGTGAGCTATATTTCAGTGAAAACGGGAAAGTATGTTCTAAATCCCCAACGAACATAGATGGAAAAATTCTCAACAAAACTCTAGCAAACCAAATTCAATAGCACATTAGAAGGATACACCAAAATCAAGTGGGATATATCCCTGGGATGCAAGGGTGGTATGTAAATTGATAAATGTGATATACCACATTAAGAGAATGAAGAATAAAAATCATATTATCCTCTCAATAGATACAGAAAAAGCATTTGACAAAATTCAACCCCCTTTCATGATAAAAACTCTCAACAAATTGGGTATCGAGGGAACATCATTCAGCATAATAAAAGCTACATATGAAAAATTGACAGCTAATATCATCCTCAATTGTTTTTCACCATTGAAAAATTGAAAGCTTTTCTTTCAAAATCAGGAATAAGACAAGGATGCCCACTCTCACCATTCCTACTGAAAATCTGAGGCAAGAAAAAGAAATAAAAAGAATCCAAATTGGAAAGGAAGAAAGAAAATTGTCTGTTTGCAGATAACATGATCCTACATATAGAAAAACTTAAAGATGCCACCAAAAACAACTAATAAATGAATTCAGTAAAGTTGCAGGATACTAAATCAATCCACAAAAACCAATTGCATTTCTATACACTAACAACAAAACATCTCAAAAAGAAATAAAAACAATCCATTCATAACAGCAAACTCTCAGGAATAAATTTAATCAAGGATGTGAACTCTGTACACTGCAAACTATAAGACATTGATGAAAGAGATTCAAGAAGACACAAGTAAATGAGAAAATATCCATGTTACGGTGTTGGAAAAATTAATATTGTTAAAGTGCTCATACTACCCAAAGCCATCTATAGATTTGATACAATCCCTATCAAAATTGCAACATTTTTTTTTCAGGAATAGGAAAAACAATCCTAAAACTCATATGGAACCACAAAAGATCCTGAATAGTCAAAACAAACTGAGAAAGAAATACATTCTTTCTTGGAGAAAATAAGTTTAAGAATTCTGGATGCTTGCACCAATGCGTGAACAAGGCTTAGGGCGGAAAGCCGCCATAGGGCGAAAGCGCCCAAGGTTACCCATTAAGTAAAACAAGGCTTAGGGCAGAAAGTGTCTGAGAACAGTTAGAGGCAGAAAGCTGCTTTAGTGTGAAGATGCCCAAGGCTAGCTAGTGAAAAGTGTGCCTGGTTAGCCTTGAGGCAGCATGCTTGAACAATATTATTAAACTTTGGAGATAATAGCTACTTAGCTGTATTCTCGACAGAGAAACACTGTCCTTCTCGCATCTGGCCCCAATGTATCATTGTTCTTTAATTTCAATTTCTAATGCCATTCACCCCCCCCCCCCAAACCCTTTGCTTCTTACATACACAAATTATTGGTCACTAGCTTGTTGTTCTTTATTGCAAGTTCACCACATATGTAAAACTTTGAGAACTCAATAAATACAGAGACAAAACCCCTGTTCGGGGCTCGTCTCCTCCTGGACATTAGCCTTTCTCATTTTCATTTCTGCATCTGCTCTCTTGCTGGACAAGAGAGAACTCCAGATTCATAATCTGCAACACTTTCTCAAGCTAGAGGCATCTCATTTCCTGATTTTAAGCTATGCTACAAAGCTGTAGTAATCAAAACAGTATCGTACTGCTATAAAACACCTAAACCAATGAAACAGAATCAAGGGCCTAGAAATAAAAGCACACATATATGGTCAACTAACATTTGACAAGGGAGCCAAGAATACTCAATGGGGAAAAGATAATCTCCTCAATAAGTGGCATTGTTTAAACTAGATATTCACATGCAAAGGAAATGAAATTGGCTCCCTATCTTACACCATTCACAAAAATTAACTTGAAAAGGAATAAAGACTTAAATGTAAGACCTGAAATCATAAAAATCTTAGGGGAAAAAACGCAAACCCTCCTTGAAATTTCTCTTAACAATGATTTTTTGGATGTGATACCAAAAGCACAAACAACAAAGGTAAAATAAACAAATAGGACTGCATCAAACTAGAAAGCTTCTACACAGCAAAAGAAATAATCAACAGAATGAAAAGACAACCTATGGAATAGGAGAAAATATTTGCAAACCATATATCTGATAAGGGGTTAATATTAAAAATATATGAGGAATTCATACCATTCAAGAGCAAGAGTGCAAACAATCTGATTTAAGAATGGGTGTCAATTATATCTCAATTATACTAGGGAAAAAAAAGAAAAAATGGATGGAGGATTTTATAGACATTTTTCTAGAGAAGACATACAAACAGCCAAGGGGTACATGAAAGGATCCTCAATATCATTAATCGCTATGGAAATGTGAATCAAAATCACAAGAAAATATCATAACTGTTAGAATGGCTATTATCAAAACTAGACAAGAGATAGTAATTGTCAGTGAGGATGTGGAGAGAAGGGAACACTAGTGTGCTGTAGGTGGTATAAAATGGTACAAAATAAAATATGTAATATGAAATGGTTCAGCCACTATGGAAGACAATATGGAGGTGCCTTCAAAATTAAAATAGAGCTACCATATGATCCAGCAATTCCACCACTTGGTATTTATCTGGAGGAAATTAAATCATTATCTCAAAGAGATATATGTATCCCCATGTCACTGCAGCATCATTCACAAAATGTCTTGACATAGAAACAACCTAAGTGTCCACTGGTAGATGAATGGATAAAGAAAATGTGCCATATATACACAATGGTATATTCAGACATAATAAAGAAGGAAATCTTGCCATTTGTGACAATATGGATAGAACTTGAGGGCGTTAGGGGGACCTGGGTGGCTCAGTCAGTTGAGCTTCTAACTTCGGCACAGGCCTTGATCTCACAGTTCATGGGTTCAAGCTCCACTTTGGGCTCACTGCTGACAGCATGGAGCTTGCTTTGGATCCTCTGTCTCCCTCTCTCTCTGCCCCTCCCTTGCTCATGCTCTCTCTCTCAAAAATAAATAAACATTTAAAAAAAAAGGACTTGAGGGCATTATGCTAAGTTAGTGACTTAACTCAGAGAAAACCAAATATTGTATGATCTCACGTATATGTGGAATTTTAAAAAAACTCATCAAACTCACAGAAACAGAAGGTCAAGTGGTGGTGCTAGGACCTGGAGGGTGGGGAAAGTGGGGGAGATCTTGACCAAGTGATATAAACTCCCAGTTATAAGTAAGTTCTAGGGATCTAATATTCTGTTTGGTGACTGTAGTAACAATACTATGTTATATATTGAAAGTTGCTAAGAGAATAGAGTAAACGTTCTCACCACACACACACAATTTGTAATTATAAGAGGTAATGGATGTGTTAACTAACCTTATTGTGGGAAACCATTTTATAATATATATGTATATCAAATCATCATGTTGTATACCTCAAACCCATCAACATTATATGTCAGTTATATCTCAAGAAAGCTGAAAAAAGTTTTTAAATTTTTTTTTTTAAAGTAAGAATGTCTGCATAGGACACTGTTCTATCAGGGAACCTTATCATAGTCACTTCTGTTTCTGGAATGAACTTTATCTTTTTTCAATTTTATATTTAACTCTTTCTCATTTGATACTCACAGCCACTGATAGAAAACCTCATCTTAGGATGAAAGGGCTGTCTGGTAATTACATGATGTAACCACATGCCCCAGTGGGCAAACAGATATGGAATTTAGTTCAGGAAAAAGACTATTATCCTCAGAACATAGGCTATCAGGTTGACAATGAGCCACTGTTTGTTTGTCCAACCACTTTATCAAATTGCACTTCTGAAAGAGGGCTATGATGAGTGAATTTGACTGATTATACATGAAAATTCAAATTCACCATCTTCTTAGGTGGTGCTTTAGTGTAAGCCCAGTTTTTCTAACGCTGTCAGCAGCTTTTCTATTCACAGCAGCAGCGATCCAATTAAAATGGCCATCAGAGCAGAGCTGAACTGCATTAAATGGTTCCCATTAATGTCATATTTAATTTAGAAGTACAGTGTTGAGGATGCTCATTACCATCCTCTGCAAATCTTCATTCAGCTTGTAGACATCAAGTTTTCGAAATTATATTTACATCATTTAGGAAAGATAAAAATCAACTTGCGTGTATTCCAAAACAACTCTGCCAGGTTTCTTATGTCCCTTTAAATCAGAAATACTCCAGTCACCAGGTTTAATCCAGTGTTCTGTAGTAATCTTTCATGAAGGTGTGAGGAGGAGAGATACTTTAAAACAAATCCTAAGGCAAATTGCAAACTGCTAGGGGCCTATTTAAACATATCTTCCAGAAAGTGACGGACAGAATCTCAACTGAATTAGTCTATTGGATTTCCAGGATTTACAATATTATTGAGCTTATTTTACCACATAATTTAGAATCAGGAAATTGGAAGCTTTAATAATTAAAAGAAAATGTGAGGAATGGAATAACAGTCACCCTGGCACCATGTGACTGAATGGTGAGCTTTAATTGATTTGTTCAGCCTAGACACCCTCATTCTGATCTTCAAAAGTAATTTTTTGATAAAAATGTATATACATTTTTTAAAACATCTGGTTATATCATAGAGATTAGTGTACAAAGAAATATACCTCAATAAGAAGAAGACAAAACTAAAAACATTAAGAATGGGCAAAATATATGAATGGACAATTCATAGAGGAAAAAACCTAGAGTGTCTACAAACACATGAAAATATATAATGAGAAAAGTACAAATCAAATAGCAAAATATGATTTCATAATTAACAGAATGGCAAACATTTTAGTGTAATAGTGTCAGATTTCAGGAAAGTTATGGAAGCTTGGGAACTCTACACCATAGGAATGTAAACTGATGAAATAACTCTGGAGAATAATTTGACATTAAAATAGAAAATCTATATATTCTTTGAATCAAAGTCTTTAATCTAGGCTTATACCATACGAAATAACTGAGACATGTATATGGGTATAATGTAGATTAGAGTCTATGATGAAATATTTTTTACTTTTAATTTTATATTTTAACTGAAGTTCACACTTACAGAGAAGTTTCTAGAATAATATAAATAATTTATCCACATATTCCAAATGTTAACCCATTTGCATGCTCTCATGTTCTTCATCTGTAGTAAATTATTTATCTGACCCATTTGAGAAAAAGTTGCAAACGTGATATTCCATCACTCTCTGGATATGTTCAACATATGATTCCTAAAAATAGGAACACATTCTCACTTAACCAGAATATAATTATCAAATCAGGAAATTAATATTCATTCCATATTATTACTTAATCTATAGACCTATTCAAATTTCATTAATTGTCCCAATCTTACTCTTTACGATTTAAGAAAATGCCAGATCATGTACTTCTTAGTTTAACAGTGTTTCTTTCTGCAGAAACACTCTTTCTTAGGGAATATACCCCCTTTGGACTACTTCCAAAACCCCTACATGCAGAGAGCAAGTCACACATCACCCATCCTTCTGGCCAGAGACAAATAGGCACTTTGATTAAGTACAATTGGACAACTTGACCAAGTTGAAGTAATCAGACTGCTTCCTAGGAATTGTGTATTTAGATACAACTAATATAGAAAGTATATTGAGGGGGAAGCAGAGAAATCTTCTTTCAATGAAAAAAAAAAAAGATGATGTGCAAATGTAGCAAACGAGCAAAACCAAGACAGCAATAGTCAGAGTAAAACCAGGGAGTAAGAGAGCAAAAACGAACAAAAAATCCCCACAAAAACAAAAACAAAAAACAAGAGAGTGTGACCATACAAAAGAAAGAGAGAAGAAAAATAAAGCAACATAAGGATAAATAAATATGGAAAGAAAATGAATCCTTTTGTGTATCTGAGAAAAAGGTAGTCTTGGTAAACTCACTGGGAGAATTTGCAATAAGACCAACAACATATAGTTTAGAAAGTTTATGCCACAAAGGACACCTTCCATAATTTGTAACAAGGTGTGAAGATTGATATTATGGCCCAACTTGACTGGGTGATGGTCCCCAAATACTCCGTTAAATCTTATTCTGTATATTTCTCTCATGGTGTTTTTGGATGAAATAGCATTTAAGCTGGTGGACTTCGAGTGAAGCAGATTGTCCTCCGTTATTTGAGTGGGCCTCATTCAATCAGCTGAAGGCTGATTTCCTCTGAGCAAGAAGGAATTTGACCAGTCAATTGCCTTTGGAATCAGACTGCAAGTCTTCCCTGAATCGTCAGGCTGCCGGATCTATATACTTTGGATTTGTCAAACCTCTGAATTGCATAGGCCAATTTCTTTTCTTTTCTTTTTTTCTTTTCTTTCCTTTCCTTTCCTTTCCTTTCCTTTCCTTTCCTTTCCTTTCCTTTCCTTTTCTTTTCTTTTCTTTCTTTTCTTTTTTCTTTTTTCTTTTCTTTTCTTTTCTTTCTTTCTTTCTTTCTTTCTTTCTTTCTTTCTTTCTTTCTTTCTTTTTTCTTTCTTTCTTTCTTTCTTTCTGAGAGAGAGAAACAGAGAGAGGGAAAGAGAGAGAATCCCGAGCAGACTCCATGCTCAGCACAGAACCCAATGCAGGGCTCCGTCTCAGGACCTGAGCTAAAATCAAGAGTCAGATATCTGCTCAACCAACTGAGCGACCCAGGCACCCCTAAATTCTTTATATTTTGTTCTTATAAGAGAATATTTGCATGTTTGATATTTTATGATATTTTTATAAATTCTTCTCTCAATGCCCAATTGGCAAAGGAAAGTTAGATGGATGTCATCTCTGACAGTAATGTAAGTAATAGACTCCCAAGGGAGTATGGTCCAGGTTGTGACTAAAAATCTCAACGACAGAAGAATCTTTGTATACTCATGAAAAATGCAGGGTAGGGACCTTCACTGCTTATCAAGGAAGGAAACTTCACAGAATAAGGTTGAGAAATTACGTATTCATTCACTCACCAAATATTTATGTAACACCAATTACCTGTAAGGTACAGTTCTATGCACCCCATGTAGCTTACATTCAAGAGGGGACATGGAGAGAATAAAAAAATAAATATGCAAGTATATGCATGTTAAAAATTGGTAAACACTTTGGTAAAAATGTCAAAGGGCAGAGAAGGCTTAACTGTACATTTTTAAACATAGATATCAAGGTAGGTCTATTTGAGAACATGATACTTTTGTAAGGAATTAAAGGAGCTAAGGGCATTGGCCAGGGTTCTGTGTGGGAAAGAGAGGAAAGGCAGAGTGAACAGCTACTGCAAAAATATAACTGTAGGCACATGCCTGACATCTTCAAGGAATAGCCCAGATTGGCTGTTGTTAATGGTTACAGTGGAGTGAGAGAGGGACAGATTAATAAGAGGTGAGGTCAAGAAGGATAACAGAGGGCCAGGGCCCGGTTTTTATGGAGACCTCAGGAGCTTTATAGGCTATTATAAGGACTAGGATTTTGTTCTTAGTGAGATGGGGAGCGTTTGGAGGGTTTTGAAGAAAGTGACATAATTTGATGTTTTAAAACACCTTTTTATTACGAAAAGTTTTAAAGTCACAAATAAAGAGAGGAGCATATCAAATCCCTGAGCACTCACCACCAAGCTGCAATAACCAGTAACGTTCTGCCATCTTTGTTTTAATTATCTCCCTCTATTGTTTTTAACACAATTGTGAAACACACAAATCTCAAAAACAAAGTCTGATGAGATGAGAAAAAATATATCCATTCAGCCAGAAAGGAAGCCACTATTCAAGTGTCTATTATCATACATAGTCTCTCTTGATCCTCTGTCTGCTTTACCCAGACTCTGCACCTGTTTCCAGAAATGAAAATATTGTCACCCTTAGCTCACCCTATGATGACTTTATCCACCTCTGGAATTTTTGAATCCACCTTTTTTTTCAAAGCTTTATAAAAGTATATATATATATATATGTAATTTTGGTTTAATTCTCCCCTTCCCACCCCTCCCCCCATCCTTCTACCACACATGGACCTGCTTGACTGGATGAGACCTTCAGACAGTGAGAGTAGACAGAAAGGAGATGGAGACCAAGCACTAATTCATGGGGTGCTCTCCTTTAGTGCATGACAAAAACAGGAATAAGAGCTTATGAAATTGTCCCAGAAGACAGACAGTGAATATTAGGAAAGAAGGAAACTTCCCCTCAATCTTTGTTGGTAGAGGCAAGGCAGTCTGAAGAAAAGTGGCTCTAGTCCCCATGTGTGGGCCACTAACTTGATCCCTGTTGAGAAAGTCTGGGGAAGTTCTGTGGTATTCAAACTACACAGAACTCTCTTGTCACCAAAGACCAGGCTGTAGAAAGTTTGGGGAAGGAAGCTCTTTATCCAGATGTTCTCTTGCGAATACTGCTTATTGTATAATATAATTCTGAGAAGATAATAAGGCAATTCCTGTTGAAAAACTTCTGGGACAACTGTCCATTTCTTACATTTCTATATCACTAACTCCTTATAAAAGGAAAAAGTTACTTCATTTGTGGTTATTTAAAAAGGGAGTATTTCTGCTGGGTTTTGCTTAAGAATTCCCCTAACCCAAGTAGGTACCTGATGACTTTTCTGTTCCTGCTTCTAGTCCTCTGTGAGATGCAAGGACACTACCTGTGTTGGCAGTCCTAAAGTATTTTAATAGTCTAAGAAAGTATCCTTTAAAAAAACAAAAAGCCAAAAACAAAAATTTAGGTTACTTGAATTAGTAACCAGTCCTGTTACTGGCACTCGAAGGATGCTAACTAAGACAAGGAAAAAAGTTTCTAATTATGACAGATGATGAAATTTGTTATAAGATTGTCTGCTCCATACCTGGCTCATACTTCTAGATTCCAGTCTTCATCTTTCGAACTATCCCTAAATCCGCCACTTAAGTGATACCACACTATGTGAAAAAGAAATTACATATCTGGATATAGTGTTTTAATTTCCATTTTGCAAGAGCAAATATTTAGCTCAAATGACTACCTTTAAGGCTTATTTAGTGTTCTAAACTTGGTTATTAAATGTGGAGAACTTTAACAAAACACCAAAACTGGGGTGCCTGGGTGGCTCAGTCGGTTGAGCGTCAGACTTTGGCTCAGGACATGGTCTCACGGTTCATGGGTTCGAGCCCCATGTCGGGCTCTGTGCTGACCGCTAGCTCAGAGCCTGGAGGCTGCATTGGATTCTGTGTCTTTTTCTCTCTTTGCCCCTCCCCTGTTCATGCTCTGTCTCTCTCTCTCAAAAATAAATAAAATGTAAAAAAAAAAAAAAAACCCACAAATTTTGGATTTTTTTTCAGGCCATAGTCACAGTATAATATCTGGCAAAGGCTCTATTACATGATTGAAACTCAATTTCAAGGGTTTTAGAACTATTTAAAATAATTGGTAAATTTCCTAAATATAAGAAAGCTTTAATAATTCAGATCACTTAAAGTATCCTTTTGTGTTCTACAAAAGGCTTTTTATTTGTTTTAAATACAGTTTTGTTACAAAATAGCACAGACTAAAAATCAATAGTGTTCATAAATAGAAGTAGTAGCAGGAACTGCTTTAATGAACTCATTTATTTGTTCAACATAGCTTTTGAGTGGCCACCCTGTGCAAAATGCTGAGCTAGACACTAGGATTACTTTAATTATAACTACCTTGGATTTTCTGCTATTTAGTAATTGAATCTAGCTTGCTATAGATTATACCTTTCCCTTAAATCTTGTTTATAATTTTCAAGAATCTGCTATTGAATGTAGTATTAATATAGCTCATTAATTTAGTAACCAATAAAATAGTAGAAATTGGAAAGCATTAGATATCTAAATGAAGTCTCCCTGGGGTGTAGTTCTGTTTACAAGAGTCTGAACTTTACACTAAATTTTAAATCCTTGATTTCAAGCTAAAAGGAGACTGAGAGGATAATATGAAGAAACCGAATGAGAAAAATTAATGGGCAAGAAAGAATGTATGACATGGAATAATGAAAAGTAAAAAAAAGAAGGAAACATATTCACATGTGAGAAATGGATTATTACATAGATAAAATGGTAAATTTCAAACTATTCACTGTTCTAAATATTATCAGTGTTTATAAGACTGGGGAGTCGGGGTATAGAAACTCCATCATTTTGATATATTTTTATAATGCTCTATTCTTACCTGGAAGATGTTTTGAAATATGAAAATACTGCAGCCAATGTCATGTAAATAGAGTGCAACCTGTGTGAGTTTGGTGATATTTGCAATGTAATGTAAAAACAAAATCAATCCACCCAGTTGGTAGCTTTGTTTGAATGTTTGTATAGAACAAAAATTCAATAAACAGCCTGAGTGCAATATTATCACCAGAGTATTCCAAAGGTTTTCTCATTTATAAAGGAAATTTTTTTAAGGCAGAGCTAAATTATAAGATCCCATAACACATATACAGTCTAAGTTATTCAGTCAAAAAACTGGTCATCTTATTAGACAGGAAGTTATTCAAAGGCAAGGATCTCTCTGTCCTTAGCAACTCCCTAAAAAACATGATATAATTTCTTCTTGAAGTCATACACCAGTTCCTAGTGATTTCTATATTATTTTCCAAATGGGAGTAAGTCATTTTCAAACCCATTCTGAAATTCTTTAACAAAAAGCTCTTACCATTTCATAGGATTCTAAATCAATATTTAGTTCCACTTAAAAAGTTTGAAAAACATTTATTAATGAATATCAATTATATTTCTCTCAATATTTAATAATGGTTCAGTATTCCTGTCTGTGTATTACTAATTCCTCCAGATAAGATTTATGTTTCTATGGAGATCCAGTTGTTCCCTTATCACTTTCTTCATCATTTCTCTAAGAGGTTACTGGAAACTTTATGTTTTGAACTGAATATTTGTGACCCCACTCCCACCACCTCCCCCCCCCGCCATTTGTGACTCCATCAAAATTAATATCTTGAAATCCTAAACCCTAACATGATAATATTAGAAGGTTGGGTCTTTGGGAGATGATTAGGTCATAAGAGTGGAGCCCTCATGAATGGGTTTAGTGCCTTTATAAAGGGATTCCAGAGAGCTCTCTTGCTGTCTTTCCACCAGGCAAGGAAACAATGAGAAGTTGACAATCTGCAACTCAGAGTCTTCACCAGAACTTGACTGTGTTGGCCCCTTGATCTCAAACTCCCAGCCTCCAGAACTGTGAGAAATACATTTCTGTTGCTTATAAATCACCCAGTCTGTGGCTTTTTTGTTATTGCAGCCCAAACTAGAACACATTTCAATGTGAAGATCTTTCTTCTACTAAATTAAGGGGGAAGAAAAAAGGTAGCTGGAACTATCATTTTTGCCTCTGTTAATTTTGGTGGGTACTAAAAAGCATCACTGAAAGCCCTCTTCTGGACCAAAAGACATTCCCCAGCAGCTGGAGTTCTGTTCGCTGACAACATTCTCCAGGGATTGCTCTCTGTTGGAGGGGCGCTTCCCCAACTTTTCTGAGACAGCCTGCAGCCCATGTCAGGTCAATGAGGGAGGATGAAGATCAGCCTCCTTGTCCCAACTGACAACCCAGCAGACTGACAAGTTATAGAGTTTCCTGCGAAGCTAGCTCATGCCTTTACTGACATGGAATCCTAAACCAAATTTCCCCTCAGCCCAATCCTGCTTACTTCCATTCTCCAGCAGGTGTTGATTTCAAGATTATTCACTGATTCAAGTTAGTTTTCACTTCCATCTCAGAGATTGCTTTCCCAGGAATCCAGTCTACAACAGTGATCTTTCTAAAGAGTAACCTCTTTGTTGAAATGTGCTGGCTGGCGGCTCAGAGCCTGCTTGGGATTCTCTTTCCCTCTCCGTCCCTGCTTGCACTCTGTCTCTTTTTCTCAAAATAAAATAAATAAACTTAAAAAATAACTTAAGAAAAAAGTCCTTGAGACAGTTAATTACTTAAATGATTCTAGAACATAGAAAAATACAGAAAAATTCTTTAGTTATAAATATATCTTATAAAAATATATTTCTCTCAAATGTAAATAAAATATTAACAAATTAAAGCTAGTATACCAAAAGAAAACTATGCCATGCCCCAATAAGATTTCTCCTAGGAATTCAAAAGATGCTTCATCATTTAGAATCTGTCAACATAGCGGGGCCTGGGTGCCTCAGTCAGCTAAGCATCAGACTTTGGCTTAGGTCATGATCTCACAGTTCATGAGTTCAAGCCCTGCATGGGGCTCTGTGCTGACAGCTTGGAGCCTGGAACCTGCTTCAGATTCTGTGTCTCCCTCTCTCTCTCTCTGCTCCTCCCCTGCTCTCTCTCCCTCTCTCTCTCTCAAAGACAAATGAAAACATTTTTAAAAAGAATCTGTCAATATAATTCATTACATACATAAATAAAGGAGGAAAAAAAATCTGGATCCTATCAGTAGTAACTGAAAGGCATTTATAGAAATACAGCACTCCTAATAGAAATTCTAAGGATAGGGAGGCCTGGGTAGCTCAGTTGGTTGAGTGTCCAGCGTCGGCTCAGGTCATGATCTCGTAGTTTGTGAGTTCAAACTCCTCACAGGGCTCACTGCTGTCAGCACGGAGCCCTCTTCAGATCCTCTGGCCCCCACCTCCTGCCGCTTCCCCACTTGCACTTTCTCTCTCAAATAAACATTAAAAAAAAGAAATTCTAAAGATAAAAGTAAACTATTAAAATAAGATAAAGACCACCAAAAAGGAATAGTAGATACCAGAATAATAATTAAAACACTAAAGGCTTTTACATTAAAATTAGGAAGAAAACAAGGATACTCTTGTAAAGCATCATTTTAACAATGATTTTCATTAATAAGATAATTTTTAAAATCCATACAAAACTTGGAAAGAAAAGGTAATATTATGTTTAATTGCAAATGATAGTCTTCTATACCTAGAGCATCTACTACTAAAATCAATAATCTAGTCAAAATTCAGTTATTAATGGAAATTGGAAAAAAAAACAGACTTACAACTATGCCAAAGATGTAAAATATTTCAAAATAAATTTAACAGGAATTGTGTCAGATCTCTATGAAGAAAACTATAAATCTTTACTGAAACAAATGAACTGTGACCTAAAATATTTTAAATAGGAAAACTTAATATCATAAAAATGTGAATTCTTCCCAAATTAACACATATATTTAATGAAAGTTCAATCAATATTGAACTTTTTAGAATAATATTAAGTAATTAAATTTCATATTGAAAAAAATAAATACTTGAAAATTGGAAATTATGCACATTTAAAAATATAATTGTGGGGTGCCTGGTGGCTCAGTGGGTTAAGCATCCAATTTCGGCTCAGGTCATGATCTCATGGTTCATGAGTTCGAACCCCACATTCAGCTCTGTGCTGAGAGCCCAGAGCCTGGAGCCTGCTATGGATTCTGTGTCTCCCTCTCTCTCTGCCTCTCCTCCACTTGTGGTCTGTCTCTCTTTTTCAAAATAAATAAACATTGAAAAACTTTTTAAATAAAAATATACAAATATGTGTATATTTGCCTTACATGATATTAAAATACTTAAAATTAAGTCAGTAACCATACTGATTTTTATTTTTTTATTGATGCAGGCATAGGCAAAGCAATGTAAGATATGCCAAAGCTCAGAAATAAGTATGAATACTTAAAATTTTAATAAGTTATAAGGTTGTATTTCATTATAGTAGAACAAAATCTCAGACCTCTTCCAAAAAGATACTCTTAGAGGTGTGTGTGTGTATTTAAAATACAATATGTTATATAAATTATATAGAATAATATAAATACAAAAATATACATTTTAATATTTTTATAACCCTAATTAGACTTAGGAGAAATCACACAGGTCATAAAGGAAAGATAGATATTTTTGACTAAATAACACTTGAGATCTTGTGTTTTATTTATTTAACAAGAGATTGGTCTAAATATTCATAAGACACAGAAAAGAGAAGACTTTATGACCCTAATTTATAAAGAGCACTTACAAATTTATCAGGAAGTTAATCCCAATAGAAAAATGAGATAAGTACACGAATAGGCAATTCAAGGAAAAAATCCAAATGACCAGCACATATGGAAAAGTACACAATATCTCTGCTAGTCAGGGAAATGAAAACCCAAGCAGCAATGTGCTGCCATTCTCATCTATTGTATTGGCAAAAAAAATGTTTTAATGGTAATTTATTTTGAGAGAGAGAGAGTGAGAACAAGAGTGAGAGAGTGTGAGCAGGGGAGGGGCAGAGGAAAAGAGAGAGAGGGAGAGCATCCTAAGCAGGCTCCACGCTGTCAGCACAGAGGTATTTGCAAAAATTTTAGAGTGACACTATGCTGTTGGTGAGGCTGCAGGGAAGCAGGCCTCCTCACTACTGCTAAGCGGGAAAATTTCTCCAAGTACGTGGAAAAGAAACTGGCACTATCTGTGAAAATTATAAAGACACATACATACCTTTGATTTTGCAGTTTCAAGTTTGAAATGGCATCCTATGGAAATAATAAGGTTTCTTGTTTATTTGTTTTTTAATGCCTCAATTCTCTGTGGTCCCAAACACAACAAAACTAAATGCTCATTATTTAAGGAATAGCTGGATTAATTATAGCACATTCAAATATGGAGTAATACACAGCTATTAAAAACAATGATTAGTGCTACATCTATTTAACTGAACAAACACATCTGTTCATGATGAATTAGTGAGAAAAGCAGGTTGATAAGTAGTGTATAATGTATTTCATTTCTTAATAACAAAAGCACAAGTGTGTGTTGTGTATACTTATATATACACACAAATATTAAAAAACACAAGTATATATATACACACACAAATATATGTGCGTATGTAATGTAAATATATGTATATATACATGTACAGGTGCATATACATACATGTTTGTATGAATATGGATAAAGGTGTGGAAGGATAGATCCCACATATACACGGACAATATCTATTCCCCACCTACATGCCTTTTTTCTCAGCTCTGTTGTACCCATCCCAGCTTTGGGATGCTTTGCTGCTAGGACTTCTATATGTGTGACATTGAGAAAACTGCTTTGTGCATTGGAGCTAACTCATTCTTAAGAGAACTAGAAATACTTAGGAGTTATATGTCCCCCATGGGCTTTTGTACTGGGTTGAGTATAAAGACTTTGCTTCCAGGCATAATTTATACTCCAAAGATTTCTGAGAGAAGATGGAGTTTGGAACTTCCCCTGAAATTACACCCTTGGCTGGCTTCTTCCCCATTTCTATCCCATTTTCCCTGTTTCTCAATAGTTTCTCCTGGGAGTATATCTTTAATAAATCACTTCCACCTGAATAGTTGTCTCAGGATTTGCTTCTGGCAAAATTTGACCTTAAGACATCAGTCTAAATTTGGTTACTTCAGAAGGATAAGGAGTGTATCAATTATTTATGCATGCATTGTTGCACTAATTACAATAAATATGTCTTACTCTTTAATTAAAAAAGAAAACAGTAAAACAGGGCACCCGGCTGGCTCAGTCAGTAGGGCATGCAACTCTTCATCTTAGGTTTGTGAATTTGAGCCCCACATTGGGGGGTAGATTGTACTTAAAAAAAAATTAAAAAAATACCTTTTGGTATTACTTACTGTATATACCTTATTCAGATAGTTAAGACAGAATTCTTAGTTGTGCCTTCTTATTCATCACATAGAGAAGTAAATATGTGCATATAACCCTATTTCTCAAATAGCACCTGATGTTATATTGCTGTATTTTTGCTTATGATTTTACATCAGAATACATCAGAATAAAACAAGACATTCTGTACCTGGCTTCATTTGTTCCTGCTTTTAACCACATTGAAGAATCAGAATGAAGTTCACTTTACTTCAACTTCCTTTCCCACTTTTTAAGGCAGCAATTCAAAAACACTTGTATTTTGTCATTTTTCCCATTCTTCAACCTCCAGTTCCATTTTCCCCCTATTATCATCAACAAATGACTTATAGCAATATTTTCTAAGTGGGTAGAGATAGTTGTTTTTAACAAAAATTGTAAAAACGCTCATACATGCACATGCACATCTATTTCCTGATGTTTTTCTTTTGAAAGGAGTGCTGAGATACTCTTTCTTGCCAAAGAAAACTAGTCCTCTTAGCATATGGCATCAAAATTCAAGCTCTATTCAAATATTGATGTGAAAAGGAAGTAGCCTTTAAGGTATATTGCTGTCTCAAAAAAGTAAACTCCTAGATTGTATCAAAGGAAATCTGATAAGAAAATTATATTTCTTGGTGTTTCCATCCTCTCAGGTTCAAACATGAGTAATTCTTAATCCAAATTATATACCACTGGGGCAGGGATAAAGCAAGAGACATCACTGATTTATTTTGTTAACATCCTTTGTAATGTACAACTGCTAATTAATTATGTCCCATATCATCACATTGTATTTTTATAACACAACTTTAAGAAAAAAATCTACTCTAGTGGCCTATTTTGCTGGAAAAAAGGTTTTTTCTGACACAATACCTACAAGGTATTTTCATCCAACTTGATAAAAATATTCTTATCTAGGAGAAAATATTTTAAAAGTGAAAAACTGAAAAGATATGTTGTGTATTTACAAAGCCCCTTCAGGAAAAATGAAAACCAATAAATTGAGCAATTTGGCAGCATATTTATAGACTATTCTGCAAATGAAGGAAAATGTCCTTTAATAATTTTTGCATCCAAATACATGTACTCTATCATGATGTACACTTTAGAATTGATGAGTGCTATTTATTTGGGCAGAGTTCCAATGTACATGATTCATTGGAACAGTGGAACATTAAGTATTGAGAAAAGTCTAATGTTGATATTTGTAGATAGAGTCAGTGTTTAAAAAATAATTTCTTTTTAAATAATGATTCAGTATCTCAATTTATTTTATTGAGATATAATTTACATACAGTAAAATGCACATAATCTTAGGTGTTCAGTTCAATGAGTTTTGGCAATTGCATGGACCTGTGCAATTACCAAACCAAAGCAAAATGCAGAACATTGCAATCGCCCCAGAAATTTACCTCATTCTGTTTTTCAGTCAATTTCACCTCAACAACTCCATTTTCTGACTTCCATCCCAACATAAATGTTGCTTTTTCTTAGACATTATATAAAAGGAATCATCCAGTAAGTAATCTTTTGTATCTGCCTTTTCTGTTCAAATCAATGTTTTGAAAATTGCCCTTTATGCTGTATCAGTAATCTTTTTCATTGTTCCGTAGCATTATGTTAAACAAATGTACCAGTTTGCTAATCCTATCTTCTTTTGATGGACACTTAGACCATTTTTGGCTATTGTGAACTAAGCTGCTGTGAACATTCATGTCCAAGTCTTTAGTAGACATATATTTTTGTTTCTCTTGGGTAAGCATTTAGAAGTGGGATTATGGGTCATGGGGTATATGTGTGTTTAAATTTTTAAGAGCTGCCACACAATTCTCCAAATAAATCGCCTTATCTTACTACCAGGAATGAGCAAGAGTCTCAGTTGTCCTGCATCCTTGTCAACATTTGTTTACTGTAAATCTTTTTTATTTTAGTCCTTGTAAGGATTATTTTTTGGTATATTTCATGGGCTTTTCTAGTAAAGGTGCCTGTTGCAGTCCACCACAGAGGCCACAAGAAATGGACCAGACTGTGCATCGGCAGAGGGGGTTGGAAGTGTCTGCCAGATACTAGTTCTTTTTTTAAATTTTTTTTACATTTATTTACTTTTTGAGAGACAGAGACAGAGCGTGAACAGGGGAGGGGCAGAGAGAGAAAGAGACATAGAATCTGAAGCAGGCTCCAGGCTCTGAGATAGCAGTTAGCACAGAGCCCGACACGGGGCTGGAACCCACTAACCGTGAGATCATGACCTGAGCCGAAGTCAGACGCTTAACCGACTGAGCCACCCAGGCGCCCCAATACTAGTTCTCTTTGACATTTTTGAGGACTTGTGTGTTTCCTTATCATTTTTTAAAAATGTTTATTTATTTATTTTTAGAGAGAAAAAAAGAAATGGAATGTGAGCAGGGGAGGGGCAGAGAGAGAGAGAGAGAGAGACAGAGGAGCCAGAGCAGGCTCTGCCCTGACAGCAGAGAGCCTACGGTGGGCATCAGGCTCACTAATGGGGAGATCATGACCTAAGCTGAAGTCTGATGCTTAACAGACTGAGCCACCCAGGCGCCCCTCATTTTTTTTTAACTTCACTTTACACTCATCCCATGACACATGGCTGTTGTCTTCAGGGTTCACAGTGCAGAAGAGCATCCTGTTCTGCTTGACTGCCTCCTAGCAGTGTTCTGATCCCGTGTTCACACTGCATCTCCTGGGCTGTGATCCTCTGGTCAGCGTTCAGACCCACCTTGGAGAAGATGACCATCAGTTTCCTCTTTGCTCATCCATGGCTCCAAGTTCATATGCAATCTGTCCATATACTTCCCCAGAAGAACCTCCTGATGAGGCTCATGTTGAGGAGTCCATCTACCTCCAGCTTCCCCCATTCAGATGGTCCTGGGGCAGGATTTTGTTCTCTGCCATGTTGGTCACTCTCCCTTGAGCAGACACATCCACCAGAAGGCCAAGGACACCCGAGTTGGAGACAGCACAGAGCCAGGGCAGAGGGAAGTTAACCTGGGTAGAATTGCCTCCTGGATCCAGAGTGCAGGCCACTGCATCAACAAGCAAATTGATGGCCACTGGTGGCCTCTTGTCCTTGCCAAGATGGGAGGCATGGGGGAACAGAGAGGGCCCATAAACCTCCAGTGGGGGTTGGCTCAAGCCCTGCCAACCTTTTTCCCAGAAGAAGCCAGCGAGTGGCTGAGGGGCGGGGCCTGTGGGTGTTGCCAAACTGCTGATGGGGAGGGGTGACACCACCATCTTCCTCCAGCTAGGAGCGGTAACCTGAGTGGGGTTTTAAGGTAAAATTAAAAAATAAATAAATAAAAAACCAATCAACAATCTAGGGAGATGTTTGCCACCATTATGACACCTGCTTAACATTGTTCAGATGTAAAACACACAATACTAAAAGGAAAATACTAGGATCTTATTGTTCCATTGTTAATGTGCAAAGAGTAAAGCAATAATTCATAAAAGATAACACAAATTGCTTACAAGCACATGATAATCGACTAATATAGGAAATTAAAACCATTTATCTCATTATTTATTAATCTCATTTGCATATTTTTGAGAACAGTATTCAGTATTGTCTGTGTAGAATGAAATAGGCATTCTCATCTATTACAATCTTTTTAGAAAACAATTTGTAAATAAACATCAGACAAAACAATTTGTAAATAAACATCAGACAACTTAAGAATATATAGCCTCTGTTTTACAAATTTAGGACTTTTATACAGACATAATCAGAAAGACATGCAAATATGTGTGCATAAAACACTAATTAAAAAAAATTGTTTCAGTGCATGGTGGCTCAGTCGGTTAGGTGTCCCACTCTTGATTTTGGCTCGAAATCATGATCTCATGGTTGTGGGAGTGAGGGCCATGACAGGCTCTGAGCTGGGCATGGAGCCTTCTTGGGATTCTCTCTTTCCCTCTCACTGCCCCTCTTCCCACCCCCTCTCAAAAATAAACAAATAAACATTAAGAAAATTGTTATGCAACTTAATATCTCAAATATTCAACATTTGGGAATCTAATTTTGCATGGTCCTTTTATGGAATATTATACTACTGTAGGGGCCATGGGCAAGGTGCCCGAAAATGGGCCATTTTGGCACAAGGATTAATTTGAACTGAAGGCAATCAAGACCATAGGGGCTGACGAGAAACATTTGCCCCTCCCTCCCTTAACTACATACAAGAATTTACATTTGAGAGTGCTTTCAGAATAGAGGTTATCGTCAGAGAGAAATGGAATTGGAGGAACCAATCTATATTGCAGGGCAGACCTCTGTTTACCAAACATTTACTCTTTTCCATCTTCCTGTGAATTGCATTCCTTCCCTTTGAAGTCCCACATCCCTGACATTTTCTCCTTAGTTCAGAATGACAGATAGTACCTCCTTTTGCCTGACTATACTTGGAATTTCCATGTCAGTGTGGATTCCCTGATCATCTGCTGTTTGATTTTCTCCTGTTTATATGTCCCATTTTGATTCTTAGTACAGCTAGAAGGACCATTGAGGGGACAGGGATTCTTGCTCCCCAACACCACTATTAAAATTATATTTATAAAAATATAATGAAAAATGTCCATAAGTAAAAAAAAAAAAAAAGGAATGATATAACATTTTGATCAATGATGTGATCTCAATTATTTAAATGTTTCTTTAAGTACTGGAAAATATATGCCAAATGTAAACTGCATTTTTTTCTGGTTAATAGCATCATAGATAATATTTTTGTTCTTTTAAAATATTTGTGTGCTTTCCAGAGTGTCTTTTATAATCACAAAAAGGAAATTATGTATATAATACATACATATTTAAGAATCTAAATGATGAGAAAAGCGCAAATTTGAATATTGCTTTATCTTTAGTAAAAATATTCAATACTGAGGTAGAAGGTTTATAATAAAACTAGATATGAGCAAAAAGCCTAAAATCCCACCTGGGAACATTTGAAGATAAAAAAGTTAAAATGTCAAAGTAAAAACATTTCATATAACAAGAAAAAAATCAGTAAATTTACTGAGAACAGAAGAGACCTAAGTCTTTAAAAATTTTTTTTCTAAGTTTTATTTATTTATCTCTACACCCAACATGGGCTTGAACTCACTGCCCTGAGACCAAAGGATCACGTGCTCCTCCCACTCAGCCATCCAGGTGCCCCAAGAACTAAGTCTTAACAGACTCAATAAACAGAAGCCAGCTGCCTTGGAATGCTCAGAATACAGCTCAATCTGAGGTTTCTTGGTAAATAATATCAGTTTTTTTCTATCATTCTTCCTCTGGAAATAGAATTTTTCAAGAAGGAAAATATGCTAAATATAAAACCCTAAAGGAAGAGTATTTTTATTGCTGTAATTAAATGTAATCAAAAAGTTGGAAATTATGCACTCAGAGGTTGAGGGTTGATTTAATACTCATGAAACAAAGCTCAGGCTGTGATTTATGAATTAAGTAATTTTGTCTAGAGATAATAGTTTCTTAAAAAAAACACTAGAGCAATGAGAGAATTTAAGTGTATGGGAAAAAGAAATTTAAAGGGAAATATAGATGGGGCTGATCGGTTTTTCTTCCCCAATCAGCACTGTGATTGAGCCCAGTCACATTACTGTATGAGTCCTAATTCAGTCACTCAGTTGCTGATTTCCTTGGACCAGGTTCCACACATTTCTGAACTTGAGTTTTCTCTTAAAATGTGTCTGTCATAAACGTTCATTCTTTCTTTCTTTTGATTTACTTTTCAACAATTTAATACTATTCAATCTTGACAATTTTGAAAAGGTGGTAAGGTTGTATTTCCTTGCCTTCTTGTATCTGGGTGGGGCCATGTGACAAGTCGTGGCCAATCATTTGTGAGAAGCAAAACGTTATTACCCATGCAACATACCTCAAAGCTCTGTCTGCCTCTCTCATGGCAAACAGAAAACTCATGGTAGCTGTTGCATCAGCCCGGGTTCTGAAATGCAGTCAAACTGGAGCAGAGCCCCTGGCTCATAGCTACAGTGGACATGTATCATGATAAGAAATAAATAAACTTTGTTGTTTAAAGCTGCTGCAATTCAGGAGTTGTTACCAGAGAAAAACCCAGTCTATCTTAACTGAAATCGAACTAAAATATTAAACACTAGAGCATTGTTTAAATCATTAATGATGTAACATAATTTAGAACACTGTACAGTCATTAAGAATTTTAATGTCAGGGGCACCTGCGTGGCTCAGTTGGTTGAGCATCTGACTCTTGATTTCTGCTCAGGTTGGGATCTCATGATTCATGGGCTCAAGCCCAGTATTGGGCTCTGTGCTGACAGCACAGAGCCTGCTTGGAATTCTCTCTCCTCTCTCTCTGCCTCCTTCACCAACTCCTGTGCATACTCTCTCTCTCTCTATCAAAATAAATAGACATTCAAAAAAAGAAAGAATTTTAATGTCATATTATGTTTTGAAGAGATGGTAGGTTATATAGTATCTTATTGAAAAATGTTATATATATAATGTATATATATGGTGTGGTCTTATTTAAAAATATTTAATGCAAATTTACATGCATGTATTTGTATAAACAAGAATTAGAATGTTTCATTTTATTTATTTATTTTTTAATTTTTTATGTTTATTTATTTTTGAAAGAGACAGGGACAGCATGAGCTGGGGAGGGGAAGAGAGAGAGGGAGAGCGAGAATCCCAAGCAGACTTCATGCTGACAGCACAGAGCCTGATGCAGGGCTCAAACTCATGAAACCATGAGATAATGACCTGGGACAAAACCCAGGTGCCCCAAGGATTAGAATGTTTTAAACTAATATATAGCAAAATATTATACACCAAACTATTAGCCAGGATAAAAAAAAGTAGTGTTTCCATCAGTACTACTTTTCTTTTTGCTTATTTCCATACTATGTTGATTCCTACAATGGATATATAAAACATTAATGAAATAATAGAAGTTTTTAATCAGAGGAAAAAAATGTTGGGAATGGGCTGCAGTGAGGCAAGTACTTTCTATATAACTATAATAAAAGACTAATTTTCCCAATGCCCAGTATCCAAATAAAACTATAATAGACATACTTCATAAAAATTGGAAAGTACTTATTCTAGGGTAAAAAGGCCGCTCCATTGACTATTATAAACATCATAGCCTGAAACGTCTTGTCTTCAGTTGAAAGACAAAGGTTTCAATTATAGAGGAAAATTCTGAACATGTGACTCCTTCCTGTGGTGACAATAAGACTTGACAAGTAGTATTTGCCCCTAGGCATTTCCTGATTTTATTTTTCTCTTTAGAAATGGCTCAAAAGGGCTCTTTTAAGGAACCCCTACAGCAGACATCTGACCTCCTGTGTTGCTCTCAGTCTCCATTATAGTAAGAGTTTCTGGGACTTGTCGAAAGAAAACCGCCTCAGGGTGTTCATGTTGGTCACATTTTAAGGCAACTTTCATTAAGTGATGTTTGGAAACTTCTAGCAACCCTGGGAGAGAGCAGTTCCACTTCCTGAATTGTTCCAGGGCTGAGGATCTTTTGAGTTTATTTTATACCCCTGTAAACTGGGCATAAACACCTCTGTGGGACTATTGACAGGGCTAGATTTTGGAGGGTTTTTCCTTAGACAGGCCTAAGGGCACATATTTTATAAGGTTTAATGTAACCTTTTAATCTGTTAAGGGCATCCACAAAGAAGAATGGCTTAAAGGCTTTCCTTTGATCGGGTATTTTTTAATTGATATGATTATGATGTCAGGGCTCTTTCTCCTCCTTTGCAAATGTCCAAAACCTTTCCAGCAGAGCCAAAAAAGTGAAATCTGAGAACTCTTTAAAGATAAATCAGCTCCTGACTTTCAAAGGGTCAATGTAGCGCTCTTTTAGGATGTTGACCTATAAAAGCACAGACAGAACCTCTATTTCTCCAAGCAAATGAGTTAATTATATGGCTTTACAGAGTACTCAACAGAGTTTGTTGGAGGGTGTATGTGGTGGTGGTGGTGGGGTCTCACCCCCTCTATTAGTTAATAGAGTTGTTTCGTTGTTTACTTAATAACCCATATTCTGAGAAATAGCTTGATAAGGTTGCCTTGCTGCAACCATACAGCTGGACACTACTGTGTTTTCCACATCTCAGAACATGCCTGGTGGACCGTAGGTACTGTTCGAATAGTGTCCTGTAGGTGACAAGATGCTGCTTCCAATGCCATGACCTCTCACTGAAGCCTCACCACATGTCAGTGCCTTATCTCAGTTGTGCAGTTGGGCCTGGCCTCCATGCAGACGTGAAGCAGGTGGGGAGCTGTGTCTGCGCCCCTGTGGCGGTCAAAGGCCAGCCGTGTCCAACAGAGCCAATGGTTTCAATCAGGATCACCAGGTGTGGTGCTAGAGAAGGAATGATGAGATTTACAGGGGGAATGGAAAAGAAAACAAAAACGTGAGTGGTATTTTAGATTTAGACTCTGTAACAGTTGTTAGCTAATAGAATAATGGAGAAGTCAAATCAGATTCCTATTATTTAATATAGATAATTAATATAAAACTATAAACTGAAGTAATAGTCTAAGAAGTTTTAATTTGAGGGGAAAATGAATTCACTGGGAGAAAATTGAATTTCAGGTCCCTTCAAGGATTTCCAGGCTGTGGATGGAAAGAGGTAGTTTCCATTTCATAGTGTTATAGAGGCAAGATATTCCTGGCAATTAAGAGGATATAAAAAGCCCTTAGAGGGAAAAATTAGAGAGGACATTAAGGTTTGGTTCATAAAGTGTAACTAGTGACAGCAATAACTGTGATAAAATAAGAAAATAGTAAAAAAGAAAGTATTGGAAAGAGAAAACAGCTAACTGATATAGTAAGATCCTACAGGAGGAGAGAAGGAGAGATCAAGTGTAAGCAGGGAGCGTGGGGATATAAGCATGGGAAAGTAAGCTAGATTTCAAGGAACATGTTATGCCAGGATACTTTTACTGATCCCTTTCTTGTGTGTGTGTGTGTGTGTGTGTGTGTGTGTGTGAGTGAGTGTAAATCTAAAAATGTAAGATCTCTTTGCACACCCAATTCAGGAGTTTGATATACATTTAGCACATATCAAACTGAGCAGGGGACCTTACATTCTGGTGCCAGGAGCTGATGGCAGGCTCAGAGTGCATGAAGGTAGGAAGTACAGTGGGTCCAGCTTTTGATGGCTAGGAAAGAGCAAAGAGAAAACTAAGCACACCATCTAGAGGCAGAGCAAGGGTAAGGAGCAAAGGAAGTCGTCCAAAAGACTCATCTAATTCAGAGAGTACAGGGAAGGGCAAAAACTAGGCCTCTGGGTAAAGGTCTGTTGTGGGGTCAGAAGATAGATGAACACAGTCTGGAATGGATATACAGCACCCGGCTTGGGGTGAAACCGTGAGGAACCTCCATGTACAGGGTGGTCCCTTCTACAGGGACCAACTGAGATGGAAATATTAAAGTTGATCTTTAAGGTTTGGAGACATACAAATACATAGCAGATACCATTTGTCTTCAGGAGAGTGTCCAACTGACCATGCGGTTGAATTTTTAAGACAAGTCAGTGTGTCTTTTTTTTTTTTTAGTTTAATGGAAAATGATCACTAGGATCTGTTTATTTTTCCTTTTATTTAGTACAAGCATTCAATATATAGCAAGTGCAGAGTAGTTTATAATTCCTTTAAAATTTATTTTCCAAGTCAAACTTTTAATTTTATAAGGCAGCCAACTCTGTTTCATTAGATAGAGTACCTCTCTTTAAATTCCCAAATACAAATTTACTTTTGACCTGCTGAAGTTTGATTTTTATGCCTCTGATTAACAAATAGCAGAAGTCAAAAATGCCACCTCTTTAGAAGTGTGAAACTGATTTAAGAGATGAAACCAATACTTATTCATTGCATATCCTAAGTAATTGATCTTTCCATGAAAGATTTGATGGACAAATTGCTTTCATTATTTAGATAGTCTTAGGAAGGCTGATTTAACATAAACTGGTCAAGCAGGTTCCAGCTGACTTTCTTTTCACATAAGCCATTTTTGCAGAGTAAGGAGGTCTGGCAAATTACTGTTTGTAATTTGTAACTTTAACTATTTATGTCTTTCTAAATCACCTTCCTGTTTTGTCAATGTATATAATCTCCCTTTCATATATTAATCATCAGTGCCTAAAAGTTGAGACCGTTTCCATGTAATCCTACCCCAAGCACATATTTTGCAGGTATTGAAAAACTTGCCATTTTCAATGTCTTTCCAGGATATCAAAACTAGGGTTTCTGCTTTTTGTTTTATGTTTTCCTTTGTTTTTAATTCTTTGTTGGTCTTCTGGGCTGTTGTCCATTTCGTGTCTTGGGAAATGTCACCTTCTAGGCACATAGCTCAGCTGGCTCACTTACTGCAGTCTGGGGGTGGGGCATCTCAGTGGTCCCTACTGGGGCAGAGAGAAAAGGAAATGGAAGCCTATGTCCATGCCTCTGCGTTCTTGGAAGCCAGAGGAAAATGCAAATGCCAAGTTCAAAGAAAAAACAGAGAGAAAGAGTGGAATCTAAGTGAAGGATCTGTTATAGGGAAGAGACAAGACCAGAAGCAGGCTGGGTGGTCTGGACCAAGCGTTGAGACACAGCACTAATGCCTGCATTGACCTGTATAGCGTCTCGGGGCCAAGTATGCTCTTCTGCAGGGGCAAAGGGCCTGGCTCTGAGCTCCAAGGAGAAAAAAAAATTAGAGGGTCATTATACAGCTTAAGAATGATGCCCTCGTTAGCAGCTTTAGTCAAAATGTATGGGTCTTACCCATGTAACCATTTAAAAATAATGGTTATTTTTTGAAAATGGAGGGCACAGTGTTAAAGGTTCTCATAGAAGCATTTCATATTTTATTCGTTCTTAATAAAAACAAGAACCTAATATTAAGGTTCTCTGAAGGGCTTTCTACCAGACAGTAAAGTTATATGATCATAGTTTGCAGTTTTCTGGGAATTCATTCTATAAATGAATATAGAAATAGAGCTCAGGATAAATTCTGGATTTCCTCCTTACCACTTACCTGAACTGCTCTCACTGAGATTATCATGACTCTCCTGTTGCAAATTTCTTCGGAAACCTCCAGGCCTAACCTCATTTCACCTTTTGGCAACACTTAATATGTCTTCCTATGTAAAATACTTCCTGAATGCTAACAGGTAATATGTAACATGCATGATGCTAAGAACTTTACCGGCATTTAACATTCCAACCCTATTATCAACCTTATTTCAGACGAGGAAACTGTGGCTCAGAAAGTTTAAGCAGCTAGATGAAATCCTTGTAACTGGCCAAATTCAAACCTTATTTGTCCAGTTCCAAACCTGGAGCTCTTAACCAGTATGGTGTTCTGTCCACCACCTTCCTATGTGTTCTTCTCTCTGCCCTGCCTTCTTCCAGTTTATCTTATTTGGTGGAACGATAGAATTTAGACTCAGCAGTAGTCCTTAGCCCAGACCAATGTCACCTGGTAATTTTTGTTACATGCAGATGCCTGGGCCTTGCCTCAGATCAGTGACCCAAAACTCTTAGGGATGGGCCTGCCTGGACACGTGTAGGTTAAGAAGTTCTCCAGGTGACTCTAATGGCAGAAAGAGTTGAGAACAATGGAAAATCTAGAATAGTAGTTCCCAAACAGGATTTCTTATTCGAATTAACTGAGAATTTGAAAATCTTATCTGGAGTGGGCAGGGAATCTGTTTTTTTTTTTCAAGAACTCACAGGTGATTCTGATGATCAATCAGATTCAGTAACAGCTTCAAGTTACCCTCTCAATTATCCACTATATAAGCAAAGCTTTACACAGGAACTTTGTGGTGTAAATATTTGGCGTGGTTTTAAATACCAAACCACTACAAATAGCAAATGAAATTTTGAAACAAAAATAGAGACAATTGTTTTCAAGCTCCTTCCTGTGGCTAACAAGGGTGTCTGTGGCTGACACCTGCTAGTTCTGTGTCACTTGCCACTTCCTCCTTAAAACCCCATTGAATAGAGGCATTCCCAGAGCTGAATGCTGTTTCCTGCCTTTATGTCTTTCGTTCTTTTCCTCACCAAGAATTCCTACATTTTACTTCTAGGGCTGACTAATTCTGTCCTTGGAACCACTCAGGTCTTTCTACATCCAAGAAGCCTCTCCTCAGTGGGGTTGGCATAGCCAGGTGGTTCCCAGCAGCCTGTGTGTTTCTGTCATTGTGTTTATCACATTATAGTGAACTGCTCTGCCCAAGCGACTGCTCCACCCCCCACCCCCCAGTTTGTTAGTTCTGTGAGAACTATGCGTCATCCATCTCGGTATTCCCAGGCTCTAGCAAAGTCCTGGCAATGGACACTGTTTCATAAATGTTTGCCAAATGAATATTAAAATGAACTGACATAGCTGCAGGTAATTCTTCACCAAGTAAAAGAGTAACTTTGGGAAGAAAATAAATTGAAATATAGCAGATGATTAATTTTAAAAAATACTTCTTATATAATTGTAAAAATAAAGTGTTGTCTATTGAAGAATGCTTATGAATAAATCAATAAATCATAGCTAGAAAAATAAAAACCCCCATAACCCTAGGGATAATCACTTTTTTTAAATTTTGTTCTTTAAATGTTCATTTATTTTCAGAGAGAGAGAGAGAAGGGGGGGCAGAGAGACAGAGAAAGAGAGAATCCCAAGCAGACCCTGCACTGTCAGCACAAAAGCCTGGTGGGAGCTCGATCTCACGAACCCTGAGATCATGACTGAAGCAAAAACAAGAGTGGGATGCTTAACCGACTAAGCCACCCAGTCACCCCTGGAGATAACCACTACTGCGGTTTGAGATATTTCTCTCCTTTTATGCAGAGTAAATACATAGTGAAGGCATTTTCTCTATTATATGCGTATACATTTCCTGGTTTCCTGGAGCACAGATCTAAAGTTTTGAAAGAAGTCCTAACCCTGCCGAATTCCCTGCCCCTCCCAACCCCCTGAGAATCTGACTCCCTTTGTGCCCCTTCCCCACCATCCATTGTAGCCCCATCAGTCTCCCTACCAAGCCCAGGATCTATCCCATTTTCTTGTATTCAATTCCAAAGGTATTGATTGACTCCTCCACTCAAAGCAGTGACTATGTTAAACATGATGGAGAACACAAAAATGAGAAAGACACAGATTCTGTCCTTAGGAATCTATTAGCCGGGAGGGTACAAAAGACACTAAATAAAAGACAAAAGATGCTAAACACGGGGTCTTGTCTAAAAGAAGTTTACTTGGAGGGGGAGTCAAGAACCAATGGAAAGCGGTGAATCTGAGCTGAGCCTCTAGAGTCTGACAGGTAGGGCAAGCATACCTGGAGAGGAACAGCAGTTCCAAAATCAGCGTGAGGAGTAATTAGATCTGCCCCAGACTCCCCTCAGTTGCTCATTAAAATGGCAGATTCCTATTTCTACTGGATTGAGGAAGGGAGGCAGAGACAGCAGGAATCTGCCATTTTAACAAGCTCTAGAGGTGATTTCACGCAGCTGATTTATAGACAGGGACCTGAAAAGATTAGAATATGTTCATTTTCTAGCCTTGGGCTTATGTCACAGACTATGCGATACGAAACATGGGAACACAGATTTTCAGATGATATAGTGGGAGGCAAATGACACCCTAAGCAGTTAATATTTTATTCCTGGTCAGTAGGGAGCCGTTGAAGGTTTTTGAGCAAAGGAGTGACATCATTAGAGCTGTTCGGTAGAAAGAAGGAAATTTAGGGCTTAGTTCCCAATCTTTGGTACCTATGAGAATCTAAATTGAGCTTTTAAAATATAGGGGCCTGGGGGCTTCCATCTGGAATATGGAATCTGTTAATCAGGATTTTAAGTTCCATGGGTGATATGGGTGCAGACTGAAAGTCCAGAGGCATTGTGCTAATGACTTCATGGAGATTGATCTAAGAATTCTGTGAGATCTTGCTTGCCGATTTGTGGTTTCTATTTCTCAGAATGAGACAGAAATTATCTTTCAGCTTCAACACCTCAGGAGACTTATAGGGTTCTGTTTCCTCTGGAAGATCTCCCTGAATTAAATCCCTTGGGTTTTGGAAAACTGAGAAACTAAGCTGCTGTTATAGCTGAACCCCCTGGAAACTATCATCTGTCACGTATGCTTAAATGCTCATGAGTGACCGCATACAAACAGGCGCTGAACCGAGTGAAATAGGCATCTAAGCACAATTGAAATATTATAGGCCAGATTAATCATAAGGCTCATTTTAGAAATGGAGACAATAGAGAAAAAGGGAAATTGTTTAATGTCAAGTGGTAATCAGAGATAATTATGACTAAAACTCTAAGTCATTGCCCTAGAATATGTTAGTGTTCCATTCACATTCACAAATGGGTATTATAAACTTTCTAGCATATCTCCAAAGTGGCTGTTATGTAAAAAAATATAACTTATCCATGAATGTCTTTAAGAAATAGATGAACACAGTATCATGCTGCATTTAAAAATAAAAGCAAATTTCTCAGACCTAAAATTGTTTAATAGACTATTATCTGATAAATAATGAATAGTCTTTAGTCACATGTGATAAGCTTCATATACTTTTACAAATTCGATAAACTTGGAGGCAAGTATAATTAACCAATTAACTTTCTTTTTTTTTTCCCCCAGATATGAAAACTGAGGCTTACTGAGGTAAGTTGTGGAGTCAACACCTGAACACAGGTCTGTCTGAATGTATGACACTCTGATGTCACTTTGGTTAAGATCCTAGCTTTGACATCAACTTGCTGTGGAAGATTTTGATACCTCTCTCAACCTTAATTTTCCTTACCTATAATACAAGGTTAGATTTGTTCTCTAAAATCCCCATGCAGTACTAAGATTCTATAAGCTTGACTCTATCTACTTTCTAAAATAAACTACAAATGTAACTAAAATCAAGTTATTTAGATGCTCCAGATTTCCCAAGCTACATGATACATTGCTCAATAATTTCTGTTATAACTTTTAAGGTCATACTGCAACTTATATTTTTCATGGTAAAAAGTAGAAATTCTGATGTTCTTATTTACTTGAAATAATTTTGCCATTGCATTCAAAATCAATAGACAAGCCCAGTCAATGCTAAGTATTTCCCCCCTTTTGAGCTTTTCTGCCTTGTGAGTTATTTGGAATTGTTTTAAATTTACATATATATGGAGATTTTACTTTTTTGTCTTTGACTTCTAGTTTAATTGCATTGTAATCAATGAATACTTCATAAGAAATTTCTTTGAAATTATTGAGATCTGTTTAGTGGAATTAGTAGAACTTTCATTCATTTGTTCCATTTTTGCTTAGGAAGGCGGTAGCGATTGGATGCTGACCTATTTATCTACATTAAATCAGGCTGTCTAAATTGCTTATATCTTTACTAATTTTACTTACTAAAGTTTTTTTAATTAGCAATAATGGCTCCTTGGATAAACCTCGTTGGCTATGATACTGCCACTGTGCAAAGCTAATTTTTTTGTTTAATTTTTAATTTATTTTTGACAGAGAGCGAGAGACAGAGTGTGAATGGGGGAGGGGCAGAGAGAAAGGGAGACACAGAATCTGAAGCAGGCTTCAGGCTCTGAGCTGTCAGCACAGACCCCGACGCAGGGCTTGAACCCATGAACCGTGAGATAATGATCAGAGCTGAAGTCAGAAGCTTAACTGACTGAGCCACCCAGGCGCCCCTAATTTTACCTATTAAAAAATAGAGGATTGTTTTGAAATCTCACACCATGTCGGTAAATTTTTTCAAACCTCTTTTTCTATATTGTGAGGATAATTCAGGTGCATATAAGTTTACAACATTTACATTATCGGTTGAACCTTTTCTTTTTATGCAATGATTCTCTTCATCCCTAATGACATCCTAATAATATTTTTTTAAATATGTCTTAAAGTCTATTTGTCTGCAATTTAAGCTCTCTTTAGTTAGTATTCACTTGATATTTATATATTAGTATATTTGTTTTTTTTTATATTCTTAGATATGTTTCTTGTGAAAGGCATGCACCACCAGGTATATAACTTTTATTGTTTTTTATATATTCTACCCGAACTATTTGAGGTAGAATTTTAAATATAAGTTCTTAATTGTTTTTTTATCTTTTTACTCAAAAGCCTTCAAACCATACACAAAGTTCTTGTCTTGTTTCTTTCATTTAACACTACATCTTGGAGAGCTTTCTATAGTGGCCCATGGAGCACTTCCTTATTGTTATTCACTATCTGAATCATGTTCCTTTTGAACCAGTGTTCTGTTAATATACAATTGGGTTATTACCATTATTTTTATTACAAGTACTAACCTTGGGTATCATCTCACATGTGAAAATACACCTATAGGATAGATTTTCAGAAGTGCGATCCCTGGCTCAAAGTGTCTATTCTATGTATTTGTAATTTTGAAACATGTTGCCAAATTGTCCCCTGAAGGAGATTGGACAAATCTGAACTCCTAAGAGCCACATACGAGAATGTTTATAGACTCAAAGGGAGAACATTACCACACTTTTAGACATTTATCAATGTGCTTGGTAAAAATGGAGTTTGAAATTTCTTATGATAAACATTAAGAATATTTTAATGACTTTTAGGGGCATCTGTAAACTGTCCATTCATATCTTTTGCTTACTGTTCTATTGCAATGTTGGTTTTTCTCTGACTTATCACAAGCATGTAACTGTTAGATTAGTCCTTCCTCATGAGCTGCAGTTTTCCAGTTTGTCATTTATTTTGACTTTGTTCTCATGCTCTTTCCTTTTTTTTCCATGTACAAATTATTTATTTTATGTGGTTAAATATGTCAAGCTTGTATTTCTTTTTTTATAATTTATAGATTTTTCAATCCTAACCCATCCTTTGGAATGGAATCTCTCTTGTTATAGTACTTTTATGATTTCAATTTTTTTATATATAAATCTTTGATCTAGTTGAAATTTTTTCTAGTGAGTAGTGTGAGGTATGGGTCCAATTGCATTATGTTATCTTTTAGAAGCTAATATATTTATTTAATTTATTCATTTATTAACTGGTCCATAATATCCGTATGATTTGAAAATGCCACCTTTACCACATACTAAATTCCCATGTATATTGAGATCCGTTTTGGGATTCTTCTATACCATGAGGCTATTTCTGTTTCATTCAGAAAGACCACATTGTTAATTATTGAGGCATTATAATACATCCTAGTATATGGTAGTTCCAATTGTTTCCTTCAATGATTTTAGAGTTTTTCTGGCTATGTGAATATGGATTTTTCCCCCATATAAATGTAGAGAGTCAACTTGTGTATACCTGAAGCCCATCACCCACTGTTTATTTATATACTGGGAGATTATAACCTCCATAATCTGGGAAGAATTAACACGCTTATAATGCCGAGTTTTTCTGGGTGAGAACAGGCTGTTTCTTTTTGTTCAAGGCATCATTGGTGTTTCTCAAGAATGTTATTGAATCTTACGTGAGAATTCCACACTTTTTGAAAAATTTATTCCTGGGAATTTATCTTTTATACTATTATAAATGGGGACATTTTCTCATTTTTTTAAATTGGCATTGTTTAGGATATGAAAACTATTAATTTTTATACATTATTTTTTACCATAAGATCTCACTGAATTTTATTATTATTTGCAGGAATTTTTCTAATTGGCTTTCTTTAGTATCTTAGTTAAGATAATACCATCTGCATGTGATAAAGTAATTTTGCCTCCTCCTTTGCAATTTTTATACATTCAATTTCTTCTGCCTGATTGCATTGATTAGTGTTACCCATAAAATGCCAAATGATAGTAATAAAAGTAGGCAGGCTTATTTTGTTTCTGACTTAAGTGGGCCTTGTATTTTGAATTAAGCATGATGATGATTTGGGATATCAGGTAAATATATTTTATTATGTGGAGAACAAAGGTCAACTATTCTTTAATTGAATATCTGTATAACAAACTGAAGAAAAAGAATTGAAGACACTTGTCAAATAATATTTCAGTGAAAATAATCATGGGAGTTTTTTTAAGAGCCATTAATATGGTAAATTTATATTCATAGATTTACTAATGTTAAACCATCCTTGCTAAAAATAAGCTCAAAATGTATATTCTCTTAATATCCTGCTAGATGTTTGCCAATATTTTATTTACAAATTTTATATTGATGAGCTTTCTTTTTAATAGAAAACCTTTTGGGCTTTGAATTCAATATTATAGTCATATTTATCAAAGCATTTGAAATTTCCCTCCTTGAGAGAATATTGCAAGCATCGCAAATATCATCTCTCTATATATTTACTAAAATTCTTCTGTAAAATTATTTGTGCTAGGTTCTTTTTTTGACAACAGTTATTTAACCAGTTTCACTGTTGATTGTGTTTTGAGTGTTCCATGGTCCCCTTAAAGAGAAAATGAATATATTCTTAATTTTATGAGTTTAGAATTCATATTATCAATCTGACATGACTTATTAAATATGTTACTGGACTTTTTATGCTTATTAGTTTTCTACTTACTTAATAATGGACCATGAGAAATAAATAAGTTTGCTGCAATTAGTCTGTTCCTACTAATTCTTCTTTATGTCTCCCACTATTTTTATTCACGAATCTTGCTGTTATGTTACTTGGCACATAGATATGCAAAAGTATTAGGTCTTCATTTTGAACTATAGTGTTAATATTATTATCTGTCTTTTTGTGTGTAATTTAATCCTTGTGGCTGAAATTTCATCTTTTCTTAACCTTTTATTTTTTATTTGCTATTCTACTGAATCTCTTTATCTTATATATCTCTTATAAACATAGTGTTGAATTTCTTTTTTGATACAATCTTAAAATGCTTTTTAAAAATAGGTGACTCTTGGGGCACCTGGGTGGCTCAGTTGGTTGAGCCACCAACTTCAGCTCAGGTCATGATCTTGAGGTCTATGAGTTCAAGCCCCGCATCAGGCTCTGTGCTGACAGCTCAGAGCCTGGATCCTGCTTCGAATTCTGTGTCTCCCTCTCTGTCTCTCTGCCCCTCTCCCGCTTGCACTCTGTTTCTCTCTTTCAAAACTAGCCCAGGATGAGGCACTGGCTGTCCTGCAAAATGAAGCACCCTGGGCAGAAGCCTGCATTTGGGATGGTGATGACCATTTCAGGGATGGATATTCACCAGGCACATCCAATCCCCCCACTGGTGACTGCCACAAGACTGGCAAAGCTGCCAGCCACACCTCCTCTCCTGATAATATCCACAGCATGAAGCAACCGGGACAAGGCATAAAGGGGGTTCTCTTCTCTTATCAGGGAGAAAACATCTTCCTAGGACTCCCAGCAGACTTCCCCTTATATGTCTTGTGTCCATGTCTGTAGCAATCATGGGTAAAGTGGAATATGGTTACCCCCCAAAAAAATGTTTATAAGAGATATATAAGATATAAAAAATAAAGTTTAAAAAAAATAAAAAATTAAAAAAAAATAAAAATAAAAATAGGTGACTCTTGGGGCGCCTGGGTGGCTCAGTTGGTTAAGCCTCCAGCTCTTGATTTCAGCTCAGGTCAAGATCTCATGGTTCCTGGGTTAGAGCCCCACCCGTGTCAGTGTCAGGCTCTGTGCTGACAGTGAGGAGCAAGGAGCGCACTTGAGATCCTCTCTCCTTTTGTCTCTGATCCTTCCCTGCTTGCGCACGTGCTCTCTCTCCCTCTATCCCTCAAAATAAGTAAATAAACTTAAAAAAAAAAAAGGTGATTGTTTTAATCATGGTTGGACGTCGGGGGGAAACGCTGTTTTAAGCATGTCGCTTAGAAAAAAGAGTATTAGAGGTTTACACAACCAGTGCGAACTCTGGGAAAGAAAATCTCAGGGGGCTACTTTAAGGAAATCTGGAAGCGCAGGAATAACGGGCGCCTCACTCAGGATTCCAGCCCTTTGTAGCACCAAAGGGGGCGTGGCTCTCAGGAGTAACCCCCAAAGAATTCACCAGCAATTTTCTGAGTTACCCACATACAGAAAGTATAATCTCAGCTGACTGTCCACCGCAGATGTTTTTCAGGACACCAAAAGTACCCTTGATGTTCTGGTTTGTCTGCCCAAAGCTGCTGCATATGGCTTGCTGCAGCATCTAGTCAAGTTCAGGAGCGTGATGTCATCAATGATTTCGGCCTGCGAACTATCCTGGGATAGCAAGGTGATCAAAGAAAACTAAAATATGATTCCATGACCTTTCAGGTCCCTGTATTCCTGTCCACAATGTGTTGCTGTATCCTTTGCAGGAGACTTTGTATTTCAGTTTTCACTTTGCCTTTTAAGTTCTCTTAATCTTTAGTGTTTGACAGTTCTAGTATATTTCTTCCACAGAATTTTTTTTTGGTTCTTTCTGCTTAGGATACATTGGAGTTTCTGAATCACAGTGATGCTATGAACATTTGACTCAGAACAATTCAGTCTTTCTTTTTGTTTTTCATGTGTATTTCTGAGAGCGAGAGACAGAGACAAAGCACAAGCAATGGGGGCAGAGAGAGAGAGGGAGACACAGAATCTGAAGCAGGCTCCAGGCTCTGAGCTGTCAGCACAGAGCCCAACATGGGGCTCAAACCCACAAACTGGGAGATTACGACCTGAGCTGAAGTCAGACCCTTAACCGGCTGAGAAACCCAGGCACCCCATAGAATAATTCAGTCTTTCTAATTTAACAATAAGTTTATTATATCCAGTACATTGTTATATTTTAGTGGGAGAGGACTTCAGAATGCTTCCAATTAAAAACATTCAGCTCAAGGGCACCTGGCTGGCTCAGTCTTTGGAACATGCAATTCTTGATCTTGGGTTGTAAGTACAAGACCCATCTTGGGTATAGAGATTACTTAAAGCTAATAAAAAGAAAAGAAAAGAAAAGAAAAGAAAAGAAAAGGAAAAGAAAATAGTCAGCGCAGATTATCCACCATAAATTCCATGTTTGAAATAACTTCATTTGTTGAAATAATGGTCTGGTGTAAAATAATTTTTAAAGTGATCAAAACACTTGGTATTTTAAAAACAGAAATGCTGTAAATACATTAAAAATAAATTCAGAGTTTATAGATATTAAAAGTATTTCCTTCCTTTAATTACTCTCCTGGAGTTGATTCTGAGACTTCTTGCTTTGCTCCTCAGTGATGGAAACGTTCTGAAGGATTTACTTTTGTTTAATATTTATATATTCTAAATTTCATGCTCTTTTCTTGAAGGCAATATATAAATTCAGAGTGAATTATTTAGCATCAATCATGGGTAACCTTGATTCTGCTCTTCCCATAGGTATGCAATGAAACATCGTTTTGAGAGTCTTAAGAAAACAGTGTATTAATAGCTTTTGAAAACGTAAGTGAAATGGTTCGTTTCCCACTATTAACATTAATGTAATGAGATTTTTATTCCTGGACTGGCCAATATCCACAGTAATAAAAATTTTAGTAATATTCACTCTTTAATTCTCTTTGCCAATTTTCTAAAATTTTATCCAAAAGATAATGTATTAGGGCTTTCTTTTTGAGAAAAATAGAATAATCTGTCTTGTATCCAGAATAAGGGGGGGGCTCATCCTCTATAAAATCCATCATATATTATTAATAAATGATGCAACCTAAAATACCTTCTATACATTTTATTCCAGTCACTAAATGCTTCATGAACCACCTTTACCTACACATCATTCTGAAGAAAGCAGATGCCATTATTATGAATTCCCATTTTCAACCCAGAAGACATGAGTGATCAACTGTCCTATTCGAGGAATTTAGTTGCAAAGCCAGAGTGAGAACCTAAGACTCTCTTTATTTTTATCCAAGAGTTTCTTTTCTAAAACCTCTTAAAATAAAATCAAACTTGAGAAGCAAAAGTATTCTGAAGACCATATTCTATTTCCTGCCTCTAAGAAATTAAGGATCCATATCACAATCCATGGTTTAGAAACTCGTTGTGGTAATTTCAGGCTGCAATTTTCTATATCTTTTTTGAGGATTTCAGCGAGTTTCATACCAAAGACATGGGCTAGTGAAAATAAAAATATATTCAATTAAAATTTATTTTTCTTGCCATGAGAGTCGAGGGAATGGCCAAGCTCATGCAGGGAGCCATCATGCCTTCTAGTCCTTTCTGTGTGTGCTTTCTCTATCCTCATCCTCCACTGGACCATACCCTGCTGCCACTTGGGCTTTGCTTCAGCTGCCCCTTGCCACCGCCTCTGCCCTGCTTCTCCAGGCTACAAACCACTGCTTTCCTGCAGTCTGTTTTCATCTATGCACACATCCCCATTTCTTCTCTGCCTTAGATCCTGTTCTAGGAGTTTTAGTTATTTCTTGTATCCAAAGTTTCATGCAGGACTTAGTGTTATTATTTCCATCTTAGAGATGAGGAAGCTGAAGCTTAGGGAGATGAAGTCATGGGGCCCAAACCACTCAGCTTATGAGCAAAAGAACCAGAATTTGAACCAGTTTGATTCCACAGGCTCCTTTCTTTACCAAAGGCCACACACATAAATGTTAAGGCTCTTCACCTGAACGTGGTGCACGGCGATGAAGCACTACTCTGAGAAGCATCACCAAATGTCTCACCCTTGGCTTTGGGAGGCCAACGGAGGGCTCAAGGATAGGACTCGTCTGAGAAATAATTGCACTTGTTTTTTCCTTGAAAAAAAATGATCAACAAATGAAATTAGGGGCTCCAGATTTCAAACACTTCATACAATGTCAGGAGGCCCAACAGCACTGGGCTGGAATGAGAAGCCATTGTCCCTGCTGGAGGGAAAGGGCTTTCTGTGTTCCCAACCCTCCCCGTGAAATTCCAATCACTGAGGCCAAGGAGCATTGTCTGCCTTGGCCCCACACTGCTGCTTTTGTTACAGCAGAGTTGAAAGGCAGGTAGAACAATTCATACAGTCATTTCTCTATCCAAAGTGGGCAAAATAAAAGTGTGTGCTTCAAGAAAAAAAATGTGAACATATTTTGTTGCTAAAGTGAAGACACTCTCTGTGTTTCATATAAAGAATGTTTGTGATAAAAGAGAAGAACCTGAGATAGTATGAAAAATATGCAGTAAAAACTATAAAAAATATGGAAAATGTACTTGATCTAAAAATGAGAAAAAGAACAATATCTAAAATATTTTGCTTTTCAAAGTGCCGTCACTGCAAAACACAACTATGATTTAAGAAGTCCAGTTTGCTTTTCAGTTTGAGACTCCTGGTCTAGAATATGGGACTTTGTGAGCCAGCTTGGGAACTTAATCACTAATTACTAAATTTCATTACAATAATAATGCCTGCTGTAGGAAAGACACTCTTTTAGGAGCTATAGTTTGTGATACCAAGTTGTATAGGAAACAGCCCCTGCCCCCAAGGAACTATCTAAAGGTTGTCACTCATTATTTTAACATTAATTGGGTTTCTCTGGGGGTCAAACACTGTGCTGGACTGGTGATGCCAAAGGAAATAATGGTCTTCCCTCATGAGAAGTTTATAGGCAAATTGAAGAGGTACATAACTAAGCAAGCAGGTACTGTGCAGAGTGATCAGTGTGGGAAGTATGTGAGCACAGGGCACAGTGAGAGCCTAATGTGTCAGACAGTAAGGGCAGGGTGTGGGGGCAGGATGAAGGTAGTGAGAGACAGAACCAGATAATCTGCTGGGAGATGATTATCCATGGAGTCTCAGGTGTTTCTTGCACGTAGAGCCACTGAGTATCTTGTACTCTAGACTATCTTTTCAAGGGTGTCTGTATAGCAAGTAGGCTTGGAAGATACAGATACTCCCACCAGAGGGAAGGACAGGCACACTTACTGTCCAGTATGATAAGGACAAAAATCTCCCTCTGATGACTTCTCATTAGAAAAGATTAAGTTCAAGGTTCCTGCCGGAGTCCGGCTCCAGCAGGTCCAAAGCTCCCTGAAGGATGGATGGTGTCGACGAAAGGCAGTGAGAGAGCCTCAGCTTCTTTCTGATCACCAGGCAGGCATCTCTGCACTGACCAGAGAGTCAGGTTTATTTATTGAAAAAATGTATGGGGCACAAAACAGAAGTGGCAATTGCCTTAGACAATGATTTCTGATGACAAATTCTTTGGTATGTAAAAATTTCCCAGAATGCAGATTGGTAGAAGACTCATGCATAATCTTTATCAATAGTGATTGATGTAGGTGACTAGATGCTTATCGCATGGGGTAGGAAGGGATCTTTAGCATTCAAATACCAGGCAATGTTTTTAGCATAGCAAAGGCAAGAGTTAGTTCTTTGTGAGCAGGGGTCAATAGCCTGTTTTCTCCAGGGGGAGAAAAACAGGTTTCTTGGGAAATGTAATATTTGCTCCTATAATCACAAAAGAAGAAACTCCTATAAGTTCCTTCACAAGGTCTGATACCAGTCAGCCAGGCGCCTTGGGGGTGGTGCTCAAGCAAAAATTGAGTGGATCTAGACGTCAGTTGCCATCTGACAGCGGGAGGCCCCTGCCTTGCAAACCCGCCTTACTTCAGAAATGGCTTCCAACAGGTTCCTCTTCTGTAATGCAATTCACTGAGTATGCCAGAGTCATCTGGGCCCGTCCATATTGCCCCCATGGCACTTGCGGACAAAGAGAACTGATACAAATATGCCAGTTCTCCTGGTCCTTGCTGTGCCCTGAGCAATACAGTCTCCTCATGCTTCTGCCAGCATCTGTGAAACTAGCAAACCAACTTGTTAAGCTTGTAAGTAGAATAAAATCTTAGACTCTTCACAGTTGCTGGTGTAGCCTGCTGGCAGAATTTTGTCCTCTACCCTGTTCATCCAAAAGCATTATGTTTTGGTGGCATGTAGGTGGGAAGAGGGATGTATTTGTTAATTGGAGTTAAAAAAATTGAATGGGGGGAAGTGCCTTGAGAAAACAAAGATTCTTCTCATCATAGCTCACATTTGCAGGTGCAATGCAGAAAAGGTAGACATCAAGGACAATCTTGAATGAAATAGAAATCAGGGGAAGGGGCTTCATAAAACAGCAGCATGTGGTCTAAGATAGCTGTGGAGCATTGAAGACATTATGATTGCTTCTCACCCTCTAGGGCATCAAGTTAAATATAAACTTCAAACCTCTGTCTGTATGTCTGTATGCCTGTCTAATCTATCTATCTATCTATCTATCTATCTATCTATCTATCTATCATCTATCTACCTATTATCATCTATCTTGTGTGCCAGTTAATGGAGGCGCATTAGCTGTCTGGTTCCTACAGTCTTCTCTCATTCTTTCACGTCTACATCTGTCTTCCAGCCAGATTGAACCCCCGCTTCCCATCTGTTGTGCCCTCTAACTACAAGGTCGCCTATCTGCCATGCTTACCTCTGGGCTTGGGGGAGTTCTTTTCCTACGTTATGTGGTCATGTCCACGGGCTTCTGAATCTGTTAGCCTCTTTATGGCAAGACACGTTAGCATCCTGAAAAATGTTAAAGAACCAAAAATAGCCACATTTCTTGATAAGTTGTACTCCAAAACTGGTTTAGATTTTATGTAACTCTGCTCTCCCTTCCTTAAAACCTTAAGCCCTCAAATGTCTCCATTTCTGTCTCAACCTTTTTCTGTTCATAAAAATGTAGTTTTTTTTTTTTTAATTGGATTTGTATTTGTTCTTTCTGTCACACAGAAGTACATCAACATCCCTGAGGTGTGATGCTGGATTCAGTCCGAAGCGTCCGTGCTTCTTCCTCTCGCTGGCATTTCGTCTCTGTAAGTAAGTCACCAGCCACTGGAATATTAGCGTACTTAGGGTAGCCATACACTTCACAGAAATATTTTAAAATAAACAAATTAAAATAAGCCAGGAGAAAGTTGTGATAAAGTTAATTAGGAAATGATCACTTCCCGCACAACAAGGGAGAATGTAAAAATCTCATTCCGGGGCTTGGCATGGACAAGCACCATGGAACAGATGACGATGTGAAACTGGGTGTACTTTTCTCCACCTTCCTGTCGCTGCCGAGATGTGTGTGCACTGTGCAGTCAACAGTCCATAAAACGGGCTTCATTTGGTCTGCTTGTGCTGTTTTTGGGTGAGTGTGTGGGTGTGTTGGTAGAGGTGGGGGACTGTGTTCATTAAGGAAAGGAGACTGGAGGGGTAAGAGGGTGAAATTCACTGAAAATGGCAAAAGCAAACAAAGTCCCAAGTGAAGAGTTTGTGTTTAACTGAAACTAACAGTGACAGAGAGAATGGCAGTATCTGCCTCAGATACCATGGGACTCCTAGAAGACTAAGCCTTGCAGAGTGATGTCAGATGCCAGCCCTCTGTAAGACACCCTTTATTTTTCTACTCTGGCAGGGCTTTAAAACCCCACTCGACTACAGATCCTTTTCCATTTTTTTTCCTTTTCCCTCATTCCTGCGTTAACATCAAGCTCATGAACTCAAATTCGCTGTGCCTAAAGGAAGTGCTCTGTAAGATGACAGTTTATCAGCCCAATTGAAATGCAGTCTTTTAGGATTTGTGCTGTTTCTCTCAAACTCGGTGCTAATCCTCCTGTTATCGTCTCTGTCAGATCTGTTGTCTACAATCAGTTTGTCACCCAAAGTCATATCTGCAGACAAGTGACTAAGTCTATACCCCAGTGCTTTTGTTTGCAAAGGCTAAACCTAATAAAGTTAAAAAAAATTTTTTTTAATATAGTTTATTTATTTTTGAGACAGAGAGAGACAGAGCATGAGTGGGGGAGGGGCAGAGAGAGAGGGAGACACAGAATCTGAAACAGGCTCCAGGCTCTGAGCTGTCAGCACAGAACCTGATGCGGGGCTCAAACCCACGAACCGCGAGATTATGACCTGAGCCGAAGTCAGACGCTTAACCCACTGAGCCACCCAGGCGCCCCTAAAGTTTTAAGCTGTGAATCACCTTATATTAAATAAAGGCAAAAGCCATCTGTCACCTTCCATCTCTGTATTTGCCAATTTATATGCATGAGCGATTGATATACTTTATTAGTTTCATAAGCAAAACAATGCAAATCCAGGAGTCCTCTTGGTTTGTTTACTGGTTGATGCTTCAGACAGGATGGGAATCAAGTGCTCAGTGGGATGTCTACAGGGAAAGAGGCTAAGCGATTGGAAATGTCTTTTCCTCAGCCTTCACCCACAGGCACATGTATAAACACACACACACTCTGACTCCACTAATCTTGAAGTTATAACAGAAGCCATCTAAATGAAAAAGATTCTAGTTATTAATGTAACAAGCCAGGGAAAACTGTAGTCAATTCCTTCTAGAGAGAGCTGGTTTCAGAGAAAACACATTGATAGATAAATAGAGGTAACGAATTGGATTCTAATGTCTGTTCACCCTTCAAATGATGATTTCTCAGTGTTGTGCAGTAAACAATAAGAAAACTTTGTCGTGCTTCTTAGAAGGGGGAGAGAGGCAAAGGAGGGGAAAAGAGGGAGCTGTCCACCAGTGACATGGTTGATAGCTGTGGTTTGAAGGAAGATAACTTTTCTATGACTCTCACTGTTTGGTAATTTTAGTCAAACTTAAATTAGTTTGTGTGGACAGAATTTTGTTTTGTTTTGTTTTGAATTTTTAATGTTTATTAATTTATTTTTTATTGTTTAATTTACCAGAATTTTGTTGAAAGTGACATGTTTAATTTTTTTTGGCCAAGGCTGATTTATAATAAAGGTTGCTGCTCTCATTGATCTTATAATCAAGAGGGGATAGAGACAACAAATATACAAACAATATAATTTAATAAAATGGTAAATATTATAGGGAAAATAAGCCATGGTATTGAAAAACATTTGACTGGGGTTGGAATGGCTACAGATGGATGAGGAAAGGGCTCATAAATGAGATGACATTTAAGCTGAGTGCAAAGGCAAGAAATAACTCATGTTCAAGTATTTTGCTAGTTGATTGTAGGGGATACAAGGATGAAAATGAAAGTTCTGATCTGCAAGGATCTTAAGGTCTAAGAGGAGGAATAGGATACAACAAAAGTATGAAGAATGTAATAAAGTTCTATACATTCATTCAGAAATAACTCTTTAACGTACATCCAGCTGGAATTAATGTCTGTGAGAACCAAGAGAATGACCAGCTAGCTCCATGTTGAAGAAGTCTTCCTGGACAAATTAAATTCCTGGACAAGGAAGAGTAAACCAGTTGAGTCTTTTCATTGCAAACTTCAGACTCTAACTCAGGCTGACTTAATAAAAATGGGGAATTACTGAATGTGTGTAGAGGGCATCTCAGGAGTGGAAGAAAAATGGAAGACCTGTTTTGGCAAATGGGCAGGAAACAAGATGCTGCCTAAGATTATACCGTAGCGAAAATCTGTCCAACCTGCCATCATGTCATCATTTCTCTAGGCCACAATTGCTTCTGAGGACATCGTTGCTATGACAGTACCCAGGCCTGGCAGAGCCACCCATAGACGGCACCCCATCAAATAAATCATGACTCCCTTATGCTCTTGAATCAGTCCTACAAGGTTCAAAAAGTCCCAGACAAGTGCATTCAATCTGCTGAAATTCCCTGTCTAGGTTCATGGGGGCAGGGTTCTGTTTGGCTTCTATAATGAGAAAGCTCTGCATTTTACTGAGACTGACACAATAGGGATTCCCTTGAAATAAGAAAGAGAATTGGGTTTTGAACAGGAAAAAATGACAAATATCCAATATACTTCACCATTTGTGGCCTCTTGCCCAATATCCATATATACCTTTATACTTCTGCTACTATTCCAAAATAAAAAGCTCTTGAGTAATATAACTAATATTTGTATTGTCAGAAATTGTACTTGCTCTACCCCAAGACCAGAACCCTTCCTATGTCTTCCATATAAAGTAAATTCTCCTGTCTCCAGATTTGGCACAATCCCATTTTGACAAAGAGGAAAGAGCCTATACCACTCTTCACCATGGACCAACAGCATTATCATCACCCAGGAACTTGTTAGAAATGCACATTCTTGAGCCGCAACTCACATCTATGGAATTTGTACCTTTGGCCACAGTATTCAGCCATCTGAATTTTAGCAAACCCTCCAGTTGATTAAACGAGCCATTGGTTTCTAGAACTTTCTGTGATGATGGAAATATTCTATATCAGCACCATTCAATATGGCAGTCACTAGTTAGTGTGTGGCTATTGAGCAACTGCTAGTATGGTGTAGAAGTTCAATTTTTAATTTAATTTAATATAAATTTTAATAGCCACATATAGCTAGTGGGTATCATATTAGTGTAGGGCTATAATATTACCACTGCTGGCACACAATGGTAGGAAAAAAGGAAAAAACTACAAAGTGTTAAAATATATAAATTATACATAACATGACAAGGAAGAAAATATTGATAGGAGCTTTAGGTTTGTTTTAGGGGAGCTTTAACCTTGTAACTAACCTGTGTTGTCTGCTTACGAGAAGGAGTTATGAGTGTAGCTTATATTTATAACTCCCACATAGTTTATATTGCCTTTTTTTTCAGCCAGCACCTCTACTACTCAGAACCCTTTAGGTGGTTTATTCTGATGACCTGAAGTTTATTCTGGAAGGATCTTGATCCTTATTAGTCCTGCCATTTTTGTGTAACTGGTCATCTCCATTAGCATTTACCCCTGGATAGGATAGTAAAAGAGAGTACCTCAGGGCCTTCCTCAGTCCCATCAATTCACACTTCTAGCCTCTTGGTGAAATAGCAACACTTGGCCATATTAATATGAATATTGATCCATATCCTATCCAACATTATAACTTTATTCTCTCACTGTTTTACCATTAGCATGAGCTATTGGGAAGCAGACTGTCTGTGGTGGAAACTGATTTACCACCGATCCCCCATCCTCTCCTCTGCTATGTAGGACTAAATACTCCAACTGCTAAGAGTGCTGCTGGCAGATAGCCCTCAGCTGTCATCCCTTTTTGGGAGTGCCTCAGCTAGATAGAGCCATCATCCTGAAGTCCACCATCCTTTGGGATGACTAACATCTATTGACTGATAGACTCAGGGATGTAAAGACCTGGTCTTCTGACCCAATGTAGGATAGTTCTAAAAGATCACCCATCTTAGCTACCCATAGGGTACACTGAATTTTCTTGAGACCATAGCACAAGTTGACTTCACCCTTTACCAAGTCTTGCTTCCACATCTCTTCCCTTACAGGCGTACATCTCTAGAGAGCTCCCTGAAAAAACTATATGCTACTCTCCATCTCAGAGTCTAATTACTGAGGAAATCCACCTGAAAAATAGTTTTATTTCAATTCTGAGGAACAGTTGTTCCCACTATGAGAAGCAAATTCTTTTTTGAGCTTTAAAACCTTGACAGCCCAGAAATCCAGAGTTGCAGGAATGGAAAGCAAATTTTGTGAGTGGATCTTTTTTTCCTGAATGGACATATTCTGACATGAAAGTAACTACCCTATATATTGTTTGCTGGTTCAGAGCATCTATTGCATCCAACAGTTCTGCATAACAATCTCTCATGGCATTGTCTCTAGGCTGGCAGGAACCATAACTAACTTGTCAATCATCCTTTCTTTTATTTTTCTGAAGCCAGCTGCTTCCGGGTACAGGATCAAACCATTGACTCTTCTTTGGGATCATGATGGAAGCAGGGCATTTCTTCCACCAAATTCATATTAAGAGAGAGTCCCTTCAAATAGGAAGGTAGTTTGCATACACACAACTGAAATGTTGACATATTGCTATGGGGACTTTAACCTGGAGGGCAAGAAATTATGTAGGATAGGATAAACATACTCTCAATGAGAAGAGCAAGTGAAACATGCCTGTAGCTGAGTAAGCGCTAGACAGGTTCATGAACTACAAAGTAATCTGGTTTATCACAAAAATAAAGGCAAATATTCCAACTTAAAAATAAATTAAGGCACCTGGGTGGCTCAGTCGGGTGAGTGTCCGACTTCAGCTCAGGTCATGATCTCATGGTTTGTGGGTTCAAGGCCCACGTTGGGCTTTGTGCTGACAGCGCAGAAGACTCTGTCTTCAGATTCTCTGTCTCCTCTCTGTCTCTCCCTCGTTAGCGCCCATGCACACACGCTCTCTCTCTCTCTCTCTCTTTTAAAATAAATAAACATTAAAATTTTTTTAACTAAAAAATAAATACTATAAATACTGTCAATAATTAAACATGTCCATTTAAATACAAATTAATATTTGATACCCCAGCTAATTATGCTCACATGTTTTCAAATGGGGTCTTGGACATTAAATCTCTAGTGAGCATAATTGGAATTAATTTACATGCCCCAAGGTAAAAAAATAATTTCATTTGAAATATTAGATAAGTCTGACTTATAATTGAGATGAATCTTTTCGCTATTTTGTCTGACAAGTGACTTTTCTGTACATGTTATGTTCCATGAGATATGAGTGGCCATCTGGACCTTATCCAGTGTAGGATGATCAGGGTCATTCAGAATTACTCCATCAACTGAATTTTTAAAATGTGCATTGGAATGCAAATGTCAACTTATGTCTGGCAGCTTATTAGAATAATTTGAACTATTTGAACAGCTGAAAACTTCATTTTGAAAACGTTGAAAATTAGCAGCAGTTGGATAAACCAATCTCCTGTACAGACAGAATTTAATTTGCTTTGCTTGTTGACTTAATATGAACTAAAAATACCCTCAAAATTGTCTTATATACATGTGAATACATTTCATATCCTCATATGTATACACACATACAATAGTAAAAGTAGAGTCAAGGAAGTCTTCCCAGAGTATATGATACTTAAGCTTTATTATGAAGATAAGATTTCTTCACCTGGAGAACATGGTATTAATCACAGTTTGTGGAGGTAAGAGAGAGCATCATGTATTATAAAACCATAAGATTTAGGGTGGCTGGAAAATGGCCTGTATGTTAGAATGGCAAGAAATAGGTTTATAAATGAAAGAGGATCAGGTCACAAGAGGCATTGCATGGCGTACCAACACGTTTGGGTTGTATCCTGCATTTCAGCACCACAACCTCATATCTTATATCAAAGTGTTCCTCGCAAGCAAACTACATCCCCAGTCATTATTCCTCTCATTCTGCTAAGGCCAACTGCTTCTGGGGACAGGACAAAAATCTTTTCATATCCATATTTAGCTAAAATAACTAGACATTTCAAAGGGTGTAAGTAATAAGAAAGATTAAAAAGTTAATTTTGTACTGAATTATAACATTCACATAGTAAAGTATACAATTCATAAAATACACATCAGAGGTGGTGAAATTATGGAAAATATATGTATGGTCTCTTTCCCTGGTTCCTGGCACAGAACTCTTAAAGCTCATGTAATTTTCTAAGTGATAAGAGTACTAGGAAAGCAATAGGTGTATCTTATGTTCTAATACTTGGTCTTTAATTCTGGTTCCAGATGCGAGAACTCCTGAATTCCTTGGAATTTCCTGAGTGAGAGGAATGTCTTTTGTTATAATGAGGCAATTTCTGGTGGGCTCCAGAGAGACCAAGCCATGATTAGAATCTTGGAATGTTCAGCCTCACCCACACCCTCCAGGAAGGGAAGAGGAGCTGGAGATTGAGTTCATAATTGAAACATACCTATGTGATGAAGCCTTCATAATAATCCCCAAAATACGAGGCTTGGAGAGCTTCTTGGTTGGTGAACATATGTCCATGCCTGGAGGGCAGTGTACCCCAGCTCCATAGGGATAGATGCTCCTGTGTTCAGCACACTTCCAGACCTCACTCCATGTATCTTTTATCTGGCTGTTCATTTGTATCCTTTACAATATCCTTTACTATATACTAACAAGTAAACATATTTCCTTAATTCTGGGAGGTCTTCTAGCAAATGATTGAATTAAAGAGGTCATGGGAATCTCTGATTTGTAGTCAAGTCAGACAGAGTTGTAGGTAACCTGGGGACCCATCAATTGTGGGCGGTGTCCGAAGAAGGGAAGTCTTGTGCGACTGAGCCTTTAACCTGTGCAGTCTGCTGCTAACTCCAGCCAGTTAAGTATTATAATTTCTTTTTCTTTTTTAAATTTTTTAAATGTTCATTTATTTTTGAGAGAGAGAGCGTGAGTGGGGAAGGGGCAGAGAGAAAAGGAGACACAGAATCTCCACTGAAGCAGGCTCCAGGCTCCGAGCTGTCAACACAAAACCTTATGTAGGGCTCGGACTCATGAATCATGAGATCATGACCTGAGCCAAAGTCAGATGCTTAACTGACTAACCCACCCAGGCACCCCAGCATTAGAATTTCTTGGTGTGGAAAACCTAACATGTGGTGTCAGAAATGTTGTGAGTAGTGTAAGAGTGAAGAAAAACACAGTGCCTCTTTCCTATAGACAGGTTAATGAAATATCACAGGCAGAACATACCAGGTAACCATTACTCAGATCAAGAAATAGAACAATAGCTTAATTGGTTAACTGTCTGACTTTGGATCAGGTCATGATTTCATGGTTCATGGATTCGAGCCCTGCATTAGGCTCTGTGTTGAGAGCCCAGAGCCAGGAGTCTTCTTCAGATTCTGAGACTCCCTCTCTCTGCTCCTTCCCAACTCGTGCTCTGTCTCTCTCTCTCACTCAAAAATGAATAAACTTAAAAAAAATGTAGAATAGAACTTTAAAGCATCTTAGATGTCTTCCTTATGCCTTCCCAAGGGTAACAACGGTCCACTCAATCGATTTCTAACAGCATAGGCTAATTTTGCTTGTTTTAAACTTATATAAATGGGATCATACAATGTGTATCCTTTGTGTCTAATTTCTTTTGCTCAATAGCGTGGGGGTGGGATGGGGAAAGAGGGAGAGAAGATTAATTTATGTTGTGTGTATTGAAGTATTTTGTCCATTTTCACTGCTGAACAGTATCAATTTTGTTAATACATACAATAATTTATTTATTCTACAATAATTAATCATTCTACTGTAGATAAACATCTGAATTCCTCCCATTTTACAGTGATGGTGACCGGTGCTGTTATTAGCATTTTTGTGCACGATTTTTGTTGCATGTAGATGCACGTGTTGTATACACATCTAAGAGTCAAACTGCTAGTTTGACTAGCAGTTCATTGTATAGGTATGCTTAGCTTTAGTAAAATTCAGCCTAACAGTTTTCCAAAGTGATTTATAGCAGTTTATATTTCTATAGCAGTGTTTATCAATTCCAGTTGCCCTACATCCTTGCCAACACTTGATATTATTAGAATTTTGAAATTTTAACCATTTCACTAAATGTTCTGTTCAATCCCACATTAAGCATCTATTTTTTGCTAGAATTTCCAGTCTTTCCTAAGATGCAAATATGAATTAGGCATGATCCACCCTACTCCAAGACCTTCTTGCCATTCATTTGACATAATTTCATAACTTAATTTTTCCTTTTCTTCTAAGCCGACTATAATACAAAAAGTTATCTGAGAATAATGATTCCAGGACTCTTTAAAATCCCAAGAATTTGCAGGACACCTGGGTGGCTCAGTCAGTTAAGCGTCCGACGTTGGCTCAGGTGATGATCTCACAGTTGGTGGTTTTGAGCCCTGCACTGGGCTCTGTGCTGACAGCTCAGAAACTGGAGCCTGCTTCAGATTCTATATCTCCCTTTCTCTCTGCCCTTACACCTCTTTCTCTCTCTCTTTCTTTCTAAAAAATAAATAGACATTTAAAAAATTCTAGGAAGTTACTTTGAAATACTAGATCCACAAATAGGTGAGAAATTTATTCCAAAATTTTTGTGTAATTAACTTAATTACTCTGAGGAAAAGCCTAGAGGCAGTTCACATATTAACAAGATTCTCATTAGCAATATGTCTATAAACTGCCACAACCATAATAAAACATTAAACTTTTCACCTATAGCAATTAGTAAGGAATTTCACCATAAGTAGAAGTAAAATTTTTAAAAATAAGAGTATTGCTTGAGTAAGCATTTCGGGTTGGATACTTACTGGAAGTTACATTGGAGTGTAATTATAAAGTAATTATAATAGGATATCTTTTAGGAGATAAAACAGAGATTGAAATAATGAGTTATTTCAAGCCACTTGTCAAAATGAATAACTTACTCATAAGAAAGGGGGAAAGTGAGCAATATTTTGTAGTTTTTATACCCAACTTGAGGAATGAAGTGTTTTTGTTTTTTTTCCTTTTTTTAGTGTTTATTTATTTGTTTTTGAGAAAGAGAGAGAGAGAGCACAGGGAGAGGAAAAGAGAGAGGGAGACAGAGAATCACAAGCAGATTCTGTGCTGACAGCATACAGCCCTACATGGGGCTCGAACCCACAAACCATGAGATCATGACCTGAGCTGAAATCAAAAGTAGGTAGGCTCACCTACCTTCTGAGCCACTCAGTCACTCCTGAGGTGTTTTTCATTCTTAGGACTTGGTAAATATGACATCAGAAGCACCAAAGAGCCTCTTTCTGGGGGCAAGACAGACAAAGAAAGATGAAAAGAAAACAATGATAAGTTTTAGGTGACTAAAGAGTCATTGCAGTGACTCCAGCCTATTCCACTGGCCCATGGGACCCAGCTCAGAAGTCAGTGGATTGGTTAGCAATATTTTCTGTGTCCCAGGTCATATGCTGCTTCTTTGTGGCAAACTTCTGGAACACCTAGTTAGGGGCACATTTGTATCCATGACTGTGGAGGTGGGATCCTTCAGAAATAGACTTCCCATATTGCTGAGTGTGTCCATTATGTTCATTCATACAACAAACTTTGAACGAGGATGCATGTGCTCTGGAAGTTGCATGGCGAAATGACAGACACAGACCAGGTGCCTAATATGGCATTACTGAGCCCTGGCCACTGCCTCCCTCCCAACTTGCCCAGTCAACTCTGGAAAACCATGACTTTCCCAGATATGCTATCTTAACTGCTGATCCATAAGGTCAGAAATTTTTTTTTAATTAAAAACTTTTTAATATTTATTTATTTTTGAGAGAGAGAGAGAGTGCACTTAGCTGGGGGAAGGGCAGAGAGAGAGGAGACACAGAATCTGAAGCAGGCTCCAGGCTCTGAGTTGTCAGCACAGAGCCCAACATGGGGCTTGAACCCACAGCCGTGAGATCATGACCTGAGCCAAAGTCGAACGCTTTACAGTCTGAGCCACCCAGGTGCCCCCATAAGGTCTGAAATTCTACACATTATTAATGCTCTCCTTTATGGAAAACACTTTTTGCCCATAGTCCTTCCAGAGTCTGAAAATATTCCTGGGAGGTTAACTGCTTTATCCCATAACAAAGGAGATTGGAATTGTATGTGTGCTTAAGGCAAAGAGGAATAAGAGAAATACATTCTTTTTAAAAATTTTATTTATTTAAATTCAAGTTAATTAACATACAGTAGTTATTAGTTTCAGGAGTAGAACCCAGTGATTCATCACAAGAAATACTTTCTTTAGGGAAGGGAAAATATCATGGAAAAAGAACATTTTCGAGATGTCTGAAGAAAAGGTTGATCACCTTCACAATCGTTGCCTGTGACTGACATCACATAATTATATCATGAGTGTAGATCCCTTGCTGATGAAAAGTGACAAAAGAAAAAGGAGAGAAGGACAAAGTGGATTAAATCTACCCCAGGCAAATGGATTCTCATTAGGCTTTAAATAATTTCTTTAGGACTTGGGTATCATGGGCTAGTAGTGATTTTCATGACTGCTATTTGCCAACAATTACATTTTTCTTCCCTGAATTTTGCCTTGGTTTTCAGATAATGTTCTCAGGAATCTGAAATATATACTAAAATATACTGGGGTAACATAATTATTACATCTGTTGCTATAATTTGATTACCGTAATTATTCTCACAGAGAACATAGTATTCTTAACAATCAAAATAACAGGAAAGGAAAGTAATTTTAAAAATCACTATTTACAAATACAGGCTGTTCACATAGAATGTATCTCAAGTGAGTGTGAATATACAGCTACTCACCAGCCAAGCTTGCTCCGTAAGGTGCACTGTGAAGGGTAAATTAAGAAAACAACAACTTTAATGAGATAAGATCTTGTGAAAATATTCCCTGACCTTAGAGTTTTCATTGGAAAGTTTTTACTGGTAACACTTTCATTGATGTTGCTTATATGACTTAACCAGGTCGAATTTGATTATATTCACATCCTTAACAGTTTAGAGTGATTGCTCTGTCATCGGGTCTTGAGTTATTATTAGGCAATGATAGAAAATGCAGAGAAGACTTGATGTAATCATAAATTTTCCATGTCCCTCTCCTCTCTGTTGGGGTACAGAACTGAAAACCATTTTCCTTGCATAATTTAATTAACCTGTCACTTTATTTTGGAGGCTTGCTAATTCATGATCTAAAAGGACTGATTTATGGAGCATTACGAGGACAAAAGCTAGATGCTGAATAGAATTAAGAAGCATAAGTATAATGTAAGAGTAGAATTATTTTTGAATTAACATCAATTATAAAATGAGTTAAAAATGAGTTCAGAAGATTATTTACTGCTTACGCTGAAAAGCCTGCAGTTTATTGATCTGATTTTCTTTTCCAGGTGAGTAGAGTTTCCTGTTATTGAAGAATTAAAATAATATTGAAGGATAGTGACAGTTATTTAACAGATAATATGCTAGTTTCGACTGATATATAAAATTTCTGTTCTCACAGGAAGTTGCTAGGTAAAAATTATTCTTAATGATTATCAGGCCATGCTCAGGGAATGATATTATTCTAACTTAGTTTACAAACCTTATTGTGATGTCAAAAGAAGATTAAAGTGTATGAAAAATGGGAAAATAGCCACAGTTGAATTTGGAAGACTCTATTCCTCAAAAAATTTTAAGTATGAATAATCAATTGAAAGAAGTCTCCTAAACATATTGTTTCCTGAACAATATCTAAGATATTCTCTTTTAGACGATCAGGAAGCCATCTTGGAAGATATAAAAACATATCCTTTAATGGCTGGGAGTATTTATAAATAAAAGGAGGAGATTGAGTGACACAAGAATGGTTAGCTGGAAGGGAAGAAAGATATAATTCTCTTGGCCTTTAAATGTTAGTCCTTTCCTTGTTAGGGGCTTAGCATGGGGCTATGTAGAATGGAAGCTTAGCATGTACACAGTAGTTCAGAAAGGGTCTTAACTGAAGGGTGTGAGTCGGGAGGGGTCCTTTGACATACTCTGAAAGTTCCAGTTATTCTTCTGTATTCTTTCCAGATCTGGGTCGTTATGGGTGGAGCCAGGCAGTGAGCTACAGGTAAGTGGCCTATATTGTATGTGAAGGGGATTATTGGGATGGATAGCCTCTATTTATAAGCAGTAGTTTCTACCCTTATGGATAGCCTCTATTTATAAGCAGTAGTTTCTACCCTTAGACCTAAGTAACAGGGACCCCCACCTTTGCCTCCACCCCACCCCCACATTATAGAGGGCCCCTTTTGACCCTCTTCTGGCTGTGCCTCACCCCTGGAGTTGGAGTTCTTGGGACTAATGCAACAAGGCTACCAAACCCCTCTCCTTCTAATCATGTTTGGGTACCTGGGTCTCAGAATTCCCAGCCCAATGACCCTGGTCCTGCATTTAGGGCTCTGTGAGATTCTTTCAGGGTCTGATTTTCTAAGAATGGGCCACATAACACATGTGATCACTTTTATACTTAAGACATAGTCAAAGGGAAGCTATTTGCAGGCATGTAGGACAGGATCTGGGCATGTATGTATGCGGGGCACATCCTAACATGAGATGAAGCCAAAGATGACAAAGGAGGTGACTCAGCTAGGGATTAAGTACTCAGGCATGCTTTTGCTCACCTTTTGTTCCAGCACAGAATTTCCAGGAGCCCAAGAATTCTAATTAAGATCCTATCCTTCCAGAGCATTATGAAAGTATATTTTTCAAGAACATATTTTATTAACAGACTATGAGTTTGACTTATAACATTTAAACATTCAGACAACAGCAGGTGGATTTCCATTTGTGCTTCTGGTCCAGGCAGACCCTGCTGATGTTAAGACCTTGCAGATGTTGGGCATACCGAATATTCTTGATAAAACTATGTACATTTACATTCTCCAAGAACACAGACTCTTTCATCCTTAGCACCGAGCACAATGCCTGCTGTATAGTAAGAACTCAAATAGTTGTGGAACAAAGAACTAAATTTGAGTTGCTCTTGTAAGCTGAGTCATGAAAATTGCCATCTCTCCAGCAGATGCTCCTAACGTGGGAGGTAAGAGCCAATATTTTCTACAACAGAGAATATTTTACTTGTGTAAATCACCTGGCAATATTTCTGTCACTTTGTAGGTCCACAGTAAATGTTACCTACCATTATTAATTATACAGTCTATGTATTGTGAATTCCAGAGATTTTATTGGTAGAGGCTCAGAAAGTGTGGTTTGTGTAGGCGCTTTAAAATGTGGGATCAATTTTTTTCACATCATAAAAGTTTCCATGAAATGATTTCTTGCCACGTGAATAATTTAGCATCTATCCTAATTGGTAGGCTCCAACACTTGTCAAACTATTTACTTGATTAACTCTACAGCTATGACAACCTCAGAGTTAGATACACATTTTATTTCAAGCTATTTTTTAAGTAGGAGAATTGTGTTGCCCTCAAACACTAATCTGCCTGTTAGTTTGAAATTTCATATTTGATGTTTTTCGCAGGATTCATGGTCCATACCCAGCCTTTAATTTCAAAAACACCCCTGTAGGTTTCTCAAGCATAGTGCATGCTGGAATCAGCAGAGGGTTTAAGTTACAAGAGGAAATACTACATATATTTGATAAATGACTGAGGGAATGAATCTCATTTCTTAAAAAGAATCTGTCCAAAGGATACAGCATCTACCCATTAGTTTGCCCAAGTTTATCCTTGGTTTATCCCTAGAAGTGGCTGAGCCATAATTATTTCAGGCCTCCTTCAACAAAAAACAGACAAAAATACCTTGACTCGGTTAGATTCATATATATTCTACCTTTTAAAAACTTCAATACCACATTTGCCTATTTGAACAGTGTTTCTCTAATAAAACAGGGATTATGACGGCCCTTCTAAGTTTAGTTTCAGATAAACCCTTGTCTTTCCAGAAAAAATTGCATGGCAGTGGTGAGGGAGAGTAGTTTATTGGAGTATTTGACTGTGTAACATGAACTCAGTCTCCTTCTTTTGTAGCTGACATAATTCTATCCAATCCAATTCTAAAGAAGAGCCATTAGCTCATTGTAAGAGACAGATAAAACCTACTTACATAATTTTTCTTCCTTTAAAAAAATTTTTTTTGTTTATTTATTTTTGAGAGTGAGAGACAGAGCATGAGTGGGAGAGGGGCAGAGAGAGCAAAGGAGACACAGAATCTAAAATAGGCTCCAGTCTCTGAGCTGTCAGCAAAGAGCCCAACGTGGGGCTCAAACTCAGGAATGGTGATATCATTCATGAAGAGCTGCAGTCTGAGGCTTAACCGACTGAGCCACCCAGGTGTCCTCATATTTTATCTTCCATGAGTTCTCTTTCATTTTTATTTTTAATGTTTTCTCTCTCTGTTTTTTTTTTTTTTTTTTTACTTTAGTTTCAATTGTATATACTACTCAAAAGCCTTTTGGGAATAAGCCGGATATAAATACTATATGCTCCATAGTATAAACTCTCAGAAATCAGGGTTGTTGTACATTTTCAGTACCTGTCTCAATGCCTGTATCCAGTACACTTATAATATGAATGTAGCCAATAGATGAATGAGAGTAGGCAGAACCTTTTAATATTTCAGAGAGATCCAGAATTCTAATAACAGGTTTCAAAATTCACATGAAGCTATAATTTTTCAGGAAGAAATTTTATCGTGGGCCAGAGAAGCCAAATTTCAGTCTCCTATACTCATGCCATCTAATAGCATTACTGATGAATCAACCCCGTTACTTGACAGTGCCTGTTGCCTAGGCCCACGTGCTGGGGAGAGCAGGGGGCAGGGGAGGAGGGGTCAATCTTCTCAAAATAATTTGTTCTATACCTTCTCTACCCCTCTCTTTCACCAAAGACATATTTAGATACCTAAGAGAATTCAGCTTAGGTTCATCACAATAAAGATTTAAGCTATGTGGGAGAAGCACATTTGGCTTCATCTTTCCAGATGTTGTTCCCTACCATTCCTAGAAAAACATCCATCTTCTCCATATACGTTTGCCTGTTGTTCACTCTGAGGAATTGTATTTTTGCTGCTCTGTTGAGGCGTGCTGCCTCACTGAATGTGAGCTTGGCATCAGTAGATTTGGAAGAGTTGATTGTGGGCAATTGTACCGTGATCGACAAGGACAATAAACCAATGTGTTGTACTCTAGACATTGTAGCCCCATGAGACTATAACAATGTACCGATGATCCTTCCAGAATTAAGAATGTATGTGGCTAGAAGAATGATGGCAATCATAGCAATTCCATAAATAAAATGCTGTATTTGTAGCTATATGTATGTATTTATGTATGATATATATCTGTAATACTGTATATATGTATAATACTGTATTTATAACTTTCACATTATCTGATTTGATCCTTACAATATCTCTGTGAGTTAAAGAGAATTATTATTAGTATACTCATTTTAGAGTTGAGAGAACTGATGCTCAGAAAAACTGAGGAGCTGGTTCAAGCTCATATTCCTCACACTGTCACTAAGACAGAAATGTGGCTCTAGGCCATGCAGGCTCTCTGGTTCTATCCTACAGGACACAATTAAAATAAAAATTAGCCACAAGGGAGGAAGGAAAAAATGGAGCTTAGTTTGCTAAAAAGGGATGTTTTCCTCAAGATTCTGAAAGGATGAAAAAGGAGAACCAATTTAACTAAAGTTTTTAGGAAAATAGTATAAATAGTAGCCAAGGCTTTCCCCAATTGCTGTGTTGGAATTTGAAAACTTACCTCAAAATGGATTCAATACATGTGCTATATTGAGCAAGCACTACCCTAGATTAAGTGAGTATTTTCATCTTCAAAAAGTGACTCCATTTCAATTTGAGTAAAATTAATTATTTCTTTCCCTCCAAAAATGTGATGTTCTCATTTAAGTAACAAATGGCTAAACTAAGCATATTTACTACATGTTAGGTAGTCTTCTAAGTAACTTTATATATTTTATCTCATTGAATAAAAATCCCTAGGAATTTATTCTAATAATTATGCCCATTTTACAGATGAAGGAATCGAGACATAAATTGGTTAATAAATTTCCTGAGGTCACACAGCTTATAACCAGCGGAGGCAGAGTTTAAATCTGTATCACAACTTTTACTTTTAACACTAGGTTTTCGCGTCTCAAATGAACAGCAGACCTACAGTTCTCTGGTAGAACATCATTAGCAATAAAATTTCTTAGTAAAGAGTTTTCTCTCACAAAAATTACTGCCTACTATAAAATATAACATTTTATTTTGCATGCTTTCTACTCCACAATAAGAAATGTGATAGCGTGGCCACTGTGATTTCAGGATCAAATGAAATAGAGCAACACCAAAAGGTCTTTTCTCATTTGAACTTCCAGGCACTCCAGATGCGAATGCTTATTATGCTCATGTATATTTTTTGAAGGAAATCTCTAGGAGGAGACAATACAGTGATGAGACCATAGTGACCACCTGTGGATCAGGTGAAGTGTGCCACGATTTGCTAAATCCCTTGAAAATAGAAATTAAATTACTTACCTAGAAAGTCACCACCATCATCCTGAGACTGTCCCTCAGAATTGTTTCTTGGGAAAACACACATAGAGGCAGTATGCTTTTAATTATAAAAATGAAAGTTCTAAAAAGAAATACACCAACAGAAAACAGTAGTTACCTCTACATAGTAGACTGATATGGATTTTTTAATAGTTATGCTTGTTTAAAAATGTTCTAGGGTAAATATATGTTGCTTTAAAAATGATATGGAAAGTGATATGTATTGCTTTAAAATTATAGAAAACATATAGGAAAACGAATTAAGATAATTGCTAAGAAAGTAGCTGGTACGTGTTCCTTTTTTTTTTTTTTAAAGCAGGCTTCATGCCAGCATGGGGCCCAGTGCAGGGCTTGAACTCATAACCCTGAGATCAATATCTGATCTGAAATCAAGAGTGGAACTTAACCAACTGTGCCATCCAGGTACCCCTGTAAATGTTCTTATTATAAAAAAGAAATGGTGGGATGCCTTGGTGGTTCAGTCAGTTGAGCATTGGACTCTTGATTTTGGCTTAGGTCCTGATCTCATGGTTGCGAGATTGAGCCCTGTGTCAGGCTCTGCAATGACAGTGCAAGACCTGCTTGAGATTCTCTCTCTCCCTCTCTCTCTGCCCCTCCCCAACTAGTATGCACACATGTGTGCACTCTGTCTCTCACAAAGTAAATAATTGAACATTAAAAAAAAAAAAAGGAAAGTGGTGATCATGTGACATGATCCTGGTGTTTGCTAACTCTATGGTGGTAATCATTTTGCAATATATAGTTATATCGAGTCAACATGTTGTATACTTTAAACTTAAACAATGGTGTGTTTCACTTATATCTCTGTTAGACTGGAAAAAATAAACGAATATAAATTAATCAATATACTGAAACCTGTCACAAAGTGGATAGTTTGAAAACTTAAATTACAATATTATGATTTTAGTTTGATTACTAATTAGTGACATACATAGAGAATTGACTGTTATAAACTTCTATAACAGGGGTCAGCAAACTTTCTCTGCAAAAGGCCACATAATCAATATCTTAGGTTTTGCAGGTCAAGAAATCTCCATCACAGCCACTCAACTCAGACAATGTGGTATGTAAGTAGCCAAAGACAAGATGGAAGCAAATGAGCATGGCTGTGTTTCCATAAAGCTTTATTTAAAAACCAGTTTGCAGGCTAGATTTGTCCTGCAGACTGTAATTTGTTGATCCCTATATAAAATATTATGTGCCAAGTTATAGAGTTAAAGAATATTAAAGCTAAGGGAAAGTAAAAGATTATCAAAGCTAGACCCCCTCAATTTATAGATGTTCCTGGAAGAGACAGAAGCAATATTGGACAGTGGTGATAAATAAGGACTTAAGTTTTAAGAAGACGTGATTTGAATTCCAAATTATTGAATGTCTCTTACCTTTAATTTCCACATCCATAAAGTGTGGATAATAACAACTTCATAGAGTTACTGAACATTTAACAATTTAAGTTAAAAGCTTAGTTCAAATTCTGGCATATAAACATTACTCATTAAATGTTAGCTAGTATTAATATCTGTCATCACATGTTAACTGGTGGAAAAGTCATGCGCCTACTTCAATGTTGCTGGAACCTCCTGACATGGCTTTAACTGTAACTGTAACTACCAAATTCAGCACTGGGAAAAGTGCTGAACAAAGCAAATGAGGTCTCTGCTGTCACTGCTCTGACTTCATAGCAAGTAGGAGGAAGACAGAATATAACCATATACATAAATAAGATAATTTTAGATAGTAAAAAGTGCTCTGAGTAAAATGAAGCAGTGCAATGAGATATATAGCTACTGGGTGGGTTATAGATAGTAGTGAAGTTTACTCTAGATTTGTGTCTACCAATAAGGTAGCCACTGGCTAATAGAAAGATAGCAAGGAAGGTGGGCAGAGAGAGAGAGGGGGAGAGAGAGAGAAAGGAAGAAAGGAAGGAAGGAAGGAAGGAAAGAAGGAAGGAAGGAAAGAAGGAAGAAAGGAAGAAAGGAAGGAAGGAAGGGAGGAAAGAAGGGAGGGAGGGAGGAAGGGAGAGAGGGAGGGAAGAAGGGAAGAAGAAAAAAGAAAGAAAGGAAGGAAGGAAGAGAAAGGAAAGAAGGAAGGAAGGAAGAAGAAAGAAAGAAAGAAAGAAAGAAAGAAAGAAAGAAAGAAAGAAAGAAGAAAGAAAACAGGCAGAAAGAGATGGAAGGAATAGACAAAGATAAATATATACATAGTGAAGGCCTCTCTGAGGAGGTGATTTTTAATCTGAATAATGAAAAGATGCTAATGTGAAAATCTCAAGACAGAGTGTTCCAGGGGAGGGAAGAATAAGTATGAAGGTTGAGACTGGAACAGACTTAGTATGCTGGAAGGACAGCCATAATGAGGGAAGGGAAAGCTGGGGGAGACAGGGAGCAGGTCATATAAGTTCTTCTAAAGGATTTGGGGCTTAAGCTAATGGCATAGGAAGTCCCTGGGGATATATTAAGTAAGGGAAATACTTACCTGCTTTACATATTTAGAGATCCATCTGGTGTCTATGTGGCGAATGGACTGTTAGGTGATACAACACAAGTATGGTATCTTATAGGAGACCATTGTAGGTGGGAGATAATGGTGGCCATGGATGGAGGTGGAAAAGACAAGAAAATGTTAAATTATATTTTGAAGGTAATATTGACTAGATATGCTGTTGAATTGGATGACTAGAGGGAGAAAAAGGAATATTAAGGATTATAGTTGATTTTTTTTTAAATGGATGTGGTAATTATGAATAGAAGTTAGAGAGCAGAGTTGGGGGAGAAAATCAGGAGTTCTGATACACATATGTGTTAGCTTCCTGTGGCTTCTGTGACAAAGCACCACAAATGTGGTGGCTTAAAACAAGAGAAATGTATTCTCTCACAGTTCTGGAGGGCAGAAGTCCAAAATCAGTTCCAATGGGCTGAATTCCAGATATCACATGCCTTTTGGAGGCTCAATCCCATTTCCTACCTTCCACCTTTCAATGGCTGCTGGCATTACTTGGCTCCATGGTCACATTGCCTTCTCCTCTTCTGTGTGTCTTCTGTTCTACCTATGTGTAATTTTTTTCTTGTCCCCTACTATAAGGACACATTTTACTACATTTAAGTTCCACCCAGATAATTCAGGATAATTTCCTCATCTCAAGATCCTTAGCTTAGTGACATCAGCGAAGACTTGTTTGTCTCCAAATAAGGTCACATTCATAGGTTCTAGGGATTAGGGTGTGGATATCTCTTGGGGGGCATTTTCATCCTACCACAATACCTGAGAGGAATACTGAGCTGAATACATGCACCTAAACCTGAAAACGTTTTTAGGAACTAAAGAGTCATCAGTGCATGGATGGCTTGTGATGCCACAGGACAGGTATGATCACTTAGGATGGAAAAGGAGGGCTGAGGACTGGTCCCTGGAACATTCCCAAACTTGGTAGTCTGACAGAGGAGATTCCTGCGAAGAAGAGAGAAAAGGAATAGGGAACGGAACTGGAAGATGTGGTGCCTCAGAATCCAAAGTAGAAAAATATTTTAAGGGATAAGTCACGCAATGCATCAAATGCAAATAAGAGATCAATTAAGATGGGACAGAGAATCAACCATTGCTTCTGGTAAAGAGAAGTTAGTGAGTGGGGAACATAAAATTCTAAGTAAAATTGGTGAAAAGGAGGATATGGGAGATCTATTTCTGGCAGTATGGTGTTCTCAATAATCTGACAACCTCACAGTTTAAAAAAAGAACTTGAAATGTTTGATAAAATATAGCAAACATCCTCTCAACTATATGGCAGAACTCACAAAAAAAAAATCGTAGAAATCCTCAGAACTCCAAAGCAAAAAGGAAGCTGAAAACAGAGGGTGAAACCATTACGGAAGTTCTGCTGGTCTGGAAGTATTTGTCCATCTGCGATGCAGTCTTTAATGGTCGTCAGGTTTTGGTATTTGAGATACATCCCTAAACCGGCCTTGAAATGTGATTTATGACAATACTTGCTTTCCAGAAATAAAGATGACAATAGAAATTTTCAAACTTGACTTGGGATCTGGATTTTAAAAAAAATCTCTTGGACAATTTTAACCACAGTTCTATTCACAAGGGTTGGGTTTTGAATTTATAATATTGTTCAGGGTTGTAAATGCCAAGCCAAGAAATTAATAAAAGTGGTCCTGGGACAATAACTCAAGATAGTGGAACAAGACTAAGAAACTGGACAAAATGGTGTGCCCTCAACCCAGAAAATATAGAATTTCTAACCATAAATACAAGAGTAGAAGAAACACAAGAGGAAATAAGCCACCATAGCTGAACTGCAGAGGGAAAATCAAGAACAGAGTTTGACTCCTTGGACTTTCAGATAATGAAAGCTGATATTATACTTTATTTCTTTGATTATTTAGCTTTAAAGAAATAGTATTAAAAAGCATAAAGAAATAAAATGTTGAGTCAAATTCATGAGAAACCCAATGCTAATCAAAAAGTAGACAGATTTGAACAAAGCACCAAACAGAAATTTAGAAATTAAATATATAATAACTGGAATTTAAAATTCTGTGGATGAGTTAAAGAACATGTGAAACCCAGCAGAAAAACAAATAACTAAATTAGAAAACAGAGCTGAAGAAATCACCCCTAAGGAAAGAGACACAAAGGATGAAAACTCTGAAAGAGAGGTTAGGAGATGTAGAAGATTGAATGATGTATCAACTATCTACTGCGGCATAACAAACCACCTGAAAATGTAACAGTTTATGTCAACACTAGCTTATTTCTCATTTTGTGAGTTGGATGGGCAGTCCTGTTGCTTGTTCCACCTGGACTCATACTACCTTACCTGGGAGTATCTTAAGAATTGATTAGGCTCAGCCTGGAAAATTGGGATAGCTGAACCTCTCTCCTTATACAATCTTCATTCCCAAGATGTCTAGATCAGCTTCCTCACATGGTGGTGCAGTGCTCCAAGGGACCCAACTGTCATACCCAAGTGCATTATCAAGCCCTCTTATGTCATATTTGATAATATCTCATTAGGAAAGGAAGTCACAAGGACACACCCAGAACCAGTATGGAAGAGAATAATCTTGGAATACTGAGAAACATGGCAGTAATATTTATTTCAAATGAGAAAGCCTAACATGCATTTCAATGGAATTCTAGAAAGAATGGAAAGATTAACAATTAAGAGAAATGGAGAGGAGCAATATTCCAAGAGTTAGTGGCTAAGACTTTCCCAGAATTGACTATTATGGAATTTTCAACTAATCCAAAAGTGAGCTCCATCTTAAAGTATAAAGTATTAGAGAGCCAACTCAATATCTTAAAAGCAGCTACAAAGAAACAAACAAAAGCAGCTACAGAAAAAAGATTATCCACAAAGGAATAACAATTAGATTAATAGTTAACTTCTCAACTCTAATGATGATGTCAGAAAGTAAGATAATATTTTCAAAAGCTGAGCCAAAATAACTGTCAACAGAGAAATCTATATCCCCAATAAACCATCTTTCAGAACAAAACTAAAATAGAGATTTTCAGAAAATTGAAAACTGGCAGAGTTTGCACATAAGTGACTATCAATAAAGGAAAATTTGAAGAATATATTTCAGGAAAAAGGAAGTGACTCCAGAAAGAAGTCTGGGATGCAGAAATAAATGACAGGAGAAGAAATTGAGAAACATAAGCGTATCTAAACTCATATTGGCTGTAGAAGATAATAATAATGGTGTCTAGTCTGAAGGGTACAAATACAAATATAACAGTAAGTTGAGACATGGGATGCTACAGCATATGGATGTTCTTATGTTGATCAGAATAAGCACAAAAATGGTGATACATTTTTAAGATTTTTTAGGTATAAGCATTTACCATTTAGAAATAAACCACTAGTAAAATAGAAATAAAAACTAAACAAGTGTATATAATATTTCAAATTAAGAATAAGGCAAAAACTGAAAGAAAGCAGGAGAAGAAAAAAATCATAGAAGAGGCAAGGTAAATATAAAACACAAAATGTGTATGTATCAGTAATTTAAAGACATACATTTCCATTTAAATACAGTGATAAAGGGAAAAGAAGGAAGGGAGGAAAGGAGGAGCAAAAAGAAAGAAGGCAGGCAGGCTTTACCTATATATTATTTAGCATAGGCACTCCTAAATATAAGAATGCAGAAATATTAAAAATAAAGGTATGAAAAGTACAAGCCAGAAAATATTAACAAACATAAAGATGTCATAGCAGTATTAATACCAGCTTTGATAGGCTTGTTTTTAAAGGTCTTCATCCTTAGGGACAGAGAGGGAAATTTCAGAGTAAGTGACACAATTCATAAAGAAAACAGAAGAAAATTCCAGGCTGGGGACATGTGGAGGTGCTGGGGCAGTGGCCTGCAGAGAGGACGCAGAAGCATCACACCCTTTCCCACGAATCTCCCCACTATGTATCTTCATCTCTTGTTCATCTGCTCCACTTTAGTCTTGGCCATCATTCATGGGAAGAGACAATTTGAAACTCTGTAGCACCATATACAAGGAAGTCTTTTCTTAAACCCTCCAGCCTTTTGGTATTTTATTTAGGGTGAGCATTATATACCTAGAGATGAAAATGCAGATATAGGGAATGACTTCAGCAAAATGGCAGTATAAGAATTTCTAGCACCCATCTCCTAGCAGGAATGTAAATTTGAACAGCAATCCATGGACAAAAATAACTTCATAAGATCTAGATTCTTGGTGAGGAATGACAGAATCTGAGTGAAGCATAGAAATAAGAAAAGATGCAGTGGTAGCATAAAAAAGATAGATTCATATTACCTTCCTCCCCCTTCCTCCAGCCAGGACAGTGCAGCACCGAGACTCCTCTCACAGAGGAGAGTGGGGTGAGAGCCCAACTTCACCACAGGCCCCAGTGTTGGCCCACCCCAGCACTGGGCCAAGTCCTGCAGTCCCAGGTGGCTTCCATAGTATCAGGCTCCCAAGGGGCTCCCACAAACCCGGGGCTCCCACAAACCCAGGCCTCTCGTCCACCTCTCTGCTGATAGGCTCCCATGGCCCCAGATGACTTCCGGGACACCAAGAAACTCCTGTGGCCCCCAGCTCCCAGTGGGCTCCCATGAACCCATGCTTTTGACATATCTCAATGCTGTCTGATTCCAGAGGTCTTGGGTGGTCCCTGTGACCCTAGGACCCCAATCAGCCCCATGAACTCAGCCTCCTGGTGTGCCCCCAGAACCCAGGCTCCCAGCCATACCCAGCATCAGGCTGATTACGATGGACCCAGGTTTGACCCCCTCTTGCACCAGGCTGATTCCTAAAGGTCCCCAGCCCACCTCAGTGCCAGGCCAGCACCTATGGACAAAGACTCTAAACCAGCTCTTACGGATTCAGGCTCTTGACGTGTGCCAGTGTTAGATCAGCCCCTGTAGACCTAACATCAACGCTGGCTCCCAAAGCCCCAAGTTACAGGCCAACTACTGTAGCCCAGGCTCTGGTCTAATCTTAGCACCAGGTGGGTCTCCATGACCCAAGTCTCTAGGCTGTCTCCTGCAAAAGTAGGCTCCCAACCAGTCACAGTATTGGACTGGCTTTTGTGGATCAAGATGCTGGGCACATCCCAGTGGTCCTTGGCACTTGGGAAGCTTGAGGCTGATCCTTGTGTATCTGAGAAACAGGTCTGTCCATTTGCTGACCCAGGAGCCAGACTAGTCTGCTGTGGGACTCCAGCAGCAAGCCTGACAGCAGACACCATCAGATGGCTCACCCAGAATCCCCAGACAGGCTGACTGGTGCAGAGGACTTGAATAGACATTTTTCCAAAGACATGCAAATTGCCAACAGATACATGAAAAGATGCTCAGCATTACTAATCATCAGGGAAATGCAAATCAAAAACACAATGAGATATTACCTCATGGTGGTTAAAATGGCCATCATCAAAATAGACAAGAGATAGTGTTGGTGAGAATGAGAAAAGAGAATTCTTGTACACTGTTGGTTAGACTGTAAACTAGTATAGCCACTATGGAAAATGGTATGAAGGTTCCTCAGGAATTAAAAATAAAGCCACCATATGATCCAGCAATTCCATCTCTGCATATACGCATAGGGAACAAAGTCCCTGTCTCAAAGAGATACCTGTACTTCCACGTTCATCGCAGCGTTATTCACAATCATCAACACGTACTCAACCTTAGTGTCCATCAGCAAATGAATGGATAAAGAAGATGTGATGTCTATATCGTATGTACAATGTCATATTGTTCAACCATAAAAAGGAAGGAAATCCTGCCATTTGTTACAATATGGATAGAACCAGAGGGCATTATACTAAGTGAAATAAGTCAGACAGAGAAAGACAAATACTAGATGTTTTTACTTATATATGGAATCTAAAAAAAGTCAAACTTAAAGAAATAGTACAATGGTACTTACCAGGGGCGGGGGGAAACAGGAAATGGTGTGATGTGGTCAAACTTGATGGTCAAAGATGTTGGTACAAACTTCCAGCTATAAGATTAATAAGTTCTGGAGGTGTAATGTACATCATGGTGGCTAAAATGAACAATTCTGCATTAGATACTTAAGAGTTGCTAAGAGAGTAGGTTTTTTTTGTAATTTGTATTTCTTTTTTTTCATATGGATTTTTCATTTTATTTTATTTTTAATAATTTATTGTCAAGTTAGCTAACATACAATGTATACAATGCAGTCTTGGCTTCGAGAGTAGATTCCTGTAATTCATCACTTACATACAACACCCAGTGCTCATCCCAACAAGTGCCATCCTCAATGCCCATCACCCATTTTCCCCAACCCCCAACCCCCAACCCCCATCGACCTTCAGTTTGTTCTCTGTATTTAAGAATATGAGAGTGGATCTTAAATGTTATCACCACAAACACAAAAAGGGTAATTCTGTGAAGGGATGGTGATGTTAATAACCTTATTGTGGTAATCATTTTGTAATATATATGTGTATAGAATCATCACATTGTACACTTCAAATTTTTGTTACATGTCAATAATATCTCAATAAGGCTGGAAAAACCATAATAACTTAAAATGTGTTGTCAGCAATTAACATCACTTCAAAATATTCATATAATTAAAAGAAATTAACAAATAAACTATAATATAGGAAAATTTTATACTATGTAATGAACAGATAAAGCAGAAGAAAGTCAGTAATGTGTATAAGATTTAATAAGCTTGTCCTATGGATATAGAGGATATCAGGTTAGAGATGACACATTCTTTTCAAGCACATTTGAAACATTGAGGGAAAAGATGACCACAGATTTTATAGAATTAATATCATAGCACACAAATGCTCTGATCACAATACAACTAAGAAAGATATTTGTTACAAAATTACTAAAACAATAAATAGATCTGAAAATTAGATATTTCTAAATAATTCGTGGGTTAAAAAAAATCTTAAGAGAAATGTAAAAACACTTAGAACTTCAATAATAAAAATACAATCTAGCAAAACTTTTGAAAAAACAGCCCTAGTAGTCATTACAAGGATGTTTTAAAATTAATGTGCTATTACAAAAAAGAAAATGAGAATAACCATGAGGAAAGTAGAATGAATAAAGCAATAAAGATAAGTGGAAATAAATGAAATTGAAAACAACATTCATAGAGAAGATGCACAAAATTAAATTCATGTTCTTTGGAAAGGTTGGAGAAGCACTAAACCTTTGAGAAGGCTAATGAAGAGAAAGGAGAGAAGCCACAAACACATATTTGGAACAAAAAGATGTATATAACCACAAATAGAGGAGAGATGAAAATGTGAAAGCATTCTTTAGGCTAATGTTTTTGCATGTACATATTTGAAAGTTGCCAAGGGCATCCTAAAAAGTTCTCATTACCAGAAAAAAATGCCGTAATAATGTATAATGATAGATGTTACCATATGGCTTATTGTGGTGATCATTTTGCAAAACATACATAATATTGAATCATAATGTACACCTGAAATTGCTATAATGTCAATTATACTTCTACAAAAATAAATAAATAGATGAATAAATAAATAAGAGGCATCCTCATTGAATTACTGAATCAGTTAAAAGAAGGAAGGAAGGAAGGGATAAAGGGAGGAAGTGAAGAGTAAGAAAGACAGACATTGAGAGTGTTAGCATGAATTGTCTTTTATAACAAGTAAATTGAAAGAGCAAAGGGAAAGCTTTCAACTAACTTCCACAGCTCCTGTCACGATCCAGAGTTGAGTCTATCTGAAGAAAGTAATATGGTCAGTTTCTACATTAAAGAGCTTCAGTAAAGTCATTTGAAATATAAAAAAACAGGGGGAGCCTGGGTGGCTCAGTTGGTTAAGCTTCCTACTCTTGATTTCTATCAGGTCATGATCTCACAGTTCACGGGTTCGAACCCTGCATCAGAGTCCATGTCGATGGTGTGGAGCCTGTTTGGGATTCTCTCTCTCTCTGTCTCTGCCCCTCCCCTGCATATGTTCACTCTCTCTTTCTCTGAAAAGAAATAAATAAATAAACTTTAAAAAAAAAAGAAAAATAACAAAAAAATGCTAAAACAACCTCAGGGCAATCATTTTGGAAACTAAAAGGAAGTAAATTATTTTCTAGGAAAATATGACTTGTAAAAGCTAATTCCAAATTAAACTGAAAATCTAAGAAGAATTCTAATCATTAAAGATATTGAAAAGCAATTATAAATCTAATAAAATCACACCACCCTAAGACTTTTATTGATAATCCCTAGCCATCAGGCAGTTTATAGCTATTTCCAATCTGTACAAACTCTTCCAGGGAATGGAAGAAGATGGAGCACTCTGTAACTCATTCTATGAGGACGGTGTATCTGGTTTTCCCATGCAAATATGAGAAAAAGGCATGCATGATGAGAAGGAAAATCACAGGCAATCTCACTTATGATCATAGATAAAGACATTTTAGCAAATAAAATATACCCTGTTTATTTTAAAAAGAATTCAGTATAGCTGCTACAGATCAAATGTTTGTGTCCTCCCCAAAATTCATCGGTTGAAACCTAAACCCCGGTATGACTGGGGTTGGAGATGGGGTTTGGGTAGTGAATGAAGGCAAACCCTCATGCACGAAACTAGTGTCCTTATGAAGGAGGCTGCTGAGCACTTTTCTGCTCCTTCCACAGGTGAGAACTCAGTAAGAAGATGGCCATCTGTGAACAAGGAAGCAGCTCTCTCCAGACACCAAATCTGCCGGCACCTCAATCTGAGATGTCCTGCCTCTAGAACTATGATGAAACAAATTCATGTTTATAAGCCATCCAGTCTGTGGTATCCTGCCTGAATAGATTAAGACAATGGCAAAATCTGGTTTATTCTGGAAGTTTCTACAATAGTTAAACGGAAGATTAAATAGTGTGACACAATATAAAGGACCCCTATAACCATCAGGTGGTAGTAGAAGAAAATAAACTTCATAATAACAACAGACAACACAATGTCCATTATCAGAAGAATAAATAAATAAATTGTGATTTATTTGATAGGATAATGTGCCACAAATCAAAATGCTGGAATTGTAGTCCATGTACCAAAAAAGTGAATTTCACGAAGATAATTTTGAGTAACAAGGGCAATTGATAAAATATATACAGTGTAATACAATTGTAAAATCCAAAAATGTGCTAAACAATTCTATATTCCTTTAGGGATGCATACGTATGTATTAAAAGTGGAAGTAATATGTAGGAAATGATTTTCAAAAAGCAATTTAAATATTAAAAAAAAAACTTAGTATTATGGTTACTTTAGAGGCCATGAAGGTGGGCATAAGATCAGAAACAGTTTCATATTTTAAAATATGAAAATAAGATAGATGATAAATGAACTTTCATTACATTAATGATTAGTTATCTTTTGTGTTTCAAATATTATTAGTGTTAAAATAAAATAAAATGGAGACCAGGTTTAGAGATCTCCAGGCAGACAAAACCAGTTAAGCCACATAAGCAAAACTTAGTCTAGCTTCTTTCATGAAGGTAAGCAAAACTTAGGTTATTTCTTGAAAATATCTCTGATATTCATAAACAAAACTTAAACCATCTTCCTCAAATGGCCTAAGATAATAATTTTAAACGATTCCCTGCTGTCTGGAAATGTAATAAACAGTCTTTGTAAAAGTTGAGCATCTTCCTCACTTACACTTTATTATTTTTAAAAATGTTTATTTTTTGAGGGAGAGAGAGAGAAAAAAATGAGCAGTGGAGGAGCAGAGAGAGAGGGAGACACAGAATCCGAAGCAGGCTCCAGGATCTGCGCTGTCAGCACAGAGCCCAACGTGGGGCTTGAACTCACGAGCCATGAGATCATGACCTGAGCTGAAGTTGGACGCTTAACCACTGAGCCACCCAGGTGCCCCCCTCACTTACTTTATAAGCCATCCTGGGACGTCGTGCCTGTTGCCTTCATACCAGTTTCAGGTTTGAAGTATCCATGATTGTGAACAGTTTATTTCTCACTCAATAAAATAATTATATCAAGGAAAGCTCTCTGAATTTTCTTTTGGCATTAGTGTACAAATTCCTTTATGAGTGAGGTGAAGTGAGGAAGAGTAAGGAGAATAAATTTGATAGTCAATGGACTGTATGCCTTAATAAGTTTGTAACTTTGTCAGAATGGAAATACTAGAAAAAAAGATATGGAAGGATAAGAGATGGAAGTTAGAAACCAGAGGCCTATGTTTCAGAAATGCAAGATTCAGGGTCGTAACAAAATCTAGAATACATCTTTGGATTAGATGGTTCTGATATGGAGAAAAAGATCGTTGGTGCTGAGGAGGTCACAAAACTACAAAAACACTGTGTTAGATAAATTCTCTCCTTTGGAATATGAAATTGGTCAGAATTAGTTTTTTCAATGTTTATTTATTTTTTGAGAGATAGACACAGAGCATAAGTGGGGGAGGGGCAGAGAGCAAGGGAGACATGGAATCTGAAGCAGGCTCCAGGCTCTGAGCTTGACATTGGTCAGAATTATTAACACAACCAAGGAGAAGAAGGTGAAGGTTCAGTTTTAATGTACTCCTGGGTGAAGTCTGTAAGTCCCTGCTGACAACAACAAAGACAAGCAATATGTTAGAGTCAGATTTTCAAGACCTGTGTTTTTGGTTTAATTGTTTTTTGTCTTTTCTTTTGTTTTAATAAACTAAGAATAGAAAATATTTTAAAGAGTAAAAGCAAGGAGACTGTAAGTACCTGCTGGTCCTGAACATGGGGTTGAGCGGTGGGGAGACTTTGCTTGATGATACTTTAAGGGGAGCAATGTCCTCAGGGGGTGGGGGGACAGCTAATTTCAGAGTGGATCCTGAAGCAGTGTTCAGAAAAGAGACAGGGGCTTGCTAGAGGCACTGTGCTCTACAAGAGGGCGCAACCCAAGTGTGTGGGGAGGTGAAGAAAGGTGAGGCGGGCTAGAAATCACCTGGGCAGGCAGTATATTCAAGGGTATGTATACTGGGACAAGGGAGAGTCATCCGAGAACCTTGAGCATCGAACAGTTACTGTGAGGCATGATGGGAATATCCCTGGAGGTCTACAGAAAGGGAGGCAATGGTTTAAGTGAAGCAACAGGATATTTAGAGGCAGAAGATAAGCTTTGACAGCTCAGAATTCAAATTTCTCTCCCTTCCTTGGCTGCCTGTCATCATTTCTCCACATGAGCCTCCACTCAGATCAATCCCTCTCCTTCGTGTCCTCTGCTTCAGCTATTGCCCTGGTACCCCTTTTGTTTCCCCATGTAACTGTGATGGTCTTTCAGAGCTTGGTTTTTCTTTTGAATTCCTGACAGCGTCAGGATGCACAGTGGATATTCAATAAATATTTGATTGATTGAGCTATAAGTTTTATTTGTCTGGGTTATAACCAGTACTCAGACACTTGAGATATGGGTATAAATTGGAAAGCAAAGGACCTGAGCTTTTATTAGAAACTTTTTCATGTTTGAAAGAAAATCGTGGCTTGTAAAGGTTTTGCCATTACTCTTGCTTCCTCCCCAGCTCATTGCAATCTAAGATTTATAAAAACATAAGTAGTTGCCGTGGAGACAATTGCTGGGCACTGGAGGAGCCATTCGGGAATAAAAGCAAGAACTTCTATAATATTCAGCAGCAAGATTTTACATTACGGAGTACTGTGAACTTGCTCTCTTTGTTCCAAAGCTGATAACCATCTGGTATAGACCAACAGACACTACGCTTTGTTAAGATGTTGAAATAACCCCACATTGGTTGGAAAAGAGCCACTGCTCCTAGCAGTCCACTGAATGCTACCACATGGCGTCAGCGACCCTGTCCCTGTCCCTGTCCCAATGTCCTCTGCAACTCCTCCTGACCCAGCAACTAAAGCTTGGCAGCTGGTGGAGCAGGAGCTCAGCACTACGGCTGTGGCTGGCATACTGGATGTCAAACATAGTGAATCTACCAGCTGTAAGATATAGTAAATATAATTTTTTACTGTATTTATCAGAGTTATAAACTAGTGTCCTACAAACATGATTTGTGTGTCCCACCCAGGGTTTTACATTCTTCTAAAATTATTAAGTGGCGTTTAAAACTTCAGTGGTTTCATGCAATAATCCATAGTTTTGGCTCCTCTTGAAAAATTGGAGATACTGGTAACAACAGGCTTTGATTCCAAAAACATCAGTGGAGAAGAGCAACGATTGTCCCCTTTAAACACTGAACACATTCTCTATTTTCAGGTTCTGCTGCTCTCACTGGTCACCCAATGGACTGCACCTTTTTCTTTTCTTTTATGTAGGTTTCATGTCCAGTGTGGAGCCCAACACAATGCCTGAACTCACAACCCTGAGATGAAGACCTGAGCTGAGATCAAGAATTGGACCCTTAACAGACTGAGCCATCCAGGCACCCCTGGACTGTACCTTTTTATGTTACCAGTTACCCCGTGGATGTTTAAGTTTCCATGCCCTGTTATACAATAACCCCAAGTCAAATTGTGTTTGGTTCTAGACTTGGGTCATTTGATGTGACCCCAGCTCAGTTCAGTGGGGTCCTGCTTTACCTCCATCACTTTCATGTGCCTTTGCTCCTAGTAATTGTATTCTAGAACTCAACTCCCTTCAGCTCTAATTCAAGAGGGTATCATGCAAACCTTGCAGGCAAGATAACATTGTCTATGGTGCCTAGATTCCTAAATTTTCACAGAAAAAGATCTAGATTTGGGGAGAATCATGTACATTAGTCTTGGTATTTACCAACAAGAAAAAATAGAAATGAAATTTTGAGACCTCTGCCATATATCTTTGCTCAGTAAGTGAAAAATGGAGCCTTCTACAGAAAACTCCTGCTAGCAATTATGCTGCTATTTCTGGGAAGGAAGTGCACCGGCAGGGACAGGACTAAGGTTTGTGTTTGCTCACCTGCTATTTCCTCCCTTAACTGTGACTACCACCTGCCAATTTGTGAATTCACAGCTATCCCTACAATAAACAAGAAGGAATGTTCTAACACTACATTTAATCAGAATCCTTGCCTCAGTTTTCTATTGCTGCATAACATGCCATCCACAAATTAGCTGCTTTAAATAAGTGCTATTGGTTTGCTCATGCTTCTGTTGTTCAGGAACTTGGGCTGGTCTGGCCAGGATCAATATTCATGCCATCGCAGTCACCTAGCAGCTCCACTAGGGTCTAAGATGGCCCCTTGCACATCTCTGGCAATTGCTGGGGAATGTAGGAGTGGGCACTGGCTTCTCTTCCCCATGCCTGAGCCAGGCCCCTTGACATGGTGAGGAGGGTGAGAACAGAGGCTTCAGAATTCTCAAAACGTCACTTCTGCCTCATCTACTGGCCAAGCCACATCACAAGGCTACCCAGACTCAAAGGGTGGGGAAGTAGACTTCAACTCTTGATGGCAGAAGCTGTGAAGTCCTGGGTATGTGTTCAGGGGTGAGAAGAGTTATTACCATCCTGTGTGCAAACACTCTACCGCTTCCACATTATAGCAGAAGAGAGGTCTTATAGCAGAAAGACCTCAGGAATGTGTTAGAATCATGGAACACACATTAGAAGTCTCTAGTGAGATGGAGAATGTAAAGAGAAGGGGGAGTTGGAGAGGAGCTCTAGTTTGGAATTCATCAGGAAAATTGTGAGAGTGGAAAGGGACAAAGAAGGGAGAATGGGGGGGGGGGCAGAGAATGGAGGAGGGGATGGTGAGGGTGGGAGGGTCTGAGAAGGAGAAGCCCCATGCAAGGAACTGCTTTTGGAGAGAGCCATCCACCAGTTGCCACAGCTCAGCCCAATCACACTCTCTCCCTCATTCAGTGCTTAAATCCCAGGCTGTGTTTTCTAATCCATCCATCCCTCCACAGTCTTATTCCAAGTGTAGGATCTCCTCATCTCAGATCTGATTACTATGATATTTTCCAAACAACTCCTCCAGGGTTTCCTCTTCTAGTACATCCTGTACATCACATCTGTTTGGCTTAGCCATTTTAAAAATATACTTTTATTTCCTTCTGAGTAAGTAAAGTATGCTCATGTCACAAAATTCAAAGACTACCAAAGTTACACAGACAGAAATCAGAAATTTGGAGAAGTTAAATGACTTACCTCGTAACAAGTGGCAGAGCCTGGACTTGACACAGGCGGACTGTAAGCCCATGCTCTTGACCATGGCACTGTTGGCTTCTACTGCCAGGGCTCCTCATCTGCTCTGCCCACAGAAAAGTTAGAAATTGAATTTTCTTGGGGTACCTGTGTGGTTCAGTTGGTTAAGCATTCGACTTCGGCTCAGGTCACGATTTCACGGTTCATGAGTTCAAGCCCCACTTTGGGCTCTGTGCTGAAAGCTCAGAGTCTGGAACCTGCTTTGGATTCTATGTCTCCCTCTCTCTCTCTACCCCTCCCCCATTCATTCTCTCTCTCTCTCTCTCTCTCTCCCCCTCCCTCCCTCCCTCTCTCTCTCTCTCTCTCTCCTCTCCTCTCCTAAAAGTGAATAAACATTAAAATTTTTTAAAGAAATTACATTTTCTCTCAACTAGCAAAACCAATAAGTTGACCTTGATTAGCAAATGAGAAGTATAGACCTATGCTTCTTGTCTAAAAAATACAATACGTAAAAGTCAGCACAGGTCCTGTCACAGAAATAAGAAGTTACGGGAAACAGATACCAAACACCACTCCTCTAAGACACAGAATCATACGTGTATACGTTGTCATGCCAGTAAAGTCACTGAAATTGAAAATAGAATTGAAAACTGGACGTGACCTGCATTAATCAGCATCCCCCGAGTCCGTATGGAAGGTGGGAGAGGAGAGGAGTCTTGGCAGGTGGATGATTAGCACCCAGGGAGAAGGGAAGGTCCCTGACTTCTGTCCGCATGTCTAGCCTCCTTGCCTGAAAAGTTGCTTTGAATGAGAGAACTCTTCCATTCGTGTTGCATCAACTCAGTTGAGAAAAAACACATGGGAAGAAGCATAACCATTTTGTTTCAAAATCTCACACCCACAGCCTTTGGGTAATGCGTATTGATACATTTATGCTACAGACAGTACGTGGAGGGTGTATGCTTGCACAGCATTACTGGAGTGTGCACATTGTACACAGAACACTTACCAGCAGCCCTTTCCACAGTGTCCGCCTGCAAGAGACTGTTTAAACCCTGGAGTTGTGGCAATATGAGAAAGAGGAAGGTCATCCAACCCACTGGACTGCTCAGAGGCCCATTCCATAGCCAGGTGGACTTATGTGAAGCTGGGCTTTTTAGCTGTTCTTTACTCTGTTAAACCTCTGGTAACTCCTTCCCATTTACCACACAACATCCCACCCAAAATGTTGCTCGCATATTTTTGCCATTTGGAGCTCTTCTGTAATAAGAGATACTGGTACCCAGAAGGATACCTTTTACCCACTTTTTGGAAAAAATCATTAGGGCAATTTCTGACCCTGGCTTTTAATCAGCCACCCAAGCCACAGAGAGGAGTGGGAGGTAGATGGATATTCCTGTTGCTGTTCCTGTAGCCATTACAGCCAATGTAACATTAATTCTTAAAGCTAAAGTTGTCAGAAGAAAGTTGTCTTCTTGCCAGAAGAAAGCCTTCTTTTATCTTCTCCCTATCCTTGAATTTCATAAATAGATCTCTCTGGAAGCAAGTCCTCCAAGAACACTTAGGTGAAGTTAATGGGACAAGAGGAGAAATGTGGGAATGCTTTTCCTCACACATCACACGAAATCCTTGTGATTAAACCACAAAAATTACTTACCTGAACCCTGAAGTCCTTCTCCATTAATGTGGGTAAAAGGAAGGACATAAAAGCCAATGAGACTGCATTTTACACAGAAGGGGCTGTCATCCCAAGTCTCAAAACTACCAGACCATGCATCTTCCTAAGTTGTCCTTCCCCTGCATGTGGTCTAATTTTTCAGAAAAGAAGTTTGCACAAGATCTGTAAAATATGATTTGAATTTTTAGGTATACAATGTAATACAAAGTATCTACTTTTTTACATATTATGTTTGAAAAGTAAAACTTTACACTCTCTTCTTCCCTGTGTGTGTGTGTGTGTGTGTGTGAGTGAGAGAGAGAGAGAGAGAGAGAGAAGAATGAGGGTGAAGGGCTAAGTTTCTTGTTTGCATTCTAGAAATAAAGTTTACTCCCTGTGTCTTTAGCAATTACAGTATGACCGTGGAAAGCAAAATCATGACACCCCAGGTCTCCGCTCCAGCAGTGAGGCTGCAAGGCAAAGGCAGGCCAGTCCGAGAGCCAGGTTCCTCAAAACCAGGGACTTGTATCAAACTCCAGATAATGGAATATAAATTATACCTTTCTTTATTCTATGTTGCAACATTACAGCAACCTTTGCCTTATGATACACTTTTGGCTTAGTGACTGGACAGTAAGCACATTTCTCAAACAAAATATCATTTGAATGAGGGAAGGAAGGGGTTCTTAACTCTCTCCCCCGTTCCTCTTTCACAAACCTGTGTCTGAAGCAGCCGACAGAGATGAACGCTGTCCTGATGAGTCACTGCCGTGCACAGCCCCACAAGGTGTAGACCCATGCATAACCAAATCACGGCAGTCACTGGGAATCAGGTGTAGTCTCTGACAGACTGGCTAGGCAGTAATGGTGAGATGGCAATAATGACCCTCTTTCTGTTCATTCCTTCCAGTGAGACCCCTGTGATTGCCTTAAAGAAAGTCTCCATCTCTGCCATTGAAGAAGCAGGAGTACAAACAAAGGGCTTGCTGTGAATAGGTCGTTAACCAGTATCCATACCCACCACTCAAACCTACCAGATAAATTCCTGCCCGATTTGCCAAAAATGTATATGTTATTTTCTCTGACATCGTCAGCTCATGTATCAGGCCTGAACGCACTGACGTCCTCAGACATGGAGATAAACGATGTGCTGCTGAAATTGGGAAAAGCACCCTGTTTGTCTCTGTGACTTCTGTGCAGAATTGCCTCCCACCGGGTCCTCTGGGCACTGCTCCTTTCTGGAACAGCCTGGATTCCTTGTCGAAGGTCAATGCCCACTTGACAGGAGAGATGCCATTTGAAGATTTATTCTGGAATCCAGATGACAAATACACATTTAAAAAAAGGCTTGTCATTTCCACACATTTTCCCAAAGGGGGTATCTGGGGTTTTTTGTAGGAATGACAAACTGAACACGTACCTGACTCATTTCTCTGGCTATGGTTTATTATGGGAGAAAGTTGGTGGCTTGACCAAATCAGGAATGCTCTGAGATCAGTCAAGAGATGTTTGTGGATTACCTACTATAAGTAAGACAGTGGAAAGTCTGCATGGGTTTCTAAGCTTCACTTAGATTCTGAGTCAAACTGGGAATTTGAAAATGGAACTATCCTGAAAAATCTGGGTGCTGTGATCTTTGCAAGCCCACACTGTATGCTAAGATATGTCATTAAAACCTGTTGTTGGGGCACCTGGGTGGCTCAGTCAGTAGTGTCCAACTCTTGGTTCCAGCTCGAGCCATGATCGCAGGGTTGTAGGATTGAGCCCTGTGTTGGGCTCCAAGCTGAGCAAGTAAAGGAGTGAAGAAAAAAATATTAGTACAAAATATTTGCAACACATTGTCATTCAAATAAGTGTTTTCTTTAAAAAGTAAGTGATAGAGGGATGCTTGGGTGACTCACTGGTTGAGCATCAGACTTCACCTCAGGTCATGATTTCATGGCTCGTGAGTTCGAGAGCCATGTCAGGCTCTGCACTGACAGCTTGGAGCCTGGAACCTGCTTTGGATTCTGTGTCTCCCTCTCTCTCTGCCCCTCCCCTGCTCTCACGCTGTCTCTCTGTCTCTCTCTCTCAAAAATAAATAAACATTAAAAAAATTAAAAAGTAAGTGATATAAAATACATGCTAAGAGTCAATGCTGTGTGCTACCCCCAAGTTGGCCATCAACACATTGAACAGGTTGGGGGGATGCCCCTCCATCTCCGAGTTGTGGTTTCCTCATCTGTAAAGCCAAGAAGCCAGAACAGGATAGTCCCATTAAATCGATTGCAGTATGAAAATCTATGATTTTGTCATTCTTCCTGATTCATTCTTCCATTAACATTGAATTTCTTTTAACAGAAAACAAATAATAAGCATCAAAATAACAAAACACATATTTTGCCTTTCATCATTAATATACATCTCTGAACACTTACATCCACAGTACACCAAATTGTATTACATAATTACCATGCAGCATCTACTGGTATTAACTACAGTGTTATCTTTTGTCAAGAGTCGGTTTTTAGGAATAATGAAAAATTCTGAACACTGAAATCTTTACAAAGTGCACTCATCAACCACTAATACACATTCTTATTTCGCTGTGATTAACTTACCTCTTGCCTTATTACTATAATTGGTTGTAATTCCCTTGTTCTTCCCTAGCTGAATAATTCAATGAACACTTGGGGGAACATTAAAGGAACTGGTATTTTCATAATGTAAGTAGAGACTGAGATACAGTTATTAATTACTTTCTGGAATATGAAGCAACAGATGATGACCAGCTATTTTTCATTTCCACAAAGAACAAAGAAGGACTAAAGCAGAAACAAGAAAGTTTGTGATCATAAAAGAAGACATTCCGATCATTGTTATTTTGTACAGTTTGATACCAAGAAAATTGGTAAACTTATTGTACTGGATATACTTGAAAATGTGGCAGATATATTTGGGGTAGTTGAATTGAAGAGCCTCTTGAAAATGAGACAGATTAACTTTTCTTCTAGTCTTATTTGAGAAATGGTAAGAAAAACACTAATATTCTACCTGTTCTCCATTAGGTCTTCTAGGATCACTTCTCCCTAATTCCAGAAGACCTTTGTATCTTTAATAGGCAACTAAGAAGATCTTTCTATTTACTTCTACAAATATTGACTCCATTCCTGAATTTGTATCCTAAATAACAGTGCTAAACATAGTTTCTATTAAACTATATACAAGCTCAGCCATGTCAAATACCCAAGTATACCCCCAAGGAAATTTGGAACAGACCTGTCTTCCTTCAGCATTTCCATGGAAAAGTTTTCTGAAGCATTTTGACCACTCCTTTGGGGTTTCATAAGCAAAAGAAGAAGGGTAGGAGTGTTATCCATTTCCAGATATCTCTGCAGGTGGGGAAATGGAAGAATGGGCTAAAACAGGACTTGACAGGAATTAAGCAATAAATTAATACTAACAATTGCTATTTATGTATTCTCTCCGATAATCCTCACAACAAACCCAAAGCCATACTCTCATGTTCACTCCCCTAGGATTGCAGGACTAGTAAATAGATGAGTAAGAACTTGAATCCAAATAAGTGTCTTTATTTCAAAAGTGTTAATGAGAGGAATAATCGTGGGCAACATTTTCAGACTGATGATTTGTTGTTTGGGGGTTTTTATACGTTTCAACTACATTCATTTATCTCACCCTATTAATCGAAGGTTAATAATTATTAGAATTTCAAAGTAGTGAAGAAAAAGTGGATTCATTAAAAAATGATATTGGATAGCCATCTAGGAAAAAAACAAAACTAAGTCAGATCCTTTCCTGTTGCTTTTAAATTGTTAAAAGATTTTAATATAAGTAAAAAATGAAATCATAAAAGTAATTGAAGAAACAGGAGGGGGAAATTTAATAATCTCAAAGTAGGAAAGGTCTTTCGAAGAAATACAAAACTCAGAAAAAGTAATAAAAAAGTATGATAAATTAGACTTTGCTAAAAACAAATTGAACATGGCAAAGCCACGATAAGCAATATCAAAAGAATGCCAACACCTGGAAGAAAATTGCAATTTGTATCATAATCAAAATTTTCTAAAATGTGAAGAATGTCTACAAATTAATATAGAAAAACATGCTGCAACAGGATGCTGATAATGAGAGAGGCTGTGGATTGGGGGAGGGAGGGTAGAGGGCATATGGAAATCTCTGTACCTTTCGCTCAAATTTTTTTTTCCTTCTGCTCAATTTTGCTCTGAACTCCAAACTGCTGTAAAAAATAAAGTCTCTTAAAAAAAAGCAAAACCTACAACCATCTAGTAGAAAAATGGACACAGGATATGAAAAGAAAGCTGACATGAAAAAATTTTAAATACCTCTTAAATATAAGAAAAGATATTTACTCTAACTTATAATAGGAGAAAAAAAAACCCATAAAGATACCACATTTTGTTTACTAGATTGGCAAACATTAAAAGGTCTTATTCATACATCATGTTGAAATATGTGAAGAAAAGGGTGTTATAACAATCCCTTACGCATTTCTGAGTGGATTTGTATACTCTCCATATAGGGCAACTTGATAATATCTCACAAAAATTTTAAATGCACATACTCTTTTTCTCCAGGAATTCATCATTCTGATATAAAACCATATGTGTGAAGTTTTACATGTACAATGTTATTCATTTTCAAATATTCATATTCATTACATTTTTTTTTGTAACAGCAAAGATTGAAGATTCAGATTCACTACATTTTGTAATAAGAAAAGTTTGGAAGCATCTTTGTTGTCTGTCAATAGGAGACTAGTTAAATCAATTACTGTTCATTCCTAATGTTTGGTTTGTGGGGGGGATGTTACTGCCATACTCTTTTGGCTTTCATCAAGAAGAGTTTTTCCTAAACATTGTTAATTTATTGCTCCATTATTTGCTGAAGTGAGCTGCCTAATTAGTGAGTCTGAGTCAGAAATTGGGCCAGCGTAACTGAGCCCATCCATCTTTCCTTTGGGGATGTGGCTGCTTCAACAGGTCATGAGCCTTTCAGGGAGGGAACTGTGTAGGGAGGCTTCAGGCTTTTTGATCTGCTTATGACTGGGTGGTAAGTCTGTCTAAGTTGGGATTTCAGTATTAGGAAACTGCTGTGCATCTTAGCTACATCTCTAATATTAGTTGATCAGTAATAAATATATTTTGCTGTCCATCTTCTTTGAACTTTATCTTATTTTCTCAGTGAACTCAAAACTCAGGTAGGAAAAGGACAGGTGTCATTTACTGTGTCTCTCTTACACAATGCATACTTTTGAATCCCATCCTTTCACCCAAATGAGGAAACTTTTCTGGTAAGGGTAGGAGATCATCTCCAAGTTAAACTGAAGGAGAAAGAGCAAGATGCAGAACTGCATGTGCAGAATGCTATCATCTGGGAGGAGAGAATATATGTACATCCGCATCTGCATGACATACCTTCAAAATGGTACACTGGAAACTGATAGCATTAGCTGTGTCTACACAGTGGAAGAGAGAGGCTGGGGACAGAGAAGAGAGATTTTCCATGGTGTTGACTTCTGTACCTTTTAGAGTTTGAATACATGAGGCTATATGAACATATGAGCTCATTTCTTCTGCAGTACAGGTTTTCAAAATTATCTTTCTCTTCCCCGCTCTTTCTTCTTCTGCAACAAAATTCTATTTCATGAGTACTGGTGTTAATAAAACAATATAATGACTATTCTTGGGCTTTCCTCTCCCCTAAGAACTAAGAAGACCTCTTCCTGGCCTTCTTTCTCCAAGAAAGACTCTTTCCACAGGGTGACTGGGACTTGGCAATGAAGAATCAGGAGACAGGGAGGGGGTGGTAACAAGTTCAACAGGAAAGGAGGCTGGTGGGGAGCTGAAGTTGTTTGAAACAGATTGGTACAAGATGAATTGGGATGTATGAGGAAAGTAAGTAGGAGAGAAGTATGGACTTTCAGGAAGTATCTCTGGGAACCTGTATAAATTCCATGCATTTTGGGTTCCGACAGGACCATGTGGGTCACAGCTTCAATGGACTTACAAATATTATGGCTTTGAGCTCAAGACAGTCATGATGGTCTTGCTGCCTTGGATGGCCCCCAGTATCACCATCTTGCAGACACATAGATAAGCTTATGAGGATTAAAACCCTTTCATAGGTAGACTTCCACCAATTCATTTATCATAGAGAGGCAGAACCTATTACCTACGTCACTAATGAGCCATCAAAC
>CM053577.1:20112749-20129173 GCA_028646485.1 Cryptoprocta ferox
AGCATTATCATTTGTTTCTATGACGATGGTGGTGATGGGAAATAATCACCAGCAAGGACTCTTATCCTCTAGACAGAGAGGTTTGAGGTATGAAGACAGAGCAGCATAGAAATTTAATTTATAACTCTAGGGAAAAAATTTTTGCCACAATAAATGTTGACTGTCATTCAGACAACTAAGCAGAAGCAGAATCCCCTACAGAATAGAGACTGCTCTGAAATACATGACAATAAGGAATCTTTTCTTAGACTTTATTATTATCTATGAGAGCAGGAAGAACAAAGACAGCTAAAAAATGATATGCTTTGGATGTCTTTCAAAGCTCTGATTTTATTTTTAGCTATCTCCCCTACTCACGGAAGTCAAATCATCCTAGCTAGATACTGATTTCATTTGGAAATGCTGCTTACAACAGGAAGGTAACATCAAATTTCTATTATACATGTACTTTCAAAGCCTTATTGCAGTTTTCGTGTATTTCGAAATTCACAATATTTCTTGCTCAAAGGAATCGCTAATTCATTGAATCACTTATGGATTAATGAATTTAAGTCTCTTCATCTACTACACAGAACTGTGTTCCACTTAATGAAACATCACTGGTGAACTACCCTGTCTTCCCTAAACTTCAGTGAATTAGGGTGAATGATGGCAAATGAACACCGCTTCCCTTTTGTTCAAGGAAAGCTGCTAACACCAGGCCACACATCAGGCAATGCATATCAGTGCTCCCTCCTCTGATGCAAGGAAGAATAGGGAGGCTTCACCTGAAGAGACCCCTGCAGCCTGGGAAAGCTCAGAGGCCCTGCCAGTGGAGGGATTGGTCAAATAACCTAGAACAACAAGAATGTTCCAGACTTGTAGCCAGAAAGGCAACTTTGGACAAGGAATTCTGCCTCTCTGAGCTATTGCCATCAAATACTCTTTTGCCCAGATACTACCTAAAACCTCTCATGTCTTTTTGTGTTTTCTTCTTGGGATAATCCCTGCTTTTCCAGTTTCTTTGCAGCCCTCACATTTCAGATCGTGACTTCAACTTGGAACCCCGAGGAGCTCAGCATTTAAAGGGCTAGGCAACATGTGGTCTTATGCAAGTGTGACACAGACAAGGAAGGGAATACATGCTAGTGGTAAATAGTATAAGGAGATGACAGTCATAATCATGCTTTGTTCTATTTTCTGTTGTGATGAAAAATTAGACCTACTAAAACCATGGCTCATCTTCTCAGTTTATCCATCTGATTACAGAATGTTTGATGGTTCTTTCACATTCCCCACTGTGATGTGTTCTGTTGCCCCCTTTGTGATTTGGGCATTAGACTGTGGGGAAAGAACAGGCTCCAAGACACCTTCTCATACCACTGCTGTGGTTAAGAGTTTGAGTATGCTTAAGTGCTATTTTGTTGCTATAAAATCACATGCATGAATGATCCAGCAATGAAGTCTTGAACTTGAAGGATGAACAACTGCTACACCTTGGTTAGAAGACAGCAGCTGTAATCAGTCTCTGCTCAATTTGGCTGCAAATGACTAATGATTAAAGCAAGGTTATATTACTCCAAGTGCAGGTCACTTCTTAAAGTTATGGCCTTGATTAATAGAAAACTGCCTTGCCACTGTACTTTAAAGAGCAAGATTGCAGTCCTACTAATTAAGGTGATGGTAGAAATACTCTGTGATTTAGCAATTCAGCTTATAAGTAAAATGAGTTTGTGAGGGAATCTACACAGCTTATTGGCTGGTCCGTCTACACAAGTCGAGACACCAGGTCAGCTTTTGGGTACCCCTTGAGAATCTGGAAATAAATTTGCCTCTGACGGTTTGAAAATCCACATATGGCATCAATTACCTGTGGGAGCAAATTTTAAGGGATTACCAATAGGTAACTGCAAAACTTCAAAAGATGTGATCAGGCAGTAGTTTCAGACTTATTAATCAGCCTATTTCAGGATGGCAAGAAGCAAAGATCCACTCCAGTTGCCTCAAATAATGGACAACTATTGTAAAGGATCACAGGGAACTGAAAGCTATAGGAGACCTTCTCAAGAGCCTCATAACCAGAGATGGTAGACCCTGAAAGTCTGCTCAAGAGTCAACAGGAGTCAATAGAATGTCTCTCATTGGAACTGGATAGCCACTGCTCAGTCGCCATGCTTTGCCTTTGCAATGAGTCTACAGTTCCATGTTTCTGCTGCTTCTTCTCCTAAACTGCTGTTTGTGTTCTCTCCTTATGCGGTGGTTTCGCTTATGTGGAGACTTTACTGCCTCATGGCTTGCTGCCCCTCTTGATTCCTTCCACTGCCTTTTTTAAAAGTACTTTTTGCTTTTACTGATCCAATGGCTAGACTCCTCTGTGGGTTTCCTTTGAGTGCACCACTCCTCAAGTGAGAGGATTTGAATAGGTTGGCCAAATCACTGGATCATGGCATCTGCCAGATAGGAGTCTTGCATCACGCTGCCTTGCAGGCCCCCAGCTAAGTGGAAGCCTCTGCCTATGAGTCCCTCAGCCTTGTCCTAATCGGCTGTAGTGGAGGGGGCAGGGACATATGGTATAAAAATGACCTACCATATGTAGGGGACATCTCAGAAAGGTGTGGCACGTACTCTGAAGACAACTAGAAGACCTCCTTCTACGACTGACCCAGGAAAGCAGGGCAGGGCTCTAACTCAGGAAATGGAAGCCTAGTCAATTGTATTGTGCTGTGTGAACAGACGCATTTCCAGAGGATGAAAAGCAAAATTCCAGATCACAGTGGTAGTTGAATCCCTGCCCAGCAGGGGGCATACCCAGACAGGTGAGCTCAAGGGTCACCTAAAAATTGCATTTATTGTAGAGATATGCTGTTTCCTTTGAAGCCATATATCAACCCTCCTTGTTTTGAGCCCAGGCATAGCAAGCAGCCTTTAGATAAAGCCAACTTTATGCAGTCTGCATACAGGACAAGTGTATGTCAACATGAATAGTTTTGTCAACATGAATATGCAGATATATCTGACAGTCATTTTCTCATTGTAAATAGGCATTCTGCGGTTGTGTGTGAGCGTGTATGGATATGGATAGAAATACATATATTATACATGATAGAAATATATAGATATAAATAGAATTATATAATTATGTTATATATTTCTATAATATATATCATATATTCTATTACATACATTCTATTTATATATACATATCTTTAAAATCTTTTTTAAAGTTTATTTATTTTGAGAGAGACAGAAAGAGTGAGTGGGCGAGGGGCAGAAAAAGAGGGAGAATCTTAAGTAGGCTCTTCACTGACAGGACGGAGCCTATGCGGGGCTCAAACTCATGAAATCATGAGCCAAAATCAAGAGTCAGACACTTAACCAACTGAGCTACCAAGGTACCCCTATATACATTTATTTTTAAATAACATTTGCTGATGTGAATATATCTCCAAGAGATAGGAAAACTCACCAAAATTAAGATTCTGGGCCTGTAAAGTTGAGGACCAGCCATGAAATGTGATGAACGCCTCCAAGGTGAATTTCATCTTCAGGGGCTCTAGCTCAGCCTCAATAAACCTTCCCCACACTCTATACCTCTGCCCCACCATAAACAATAAACTTGCTATTTGAAACGTTAGTACAAAGTACTTCTTTCTCAAGAGAATCCCATTAGTACCTATTCAATAATTAATAAGCATGATTTTGATTTAAGCAGACTGTTCGCCATTACATTACTGGGCTCACAAAATAAGGTTTTCAAACTGAGTCATAGAATATAGTCAAGTGGAAGAAAAAATGCATAAAGATATCCTTAGGAACAGTCTGAAATTGAGATAAATATATTACTATCGACCATTATGGACTCAAACATGGCTGTTAACATCACAGTCCTCGACCTCTACTCCTGCCTCCTGTTCAGGGGCACAGCACATTTCTGTCACTGAGGACTCATGCATACGCAAACCCATCGTCGCCAAGGTGGCATGTGGGTGAGAACCATTCTTCCACCATTCCAGCTTATTGAGAAGTTCGGGGGGACCGGTCCCATTGCAGTGAGCACACCCTGGAATTGCACCAGCTGCGGCTTGCATGACTTCATGCATTGGTGACACATCTGCAGGTGATAATGTTAACTCTTACATAAGGACAAGAACAGGATGGAGGTAATTTGAGGGACAATAGCTACCTTTGATATATAAAAATACTCTTCTGAAATGTGACCATTATTAGCTAGCTGATAATTAAGTGATTAAAATAATTGAACAATTATCTTAAATTCCTTTGCCAAATGTTGTTGAGCAAAGACTCTTTAATGTGAAGAATAACGTAAGCATTACTGGATACAACGAATTGAGTATTAAGACAGATGACAAAAAAAATTATGTTTTGCAAATTTTACCGTTAAGTTGTTTAGAAGAAAAAGATCAATTCTGGGGAAGAATGTGAGGGTATTCACAGTATTCCAAAAAACCTCATAGCATGTACTTTTGCCTTCAAGTGGGTGAGAAGGGGTAATATTGATGGATTCAGACCTGGGTGTAATTGAATATGTAAGTATTTTAACAATTTCTAAATTACTGACTCGGTAATTGAGAAATTGTTAATTTCTTTTGTCTTTCTTTACTATCTTCTGTAAGTAACCCAGAGCCATCACATACCTGTTTATAAAAAGCTTTACCATTTTACTTTCTTTTTATTTGATTTATATAGGGCCTCAGTTTAAACTTTTTTTCCTCTGAGTTCTTCGAAAGTGTGAAAGAACTTAATTATAGACAATTAGGGAACAAAAAACTCCACTGTACACACACTCACTAAAAGCAATCGGTGATGAAACGTCTAATGTTCACACTCAGAAAGAACCACAGTTGTTGACATCATTCTTTAACGTTCTGAAAGAAGGAAACTGCATAAGGAGGAAATATTGCTTTGTGTCTGGGGCCAAGGCTTGAGAGATGAACGGTAAATATAAGAAATTGCTCGGGGTGGGTTTACCTGTGGTCGGTAATTCCAGAAAGCACACTATATCTTCATTCTCTGGAAATTGGCTTCTGTGAATTTCCAGTGTGTGTGTGTGTGTGTGTGTGTGTGTGTCAGAGGGGGAGACAGAGAAGGTGGGGATGGGGACAGAGAAGGAGGGAGAGAGGGAGGCTACTTATATGCAAGAATGTCTCACTTCTTTCAATCAGTAAAATCATTTTGAATATAAATTGTTTGATTGTGGGGGTGGTTAAGAGATCTTTTCTGCTTAAAAGTAGCAATTCTCCACCCCATTAATTCCTTATTCAAAGTTCTTTGTTTAAACACTGATATTTGTCTCCTGCTCAGAACTGCTGTTTTGGAAAGAATCCTGCCACATTCATTAACCACTGAAGCATCCAGGGTTCTTGTTGCATTATCGTATTAAATGAGTGGTTATTTTTATGATGCATTATAAAAAAGCACAAGATCTACTTCCTGTCATGAAATAACCACACTGATTAAAAAACAAATCCGGCAGAATGGCCTCAAAACTTGATTTTGCCAAATTGGCAATGACTGTGAAAACTTTTAAGATTTCTGCAAAATAGCTTTAAGATGAAACCCCACCAATAACTATTATTGCAAGGTGGAACAGCACTAAAATAACCAGCGTGAGGAGAAGAATCTGGCACGGCAGAATGGTCTGCATCATATGCTAAAAATGCTTAGAAGCATTTAAGGTGAGCATGAATCAGAGGACTAAGGAACATGATGTTAGCAAATTGAGCACGTCTCTTCTCGCTTGCTTTGTTCCACTCCCCCCCTTCCTCAATTGTCTGCCTTCCAGTACAATCTCCAGGAGGCCATAGAAATAAATGTTCTTCCTTAGATTTTAGCCAGTTAAAACTGCTAGATGTTCCCTTCCTGTTTACAGATGAAGTCTAAGCTTGTCGGGACTGTAAACAGGGCCCTCTGAGTTCTGATTTCTCTGCCTCTCCCAGATGATGACTCTCCCCTAACCCCATGGGTCCCCCAAATCCTGCAAGCACTCTCCCCATCTCTGAATTTTATGCTGAATTTCCTTCCTACTTTGTCTGTATTTCTTTCTTGGTCAGGTTCAAGTTCAGAGATAATTTCTATAGGGATTCCTCCTCAGACTCCTTTTCCTCCTGCAAACATACTCTTCCATTATCTTGTAATGGGGGGTGTGTCATTTGGGAAGATATCTGCTGGACATGGGCATTTGGAATTGGGGTTATTGCCTTTAAGTTGTAGCTGCTGAAGCAAATACACTGACTCCATAGATTGGATGCTCATTTGGGTGATTTAAGGATGCTGATGGAAATTATATGGTAGAGGGCGCTGACGCCCTCCAAGTCCATCTGGGCAGCAGCAACTTACACAGCATTTGTGTACATTTTTTTTTTAGTTTATTTATTTATTTTGAGAGAGAGAGCATGGGGGAGGGGCAAAGAGAGAGGGAGAGAGAGAATTCCAAGTAGGCTCCACTCTGTCGGCACAGAGCCCAACATGGGGCTCAAACTCACAAACTGTGAGATCGTGACCTGAGTCAAAATCAAAAGTCAAACACTTAACCAGCTGAGCCACCCAGGCACCCCATTTATATATATCTTCTATTTAAGCCTGCATTTGAACCCCTTCAGGGCAGAAGCTTTCTCATTTCTGTGTCCCATTGGCTAGTAGGGTCAGGCAGGAAATTTACTGAAGTACTCAGGAAATGCTGAATTGGAGATTTTAGTTAATCAGAATAAGTATATTTTGAATACTTCACTCTTAATGAACAATGACTAACTTTCCTGAGAAAATGATAGTAATTAATAAGTGAACCAGTCTTTAAGACTCATAAAGAACTTGATGCATGCTTCATTTAACCCTCATGAGTAACTTCATGAACACAAATCATGGCATAAGAGAAGCCACCATAGAGGGACACAAGAGATTATTAGTTTTTGCCTAGCTCCTTCTCCCTGAGTCTGGCGCCATCCTTTACCTCTCCCCTACCATGCTGCCATCAGGCAAATATTGTGTCACAACCAAGACAGGCTGTATGGCTGGCAGCCAAGATATCTCACAAAGTGACTTTTACTACAGTAAATTCCCCCATGGTCCAAAGCTTAGCTCTTAGTTGTGAAAGTTCAGAAATTCAGTTACAAAGACTTTGTCAGAATCTTAATATCTCCCCTCAAGGAAGCTTTCCCTGAATTCGAAAACATGGATTAAGCGTTCTTTCTAAATAGTCCCATAGGATTCCGCATTTACTTCTGCCCAAGCTCTTAACTCTCTATATTGTTAATACCCATGTCTGTCTCCCTTATCAGACTATCGATTTCTTGAAGTCAGGGCTGGCCCTGTCTATTTTGTAAGTAGGATGTCAATACATGTTTGATAAATAATGAATGAATGCATGTATTCAGTTGGAAGATGTTTAATCTTTTGAGCAAATGTCACAAGATTCTGAAGTCTAAAACTATATTGTCAATTTAATAGTTCTCAGAAATATAGCTGCCAAAGTATGGCAGCCTTCACTTCGTTGATCACAAGATATGTGGCATCTGATCTGCCCATTTCCAAGAGGACTGACTCTGTCAAGGCTGCATTTTAGTCCTTTGACTCTTTAGTTTTGTGCTTTCATAGCTGACCAAACTTCTGTTTACCTGGGCACACTCTTTTCTAGATACATGTATACCTCCAGCCAATTTTGTTGATTCTTAACAGGCTGGGAGTCATTCTAGCTTCTCAGAATGGCCTTGCATATGTCTTCCTGATCTATTAAATGCTGCCTTATAATTTAACTTTCAAGGAGGAAATCTCAGGGAACAAACTGGCTTTAATTACTCATTGTCACTACATTTGGTAGGCATCATTATTTACCGTATTTTACACATGAAATAAACAAGACCTAGAAAGGTCAAATTAATTAAGCAAGATGAATACCACCCTTAAGGGGTAAGATTTGGACTAAAATTGATGTCTTTTGTTTCCTAGTCCACACTGCATCTTTCATTTTAAAAAACACGTTTTGGGGGTGCCTGTGTGGCTCAGTCCACTCAGGTTATGATCTCATGGTTCACGGGATGGAGCCTCACGTCCGGCTCTGTGCTGACAGTGTGGAGTCTGGTTGAAATTCTCTCTCTCCCTCTCTCTCTGCCCCTCCCCTGCTTGTGCTCTCTCTGTGTCTCAAAATAAGTAAATTAACTTAGAAAAGTTTGTTGAGGTATAATGCATGTGAGAAAAATGAACACCTCAATGAATTTCTGTGAATCGGACAAAACTCTGTAACCATCAACCAGACCAAACATCGTCATATTCTCAACAACCTGGAAATCCCACTCATACTCCCTTGACGTCACTACACCACCCCACCGGAGGAGCATCCACTATCTCCAGTTCTGAGACTAGATTGGTTTTCTCTAATTTTATGCTTTACATAAATGGCATTATATAGTATTCATACTTTTTGCATCTGTCTTATTTTACTGAATATTATATTTATGACATTTCTCCATATTGTTGTAGTTATTCTTTCTCATGGCTATATAGTATTATACTATTTTATGAAAAGATCACTATTTGTTTATCTATCTGATCTTGATGAGTGTCTGTATTGTTGTTAGTTTGGAACTAGTATGAACAAGGCTGTTGGGTATTCCCTTCCCTTCAAATTCTGATCATATATTTCAAATTTTAGAGACAGAAACACAAATTCCATGGCAGAATGAATCAAGCCAGTTATTTTTAAAATGTTTGATTTTACCTTAGAATGTCAAGGGTGGCATAATATTAAAAATTGATGAATATAATTAGCAACATTGAAAGTTTAAATGAGAGAGAAGTATGGTCCTCTAAAGAGATACAACTTTTTTCAATAAAATGCACTATTGATTTTCAATAAAAACTCTTAGTAAACAAAGAACAGAAGGAAATTTTCTTACCACATTAAAGGGCTAGAAAAATCCTACAGCAAACATCATACTTGTTTGAAGTGGGGAAAAGCATTGTCTTTAAGATCTGGAAAAAGACAAGTAGGATTTTTCTCACTGAAAAAAATGCTGACGGTACTAGTAAGCACAATGAGATGTGAAAAACAAAGTTGTAAGATTAATGAATGAGAACAGAAGTGTTATTATTTATAGACGATATAACAAAAAAGTTAAAAACTACACACATAAAATATTAGAAATACTGGATGTGGAGAAAAAGGGGCCCTTGTACATTTGTTGGTGGGAATGCAAACCAGTGAAACCACTGTGGAAAACAGTATGGAGATTCCTCAAAAGGTTAAAAATAGAAGTACCCTATAATACAACAATTCTACTTCTTGGTATTTATCTGAAGTAAACATAAACACTAACCCAGAAAGGTATCATGCACCCTCATGTTCATTGCAGCATTGTTTATAATAGCCAGGATACAGAAATAACCTACGTTTCCGTCGATGGACGAATGAATAAAGAAATTGTGAAACGGGCTATATTCGACCATAGAAAAGGGATGAAATATTGCTAGTGTGACAACATGAATGGACCTTGAGGACATTATGCTATAAGTGAAGTAAGTCAGACAGAGAAAGAGAATATTGTATCTTTTACATATGTGGAGTCTAAACAAAGAAACAAACAAAAATAATCTCACAGACACAGAGAACAGACTGGTAGTTGCCAGAGGTGGAGACGGGGGTGAAGGAAACAGGTGAACTGTTGTTGACTTCTTTTTTAGTTTAAATAAATTGAATAAAAATTTTAAAAATAAAAAAGTAATAAAAATAAATAAGAATTTAGCAAGTTTGCTAGTTGTAATATTTCAACAGATGAACAAAAACAGATAGACTATATAATTTTCTTAAAAATATAGAATTTAAAAACAAGTCATCTAAAAGTAAATGTTAGAAAAGAACTCTTACAAAAATATTGACAAAAGCCTCGAGAAGACATTTCATTGAGGAAGTCTCTGTAGTGTAGAAATACACACATGAAAACATGCTCAGTCTCATGAGTAAGCAAGGAAATGCACGGAAATTCACCAGAATCCATTTCTTTTCTCGCACATTCGCAAAAATTGTGTTGTCACGGATATGGAACAACTGGTAAATTTATGCACTGCTGGTAGTATGTATCATTTCAGAAAACAATTTAGCATTATCTAGTAAAGGTGATTTCATGCAGTGAACGTAGCTCAACTATTCCACTCCTGGAGACATACCTTAGAGAAAAACTTTGATGTATATAAATGTCTATCTACAGTAGAATGGAAAAAGAATTAGAATCATCATCTGAGAGATTACTATATAACAGGGGAAATAAACACATTTCAGCTGCCTGCAAAAATGTAGATAAATATCAAGAAAATAATATTGAACAAAAAAGCAAAGTTGAAGATGAATATATACCATATGATTCCATTTATAAAAAGTTTAAAAACAGAAACAACTAAACAGTATATTCTGAAGTTGTTGGTGCATATTTGGTAAGTTTATAAAATCAAATTTTTAAAGTTTATTTATTTATTTTGAGACAGACAGAGAAAGTGTGAGCAGGGAAGGGGCAGAGAGAGAGAGGGAAAGAGAGAATCCCAAGCAGGTGCCATGCAGAGCCTGACACGGGGCTCGATCCCATGAACCATGAGATCATGACCTGAATCAAAGCCAAGAGCCAGACGCTTAACCTACTGAGCCACCCAGGTGCTCCAAGTTTATAAAGTAAAGCAAGGAAATGGCAAACACAAAAAATAAGATAATTATCATTAATTAAGGAGGAAAGAATGGGTTGAGTTAAGAAAGGTACACAGAGAATCTGAAAGGTCACAAAAAACAACAGACTTTACTTTCTTCATCTGCATGGTGGGTTCCCGGGCAAGGCTGATATGCAGCTGGTACAAACTGGCAGAGCTGGTCTAACACATCCTTACTAGTCGTAAAGAGTTGCTTCAAGGAGACCTCTGAGTGTCCCCTCCAAGTACTTGCATTGCTCCTCCTTCTTAGTTCATTTGCATGCAATTTAATTATTGAGATTTTGAGTTTAGACCGACTACATTACTATTTGTTTTTTCTTTGTCTCACCTGTTTTATGCTGCTTTGTTCCTCTCTTTCTGTCTTCTTTTGGCAGTTTTTATTATTATCTCATTTTCTACTTTCTTTTATCTTTTAGGTTGGCATTCTTGTATATTTTTTATTAGCAGCTACTCTAGAGATCAAAACATGCATCCTTAACTCACTGCAATCTACCTTACATAAATACTTTACCACCCTTGCAGACATGCTGAGAACAGTTTAACTCCTTTTGCCACACTCTCAGCTTTGTACTTTATTGCTGTTACATATTTTGCTTCTACATAGATTGTAAACTCCACAAGACATTGTTGTCATTGTTGTTTTAAAGTTTAATTACTTGAATTTTTACCCATTCTGCTGCTCTTCATTCTTCCTGTAGTCTTTTGTATCTGTCCGGGATCCCTTTTCCCTCATCCTGGAAAAAGTCCTTTAGTATTTCTTGTAGTGCAGGTCTTCTGGTGATGAATTATCTTAGCTTTTGTCTGCTGAAAAGTAATTTCTTTTACTGTAATTTTTAAAGGAAATTTTTTCTGGGCAGAGGACCTGAATAGACACTTTTCCAAATAAGGCATCCAGATGGTCAAGACACATAAAAAGATGCTCAACATCACTAATCATCAGGGAAATGCAAATCAAAACCACAATGAGAATATCATCTCAGACCCATCAGAATGACCAGTATCAAAAAAGCAAGACATAACAAGTGTTGGCAAGGATGTGGAGAAAGGGGGACCTTCATGCAGTGTTAATGGGAAGGCAAATTGGTGCAGCCACTAAGGATATCAGTATGAAGATTTCTTCAAAAATTAAAAATAGAACTACCATGTGATCCAGTAATTCCACTTCTGAGTATTTATCTGGGAAAACTAAAACACTAATTCAAAAAGATAGATGCATCCTTATGTTTTTTGCAGCATTATTTATAATAGCCAAATTATTTTTTTAATGTTTTTATTTATTTTTGAGAGAGAGACAGCATGAGCATGGGAGGGTCAGAGAGAGAGGGAGACACAGAATCCAAAGACAAGCTCCAGGCTCTGAGCTAGCTGTCAGCACAGAGGCCGACATGGGGCTCGAACACACGAACCGTGAGATCATGACCTGAGGCGAAGTCGGACGCTTAACCGACTGATCCAACCAGGCACCCCAATAGCCAAATTATTAAAGCAACCTAAGTGTCCATCAATATAGATAAATGGATAAAGAAGTTTATATATATATATATATATATATATATATATGCCATAAAAAAGAATGAAAAATTGCCATTTGGAACATGGATGGACTGAGAGGGTATTATGCTATGTGAGATAAGTTAGACAAAGAAATACAAGTACCATATTATTTTACTTTTCTGTAGAATCTGAAAAACAAAACAAACAATAAACAACAAAAAGAGAAACAGACTCATAAATATTGAAAAAAAGCTAGTGGTTGCTAGCGGGGAGGGGGATGGGAAGATGGGCAAAACAGAGGACAAAGAGGTACAAACTTCATGTTATAAAATACGTAAGTCATGGAGATGAAAAGTACAGCATGGGAATATAGTCAATAATATTGTAATAACATTATATTGTTGTTAATAAATTGTGGTGACAGATGGTAACTACACTAAGGTGGTGAGCATTTTGTAATATATATAATTGTCCAATCATTATGTTTTACACCTGAAATATAATGTTATATGTCAACTATAACTCAGTTAAAAATAAATAAACAGGGGCACATGGCTGGCTCAGTTGGTTAACCCTCCGACTCTTGATATTGGCTCAGGCCATGATCTCACAGTTGTAAGATCGAGCCCTGCATCACCCTCCTCCCTGAATGTGAAGCCTGCTTGGGATTCTCTCACTCCTTCTCTCTCTGCCCCTCCCTTGCTCATGTGGTATCTCTCAAAATAAATGAATAAAAAACATTAAAAAAATACAATTTTTTTCACTTGTCATAGAATTCTAGGTAGGAAGGTTTTTTCTTCCAGCATTTAAAGATGTCATTCTATTGCTTCTTGTTTGCATAATATCTGTCCAAAAGTCAGATAAAGCTTATTATTGATCCTTTGAACTTAATGTGTCTCTTTTGTTAGTTGCTTTTAATATTTTTATCAGTTATGTTTTTCAGTTATATAATTTCTGTTTATTTTTTACAGACTTCAACTCTCTGGTGAAAATTTCTTACCTTCAGTAATTTTTGGTCCCAATTTCAATTTTTTTTTCAATCAATTACTTGCAGTTTATGTGCTATAATGTTCTCTGATAAAAATATTTAAGTACATGGTTTCAGAGAAATCAGCAATCTTTTATGAAATCTGGAGGTAAAGTTCCTCATGGCTTCTTTCTCACTTACTCCCAATCTATCTTAAGATTCTTGTTTCCTAAAAATTCTTTGTTTTGATTTATCTGGATGGGGGTGGTTTCTTCATATAGGAAACCCAAAGTTTTCCCTTAATTTCTTAGATTGATGACATCACTTCAATATCTCATGTATGTGACAGACATAATTTTCCTCACAGTTCCCTTTAGAACTTTATTCCTGACTTCTTTAACTTCAGAGTTTTCTTCCTAGCTTTCTGCTGAGATTAGTATTTGATGGCAAACTACAGTGTTAAATACATTACAGTTGAATCAAAGCTCAGCAAAGGCAACTTGATATTTTGTGAAATGTGCGTTCCCTGGGTAAATGTGAATAAGTGTTATAGATCAACTGTTTCATATGGGCATGTCTCGCTGGTCTGGTAAGCTGGTAGATTCCTTGAGAGCAAGATGGGGACTTAAATTCTCTTAAACTCTCTTGACACTGTCTAATATAGCTCTTAGTATATATGATAGGAGTTCAATCAGTGTCTGGTGTAACTATTCAAAATTTGATGTGATATGAAGAAGGTATTTCTATGCCACTTCATAATTTAAGACCAAGAATTAACTCTGATATCTACTAATTTAAATCAGTAAAAACATCTTGAGAATGAGATTACACCACGTGTACTTTTAAAGAGAAATATTTACAATGGCTTCAGGTAAAGTTGTTGAAAATAATTAAGCAGTTTCTTGCTATATAGCACTGATCCTTGTACCCTTTATAAGAAAACTCCAAGAAAGCATGGTTTGGACAAATCATTCAGTAAATATAGTTTTAAGAACAGTCACCACAAAAGAGTTTAAGTTTTTAAAACACATTGTATTGTAATATCTGGTGGGAGAAGGAGTGTGTATAAAGTAATTGCAACTAGAAGATGTAACAGGCAAACTGAAATTGCAGAGGCTTTCGTATAATAAGGATTTTTTTCTCAGTCACTCAAAACCCAGTGGAGGCTTGGTGGCTAACTCCATCAGAGGCTATGCAGTCTAGAACATGTGACCTCAAGGTTACCAGGGCACAGTAGACGGGAATAGAGGAACTGGAAAATAATTTTAAGCATTGGAATTACTTTACACATTTTCCACTGGCCAGACCCAGTTATGAAACCTAAGCAACTACAAAGGAGGCCCAGAAATGTAAAGGACAATGGGTATTTGGTGACTTATGAGACTCTGCCCTAGGAAAGAGAGGAGAGAATATCAATACAATGTCAAATGGATTGTTTGGCCTGGATTTTTAACTCTTCTATTATTCAAAGAGTATATATGGGTGTAAAAACAGAAATCTGACTGTGATAATAACAGGGGTTATTGGGTTTTTAAAAGCAGACATTTCCCTTTATTCATTTCATAAGGATTTTTTACTGGACTACTATAAGCACAGAACCCTGTGTGACACAATGAAGTAGAAATAAAGATAAATTGGTCAAAACATTTTTCCTCAAGGAACATAGAGATTAAGAATGAAGATAAAGACAAGTCATAGAACGTGTACTCAATTTTCATTTCTTTTATCTGTCTTCACAAACTGCTGTGTTTTGCATTTGTTAACAAAAGGAAGCTCAACCCTCTTCTGGGTATATATCTCAGAGAAATGGAAACAGGATATCCAAAAGATATCTGCATTCCCTTATTTATGACATCATTATTCACAACAGCCAAGATATGGAAACAACCTAAGTACCCATCGATGAATGAATGGATAAAGATGTGGTGCATATATACAATGGAGTATTATTCAGGCACGAGAAAGAAGGACATTCTGTCATTTGCAACATCATGAATGGATCTTGAGGACATGCTAAAAGAGATCAGTCAGACAGAAAAGGACAAATACTGCATGAACTCACTTATATGTGGAATCTAGAAAAGCCAAACTCATAAAAACAGAGAAAAATGGTGGTTACAGGGGCTGGGAAGTAGGGGGATAGGAGAGATGTTGTTTAAGGGTGCAAATTTGCAACAAGTAGTAAATAAGTTCCGCAGACCTAATGGACAGTAGAGTGAGAAAGACAACAATGTTGGATTATAATCATGAAACTTGCTAAGAGACTAGATCTTAATTATTCCAACTCCTAAAAAGAAATGATAATTATGTGATATGATAGAGGTGCTAATTATCACTACAATGACAATTATAAGATATAAATGTATCAAATCAACACATTGTGCCCCTTAAATTTACACAATGTTACATGTCAAATGTATTTCAATTTAAAAACCCACTTAAATGCTATTTCAAATGCATCATTTTTTATTTAAAGTAAGAATTGTATTCTTATCAGCTCCTGCAGGCTAATGGTCAGCTGTTAAATTAGTATTAAAAAACATGAATACAGACAGCTGTAATACTTTTGTTTTCACGTGGTGGGAAAAGATTCTTCCAGAGTCACCTGGGCTCTAATTTTCCTCCTGCCACTGACTAGCCCTGTGACCTTAAGGAAGCCACTCACCCCTAAGGCCTTTGGTTTTCCCACATTCAAAGATATTCTGTAAGGTCTCTTCCTAGAATAGATCACAAATTTGTTTTTCCTTTACGTTTTGACTTCATTGTTTCTCCCACTCGTCTTCTCTTGCTACTCAAATACCTTCCCCCACTTGTAACTGGGTACCCCATTCTGGTGCCCCAGATGAGCTTGACATCCCCCCAAAGAGGCTCAGTCTCTAGAATCTGGTCCTTCTTGAATCTTTTCTCACTCTACTGTATTATGATCTTGTCCTATGGTCCATTCTCTTAAGCCTTATTTTTGCTTCTAAGGACTTAGCTAATCACTTAAACTAACAAGTACCAATGTGTTCATAAAGCTGTTGCTTCATTCAATCTCAAGTAACACAAATGCTGGACAGGTGTAGTTTTGTGGAGAAATTTCTTCCCACAAAGAGCACTGCTATGAGGGCAAATATGAGGTTGTTTGGTGAGTGGGAGGACAAGAGAAACCTTGCATCTCTTGGCCAATCAATTGTCTGTGCCTATGGACAATGAGAGAAAGAAAAAAGAAAGAAAGAAAGAAAGGAGAGAGAGAGAGAAAAGAAAGAAAGAAAGAAAGAAAGAAAGAAAGAAAGAAAGA